>OU342742.1:544621459-545254494 GCA_910589775.1 Avena eriantha
AAAGAGATTGGTTATGAGGGACTCCCCTTGTGAAGATGTCCTTGACTCCCCGGCAACGGTGCTAGAAAAAGCTTGATTATTGGCTCAACACGTCGAGCTCGTTGGGAAACCCCAAGAGGAAGGTATGATGAGCATAATAGCAAGTTTTCCCTTAGTTATGAAACCAAGGTTATCGAACCAGTAGGAGCAAGGAAACACCTCCCAGGTGTTGTTGCCAACTTGGAATCATGCACAACACAACCACAGAACTTGGCCCCCAACTTACAGTGAGGTTGTCAATCTCACCGGTTTTTCTGAAAACAAAGGATTAAACGTATTCTGTGGAAGAAAGTAATATCTTGCAGAAAGTAAACAGAAAACAGTAAACAATTGTAGATTGATGGTAAAAGAAAGGATCGGGGTCCATAGTTCACTAGTGGTGGTTCCCCTTAAGATAGATGACATGTTGGGTGTGAAGGAGATATGCCCTAGAGGCAAATAATAAATAGGTTTTTATTGTCATATCTCAATTAGTTTATAATAGTTTCATATTGTGCTATAACTGTGCCAAGTAGAAACATTGGTACATGTGTGGTATGAAACAACGAAGTCCCTAGCAGCCTCTATTCATACTAGTTCGTTGGTCACGGAGATGATCTGGGTTTCAAGATCATGGGCATTTATGCCGACTGACAACGAGATCATATCATTGGAGAATGATGTGATTGGACATTCCTCGAAGGATTGCAACACGATCAAGTCATATAGTTCATTGTTGCAACAGCTATACCTAGACTCCTTCTCCTTAGATCGTGAGCTTATATTACTTACTGTTTCCCTAGGCTGCTTTGACTGCATCAAACGTCATCTGATAATGCGGTGGCCATAAAGGTGTACGTTGGGTATTCCGAAGGAACAGTAGATGACATGTGACTGCAAGACCGGGATTTGTTCACCCACATGACGGGTAAAGATACATACGACCGACTTGGTGAGATTACATCTATAAATGTTGCAACATGTGACTAGGTCACAGGGATGTAATATCACGGTAACAAGAAAACATAACTTATTGTGAACGAGATTGAACAAGGTATGGGATACCAGTGATCGGATCTCAAACAAGTTGTATCGAGAAACAAAAGGAAGAGGATGCTACATTTAGACGGTTCAAACGACATTATCATCAGGAATGCATAGGGGTCACATGGATATCCCTGGTCCCTCTATTGATCATTGATACAGATCATGTCTAGAGTATTCCTGAGCCGTGAGAGGATACACTTAAGGGTACGATGAGAGCGATCATTCGTAAGACGGAATCATAGTACAGAAAGAGAGAAAGACGGAATCGTTCCGCGGAGAGATCCGAATTTGTTCGGAGAAAGAATAAAGGAAAAGCCCCGAAAAGTGTTTTCGGATAAATGGGAATTTAAATATATATTTACTATATGTTAATTGTGAATTAATATATTATAAATAATATTTAGATTAAGATTTATAAAGGCAACTTTTATATTAGGCCAAATCCCAGAGGGAAAAGGCCTAGAAATAAAAGCTGCAGAAAAATAAAAGGAAAAGGAAAAGGAAACAACCACGTGAGCGGCGGATAATATCCGCCGCATAGGGCGGACACCAGCTGGCCGCAGCCGCTGCCAGGCCAGCTCGACCCGGCCCATGAGGAGCTCGCAGGGAGCCAGCCGGCGGGCTGCGCCACTGGGCCGCTGGCGGGGCAAACGGCCCACCCGGGAAGGCGGTGTCCATGCGAGCGGGCCGCTGGCCGCTGCCGGCCCACCCGGGTAGAACTGAGGGCGGGTGGCCGCCTTGGGCCGCTGGCATCGCGGGCCGCGAGGGCAAGGACGGCCCGCCTGGCTGCTGCCCCCCTTCCTGGCCGCAGCTGCTGAACTGGGCCACGGTGGGCGCCGCCGGCCCACCCGGCTGGCAGCTCTTTTGCCGCTGCTGGTTGTTGGGCTGGCCGCCCAGGCCCAGCCGGCTGGGGAGGTCCTTTTTCCCCCTTTTCCTTTGACATTTAGTGCCACATGGCTAACCCAATGGGGAGGGCACACCCCCTCCGCCTATATAAAGGGGTGCCCATGGGTGGGATTAAAACACACAACTTGAGAAGTCCTTTGGTTGACTTTCTCCCTCCCTCTTTCTATACCTTGTGACCATGGCCCCAAGTCTGGGCTGTGCGATCGAGGCACTCCTGCAGTACGCCGTTGCGCTGCAGGGATTCCTAGCCGGATATCAACTTCCACACTCCCGGCGGGATCAGGGAGCCGGAGGTCTCATCGTGCACCGGATGCGTACGAAGACACGAGGCGCAACACTTGGGGCGCTAGAATGTCATAAGCCGGAGCTGTTGCACGATGAAGATGATGAAGATCAAGAAGGAGCAAGGGGTGACCTGCGAGGAGCTTCACGACCTTGAGGTCGGCTTCGAGTACGACTACATCAACCACGTTCCCCGCGGAACGTTAACCGCGTACGGTTTACAAGGGTATGTATTCTCTATGCACCGGCTGTTACCGCATTACTACATAGATAGATCCTAGGCAAGTTTTGGGGTTTCAACGTAGGGAAATTTTTGTTTTCTGCACCGATCCCCAACAGTGGTATCAGAGCCGATCTATGTGTAGGAGTGTTGTATGGCCAGTACGCACAAGTTTTGTGCGGGCATTGATCCCTTAGTTGTTACCCTCTAACGTGTACTTGTTTATATCGCGGTATTGTTTGATGAAGCGGCCCGGACCGACCTTACGCGTATTCGTACGCGAGACTGGTTCCACGCTCAACATACGGCTTGTACCGTATAAGTGGCTAGCGGGTGTCTGTCTCTCATTCGATAGTTGATATAGCATTTACAACGAAGGGCCCCGAAAGGGGTGTAGGAGAGATAACTGTCGGATCCATGTTGTGGTTGGAAAGTTCGTAGTTTAGAAACAGTTCTAGTGCGAAAGCCCTAACAACCACGTAAAACTTGCAATAGATAAAGTAGAGGCGTCTAACTTTATTTTGCAGGGGGGCATGTGATTATGATATGACATTGGTCGTTGCGAAGGTAAAGTAGTTTACTTTTCTATTACTAAGTAGTATAGTAATAGTCATCGTTCCGATGGACGACCTGGTGGCGGTGTCGTGGACTTGGCGTCAAACCAAGGGCGAGATGGAGATCATGCCGGAGCGCTCGATGGAGATCAAGGCGCAAGAAAGACCATACCATATCACATTATACATATGATGTTGATACCAGTTTTTACATCTTATTGTGTGCTAGTATTTAGATACTCAACGATAGCAAATAAGATAATCCCTATTTAATTCCAATGTTCCGTGTTCCTCTTGTGTGTGCACCACCAAGAAAGTTCTTCGGTATGAGGCCGGCCGTGATGATCGGGGGTCAGACATATCTACGTTCGCATGCAGTGGGTGTAAGCCATGTTGCACAGCAAATACACACAAGTTAGATTTGGCGAGCCTAGCATGTACATACATGGCCTCGGAACACAAGAGATCGAAAGATCGAGCATGAGTCACATGGATGATGTGATTGACATTAGTGAATGTCTACCTTTGATAATGCACTGATGGCCATGATGATCGGGGGAGGTGTAGAGGATAGGGATCATGTGATCACTAAAATCGTCCAGGGGATGACAATTTTAGTGAAGACCAATTATAAATTGATCTCTTATTATAAACTTAGTCTAGATGTCTGTTTGCAAATATCTTAGTAGATCTTGGCCTATCCCATTGAGGTCCTTTGCGACCATGGGAATATATTGCTTAATACGGAACTTAGCAAAAGGGTCCAACTTTATAGATTAATACCCACGCCTGAGGGATATCCTCATAAAAGGTGATCTTCTCTTCTTGATACAATAACCATTAGGAGATAATTCGATGACTCCGGAATGTTTGTGTTTTCTCCATAATCATCCAATGAGCCATTCTCCATTTAATGGAGAGTTGGGCTACATTTTGTATTCTACAGAATAAGGCACATAGAGTATGAGCCGTTGGATTGGTTTTTCCTCCATCATGGATGAAAAGAGAATGTTTGGAAAAACACTTAGCGATCTTGCATTAGAGTTGAGAACTCTTAGAAGGGCTTAATTGCAAATGGAGTCATGGATGAAAAATGTTTATGTTAGATATACAAATTATAAATGTGGTTCTTGCAAAACTCATTGCAGTTTGCAAAGTATTTGATACTTGTCCCGTTTTGTGAAAACAGGATGATCTGCTTGAGAATTGCTGGATTTGAGGCAATGTGACTTGATGACGGCAAGCAAAACAGTTGATGGCCGACATCACCTCTTTCCTCAAAGTTTGTCATTTGGATTAGTGGACTTGAATATAAATTTGTAATCCCTGTTTGTGTGTCTTGCTTTTGGCGAGACGATTATTCATATGAACAAGTTACAAACCAGTTTGTACTATTCTTATGAACAATACCTTGTGGTCACATTACGATTACAAATAAGTTATTCTTATCACTATGTTAATGATAATAGTTTAAACATTTATAAAGGATTAGAATGCTAAAAGATATCCAAAGCTTAATAATGAAAAGACACTACAGTTTAAGTCATTTTGGTTATTGCAGGTTCTTTATGAAAGATCAGGGTCCTATATGCATAATCTAGAGACTTTGCAACACCATCCCTCTCAGGTAGAATGACTAAAACTCCGCATTCTGGTAAAATGGTGATATGCGAAGAAATGTTGAAACTTACACATAATGATGTATCACATTTTCAACAAGTAGTGGAAATCATTTATTGTGGACTTAAGTGAATAAGTGTATTTACTTAATGAAACATGAAGTTTGAAATGATTTGAATTGTTCAAATGAGTTCATAACTAAAAGGGATATTGAATTAACTGAATTAACAAGTCTCTTCGATTTGATCGACATGACTAAGGTATTCAAGTTAAGTTTCAGCATAAAAGGAACTTGTGAAAGATGTTTCACAAATTATGATAATTGGATGAAATCAAACAATGTTGAAATATCTAAACATCATAATCAATATGTATTAGATACATATGGTGTAATATTATCTCTTATCGGGGTTGTAGTTGTCATTTAGAGTTAAAGATCAAAATAAGCAAACAGTCATTTGAAATACAAAGGAACATCTAAAGATTCGTGGAAACAACACCATAAGTGTTATGGCAAGTTTGAGTTTCTGGAGATTTCGACAAGTCGAAGTCGTGGCGAATAAACAAGTCTTTGTAGAGCATTCTTAGGAAGATATGAATGCATCTTCCACAAAGGGGGCAAACCTGTTGTTGTCCTAAATTGATGTGTCTTGATGAAGATACAGGTGGAAGAAAGTAAAAGATCAAAACAAGGTATTTGACCTTGCCTCCGAATTGTTGAGTGGCACAGCGGAATTTGTTTTGTGAATCTAAACTCTACAAATAGAGGAGAAACTGTTGATAATGATCATAACGTTTCAGTGAATACTTCTACTAAAGAAAGTAGGATTCAACTAAATATTCTACAAGTTTATAGAATTATATTGTTGATTCACTTGTCGTGTTTTGAACAAGACATACCTACGAAATACAAAGAAGTGTGATGGACCTAAGTACGAGAAATGAATGGTCATTGAAATCTCGTTAGCGGAATTCTCGACTGGATAGCAATCAAGGAATTTTGGAATGTCCAAGATTATCAAGAGGACTTGGATTTGAGTGGGAGAAAATCAGCTTGGCTAATTCATAATATGTAACTGACATATTTTGAGTGGGAGCTAAGTGAAATCCTTGGATCTCAAACATGAATGTCATATTTGAGTGGGAGCGTGAAATCATTCTAGGATATGTGAACGACATATGTGAATGATGTAATTGGTGCTAATAGTATTTAAGTTTGGATGAAGTTGAAGTTATTAAACAATAAGATCTATCGAGATAAATTTGTGAGTTTAATAAACACTGAACGTCAAATGCTTCCTGGACTTGATTCTGAAAGATGTTCAAAAAGTCCTAAGCAAGATTCTGAAGTAGCTCAGAATGGAACAAGATAAGAAAGAAGTTCTTATTGTATGAAGCATTGAGTTAGTATTGCAGCTATGGTTGAAAGAAAGAGATGCGTTGCATCTCCTATGCCTCAGTCATAGGTTCTTCCATATAACCATGTTGTATACTCGACGTAATGTGACCGGAGGTTCTGGTTGGAAGGACAAAGTCTTAACTATAAGAACGTGTCTTTAAGTGATTCCTGAGTTGATCACTGAACCAGTATTAAGTTTGTACTTAAGTAGCAAGAAGCAATGTAAGTGGCATAGGTGCATTTCATGCACTAGGATCTATATAGATATAGAAGTATAAAAGCTACATATTATGTGATGTATAATGTTATGGTGGGACTAGTTCGCTTTTAACGTAGAATGATGTGTCCTAGGGCCCAGTGCCCATGAGAAAGCCCTCGAGGTTGATCTAAAGTCATTGTAAGCTCCTAGAATCCGGCCTCTTTCTGCTGCCATGACTATAGTATATACACAAAGGATAGCAAAGTGTGTTTCGAAGTTTAAATGACAACGGTGTAAACGACCGTCATCATAAACACTAGAAACAAAGTCTCACTTTGTTGCCAAACAAATACTTCGACCCATTATACGATAATGGAGTGAATTTCAAAATTAGGAAGACATTAATGATTTGCAAAAGACATAATGATCTGGTAAAACAGAACATGGACATGATGTTTCCCATGAGCATGCATGATCTATAAACGCATATTGCATATGGTTTATATGAGTAAAATGCGAGCTAGGTTATTTGTACTCTAGTGCAAGTGGGAGACTGAAGGAGATATGCCCTAGAGGCAAATAATAAATAGGTTTTTATTGTCATATCTCAATTAGTTTATAATAGTTTCATATTGTGCTATAACTGTGCCAAGTAGAAACATTAGTACAGGTGTGGTATGAAACAACCAAGTCCCTAGTAGCCTCTATTCATACTAGTTCGTTGGTCACGAAGATGATCTGGGTTTCAAGATCATGGGCATTTATGCCGACTGACAATGAGATCATACCATTGGAGAATGATGTGATTTGACATTTCTCGAAGGATTGCAACACGATCAAGTCATATAGTTCATTGTTGCAACAGCTATACCTAGACTCCTTCTCCTTAGACCGTGAGCTCATATTACTCACTGTTTCCCTAGGCTGCTTTGACTGCATCAAACGTCATCTGGTAATGCGGTGGCCATAAAGGTGTACGTTGGGTATTCCGAAGGAACATTAGATCACATGTGACTGCAAGACCGGGATTTGTTCACCCACATGACGGGTAAAGATACAATACGGCCGACTTGGTGAGATTACATCTATAAATGTTGCAACATGTGACTAGGTCACAGGGATGTAATATCACGATAACAAGAAAACATAACTTGTTGTGAACGAGATTGAACAAGGTATGGGATACCAGTGATCGGATCTCGGACAAGTTGTATCGAGAAACAAAAGGAAGAGGATGCTACATTTCGACGGTTCAATCGACATTGCCATCAGGAATGCATAGGGGTCACATGGATATCCCTGGTCCCTCTGTTGATCATTGATACAGATCATGTCTAGAGCATTCCCGAGCCGTGAGAGGATACACTTAAGGGTACGATGAGAGCGATCATTCGTAAGACGGAATCATAGTAGAGAAAGAGAGAAAGACAGAATCGTTCCGCGGAGAGATCCGAAGTTGTTCGGAGAAAGAATAAAGGAAAAGCCCCAAAAAGTGTTTTAGAATAAATGGGAATTTAAATATATATTTACTATATGTTAATTGTGAATTAATATATTATAAATAATATTTAGATTAAGATTTATAAAGGCAACTTTTATATTAGGCCAAATCCCAGAGGAAAAGGCCTAGAAATAAAAGCTGAAGAAAAATAAAAGGAAAAAGAAAAGGAAACAGCCACGTGAGGGCGGACACCAACTGGCCATAGCCGCTGCCATGCCAGCTGGACCCGACCCATGAGGAGCTCGCGGGGAGCCAGCCGGTGGGCTGTGCCACTGGGCCGCTGGCGGGGCAAACGGCCCACCCGGGCAGGCGGTGTCCAGGCGAGCGGGCCGCTGGCCGCTGCCGGCCCACCCGGGCAGAACGGAGGGCGGGTGGCCGCCTTGGGCCGCTGGCATCGCGGGCCACGAGGGCAAGGACGGCCCGCCTGGCTGCTGCCCCCCTTCCTGGCCGCTGCTGCTGAACTGGGCCACGGTAGGCGCCGTCGGCCCACCCGGCTGGCAGCTCTTTTGCCGCTGCTGGTTGTTGGGCTGGCCACCCAGGCCCAGCCGGCTGGGGAGGTCCTTTTTCCCCCTTTTCCTTTGACATTTAGTGCCACATGGCTAACCCAATGGGGAGGGCACACCCCCTCCGCCTATATAAAGGGGTGCCCATGGGTGGGATTAAAACACACAACTTGAGAAGTCCTTTGGTTGACTTTCACCCTCCCTCTTTCTATACCTTGTGACCATGGCCCCAAGTCTGGGCTGTGCGATCGAGGCACTCCTGTAGTACGCCGTTGCACTACAGGGATTCCTAGCCGGATATCAACTTCCACACTCCCGGCGGGATCAGGGAGCCAGAGGTCTCATCGTGCACCGGATGCGTACGAAGACACGAGGCGCAACACTTGGGGCGCTAGAATGTCATAAGCCGGAGCTGTTGCACGATGAAGATGATGAAGATCAAGAAGATGCAAGGGGTGACCTGCGAGGAGCTTCACGACCTTGAGGTTGGCTTCGAGTACGACTACATCAACCATGTTCCCCGTGGAACGTTAACCGCGTACAGTCTACAAGGGCATGTATTCTCTACGCACCGGCCATTACCGCATTACTACATAGATAGATCCTAGGCAAGTTTTGGGGTTTCAACGTAGGGAATTTTTTGTTTTTTGCACCGATCCCCAACAGGGTGAACAAATTACAGCGGGGCAATTGACAAACATCGAGAAAGCATACAAGCATATACTAATCATCTTGACTCCTATGAGATTTGGTTGGGCATTATAACATTATACATAGACCGTAATCCAACCACATCTGTGACTAATAATCCACCTTCAGGTTATCACCCAAACCACCTCCAATATTAATTTGCAAGCAACAGATAATTGAATTACGCATTGCGTGTAAAGTAAACAGTATGATTGTTCTATGAACAAAGGATTGTTGTTTTCTCCCTAGTAGCAACAACACATCTAGTACCTTAGAGATTTCTGTCACTTCCCCAGATTACTAGAGGCATGAACCCACTATCAAGCATAAATACTCCCTCTTGGAGTTGCTAGCATCTACTCGGCCAAGATATCTACTAACAACGGAGAGCATGCAAGATCACAAATAACAAAGACATGATAGAATCAATAATGAATCTAAAATAGCATCTCAATATCCATCGGATCCCCGCGAACACAACATGTAGGATTACAAATAGATGATCTTGATCATGAACGGAGCTCACAAGATCTAAACATGGTAGCACAAAGGAGAAGAACCAACCATCTAGCTACTACATGGACCCATAGTCCAAGGATGAACTACTCACGCATCACACCAGAGGCTTGCATGGTGATGAAGAAGGCCTCCATGGTGAATTCTCCCCTCCGGCAGGGTGCCGGGAAGAGCTTTAGATCCCTCTCGATCTAGGGATGGAGATGACGGAGGCTACAGACTCTTTCGTGGAATTTTGATCGGATACTTAGGGTTTGTGTATCAGAGGCATCTTATAGGCGAAAGGGGAGGCCGAGGGGGTGCCCTAGGTGGCCACACCACCCCCTGGCGCGGGCCAGGCCTGACCGCGCGGCCAGGTGGTGTGGCGGCCCTCTGGCCCCTCTTCGTCTCGTATTCTAGCTCTGTGTCCCCCTCGGTGAAATACTAACTTTAGCTTTTGTCCCGTCCAATTCCGAGAATATTCATTTTCTGACTTTCCTAGAACCAAAAACAGCAGAAAAGAGGCAGTTGGCACTGTGGCATATTGTTAATAGGTTAGTCCAAGAAAGTGTATAAAAAGTACTCCAAAGTGTGGACAAAACATAAGAAAGTAGATAAAAACCAAGCATGGAACATCAAAAATTATAGATACGTTAGCAACGTACCATTCCCCAAGTACTTTGACATGGAACTGAAGGACGCCGAACGCCAAGTTCTCCTTTCAAATCTGAAGCCCCGAACCCAAGATCTCCGATTCGATATGTGTGACTCCTATCCGAGACCCCGTATTTTATAAATGCCATATAACTTAGTGCATATCAAATCATTCATGCTTGCATACATATCTTGTTGTTTGGGGGAATTTAGCCGATTCACCTAATAATTAAATATGGAATGTATATGCGGTCTATTCTTGTCTTATATAGACTCCATTTAAATTGTGTAGCTTGCTGATACCATGTGTTTTCCATGTCGTTCCGTGCTAATCAACATTTAATTTGTGGGGTATCTAAACAACTTGAACCATAATATTTATTTGTCGGAACTCTGATTCCGCTTAATATGACTAAGTTAGACCGCATATTGCCATGTCATGTATCATATCATGAACATATCGGACCTTCCACCGTAGTATTAAGTATTGCATCAGTTGTTCTTTCTAGTAATTTGCTTCTTCACCGGGTAGGACGATGAGTGGATGCGAGTTGCGACAAGCCTTCGGTCACCGAATTTGTCTCACAAGTGAGCATTCTCCCTCTTCTACCTATTTTGCATTTATAGTATTTACTTCCTTCCTTTGATCTATTGCTATCCTTTATTATCGATGCTTTAGTACCACACCTTTATTTACCTTCTCTACTATAATGCCTTGGTTATCCTATTGCCTTGTTTGAGTAGCTAGTCTGTCCTAGCGAATCGTAGGCATGCTTAGTATCGCTCTCATACAGGTGGAAAATGATACTTGGATATTGTTGGTGATAATATAATTAATATGTTGTTGTTGGATATGGCTTCATCTAATGATAAGGCCCCGACAGGGACCACCTTTGGGAACTGCTTGAGTTGACCTAGGAACCATTCATTCTATGATACTAGTTCCGAGTTGATCGCGCTAACCAAACGTGGGGCCTTTGGGACCCCCCCTCAAGTACCGGCGCTATCGTATATCTAGAGGGTCACAAAATTGGTTTTCCATTTGGTGCATACGCATAATATTTCCTTGGACATGGGTGAGTTGAATATGTCTTCGGACTTGATATTTGGTGGACTGCCATGGCTTGCATACATAAACTGTGGTACACGGTGGCGGCACCCACGGAGTACGAGTTACCCCTGTAGGGCCAGATCCACTAGTACTCGAGAACGCTATGCCACCTTGAGAATCGTCGTGCCTCTTGGCTGGATAAAACAAAGTAGGTGATACCTCTGGATGTGCACGAGTTATGGGATAGTATTGTTGTGAGATTCGGAAGGCACGCGTAATATGTTGCCTGAAGGGTTGAACATGCATTTGGGTATAGTAATGTACCCCTACAAGGTAAATCTTTTCGAGAAGCCGTGTCTCCATGGTTATGAACACCTCAAGAGTACGGTGTCATGATCATAGACAACACCACTAATGTATTGCCTCTAATAATATGATTAGTAATTATCCTTATCAACGAAACAACCTCTTAACTAAAATTGCCACCGTGTGTGTTCCACAAGAGGACTTCCTCGACTGGTCTTCGAGGGGGAAATCTTTGGATGGGTTATGCCTGGTGCTATATTATTGTTACCGCATAGCGCTCTCTTACCTCGCTCTAATAGCCGAAGTTGTAGCGTGTCTGACATGGGTATGCCCGACGGGTACCCTGGATGAGCCTATCCGGTTTGGCCTAAGAGGATCCCGCAGGACAATTGAAGCCCGGTAGGGATTTGGGTGGCCCAGGCCCAAGCAACTCCTTGAAGAACATGGCAAGGAATGGATAGAAATTTAAAGGGAAAACCCTAATCTGTAACCAACTCAGCCTGTTATCCCGAGACCTGGTCTCCCTATATAAAGGACAGGAGGGAGTAGCGAGAAGGATATCCACAACCCTAGTTTACACACCGCTAGATTGCATCTATGCATCCCCTATAACTTTAGACTCCTCAATAATAACAAGAGTAGACAAGCAGGAGTAGGGTACCTTCCGAGGGCCTGAACATGGGTGAACTGCGTGTCCCCGATGTTCAAATTTGCTAGCCGACCGATGCCTCCAACACTTCCTAATTCTTGTAACCCAAGTCCATCGATGATGGGCATTGATGAGTTAACCCCTCGTCAATTGGTGCCATCTATGCGAATAGGGAGTGATGATGTTGCTGCTTCCTCGGCCCCATCAACTGTGATCTACAATTCTGTTGCAATGGAGAATCACCTCCTCTTAGGCACCTTCGACTACACCGTCCACTCAACGATGACTCGCCCGGATTTCGAGTCCATGGGCGACGGAATTGGCATGATGATCAGGAGCTTATGCTTCCAGGTTGGCTAGATAGGAATGCTTCGCTTCCCGATCACCCGACGGCACCCTTGATTGCACCTACCTCATGGTTCCCACCACCAATTGGTACCTTGAGCGAGGTCAACGCATCGGGTGCGCCCTATGACACGAATAGAAACAACAGTTGCAATTTCGATCTGACCAATCTGTCATCGAGGGAAGGCGCCTACGGTTCCAGATCTGAGAGTTGCGGGAGCAGTGGTTTCCCCAACCACCACATGTGCATCGTCATCAACAACGGTGATGGAGGCACTCAAGGAAACACCACCAACGGCGGTCCTACCAACAACGAGCCTACCAATCGGGTTCCCATCATTGGCCCTGCCAACAGCGAGCAGCCAATACCGCTCAACCTTCCCATCCCGTCCAACCCCGACAATCATGGCGAACATGCCAACAATGGGTCGGCGTGACAGGGGATCCACCTCAACAACACTGAGTGGGCACGATGTAGGGTGGCCCTATAGGGCAACCCACTGCCAGCGGACGCATCACGCGAGATACTGATGGATACCATTGGCTACTCATCCAAGATTTCAAGCACCAGCAGGCGGTGAATGCACATCTCGAAGCGTGCAAGAAGGCCACAAATGAGTCGAGTGCCCGACGGGCAGAACTCTCCTCTCTCGGTGGGTCCTCCTCGAAGGGTAATAGTCCTAGAGCCGCCAAAAGGTGCTCTCGACTAAGCCACCTCAACGACAAAGATAGGGACGAGACAACTAGAGCCCTCGACTTCTCGTTCATGTCGGTGGGCTCGTGGGATAACATGATCCCGAAAATGCCACATGAAGCAGTGATAGCAGTGCGGTGACCCAGCATACCACTACATGATGTAGTACACTATAGTTATTGACATAACACCAATGGAACACCGTTCACTAGTATTACATCCATCGGAGTGGGACAACATAAACACAACAGATCCAAGACAAGACTATAGATTACAACTCGACTTCATACAAAGAAGAGCCAGAAATAATAACTCAGAACTATCTGGCTAACAAGACTAGTATCTAAACTATCTGGCTTGCAAATGCTACTAATGCAATGCTCTACATAAGTAGGTTTTATGGCTAGAGAATCTACTCCTATCTACTCAGGAACTTTGTCTTCACTTCGGTTGATGTATATCATGAATCCATTAACTTCATTGAAGAACTTGGGCTTTTTATGTCAATTCCTTGAGCATAGATTGGTGTTAACATCGTCTTCATCGGCTTTAGAATCTAGCAAGGGTTAAGAAGGTATGGGTGAGTACAAGCATACTCATCAAGTTCACTAAAAAGTAGTGTTTGATGCACTATCTAAAGCCACATAGCATAGTTCGTAGGCAATGCAGGTTTTCATAAGCATTTCTCCAAAGGTTTCTTTTATTCTGAAAACTATGTCCGTCAGCCTTCAGAGGTTTACCAGAACTTTCATGGAGTTCCTTTCCTACTGCATTCGTAGATCCTTCCCGGAACAGAGACTAACAAGTTACAGTTCTTACACTCTGCAGAGGTGCGTCACTTTTCCCATGAGAGACCTTAAGCTTTGTTGCACGGTCGGGAGTATATCCCCGTTCAAACTTCCATGGTTTAAGGCCCAACCTAAGATCTAAGCCAATCACTGCCCTTCTCCATGACCCTGCATGAAGACACAATCCCCCAAGAAGGTTACCACGGGTACAGTCCTAGTAGCCTCTCGAAGACTCTATAAGCAGCTCTACCTGGCAGCCACCATCAGCTATGGTGAACTGCCACCAAGATAGCCATGCACAGATAATCTAGACACCAATATTGCGGGGCACTGAGGGGTGCCACCCATGTGCTGGATTCTCCATGAGAAATCTACAGCTTCACGATAAGGTCATCCGTCCATGCGAAAGAAAGAAGATCCAACTAAGTTCTCCATCCCATTCCAAATCTCATGGCTAACGCGTAATATACGACACTAGAATCACTAGCGACATGGGTTGATTAAGTCCTAGATATTATGTTCATTTACCACTGGAACTGTATCAGTAGATTATTACCATTCTGTAAATAATCCATAATCATATTATAATGAAAATAGTGTTTTCGGACCTTTTTGAAATGCATGTCATGACAACATTTGAGTTACAAGTATTTGGTAGAAAATAACCAAAGGACATGAGCAAGTGTGAACTTTGCCTTTGTGATTGCAAGATTATGCACTCATGGTCTTCAAGATACTAGAAGATCCAAATTCTGTAAACAACATCATTGGTCCGGTAAGGATGAATGTTCAAAGAACCAAGATGCAATTATGCATAATTAATGTAATGCAATTTGGTAAACGCGAATCCCCATAGTAATCGTATCTGATCTAGGGTTTGGAACTTTGAATGATTTCTTTGGAATGTGTTGCACTTTTATATCAATTTTCACATTGGTGCTTCTTATTAAGGTTTGTGAGTGAGTATGAAGCAATATGTAGATGTAATAAGTAACACACAATGACATAGCACCCAAGGTGTTAACAAATTATTCAGAGTTTATTTTATTCACGCTTTCTATTATAATTGAGAGAGTTATGGACAAATGTGGAATTCATTTGTATTCACTTTAAAAGGATTACTTTTGAGGAAAAGATTACTTTACAAAGTAAAAGCATTTAAAGTTAAAGCTAATACTTTAAGGTTTTCTTATTAACTAGGATTATCAAAGAGGAACACATTATTAAACTTCGAGTAATCATAATGCTTGTAGTGGAAACCTTTATGTTTTGGATAAGGTATTATATCATATGTTGTTCACTTCTTAATGTTTTATAGAAGTAAAATATAGATTTGATTGCTTTTATGGGGTAGTGTTTAATGAAATTATAAGTGAATAGAATCCCTTACCTATCTTTTAGAATTAATGATTGGACTTTATAAAAAGGGAAAAGACTTTACTTTACTTAAAAACTAGGTTTAGAGGTTTAAGTAGATTCTTAGATAAAAGAAGTATTATATATTATTTTGGTGATTTTATAAATGAGGAGAATCATCGAGACAAACAATATACTCCTTGTTAATTATTTTATAATTGATAAAATCTTTTTAGGAAGGTTAAAATGCACTTCATTTTAAATGGTAGTTTTAGTCAATACATCTTAAAATGGTTAGACCTATTTTTAGTTCACTTGGACAAGAATTGAACTTGTTATTACATTTTTTGAATTTAAACAAATAATGGTAAAGGCAATAGTAGAGATTTATATAATTTTAATTTATTAAAATAGAAGAAAATGGTTTTGACATGACTTACTAAACATTTTCATTTATTTTACTTTAAATGTGAAGGTTTATATTTTTAATGTATAGATTTTATTTTTGTGATCATTTTGGTACATTATATGTATTTTTGTGATTTTTAAATAATAAGATATGAACTTTACAAGTTTTCTCACTTTATAAAGATTTAATAAATAATAATATTTAGTTAAGTGACACAAAAATATGTGTAACAAGTTTATAAATGTATATTTTGTCTTTCTAAGAAATTTGATATAATATACTTATTTTTCTGAATTCTAAATAATAATATATGTTTATTTAAGATTTATCCCTAATAGCCTATTTACTAATAATAATTTTTATCTTATTTAAGTTGGAAAATAAAATATGATAATAGGTTTAGAATATAGAATTTATTTTTCTGGACATTTTGATATATAATATATATTTTTCTGAACAAAGATATTGATTTAACAAGATTTAATTATTTTATTTTATTTCTAGAAAATATTTATATTTGAATTTATAAAGATTTATTCTTTTACTAAAGAGGGAAATACTTTTCTCACCGAGTGCTAATCTAGGCAGGGTCACTGACCAGTGGGGTCAGGGCCACGCCGGCTGCCACAGGGGCGCTGACCAAGTCATATACGATGACTCGGCGAGGGATGGCATGGGTCTGACGTCACCACGATGTCAGCCCATCCTCCACTGCCAGGGAATGGTCGCCGATGGCAATGTGGGGCACCCCCGTGGCTGTGGTTTGGCGTGTTGGAACTAGGAGGCGATGGCATTTCTAGGAGTGGCTGCACCGCTTGGTTTAGGTTGCCGGAACTACAACGGCGAGCTAGCCCGACAGCAGAGCATGGTGGCGTACGACGAGACTCAGTATACATCAAGAGGTAGCAAGCGAGAGTGGGGTCTGGAGATGCGTATGCTCACCCTGAGTATTGTTGCATGGTCCACAAGGACGATGATGGCCGGAGATGTGCACATGGTCGCGGATTCCGATGAAGTCGGTCAGAAGGAAACTGCGAAATTCGCCTCACTCCGAGCTCCCCTTGAAGCTATGATCCACCCAGAGGATCTACAGAGCACGGCTCTTCTTCCTCTTCCACT
Organism: Avena eriantha; assembly: GCA_910589775.1. Lineage (NCBI taxonomy): Eukaryota > Viridiplantae > Streptophyta > Magnoliopsida > Poales > Poaceae > Avena > Avena eriantha. The sequence continues at coordinate 544,638,265 of OU342742.1, forward strand.
CCATGGTCTCCGAATGAGATTGATTTAGTGGCTAGCTGAAGCTCGTCGGTGGCAGCTCCGGTGAGCTAGAGGATAATTGAGAGCGAGAGGGAGGAAAATAGAGGATGAGGATGACCTAGGAGATCAATGCGGTTTTAGGTGGAGGCTTTATATGACTCGGTGGGCACGGACACGACGACACGGTGGCGAGGACCGATGAGATGCAGCCGTGGTGCTGAGCTTGATTGGGGCGCGAATATTGATGGGACAGGTGGACACAGACTCTAGGGGAGTAGGGAGACGTTATGAGGTGGTCAATCGCGTCCGGAGCAGTCCACAATGACGGTGGCGACGTGGCTCATCGGTGGCGTGTCGATCATGCGGAGGAAGATGAACATGACGATTCTCTCTTTGCGTGGGCCCCGCCTGTCAGCGAGACATCAAACCGGTACCTGGGCTTGGGCTAGAGTGGGTTGCGGATAAGTGAGCGTGCAGTAAATATGAAGGAGAGGAAGGCCTCGGCCGGCCCGTTGGCTCAGGCCTCACTATTTTTTCTCCTTTTCTATTTTTCTTTTTCTAATTCTATTTTCTAGTTTCTATTTTTATTATTCAATTTCCTTTCAAATTTGATTTCTAAACTATTTAATCATTCAGAAAGTTTGTGGAATATTATAGTGAGCTTTGAGACCAAGTGATGCTTATATTTTTCAATTTTCTTCAGTAATTCTAAACTAGTAGAAACACATTATAACAATTATCCCTTAGGAAGTTAATGTTTTGTTTATTATACAAAAGTTCTATAAAATGATTTTATTTTCACTTGACAATGGTAATGGTAATGATTTAAAATGATTAATGGTATCTATAAGAATGTTATTCATACTTAGCATCATCTAGGGATTAATGTATATGCATTAAATCTTATGGTTTATAATATGGGGGTTTAAATTTCATGATCCTCAAAATTTGGTGATTCCTCCTATTCAACTTATACTTGATCTGTAGTGTTTATAATTACTATCGAGCAATCTTGGTTAAGTCATTAGGCATGAATAACAATCATTTATAAAGAAATGAAGATATTCATTTACAAGTAGTTTTCATGGGTTTTGAGAGGATTTCATGGACTCATATTCTATTGTTGATATGAAGATTAAGGTTTAAATCATATTGCCCTTAAACTTGTGATCATGGATAAAATTTCCATTTAGGACAAGACAGTAAGATTGTTTTGTAATGTGACTCGGGAGAAAGAAATCATATAAATGGTTTCTAAGCACATTTGATTTTCATGGTTGGGAGTAACAAAGATGTGCTTAAGTGATTGGCTATAGAAGAGTATTCCTATAATCCATTATGGAAATAGAATGGTTGATCAAGCATACGAGATATATATCAAACTTGCTATAGAACTAAGGTTGAATGATTATCGAGAATTCCCATCGCCCATACTACACACCCCTCTTCTCTTTCTAGGATTCCTACCTTGCTAGCTTATGTAGCTTATTCTTATAGAATTCTGATAAAACCTTCTTCTTGTGGCATGCCTGCACCTTCTAGCTCCTTCATCATAGTTTGAGCAAAAGTTTAGATTATCCCAAACACGTTGGTATGAATATACCCTAGTGTTATGGGGTCAAATGGTAGCTATGGGGTCCTATTTATAGGTTTGAGCATGCTCTAGTAGCATGACACATATGTGGGTGACTCTTGGTTGAATTTGATGAGTAAGGTGCTTTGTTGTCAAGCTCTCATGGATGGTAATTACTTGGGTTCAAGCTATAGAAGATATTTCTAGTGGATAAGAATGGCCACATAGGATGGTATTATCCATATGTGTGCTTTTTTATTGTTAGCAAAGTGGCATTTGGTAATGGATGAACTGAAATGGGATAAACATGTGAGAAAGTTTACTGGAACTAATCCTCTGCTATTTTTATACTACTGGGCTATGATGGACAACACATTATGTGTATGTGAGTAAGCTACTTGCAGCTGGGCCCCATATGGTGCAATTTCCTATTCCTTGGAACTTGTGCCTATGGATGAGCTCAACTTGAAAGATCTTTGTTGTGGATGTACTTGGGCTGGATTGATATTATCTTGGATTAATCTTTATTTCTATGCTGCCAAGTGTTTATTTGATGGTGAAACTTGCCCCTGCCTATGATGTTGTACTGAGGCATACAAGATGATAAGAACAAATTACTAATCTGCGCCCGATTTGATTTAAGCTCTATGATGTGCTAGAAATACACTACATTGCCAAACCAAGAGCACAACTAACCCACAAACTCTCCTTTCTTTTCTCTTGTCTTTTTACATCTATTTTTGTAGGAATTGGAGATCAAGAAGATACAAAAATGAAGGAATAATTTGATAGTTAGTTTAGGACTCTAATTGTCTGATTATGATTTATCATCAACTTAGTAGCAAACTTGTACTAGTCTCTTTATAGAGTCTATCTTATTAAGGTTTCTAAGTGAGTGTGAAGCAATATGTAGATATAACAAGTAACACACAATGACATAACACCCAAGGTGTTAACAAATTATTCAGAGTTTATTTTATTCAAGCTTTCTATTATAACTGAGGGAGTTAAGGACAAACGTGGAATTCATTTGTATTCACTTTAAAAGGATTACTTTGAGGAAAAGATTACTTTACAAAGTAAAATCATTTAAAGTTAAAGCTAATACTTTAAGCTTTTCTTATTAACTAGGATTAACAAAGAGGAACACATTATTAAACTTCGAGTAATCACAATGCTTGTAGTGGAAACCTTTATGTTTTGGATAAGGTATTATATCACATGTTGTTCACTTCTTAATTTTTTATAGAAGTAAAATATTGATTTGATTGCTTTTATGGGGTAGTGTTTAATGAAATTATAAGTGAATAGTATCCCTTACCTATCTTTTAGAATTAATGATTGGACTTTATAAAAAGGGAAAAGACTTTACTTTACTTAAAAACTAGGTTTAGAGGTTTAAGTAGATTCTTAGATAAAAGAAGTATTATATATTATTTTGGTGATTTTATAAATGAGGAGAATCATCGAGACAAACAATATACTCCTTGTTAATTATTTTATAATTGATAAAATCTTTTTAGGAAGGTTAAAATGCACTTAATTTTTAATGGTAGATTTAGTAAATACATCTTAAAATGGTTAGACCTATTTTTACTTCACTTGGACAAGAATTGAACTTGCTATTACATTTTTGGACTTTAAACAAATAATGAAAAAGGCAATAGTAGAATTTATATATTTCTAATTTATTAAAATAGAAGAAAATGTTTTAATAAGACTTACTAAACATTTTCATTTATTTTACTTCAAATGTGAAGGGTTATATTTTTAATGTGTATATTTTATTTTTGTGATCATTTTTGTATATTATATGTAGTTTTGTGATTTTTAAATAATAAGATATGACTTTTATAAGTTTTATCACTTTATAAAGATTTAATAAATAATAATATTTAGTTAAGTGACACAAAAATATATGTAACAAGTTTATAAATGTATATTTTTTCTTTCTAAGAAATTTGATATAATATACTTATTTTTCTGAATTTTAAATAATAATATATGTTTATTTAAGATTTATCCCTAATAGGGTATTTACTACTAATAATAATTATCTTATTTAAGTTGGAAAATAAAATATGATAATAAGTTTAGAATATAGGATTTATTTTTATGAACATTTTGATATATAATATATATTTTTCTGAACAAAAGATATTGATTTAACAAGATTTAATCATTTTATTTAATTTCTAGAAAATATTTATATTTCAATTTATAATGATTTATTCTTTTACTAAATAGGGACATACTTTTCTCAGAGTCCTAATCTAGCTAGGGTCACTGAACATTGGGGTCAGGGCCATGTCGGCTGCCATAGGGGTGCTGACCAAGTCAAATACGATGACTCGACGAGGGATGACGTGGGTCTGACATCACCACGACGTCAGCCTGGCCTCCACCGCAAGGGAATGTTCGCCGGCGATGATGTGGGGCACCCCCGCAGCTGTGGTTTGGCGCGTTGGAACCAGGAGGCGATGGTGTTTCTAGCAGTGGCTGCACCGCTTGGGTTAGATTGCCGGAACTATGGCAATGAGCTAGCCTAAAAGCAGAGCACGACGGTGCATGACGAGGTTCGGTATACAGCAAGAGCTAGCAAGCAAGAGTGGGGTCTAGAGATGCATATGCTCACCCTGAGTATTGTTGCATGGTCCATGATGACGATGATGACCGGAGATGAGCACATGGTCGCGGATTCCGGCGAACTCCACCGAAAGGAAATTGCGAAATTCCCCTCACTATGAGCTCCCCTTGAAGCTATACTCCACCTAGAGGATCTACGGATCCCTCTCCATCTCGTATTCTGGCTCCAAGTGTCCCTCGGTGAAAAACTGACTTTGGCTTTTGTCCCGTCCAATTTCGAGAATATTCATTTTCTGACTTTCCTGGAACCAAAAACAGCAGAAAATAGGCAGCTGGCACTATGGCTCTTGTTAATAGGTTAGTCCAAGAAATCATATGAAAAGTACTCCAAAGTGTGGACAAAACATAAGAAAGTAGATAAAACCAAGCATGGAACATCAAAAATTATGGATACGTTTGCAACATATCAACATCCCCAAGCTTAACTCCTACTCGTCCTCGAGTAGGTAAGTGATAAAAAGAAAGAATGATTTTTGAGGTGACATGCACCATCATAAACTTGATCAAAGTATTTGTAAAACATTCAGAGCTGGGATCATAGTACTTCAATCATAACCTGAAAGACAAAGTTCTAGCAATAACACAAATAAACTATGTTGCAACATGAAAAGGCACAAACAAAAGATTAATGAATAACAATGTTTTGCAAGACGTTTGCTTGTTTCACATAAAGAAAACATAGCATAGTAGCATTTATCTTGTCCTTCACAGAGTAGCAAACATAAATGCATAGGACACCTTCAAAGTTTATAAGAGTGACTAGATACAAATAGTTTAAAACAAGCAATATCAAAGCTATGCATCAATCAACAAGTCTTGGGACAATGCACATAGAACTAAGAATGGCCACTATGCTCTCAAAGTGGGTGCATAAAGGTAGAAGGTGGAGACTCAACAAAAAAGTAAAAGAAAGGCCTTCATAGAAGAAAGTAGGGATTCAAGTTTCATAAAGAGCTTCCAAAAATTATGGTACTTAATAGCTTTCAACTCTCATTGCCCCTATCATAAGCATCTTGAAGTGATTAAGGTTAAAGTGAACAAACTATGGTGTATATGCTTGACGAAGTATAAGTTGGAAATCTCATGCCCCTTGAATACGAGGGCCGCTCCTCATGCTACTCAAGTTTAGTCACCGGTAAGTTCTTGTCATCGTAAGTACATGTGTATCATAGAGAATCGCCAACAGGGTACCCCTTGCCCGATGATACGGAAGAATCCCCATGTCAAAATGACAAGGCAAGCAAACAACAAGCATCTCAACAATCTTCTTATTTACCATGGGAATATGGTGCTTTTTTCTCTCTTTTCTCTTTTCATAATCTTTTTTATTTTTCTCTTTTTCTCTCAATATCTGACTCTTTTTTTATAAGAAGAATGCTTCATAGACAGCTTATTATGGTTATGCTACAGGTTTCCACCATGACGGCATGGATTAGACCAGCGGCCCAGGCGTTTCTCTAACACATATACATAACTCTATGGACTTATAAGCTCCCCTTTCATTTCACACCGACGACATCCATAGACAAAAGAGCATGATATCAACTAGGTACAAAGTACAAGTGCATTGTTGAAAGTGTTCCCCATGACAACATGGTTCTGCTAATCCCCAACAAATAAGTGCAAGCACATACAACATACACGACACAATGGTTCAAGTTTATTAATGGCAAGAAAAGTAAAGTGTGCCATCAAGTTGGTGAGAGCTTTAATCACTAGTTTTCTCATAACAAGTTTAATTCGGAAGGTAGATAAAAATATGAATATACTTGGAATAGCATATGCTAGTAGGTAGGTATGGTGTACTCTTTTGGAATAACTTGGTTTTAGGAGTTGCATGCATGAGTAGAACTCATACTTGGTTGTGGAGGCTAGCAAAAGACTAGGAGCGCCAAACTAAGAGAGCAATAATGGCCATAATCATCCAGAGCGACAAAACATCATTGATCAAAGCATAAAGTGATACTACAAGTTGAAAACTAAAGGATCATAAAGGCTATGGTGACTTGGGATAATCATAACATGGTGTGAGCATGTGCCAATTCAACCCAAATAAAGCATCAAAGGAGAATACCACAATACTATGCTTTAATATGCTAAAACAATGCATGATTCTTCCAAGGAACATTAAGAAATCTCAATTGTTTATAACAAGTCATGCTACAACAAAGAATACTAAGCATAAATCCAAAACAATATCAAGCATGGCATGACAAAGCATAGGCCACAGTCAAAAACAAACTCTCTTTACCACTTAAGCACGAACTTTTCCTAAGCTTTTCCAATCGAAACCAAACTATTTGAAAACCAATGTATGAAAGAGGGGGTCCAACCCATTTATTCAGCAAACTAAGCAAACCAAGCAAATGAAAAACCAAAACGAAAACAAAAAAAGAAGACGCTCCAAGAACAACACAACTGTGCATGAAACAATAAAAATGAAGTGTTTGGAAGAAACCTGAGATTTTTATTAATGAAGAAGGGGATGCCTTGGGCATTCGCAAGCTTTGACGCTTGTACTTCTTAGATATTTCTTGGGCTGACACGCGTGGCATCCCCAAGCTTGAGATTTAGTCCATCCTTCATCTCATTACTCATTCCTTCCATACACCTGAAATTTTTTCCTTCATACAAAACTTCACACAATCTTTATTAGCAACATTAGTGCACTTAAGATAATAAGTCTTTTAGGTTCAGTTATAACACCAATAAAACTTCCATTAAAACACTAGCTACTGTAGCACTTCCCTTAAAAAGCTAAATTCCCCAAAAGAACTCAAAAAGGAACCAACAAGAAGAAAATGCAAAAAATGGCAGAAATCTGTCAAAACAGACCAGCAGGTAAAGACGAATTTTTTCGAAGACCTTCTGTTGCTCAAATCGAAAAGTGTTGAACTAACGAAAGTTAGATAACAACCTATTTCGTTAGATAACAACCTGGGGCATAAGAACAAAAAATCAAGCCTCAAAAGGACATACAGAGATTTTACACAAATTTTTACGGTGAAGCACATAAATCTGTTTCAAGACAGCAACTTTTCCAATCATTACTTCTCTCTCATTAGAGGTTACTCTTGGCACAAAAAGAAAATAAAAAGGATAAGGAGCGGTTATTACTAAAACTTCCAAGACTCATCTAAAACTTTTGGGTTATCTCCCAATAAGTAATTTTGTTTAACGCCTTTAAGTTAGGCATAAGAAGCAAGAAAAAGGATCAAGTGTTCTCAAATGAAGAAGCATTAAAACCAAATTTCTTGCCCTGACCTTTCTTACTTTTATTCTTAACCTTGGGGAACTTGTGAATTCTTGGTGGAGAAACAAAGTGCATGGTTCCCTTTTCCACATCTATTATTGCTCCAAGGAGTTTCACTAGGAATCTTCCAAGTGTGCTTTGTCCTTTTCCTACACATTCAATAACAACATAATCAGTAGAAACCATTTTCCCTAGGATCTTTGTAAACACTCCTTCAGCTATTCCAATGGGTAATATTGTGGCATTATTGCCAAGAAAATTTTCTTCTCCTCCTTCAGAAAGCCCCCAAAGATTAAAAGATTCATAAATATCTTTGGGCATAAGACAAAATTGAAACATGATATCACAGCGAGCATGAAAAGTTTCATTGTTTATACCAATCTTTACTGTGGGAAGCCATTCTGAGGGTTTCGAATTTATTAGAACACAGTTATGATGCTCTCTAAGCGTACTATAGCAATCTTTCAAACTAGCAGTGCTGGTCTCAAGAGTATTCAATCTAGCAAATATGTTTATGAAAGAAGAATCAGATTTGCTAGGAAAGTTATAAGTAAAGACCAATTTCTTTATGGCATTAACAACATCATCCTCATTGCATTGGAGGAAGTCTCCTCCCACAATAGCATCTAAAGCAGATCTATAGAAAAGAGCAATTCCAAGGTAGAAACTGCTAAGAAACAAGCTTTGAGTCATTTTAGGTTCGGTTTTTTCATGTAAATCAGAGATTCTAGACTTCTTTAAAACTCTCTTCAATTCCTTGTTTAAAAGTGAAAATCATTTCCTCAAGTGTCATAGTTGGTGGAGCAATGCTAGACATAATGGCAACTTAAGATAAGACCAAATTTTTTTGTGTTTTTAATAAAGAAAGCAAACTTGCAGAACTAATTTTTTGTGTTTTTGATAAAGAAACAAGCAAACAAAGCAAAAGTAAACTAAGCAAAACAAAAATAACAAAGTAAAGAGATTGGTTATGAGGGACTCCCCTTGTGAAGATGTCCTTGACTCCCTGGCAATGGCGCCAGAAAAAGTACTTGTTGACTCGTCTATTAACGAGCTCATTAGGGAACCCCAAGAGGAAGGTATGATGAGCACAGCAGCAAGTTTTCCCTCAGTTATGAAACCAAGGTTATCAATCCAGTAGGAGCAAGGAAACACCCCAAAGGTGTAGCTAGCTGAACTTTGGCAGGGCGCACTACCGGTGCCAGCAGCAACGTGGAGACCTGCACAACACAACCACATAACTCTATCCCCAACTTACAATGAGGTTGTCAATCTCACCGGTTTTGCTGAAAACAAAGGATTAAATGTATCGAGTGGAAGAAAGTAATAGTTTGCAAAAAGTAAACACAAAACAATAAACAGTTGATTGTAAATTGATAGTAAAAGAAAGGACCGGGGTCCATAGTTCACTAGAGGTGGCTCTCCTTAAGATAGATGACATGTTGGTGAACAAATTATAGAGGGCAATTGACAAACATCGAGAAAGCATACACGCATATACTACTCATCTTGAATCCTTTGAGATTCGATTGGGCATTACAACATTGTACATAGACCGCCATCCAACTGCATCTATGACTAATAATCCACCTTCAGGTTATCATCCGAACCCCCTCCAGTATTAAGTTGCAAGCAACGGATAATTGCATTACGAATTGCATGTAAAGTAAACAATATGGTTGTTCTATGAACAAAGGATTGTTGTTTTCTCCCTAGTAGCAACAGCACATCTAGTACCTTAGAGATTTCTGTCACTTCCCTAGATTACTAGAGGCATGAACCCACTATCGAGCATAAATACTAACTCTTGGAGTTGCTAGCATCTACTTGGCCAAGATAGCAACTAACAACGGAAAGCATGCAAGATCACAAATAACAAAGACATGATAGAATCAATAATTAATCTAAAATAGCATCTCAATATCCATCAGATCCCCGCAAACACAACATGCAGAATTACAAATAGATGATCTTGATCATGAACGGAGCTCACAAGATATAGACATGATAGCGCAGATGAGGAGAACCAGCCATCTAGATACTACATTGACCCGTAGTCCAGAGATGAACTACTCACGCATCACACCGCAGGCTTGCATGGTGATGAAGAAGGCCTTGATACATTGCAAATGTATCTATAATTTTTGATGTTCCATGCTTGGTTTTATCTACTTTCTTATGTTTTGTCCACACTTTGGAGTACTTTTTATATGATTTCTTGGACTAACCTATTAACAAGTGCCACAGTGCCAGTTGCCTGTTTTCTGCTGTTTTTGGTTCCAGGAAAGTCAGAAAATCAATATTCTCGGAATTGGACCGGACAAAAGCCAAAGGTGATATTTTCCCGGAAGACTCGCGGAGCCAGAAGGAGAGTCGGAGAGGGGCCACAGGGTGGCCACACCACCCCTAGGCGCGGGTCCACCTAAGCCGCGCCAGGGCATGGTGTGGGCCCCCTGGCCACCCATCGACCTTGCCTCTTCGCCTATAAGAAGCCTCTCGATGCATAAACCCTAAATCGTAAATCAGAAATCCACGAAAAGTTCTGCAGTGCCACAGCCACCAAAGGGGAGATTCGGGGGACAGAAAGTCTCTGTTCCGGCACCCTGCCTGTAACTACCTCGGACCCTATGCTCTAAGTTCAAGCCTGGATGAACCAAAAGTGGTTAAAGTAGTATAGCGGGGTCCTAGGGGCGACCCACGTGTAGGCCCGTCGGCCGCCCTAACCACTTCCAAGAACATCGGGACAAGGGCGAGCGACGTAGGCAACAGGCGAAGAGATCAAATACATACACAAGTGAGTATGTATGCAAGCTACCTTACAACAATTCTCAGAGCCATACCATCTAAAAGAAATATAAATATTGCAACGCCATACGGCAAGATCCAAATATCCTAGATAGAGGTAATAGTGTAGGATAGCTCCTCATACATCAACCAGCAGAGTATCAAGCGGAAGCGGGAAACAAGATCCGAGTACGGACAAGAAGCAAATCGGCATAAGATGCCACATAAATAAGCTCATCCCGCCCACAGATCTCACAGATCCCCATCCCCAGAATCTCTACACCGAGTGATCGTTGCCAACATCATCTGTCTCCTCCACCCAGTATCCATCTTGCGAATACACATGTTCATCTGAATCAAACAATTTATCGTGTGAGACCCTAAGGGTACTCAGCAAGTCTTTATGCCTCTAAAGGGGACATATAGCTAGGGTGATGTAACTAACTCGGTGAATTACGCTCTTAGTTACATGCCTGGATGAGCGTAAATGGTTAAAATAGTACGGTGGGGCCCGGGGCCACTCACGGTAGACCTTTCGGCCGTCCTAACCACTTTCAGATCATCGGGACAAGAACGAGTGGCGTAATCGGCAGGCGAAGGGATCAACTACATACACAAATGAGTATGTATGCAAGCCACATACAATAGTCCTCAGAGCCATTCCATCTAAAAGAAATAGAAATATTGCAACGCCATACGGCAAGATTCAAATATCCTAGATAGAGATAATATTTTAGGATAGCTCCTCATACATCAAACATCAGAGTATCAGGCGGAAGCAGAAAACAAGATCCGAGTACGGATAAGAAGCAAATCGGCATAAGATGCCACATAAATAAACACATCCCGCCCACAGATCACACGGATCCCCGTTCCCGGAATCTCTACACCGAGTGATCCTTGCCAACATCATCCGTCTCTTCCACCCAGTATCCATCTTGCGGGTACACCTGTTCATCTGAATCAAACAATTTATCGTGTGAGACCCTAGGGGTACTCAGCAAGTCTTTATGCCTCTAAAGGGGACACAACCTGGGGTGACGCAGTTGCAGCAAAAGATAATAACTAACAAGCCTATAGATACTCGCTAACCATCCGCCTAACCAATGATAGACGGGTGTCCGTTAATTAAGAACAACAGTTATAATAGTATAATTATCAGATCCATCCTCCTCCTCGCTTACCAACGAGGAAGCGGACGAACAACCCCCATCCGTTGGCAGTTTTATTAACCATTCCATGAGTATTGCACTATTTACTAGTCAGGTACTTAGTCAATTTAAAAGCGGTACTTTAGTTATACTTGTTTATGATCGAGAAACCGTGCTCCAAGTCGTCCATAACCGCGGACACGGCTTTCAGAAAGATTTACCCTACAGGGGTGCACAAATAGCAACACACACTCGATCAACCTCGGAAAAACCAACTCAAAACCCAACGAGGCATTCACGACAAAGCGATCACAGGATTCAGAAATATTTCAGGGGGCCACCCCATTAAGCTACCCGCAACAAAGTTGGCCGGCTCCGAGACGGACCCAAGGTTTGCGCCAATGGCTGTAAACGACTGGGAACCCGAAAATGTGACTGGGCTTGTTGATACCGCGAAAACACTCCGCATCCAAAACAGTACAGGTGCTCCACGCACAATCTTAAATAAAACAGTAAAGCATGGCATAAGTATAGGATAGTAATAAAGCCCCAAACTACTTTGTGGCCCCAAGAAATAAGAATGAATCAAGCTCTGGCTCAGGGGGGTCCATAAGGCCTCCCAGATGTGGATAGTGCGAATAGTCAAGGAACAGGAATCAAGTACTCGGGGTCCTACGGGACACAAGTGAGCATGAAGAACCAAATAGCAGATATTTCTCACCGATGCCTCTTTCATTAGTTATCCCATTACTACACAGGTTAAGTTGTTTAGGTACCTCGTTATCCATCAGACACTCACAAACCCTACACATGCTTTTCTACGACTCGCATGGCTCAAACAACTCCTGTAGTAATGGCTCATGGGAGGGAGGAACAAGCTTCGGTGGGGTTTAAAAGTAAAGGCGATGCAGTACTTGGGATTCAATTTAGTGCAATCGCGACTCAATGATGCAAGAATAAGATAGAGGCAATAGGTACTATATGTATGCAAGCATGTGGTAGTGCTTGCCTGGCAGCTAAGTTGAAGCGAGAGATGGATCTGGGTAGAACTCCTGTGATTCCTGATAATTCTCCTGCTGGGCGTCTATTCGAAGAAGAGCCAAACAAACAAGGGCCAACATAAATAAAGGGCACAAGCATATGTATTAAAATGCGACAAGCAAACAAGCATGCCATGATGAATGATGCACAATTTACATGGCATTAAAGTAGCATGGCATGGTGAGGTGTGGGGTACAAGAATAAAGCATTTTATTAATAATTTAGTCAAGTTTTATTGCCATAAACAGTTCTGATTCATAATAATGACATGATGCATGCTCCAATTCAGAACAAGGAATGTATAGATAGAACGGGCTCGTCGCGCTGATCGATTTAGACATATTATTTGTTAAATTTGGAGTTATGGATTTAAAGTTATTAATTTAATAAGAAAAGGCATTTTATTGTAATTTTAATCATCTCAAAATTTTAAAGTGCTCAAACAATATTTTGAACGGCATAATTGAATTCCTCACATTTTTCTGATACAAAAACATATATCATTTGCATTATTTGGATTTATAATTTAAAAGTTATTTAAAAACAGATTTGAATTTGTATTTAAACATTTATGAAAACATTTTTATTTAAACAGAAAAACGTCAGGACTTTTTATACCCAGTTGAATCTAGCCCCAGTCGCAGTCAGGTGGGACCAGAGGGGTTTGGGCGGTCAACAGCGCACGGCGGTCTTTTCTCACTCAGGATCTATCTAGCCACCCTCACTGACGAGCGGGACCGGTGTTAAGCGGGCCCACACGCGCACGCAGTCGATGCGGGCGTGACACCTGGCGGCGCTAGGGGCTGCGGGTTGAGGTTTACAAAAACCTTGGGGCATTTTAGCAAAACGGTCATGGGAGGCTGACAGGTGGGGTCGGAGGGGAGCGCGGGTTGAGCAGAGAAAAAGTGAGGGGGGGTTTACGCAAAGTGACAGCGGCTACTGTGGATCTTCTCCTCCTTCTGGCAAATATGCAGGACGCGCGGCGCACGGCGCGGCGAGGATTCGAACCCGCATTGTGGGGCGTGCGCGCAGGGGGCGGTACCAGCGCGGTAGGGGTAGGTTGTCAGAGGGGCGGATGGCGGCTGGTTAAGCCGTCTGCGAGGCTCAGCGACGAGCAGACGATAGCACCGCTGGCGCACGCAGCGTGTTCGGCAAAACGAGCGGCGAGGTCAGCATGCGACGGAAAGGGAGAGGATGTCCGAGCGGTAGAGGGACTCACCGCGGACAGGTCGGTGGAGGTGGATCGGGCTGGGGTTCGTCGGAGCGACGAGGAAGCAGACGCACCCGGAGCTAGGGTTTGTGGTGGAGCGGCGGTGGTTCTGGTGGCTGCAGGGCGGCTCCTCCTCGCTGGCGTGTACTGGGTGACGTAGAAGGCCCTCCTCGGCTTCCTCGACGACCTCCACGTCACGCCGACGGCTAGATCGAGCAGGTGGAGGCGATACCGAGAGCGGCGGCCGGAGTTGGAGAAGAAGGGGAACGGGGTAGCTGGGGAGGAGAGGGGAGGAAGGCAGTCCCTGGTTGGATCTGGGCGAGAGCGAGGAGACGTAGGGAAAGAGGAAAAGTAGAAGAGGAGGGAGCGGCACCATGGGGATCAGGGTAGATAAAAGGTGGCTTCGGCCACCTTTGTCCTCCTCGAGCATGTGCTCAGCGTGGACGGCCATGGCAGGCACGGGTAGGGCTGCCAGGTGGGCCAGGGCGCGGTCCAGGAGGGACAGGGTCGGGTAGGCCCTTTGTGGCAGAGAGAGAGGGGGAGGAAAGGGAGGGGGAGGCTCGGGTGAGCTAGGGCTAGCCTCGGCTAGGGTTTAGGGTTGGGGCTTTGCTCGGTTTAGATTAGGGTGGTGGTAGATGTTTAGGTTGAAGAGGGGATTAGGGAGAGGGAGTTTAGGGCAGGTTCTAGTTAGGATCCACTTGATCAAGCATGGATGGAGGGTGAAAAGGAGGGAAAATTGAGGGGTAGATGGGATGGTGGTGAGGTGTAGTTAGGTGTAGATTTATTTGCTTTCATTTCCATTTGATTTTACTAGAATTTGATCTATTCAAAAACCATTCAAAACAACTAAAGATAAAGGAAGGATGGGGATAAAAGGAGGGCAATTGTTGCATGGGGCATGCATGCATTAAATGCATTGTTGCTAGTTGTGGCAACAACTAGTTTTAATGAGAATTCTAGTTTAGATTATTCCCCCAAATTTGGTTATGGAAGCCTTCCAACACACATGGTATATTTAAATCATGGTCATGCATGAACAAGAATGTGGCCCATGCTAGTGGGTCGATACCACTATTATTATCATCTAGCCACACCATAATTCAAACATGAACCTAATTCAACAGACCTCATGTGAGATGAAATCACTAGTTCACATGGTACAAAAAGGTGGCAAACATGCTACCATACACAATATTGTGAAAACAATGATAGTCATGGTATGGAAGCATGTAGAGAGTAGAGGGAACCATCCTCAATTTATTTATGAGCTAGATATAAATACCAAAAGAAGGACATGGGCTCATATATAATTAAGATGGTGGAGATTATGGATGGAACCAAAGAAGGGTGGTGGAATTATGAGGTGGTGACAAAGGAAGGTGATGGATTGGAACAAAAGATATGCCCCCAACTCAACTTGGGCATCAAGCATTTATCAAGATTCAAATACAATATATCAAGAGCCAAATACAATTAATAATGCATATGAGAGAAGAACCAAATTAAAAGGGTTTTATATGATGCTCAAATGCAAGGTGGCATGATGACATGAGCATGATATAATTATGATGCAACAATATATGTAGGAAGTAGCCATTATATTACTAGACCATGTAGCATTACATATGTTAGACAGATGGGATGCTACAACTCTCCCCCACTAAACAGGAATCTCGCCCCGAGATTCTAGGAAGAAGAAGAAGACACGAAGAGGGTAGGATACTTGGCACGGAGCTCATCTTCATGTTCCCAAGTGGCTTCATCAACGGAATGGTGCGACCACTGCACCTTGCAGAACTTGATGGACTTGTTGCGAGTCCTTCTTTCTGCGACTTCAAGGATTTTTGTGGGGTGTTCTTGATAAGACAGATCTTCTTGGAGATTGATGAGTTCATGGTCCACGGTCCTGCCGAGATCCTTGAAGCACTTCTTGAGTTGAGAGATATGGAAAACATCATGGACCTTGAGTTTTTCAGGGAGCTCAAGAGCATAAGCAACTTCTCCTCTTCTTCCACGAATTTTGAAAGGACCGATGTATCTAGGAGCCAGCTTTCCTTTGATACCAAAACGGTGCGTGCCTCTCATGGGAGTGACACGAAGGTAAACGAGATCACCAGGGACATACTCCATGTCCGTGTGCTTTCTGTCATAATTTCTCTTCTGGCGACTTTGAGCAATCTTCAGGTTTCCAAGAATGATGTGAACTTTCTCCTCCGCTTGAGTTACAATGTCAGGGCCAAACAATATTCTTTCACCTGCACCCGACCAACCAATCGGAGTTCTGCATTTGTGACCATAGAGAGCCTAAAATGGTGCCATCTTTAGACTTTTCTGGAAGCTGTTGTTGTAAGAGAATTCAGCATAAGGAAGGCATTCTTCCCACTTCATACCGAAAGAGATAACGCAAGCATAGAGCATATCTTCCAGAATCTGATTGATCCTTTCAACTTGTCCTTGCGACTGAGGGTGGTAAGCCGTGCTGAAGTTCAATTTTTGTTCCCAAAGCATTTTGGAAACTTCCCCAGAACTTGGAAGTGAAGATGCTTCCACGGTCTGAACTGATCTCAAGAGGAACTCCATACAGAGAGACAATTATGTTGATATAGAGCTCAGCCAACTGAATTGCAGAAACTGTTTCCTTGACTGGAAAGAAGTGAGCTACTTTAGAAAGCCTGTCGATGACAACAAAGATTGCATTGTTGCCCTTCTGCGACCTTGCAAAACCAGTGATGAAGTTCATCTCTACTTTTTCCCATTTCCACTCCGGAGGCTTCAATGGCTGTAGAAGACCGGAAGGTTTCTGATGAACAGCTTTAACTCTGCGGCAGACATCACACTCCGAGACATACTTGGCACAATATCGTTTCAATCCAGGCCACCAATGTTGTGTTTCAAGTCCATGTACATCTTAGTTCTGCCAGGATGGATAGAAAGAACAGAATCATGCGCCTCCTTGAGAACTTGCTCTCTTAAACCCGGGTAGTTCGGAACAAACATCCGGTGTTCAAAGAAAAGAGTGCCTTGGTCGTCAACGTGGAAAGACTCATACTTCGGAAGCTGAATGTTGGAGATGATCTTTTTAGTGTAAGGATCACCAAGTTGAATGGAGCGAACTTTTTCTTCCAAGAGTGGTGTTGCCAGAAGGTTCAGAAGATACCCTGGATCCACAATTTCAAGGTTGAGCTTGCGGAATTCCTCGCACAAGAGAGGATGTTGTTCTTCCACCATGAGGTTGTTGACATAAGCTTTTTGGCTGAGAGCATCGGCCATGACATTAGCTTTGCCCGGAGTGTAGTTGATGGTCAAATCGAAATCATTAATTGCTTCAATCCACCTCCTCTGACAAAGGTTGAGATCAGGCTGCGTTAAAATATACTTTAGGCTCTTGTGATCAGAAAAGATCTCGCAATGGTTGCCAAGCAAGTAATGCCTCCATACTTTCAAATCAAAGACAACTACTGCGAGTTCGAGGTCATGTGTAGGATCGTTGATCTCATGCGTCTTCAACTGTCGAGAGGCATAAGCAACAACTTGTTTTTCTTGCATAAGGACCGCACCGAATCCTTGCAATGAGGCGTCACGGAATATCTGGAAACGCTTTGATGTATCTGGAGGAACCAAGACCGGTGTGGAAGTGAGCTTCTCTTTGAGTGTTTCAAAGCTTGCTTGACATGCAGGAGTCCAAAGGTATCTCTTGCCTTTCTTGAGGAGATCGGTAAGAGGCTTCGCAATCTTCGAGAAGTTTTGAACAAAGCGACGACAGTAACTGGCCAAACCAAGGAAACTCCGGACTTCTTTGACATTTATGGGTGGGAGCCAGTCAACAATTGTCTTAATAGTTTCTGGGTTGACGGTAATGCCCTTGGCAGAGATGACATGACCAAGATAGGTGACTTGAGGCAGCCAGAACTCACACTTGGAGAACTTTGCATACAGGTGGTTCTCATGAAGCTTGTTTAGGACACACCGAAGGTGTTCTTCATGTTCTTCCTTTGACTTAGAATAGACTAGAATGTCATCCAGATAGACCACAATGATCTTATCAAGATACTCCATGAAAACCGAGTTCATAAGCCTCGAGAAGGTGGCAGGTGCATTGGTGAGACCGAAAGACATGACCGTGTACTCGTACAAGCCATAGAGGGTGGTGAAAGCTGTTTTAGGAACATCTTCCTTGCGGATCTTGATTTGATGATATCCACTTCTCAAATCAATCTTAGATAATACCACAGCTCCAGCTAGCTGATCGAAGAGATCATTAATCCGCGGAAGGGGATATTTATTCTTGATGGTTTTAGCATTGAGAGCCCGATAGTCAAGACAAAGTCTATCAGTCTTGTCTCGCTTCTTCACAAAGATGGCTGGGCTACCCCAAGAAGAAGTACTGTGCTGAATGAAACCCAACTTCTCTTGTTCATCTAGCTGACGTTTGAGTTCATCCAGCAGGACCCATTTTATAAGGCCGCTTGGAGATAGGAGCGGTACCAGGTTCAAGTTCAATCACAAACTCAACCTCACGATCCGGAGGCATACCTGGCAACTCTTTAGGAAAAACATCTGGGAACTCACAGACTACCGGAACACTCTGAATACCTTCCATAGCATCATCATTCAGAGCCGCCAAAGAGAAAAGATGAATTGCAGGAGTCAGACTTGGAGAATAGACTATATGGCCTTCAGGAATTTTCAGAGAAACCGAATGTTCAGCACAATCAATCATAGCTGCATTTGCTGTTAACCAATCCATGCCCAAGATAACATCAATATCAGAATTGCCTAGAATAATTAAGGAAGCCGGAAACGAAGAGCCACCAATCTCAATTTGATTGCCATGGCTGATCTTGGTAGATAACAATCTTGCCTCGGGGGAAAGAACCATTAACTTTTTATCCAGCTGGTCTATAACAAGCTCATGCTCATTTGCAAATTTATGAGACACAAAAGAATGTGATGCACTAGAATCAAACAAAACTCATGCAGAAACTGAGTTAACAGGAAGCATACCCATCACAACTCCAGATGCATGCTCATCTTGAGCGACGTTGTCACAGTTGGCACGAGCAACCGTAGACCCAGGCTTGGTGTTGATGTTGAGAGCCCAAGGTGGAGGTGCACGAACCATAGAAGAGCTTGCCGCAGGTCTCGGAGGTGGTGGTGGAAGAGCTTTGTTGTTCAATGGACAATTCCAGTGCTGATGCCCAGTGTTTCCACAAGTGTAGCAAGCACCAGGTGGACGTGGAGCAACATAGCCAGGGACTCCGCCAGGCGCTCCAGGGTAGTTGTGGTTGTAGCCCCTGGGAGCCACAGTGAAGGAGTTTGGTGGCCTTGCCGCGTAGCTTGACGGTCTTGGTGGAGCCGGGAGCGATGGTGGGGTGTTAGGAACCCAGACACGACGCTTAGAAGGGGCTGTCATAGCTGAAGAGCTTGCTGCATCGCGACTGTGTTTCTTTGACTCCTCAAACACTTGCCTACTTGCGTCTTCCTGCAGAGCTGTGTGTTGGAGTTCTAGAAAAGACGCCGGCCTTGCATGAGTGATTGCATATTTGATGGAAGCATTGAGTCCTTGCCTGAACCTCTTTTGCTTCTTCTTGTCATCAGAGATCTCATCGCCACCATACCGAGAAAGGTTCATGAAGTTTCTGATGTAGGTATTGACATTGTCATTGCCCTGCTTCAGGTTGAGAAACACTTCCTTCATCCTTTCCATGACAATTTCTGACAGATATTGCTCTTTGAAAGCCGCAGTGAATTGCTCCCAAGTAGGCTGAAAACAAGAGAGGTCTGCCTTGAGGTAATTTTCCCACCACAGAGGTGCATCTCCCTTCAGAAGGTGAGTGGCACATTTGACCCATTCTTGCTCGGGAACATCCGCAGTCATCAGCAACCTTGATATTTCACGAAGCCAATCATCCGCATCAAGTGGCTGATCAGACACCTCAAATTGTCATGGGTTGAACTTCAGAAAACTCTTGATGTCTCCTCGCTTGGGAGGTGGAGGTAGCGAAACAAACTCATTCCTCCTCACGCTTTCCTCGAAGTGTTGCTGGTTCTACTGCATAGTGCCCAAGGCATTTGCAATACTTGCCAAAGCAGCCCCCAGTTCAGGTGGTATGTCCTCCTCAGAACGGCGTGATGGTGCCATCCTGTGATTGATATAAAACACAAGTCAGTACTATAATGGAGAATAATAATAATCCAAAATAGTACCAAAATGGAATTAACCAAGATTAAGGATACAATTCACTAAGATGATATTACAATATCAACAAAGTTCAAAGCACCTAGAAGATATTAAACATATCGCACACGACTGAACAAGGAGTGTGGTGCACAAGCTAACAAAGAAAAAATTTCCGCAAATTTCGGCATTAAAATACCACTATACGCGCAAAACCACTTAACGAATCAATATTAGTAACTCTACCAATTCAATATACAAGAGCGAATGATAAGAGTAGTGGTATGGTCGCGACTCCATCCCACACTCAAATCATTACTCCGCACATGAATAATTAAAACACATATCCCAACACCTTCTTCTTAAGATGAACCTAAGATTAGTAACTACGGAAACGAACACCCCAAACAAGATAACGTCGAATAACAAAGAGTAAGACAGATCGCATCGGTATACAACGAATCAGATAGATCGCGTCGGTTACAAAGGCCTGTCGGTATGGAATGTACCAACAGTTGATAACCAAAAGGCAGATAGTGATAACATTTGGATGCAACAGATAGACAAGGAATTCACACACACACACACAACCTATGGTACTACGGAACCCAGAACTCGTGAATCCTAGTTTGAATCTTAGAAGAGGATTGAAAACGTTACACTTCCTTACCAGAAAAGGGTGGGTGGGTGGGTAAGAAGAAAAATGGAAGCAATCCTACTCTCACGTTTTGTTTTTCCCTAGTATACATAACTACCAAAATATTTGCTAGACTGACAACGACCATTTGGCTGAGACCCTGAAGGGCGGGATGGCTCTGATACTAATTGTAACTACCTCGGTGAATTACGCTCTTAGTTACATGCCTGGATGAGAGAAAATGGTTAAAATAGTACGGTAGACCTTGCGGCCGTCCTAACCACTTTCAGATCATCGGGACAAGAACGAGCGGCGTAATCGGCAGGCGAAGGGATCAACTACATACACAAATGAGTATGTATGCAAGCCACATACAACAGTCCTCAGAGCCATTCCATCTAAAAGAAATAGAAATATTGCAACGCCATACGGCAAGATTCAAATATCCTAGATAGAGATAATATTTTAGGATAGCTCCTCATACATCAAACATCAGAGTATCAGGCGGAAGCGGAAAACAAGATCCGAGTACGGATAAGAAGCAAATCGGCATAAGATGCCACATAAATAAACACATCCCGCCCACAGATCTCATGGATCCCCGTTCCCGGAATCTCTACACCGAGTGATCGTTGCCAACATCATCTGTATCTTCCACCCAGTATCCATCTTGCGGGTACATCTGTTCATCTGAATCAAACAATTTATCGTGTGAGACCCTAGGGGTACTCAGCAAGTCTTTATGCCTCTAAAGGGGACACAAGATGGGGACACGCAATTGCAGCAAAAGATAATAACTAACAAGCCTATAGATACTCGCTAACCATCCACCTAACCAATGATAGACGGATGTCCGTTAATTAAGAACAATAGTTAAAATAGTATAATTATCAGATCCATCCTCCTCCTCGCTTACCAACGAGGAAGCGGACGAACAACCCCATCCGTTGGCAGTTTTATTAACCATTCCATGAGTATTGCACTATTTACTAGTCAGGTACTTAGTCAAATTAAAAGCGGTACTTTAGTTATACTTGTTTATGATCGAGAAACCGTGCTCCAAGTCGTCCATAACCACGGACACGGCTTTCAGAAAGATTTACCCTGCATGGGTGCACAAATAGCAACACACAATCGATCAAACTCGGAAAAACCAACTCAAAACCCAATGAGGCATTCACGACAAAGCGATCACAGGATTCAGAAATATTTCAGGGGGCCACCCCATTAAGCTACTCGCAACAAAGTTGGCTGGCTCCGAGATGGACCCAAGGTTTGCGCCAATGGCTGTAAACGACTAGGAACCCGAAAATGTGACTGGGCTTGTCGATACCGTGAAAACACTCCGCATCCAAAACAGTACAGGTGCTCCACGCACAATCTTAAATAAAACAGTAAAGCATGGCATAAGTACAGAATAGTAATAAAGCCCCAAACTACTTTGTTGCCCCAAGAAATAAGAATGAATCAAGCTCTGGCTCAGGGGGGTCCATAAGGCCTCCCGGATGTGGATAGTGCGAATAGTCAAGGAACAGGAATCAAGTACTCGGGGTCCTATGGGACACAAGTGAGCATGAAGAACCAAATAGCAGATATTGCTCACCGACGCCTCTTTCATTACTTATCCCATTACTACACAGGTTAAGTTGTTTAGGTACCTCGTTATCCATCAGACACTCACAAACCCTACACATGCTTTTCTACGACTCGCATGGCTCAAACAACTCCTGTAGTAATGGCTCATGGGAGGGAGGAACAAGCTTCGGTGGGGTTTAAAAGTAAAGGCGATGCAGTACTTGGGATTCAATTTAGTGCAATCGCGACTCAATGATGCAAGAATAAGATAGAGGCAATAGGTACTATATGTATGCAAGGATGTGGTAGTGCTTGCCTGGCAGCTCAGTTAAAGCGAGAGATGGATCTGGGTAGAACTCCTGTGATTCCTGATAATTCTCCTGTTGGGCGTCTATTCGAAGAAGAGCCAAACAAACAAGGGCCAACATAAATAAAGGGCACAAGCATATGTATTAAAATACGACAAGCAAACAAGCATGCCATGATGAATGATGCACAATTTACATGGCATTAAAGTAGCATGGCATGGTGAGGTGTGGGGTACAAGAATAAAGCATTTTATTAATGATTTAGTCAAGTTTTATTGCCATAAACAGTTCTGATTCTTAATAATGACATGATGCATGCTCCAATTCAGAACAAGGAATGCATAGATAGAACGGGCTCGTCGCGCTGATCTATTTAGACATATTATTTGTTAAATTTGGAGTTATGGATTTAAAGTTATTAATTTAATAAGAAAAGGCATTTTATTGTAATTTTAATCATCTCGAAATTTTAAAGTGCTCAAACAATATTTTGAATGGCATAATTGAATTCCTCACATTTTTCTGATTCAAAAACATATATCATTTGCATTATTTGGATTTATAATTTAAAAGTTATTTAAAAACAGATTTGAATTTGTATTTAAACATTTATGAAAACATTTTATTTAATCAGAAAAACGTCAGGACTTTTTATACCCAGTTGAATCTAGCCCCAGTCGCTGTCAGGTGGGACCAGAGGGGTTTGGGCAGTCAACGGCGCGCGGCGGTCTTTTCTCACTCAGGATCTATCTAGCCACCTTCACTGACGAGCGGGACCGGTGTTAAGCGGGCCCACACGCGCGCGCAGCCGATGCGGGCGTGACACCTGGCGGCGCAAGGGGCTGCGGGTTGAGGTTTACAAAAACCTTGGGGCATTTTAGCAAAACGGTCATGGGAGGCTGACAGGTGGGTTCGGAGGGGAGCGCGGGTTGAGCAGAGAAAAAGTGAGGGGGGTTTTATGCAAAGTGACAGCGGCTACTGTGGATCTTCTCCTCATTCTGTCGAATCTGCAGGACGCGCGGCGCACGGCGCGGTGAGGATTCGAACCCGCGTTGCAGGGCGTGCGCGCAGGGGGCGGTACCAGCGCGGTAGGGGTAGGGAGGTTGTCAGAGGGGCGGATGGCGGCTGGTTAAGCCGTCTGCGAGGCTCAGCGACGAGCAGACGATAGCGCCGCCGGTGCACGCAGCGTGTTCGGCGAAACGAGCGGCGAGGTCAGCATGCGACGGAGAGGGAGAGGATGTCCGAGTGGTAGAGGGACTCACCGCGGAGAGGTCGGTGGAGGTGGATCCGGCTGGGGTTCGTCGGAGCGACGAGGAAGCAGACGCACCCGGAGCTAGGGTTTGTGGCGGAGGGGCGGTGGTTCTGGTGGCTGCAGGGCGGCTCCTCCTCGCTGGCGTGTACTGGACGAAGTAGAAGGCCCTCCTCGGCTTCCTCGATGACCTCCACGTCACTCCGACGGCTAGATCGAGGAGGTGGAGGCGATACCGAGAGCGGCGGCCGGAGTTAGAGAAGAAGGGGAACGGGGTAGCTGGGGAGGAGAGGGGAGGAATGCAGTCCCTGGTTGGATCTGGGCGAGAGCAAGGAGACGTAGGGAAAGAGGAAAAGTAGAAGAGGAGGGAGAGGCGCCGTGGGGATCAGGGTAGATAAAAAGGTGGCTTCGGCCACCTTTGTCCTCCTCGAGCATGTGCTCGGCGTGGACGGCCAGGGCAGTCACGGGTAGGGCTGCCAGGTGGGCCAGGGCGCGGTCTAGGAGGGGCAGGGTCGGGTAGGCCCTTTGTGGCAGAGAGAGAGGGGGAGGAAAGGGAGGGGGAGGCTCGGGTGAGCTAGGGCTAGCCTCGGCTAGGGTTTAGGGTTGGGGCTTTGCTCGGTTTAGATTAGGGTGGTGGTAGATGATTAGGTTGAAGAGGGGATTAGGGAGAGGGAGTTTAGGGCATGTTCTAGTTAGGATCCACTTGATCAAGCATGGATGGAGGGTGAAAAGGAGGGAAATGTGAGGGGTAGATGGGATGGTGGTGAGGTGTAGTTAGGTGTAGATTTGTTTGGTTTCATTTCCATTTGATTTTACTAGAATTTGATCTATTCAAAAACCATTCAAAACAACTAAAGATAAAGGAAAGATGGGGATAAAAGGAGGGCAATTCTTGCATGGGGCATGCATGCATTGAATGCATTCTTGCTAGTTGTGGCAACAACTAGTTTTAATGAGAATTCTAGTTTAGATTATTCCCTCAAATTTGGTTATGGAAGCCTTCCAACACATATGGTATATTTAAATCATGGTCAGGCATGAACAAGAATGTGGCCCATGCTAGTGGGTAGATACCACTATTATTATCATCTAGCCACACCATAATTCAAACATGAACCTAATTCAACAAACCTCATGTGAGATGAGATCACTAGTTCACATGGTACAAAAAGGTGGCAAACATGCTACCATACACAATATTGTGAAAACAATGATAGTCATGGTATGGAAGCATGTAGAGAGTAGAGGGAACCATCCTCAATTTATTTATGAGCTAGATATAAATACCAAAAGAAGGACATGGGCTCATATATAATTAAGATGGTGGAGATTATGGATGGAACCAAAGAAGGGTGGTGGAATTATGAGGTGGTGACAAAGGAAGGTGATGGATTGGAACAAAAGATATGCCCCCAACTCAACTTGGGCATCAAGCATTTATCAAGATTCAAATACAATATATCAAGACCAAATACAATTAATAATGCATATGAGAGAAGAACCAAATTAAAAGGGTTTTATATGATGCTCAAATGCAAGGTGGCATGATGACATGAGCATGATATAATTATGATGCAACAATTATATGTAGGAAGTAGCCATTATATTACTAGACCATGTAGCATTACATATGTTAGACAGATGGGATGCTACAGGTGACGCAATTGCAGCAAAAGATAATAACTAACAAGCCTATAGATACTCGCCAACCATCCGTCTAACCAATGATAGGCGGATGTCCGTTAATAAGAAACAACAGTTATAACAGTATAAAGTAACAGATCCATCCTCCTTCTCGCTTACCAACGAGAAAGCGGACGATCAACCCATCCGTTGGCTGTTTTATTAACCATTCCATGAATATTGCCATATTTACTAGTCAAGTATTTAGTCAAATTAAAAGCGGTACTTTAGTTATACTTGTCTTTGATCGAGAAACTGTGCTCCAAGTCGTCCATAACCGCGGACACGGCTTTCAGAAAGATTTACCCTGCAGGGGTGCACAAATAGCAACACACACATGATCGACCTCGGAAAAAACCAAATCAAAACCCAACGAGGCTTTTCACGACAAAGCAATCACAGGATTCATAAAATATTTCACGGGGCCACCCCAATAAGCTACCCGCAACGAAGTTGGCCGGCTCCGAGACGGACCTAGGGTTTGCGACAATGGCTGTAAACGACTAGGAACCCGAAAATGTGACTGGGCTTGTCGATACCGTGAAAACATTCCGCATTCTTAAACAGTACAGGTGCTCCACGCACAATCATAATTAAAGCGGTAAAGCATGGCATAAGTACATGATAGTAATAAAGCTCCAAACTACTTTGTGGCCCCAAGAAATAAAGTGCGAATCAAGCTCATGCAAAGGGGGATTCATAGAGTCTCCCGTATGTGGATAGTGTGAATAGTCAAGGAACATGTATCAAGTACCCTGGGTCCTACGGGACACAAGTGAGCATGAAAAACCAAATAACAGATATTTCCCACTGGTGCCTCTTTCATTAGTTATCCCATAATACTCAAGTTAAGTTGTTTAGGTACCTCGTTGTCCATCAGACTCTCACATACCCTACACATGCTGTTCTATGACTTGCATGGCTCAAACAACTCCTGTAGTAATAGCTCATGGGATGGAGGAACAAGCTCGGTGGGGTTTAAAGTAAAGGTTATGCAGTACTTGGGATTCAATTTAATGCAATTACGACTCAATGATGCAAGAATAAGATAGAGGCAATAGGTACTATATGTATGCAAGCATGTGGTAGTGCTTGCCTGGCAGCTCAGTTGAGGCGAGAGATGGATCTGGGTAGTACTCCTGGGATTCCTGATATTTCCCCTGCTCGGCGTCTATTCGAAAGAAGAACCAAACAAACAAGGGCCAACATAAATAAAGTGCACAAGCATATAAATAAAATGCGACAAAAAAACAAGCATGCCATGATGAATGATGCACAATTTACATGGCAATAATGTAGCATGGCAAGGGTGAGGTGTGGGGACAAGAATAACTCATTTTATTAATTATTCGGTCAAGTTTTATTGCCATAGACAGTTCTGATTTTTAATAATGACATGATGCATGCTGCAATTCAGAACATATATAGCATAAACAGAATGGGCTCGTCGCGTTGATCGATTTAGACATATTATTTGTCAAATTTGGAGTTATAGAATTAAAGTTATTAATTAATTAAGAAAAGGCATTTTTATTGCAATTAAACAATTTCGAAAATTTAAATTAGCCAAACATTAAATTTGATGGCAGATTTGAAATCCTCACATTTTTCTGATTCAAAAACATATATCATTTGTATTATTTGGATTTATTAATAAAAAGTTATTAATTTCTGGATTTAAAATCATTTAAACAAATTCTGAAAAAGATTTTTATTAAACAGAAAAGAACCGAGACTTTTTACACTCAGAGGAAGCTAGCCACCGTCACTGACAGGTGAAGTGGCGCTGAGCTGGCGAAAACGGCACGCGGCAGACTTTTCTCACCGCGTGTTTAGCCAGCCACAGCAGCTGGCAAGCGGGCCCGTCCTTCCAACGGTCCCACAAGCCAGTGGTTGAGAGGGCAGCTGCCACGCGGCGCGGAGGCTGCGGGTTGAGGCTGTGAAATCTGCGGTGCCCTTTTGCAAAAATGGACATAGAGGCAGACAGGCGGGCCCGGGCTGGACCGCGGGTTGCGCACGCAAAAAGGCAGGGGGTTAAATAGAAAAAGGACCGCGCTACTGTTTTTCTTCTCGTTTTTGACTGACGAAACTGACGACGCGCGCGCGGACGGGAAAACAGAGGCGCGTCCGGGGTCGAACCCGCGACCTCGCGCTCGCGCAAAAGGGTTGAAGCCACTGCGGTGGCTAAGGGGTGATGCTAGCTAGCGGTTGCACGGCGAGATGATCTAATGCGACGCAACAACGGAAGAAGCAACCAGCGCGCACCATGCACATAGGGTGTTTGATGGAAAGATCTGCACGTCCAGGAAGCGATAAATAGAGGGAGCTTGTCAGGGGGAAACGGGGTCTCACCGGGAGTGGGTTGGTGGTGGTGGTTCGAGCCGGGAAGCAGGGGATCGCCGGGGGAGCTGGCGGCCGGCGGGTTAGGGTTTCCGTCAGCGTCGATGACGTGCAGCAGGTCTGGGCCTGCTCCTCCTCGACGGCGTGGACAGGGGCGACGCAGGGGATCGTCTCGGTCTTCCTCGACAACCCAAACACCACGCCCGCCGCCTGGCACGGTGTGGCCGAGAGGAAGCCAACAGTGAGGTAGACGGGGATGGGAGAGAGAGGGGTAGTAGGCAGGTGGGAAGGAGGAGTAGAAGGGCAAGGCCCTGGGTGGATCTAGGGAACGCCAGGCAAGGGAGAGGGGAAGATAAGGCCGACAGGGAGGGGAGAGGCACATGGGGTGGCTCGGGTGTAAAAGGTGGTGGTGGCCAGCTTTCTCCCCCCACTCTCTCATGTGGTAGACCAGCTCGGGAGGGGCTGGGTGCCTACAGCTAGAACCATACGGCAGCGAGGCAAAGATGGCTCGGGTGGGGGCCTAGCTTGGCAGCGGGAGAGAAAACAGAGAGGGAAGGTAAGGCTCGGCTAGGGTTTGATCTAGCCAACGTGGTGTCGAGCATGGGGGGTTGGCTCGTGCCAGGTTAGGTTAGGGGGGTGGGATTGGGGCCGAACCAGGCCAAAAGGCTAGTGGCCACGGGTAGGAAGGGGCTAGGTGGCTCGGCAAGGGTGAGGGGATGGGGAGGGGTGTAGCTAGCTTAGGGATGTGTAGGGTTTAGGGTGGATGTGTAGCTAGGTAGGATAGATAGGAATTTAGGATTGGTAATTTTGAATAGATAGAGATTTGAAATTTGAACTGATCCAAAAGAACATGATTCAACAATTAGAACTCTATCTATTCAAAGACAAGAGATAGAAAGGGTGATGACATGCATGGGGTGTGGAGATTTTGGAGGTGAGGGTGAGGTTTAGAGGATGGTTCCAAAATAGATGAAGAGAGGGAGAGAAACTAAGTTGGATCATGGGGAAAACACCCATGCCCCACTCAAAACCGAATAAAAACCAAATAAAAAGAAAAGAAGATGATCTTGCATGGCCCATGCATGTATAATAAATTCATTATTTACTATGGTGAAAACAATGGTAAAAGAACATGGCATATATTTAGCACATGCTTCAAAAATATGGGATTAAGACCAAGCCAAAAGAACAAGAGTGGTGTCCCATTAGAATAGATGGAAAATGCTCATATTTGAATATAATGTGGGCATGCTAGTGTGTATGTTCCACTAGGTAAGTATATAGCCACAATTATATTCATACATGATCAAATACTCCAAACCAAACCATATGGAAGCTAGACAAGGAAAAATACTCACATCACATGCAAAGGTGGCCATGTGGCTCTCCACATATCAACATTGTGAAAACAACATGATGCATATATGGGAGCATGTGGAATTAGAAGTGGATCCATCCCAACCCACATGAGCTAGAGGTAAACCCAAATAAAATGCAAAGCTCACATACGGTTGGATGGTGGAATTATGGGGTGGTGACAAAGAAACGTGGTGGAGTTAAATAAAAGATATGCCCCCAACTCAACTTGGGCATCAAGCATTGATCAAGAACCAAATACAATTTATTAAGAACCAAATACAATTGATAAATGCATATGAGACAAGATCCAAAAGAAAAGGGTTTTATATGATGCTCAAATGCAATGTGGCATGATGACATGAGCATGATATAATTATGATGCAACAAATATATGTAGGAAGTAGCATTTTATTATTAGACCATGTAGCATTACAGATGTTAGACAGATGGGATGCTACACTGCCGGGATGAGGAAGTGCCCCCGGAGCCATCTCAATCGATCTCCACTACCATCTCCATCACCATTGCTGATTCCCATGATGAGGAGGGAGTAGTTCTCTCTCGAGGCTAAGGGTTCTACCGGTAGCTATGTGTTCATCTCTCTCTCTATGCATGATCATATTGTGATCATGAGCTTTGTAATCAAGTAGATCTACCTTGCTACTCAAGTGCTTTAATAGATCTCTGCTCTCCCCATGTGTGTGAAAGTGACATCATGCACACCATGGTGGCACTTAGGCTAGAGATTACAAATACTTGTTATGAGTTATATTTGGAGTTGGATGTCTCTATGAAATTGTGGTGTTTGTTTGAACCATCTAGTGCTCAAGGTGACAGTGTGGGGTTTTCTAGATGGGAAAGGCTTACTTTGAGGTGTGCTGTTATAGCCCTACCATCGATTAGAGTGTCCAACCAGAGAGTAGTTAAGAGTAGTATCATAAAGAGAAGATATTTATATGAGAGTGTTCACTAGCGAAAGTATGATCCCTAGGCCTTGTTTCTTAGCATTGAAACACTGTTTGCTACTAGATTTGTTACATGTTTGCTTGCTTCCACCTTTATTTCAGTTTTCCTTTAGTCTTTTCCACGCCATCAAGCTATCTTCTATCACCGTTACCACTTATAATATCTATACCACTTGTATTTCACTATCTCCTCGCCGAAATAGTCCACCTAGACACCTGACAAGTGTATTGGGTGTGTTGCGGACACAAGAGACTTCTTGTATCTTGATTACAGGGTTGCTTGAGAGGGAATACCTTTGACCACTTCCTCCCTGAGTTCGATAAACCTTGGGTGGTCCACTTAAGGGAAAACTTGCTGCTGTTCTACAAACCTCTGCACTTGGAGGCCCAACAACTATCTACAAGAATAGAAGTGCGTAGACATCAGGCCTCCAGGGTGAATTCTCCCCTCCGGCAGGGTGCCAGGAAGAGCTTTAGATCCCTCCCGATCTAGGGATGGAGATGACAGCGGCTATAGACTCTTTCGTGGATTTTTGATCGGGTCCTTAGGGTTTCTGTATCAGAGGCAATATATAGGCGAAAGGAGAGGCCGAGGGGGTGCCTGGGGCGGCCATACCACCCCCTGGCATGGGCCAGGCCTGGCCGTGTCGCCAGGTGGTGTGGCCGGGCCCTGGCCCCTCTCCGTCTCGTATTCTGGCTCCAGGTGTCCCTCGGTGAAAAACTGACTTTGGGTTTTGTCCCGTCCAATTCCGAGAATATTCATTTTCTGACTTTCGTGGAACCAAAAACAGCAGAAAAGAGGCAACTGGCACTATGGCTCTTGTTAATAGGTTAGTCCAAGAAATCATATGAAAATTACTCCAAAGTATGGACAAAACATAAGAAAGTAGATAAAACCAAGCATGGAACATCAAAAATTATGGATACGTTTGCAACGTATTAGTGTTGAGCTCGATTCGGGCACGAATCTATATGGGACAGGTGGACACGGACTCCAGGCGAGTAGGAAGACGTTTTGAGGTGGTTAATCGCGTCCGGAGTAGTCCACAATGACGGCGGCAACGTGGCTCACCGGCGACATGTCAATCAGGCGGAGGAAGACGAAACCGACAGTTCTCTCTTTGTGTGGGCCCCGCCTGTCAGCGAGACAGGGAACTGGTACCTGGGATTGGGCTAGAGTGGGCTACGGATAAGTGCGGGGGTGGTATATAGGAAGGAGAGGAAGGTCTCGGTCAGCCCATTGGCTCATGCTTCACTAATTTTTTCTCCTTTTATTTTTTTATTTTTCTAATTCTATTTTCTGTTTTCAGTTTTCTTATTCAAATTTCCTTTCAAATTTGATTTATAAACTATTTAATCATTCAGAAAGTTTGTGGAATATTATAGTGAGCTTTGAGACCAAGTGAGGCTTATGTTTTTCATGTTCTTCATAAATTTTAAACTAGTAGAAAAGCATTATAACAATTATCCCTTAGGAAGTTAATGTTTTGTTTATTATACAAAAGTTATATAAAATGATTTTGTTTTCACTTGACAATGGTAATGGTAATGATTTAAAATAATTAATGATATCTATAAGAATGCTATTCATAGTTAGCATCGTCTAGGGATTGATGTATATGCATTAAATCTTATGGTCTATAATATGGGGGTTTAAATTTCATGATCCTCAAAATTTGGTGATTCCTCCTATTCAACTTATACTTGATTTGTGGTTTTTATAATTACTATAGAAAAATCTTGATTAAGTCATTAGGCATGAATAACAATCATTTATAAAGAAATGAAGATATTCATTTACAAGTAGTTTTCATGGGTTTTGAGAGGATTTCATGGACTCATATTCTATTGTTGATATGAATGAAGATTAAGGTTTAAAGCATATTGCCCTTAAACTTGTGATCATGGATAATATTTCCATGTAGGACTAGATAGTAAGATTGTTTTGTAATGTGACTCGGGAGAAGGAAATCATATTAATGGTTTCTAAGCACATTTGATTTTCATGGTTGGGAGTAACAAAGATGTGCTTAAGTGCTTGGCTAAAGAAGAGTATTCCTACAAACCATTATGGAAATAGAATGGTTGATCGAGCATACGAGATAGATATTAAACTTGCTATAGAACTAAGGTTGAATGATTACCAAGAATTCCCATCTCCCATACTACACACCCCTCTTCTCTTTCTAGGATTCCTACCTTTCTAGCTTTCGTAGCTTATTCTTATGGAATTCTGATAAAACCTTCTTCTTGTGGCATGCCTGCACCTTCTAGCTCCTTCATCATAGTTTGAGCTAAAGTTTAGATTATCCCAAACACGTTGGTATGAATATACCCTAGTGTTATGGGGTCAAGTGGCAGCTGTGGGTCCTATTTATAGGTTTGAGCATGCTCTAGTAGCATGCCACATAGGTGTGTGACTCTTGGTTGAGTTTGATGAGTAAGGTGATTTGTTGTCAAGATCTCATACATGGTAATTACTTGGGGTTAAAGCCATAGAAGATATTTCTAGTGGATAAGAATGGCCACATAGGATGGTATTATCCATATGTATTCTTTTTTATTGTTAGCAAAGTGGAATTTGGTAATGGATGAACTGAAATGGGATAGACATGTGAGAAAGGTTACTGGAACAACTCCACTGCTACTTTTATACTACTAGGCTATGATGGACAACACATCATATGTATGTGAGTAAGCTACTTATAGCTCGGCCTCATATGGTGCAAGTTCCCATTCCTTGGAACTTGTGCCTATGGATGAGCTCAAGTTGAAAGATCTTTGTTGTGGATTTACTTGGGATGGATTGATATTATCTTGGCTTAATATTTATTTATGTGTTGCCAAGTGTTTATTTGATGCAGAAACTTGCCCCTGCCTGTGATGTTGTACTGAGGCATACAAGCTGATAAGAACAAATTACTAATCTGCCCCTGATTTGATTTAAGCTCTATGATGTGCTAGCAATGCACTTCGTTGCCAAATTGGGAGCACAACTAACCCATGAACTCTCCTTTCTTTTCTCTTGTCTTTTTATCTTTGTTTTTGTAGGAATTGGAGATCAAGAAGATACAAAAATGACGGAATAATTTGGTAGTTAGTTTAGGACTCTAATTGTCTGATTATGATTTATCATCAACTTAGTAGCAGACTTGTACTAGTCTCTTTATAGAGTCTATCTTGTTAAGTAAGCTTACTCCAATCTTATACCAACTTGGCTTAACAAGATTATTACTTGATACTCTAACACTACTAGATTTCTTATAACTTATCAAGTATCAGTTAATTCTTAGATTTAGATACTTCTTCTAGTTAACTCCTGAGTGAGTTAACTCCTCCAACATCAGATGGTTTGATCTCCACTAAGGATCACATTCCATTTATGATGGCACACTCTACCCTAACTAGTTCCTCCTTCTTATTAATTTACTTGACTTCTTTGGAAGGTCAATATAATGGGTCAAGGGCTAAAGGTTAATAGGTTCTAGGTCAGGAATTGATCACTCTCAGTCATTAATGATCAATTGACTCTAGGACCTGATTAAATTGGAATGTCATCTATTAATATGATAATAAGGATATGAGATGAATGGTCTTGTCTTGTCTTCTATTCTACTCTATTTGTGATAAGAGTTAATGTTTAAGAACTACTCTATTTAGTTATGAGATTTCTTTACTTGGAGTTATATACTTGATTTGGTATTCAAGAGTTGTTATAATTAATACCTTGACATGATCTCTATAGGATCCAATATTGTTCATTAAGTAGTGTGTTATAGTTTTAGCTCTTTAACATTGATCTACCCATAGATCAAATTGTACTACCCAAAAATAGGGTTTTACCAAAGGTCATATTGAAACTTATCGCAATCAACTTGATGATCTACTTTAGTGCCACCAAGTTAAGAGAAGCTTCAATCACTTTGACAAGTTTTATTTAAAATTGCGAAAATTATCCCGATTTTCTATGCATGAATGCAATGCACACACCTGATCTCAACTTATTTATATTATCTAATGCTGGGATGTTACAAGCAGCCACCATGTATCTGCTCACCAATCAGCCACTAGCCGGAGATCCACGATCTACCTTGCACGGTCCGCAATTGTCGGACTTGGATTGGTCGAGGCTGCGCTGGCCAAGGAGCCAACATCAGAGCCGAAGAAATGCGGCTCCACCTCCAAAATACTACTCTCTATCTTCAAGCGAGGATGAACACGACCTATCATAGTCACGCCGCAGCTCGCGGCGACATGATTGCGATTACGACGCGCATGACAAAATCACCTAGCACAAGGTCGACAACATGTGTGCCAAGCGCGCCTACTCAACAGAGTTGGAGGACAAAGGAACAGAGCTCTGCGCGCTGGTTGCTTCAGAAGAGCCGTACGACAGACTCGAATGCCCAAAGGATTCAAGCTTCCTTCATAAAACCCAAAGTTTGACGGTCTCTAGGATCCAAAAATCTGTTTGGAGGACCACATCTCCTTTGTCAAGCTGCACTGCGGGAACAAGTGTACAATGCAGTGCCTCCAGATGCCGTTGCAGGGCGATGCTCGTACATGCCTCAACAATCTGCCTCACGGATCGATCCGCAGCTGGGAAGAGCTGGTGTATAGCTTCATCCGCAACTTCAAGGGCACCTGCAAGCGGACCGTGTTAATTAAAGAGCTCAGGGCCTGCTGCCAAAAGCCGTGCGAATCCCTTCGCTCCTACATACAAAGGTGGTCCATCATCAAGAATTCGATGAAGGTCATATCCGAAGATCACGCGATTGATGCATTCAATGGCGGCGTACCTTGCAGAGAGATCAGAGAGGAGATGGGCCGCATGAATCCCAAAACCATTGACCACCTGATGGACATCGTGAATCGGTGGGCACATGGAGAAGATTCGCTCAATAACAACCGCGTCCGCTCGGATGATGAGGACGACCTCGTCCGCAGACGCAACCGCCGAGGAAAGCATCAGGTGCGCGGTTACGAAGAACGTGAAGAGGTCGACATGGTCGCAGCCAGCTATGCCGATAAATGCGAAGACCGCAGCAACGGATACCATAGCAGCAACTACCGTGACAGCTAGAAAACCACGGAAGTGTGGTGTCAACACCCGGATTTTTAATCCTAGATGCCTGTTATGCCATACCTCGCAATCCAAGGATTACCATTTTTGCGAGACATAACAGATTGGATATCACAGTACATCATCCATTACAAACCATAATAAGGTCTTACACAAATAAAGGATCTCAGGATCCAGTCTTAATACAAACAAGTAGCGGAATAATAAGCGTAGCGGTGGGCTCCAT
Organism: Avena eriantha; assembly: GCA_910589775.1. Classification (NCBI taxonomy): domain Eukaryota; kingdom Viridiplantae; phylum Streptophyta; class Magnoliopsida; order Poales; family Poaceae; genus Avena; species Avena eriantha. Next base: position 544,673,523 of record OU342742.1, read on the forward strand.
CTTCAGTGTCACAGGCAATGCTGACGATGGGAGATGATCCTAGTTGTCGTAGCCGTCCTGCTGTCCATCTTCCTGGTAGTCCTCCTCATAGTCTGGCCCCGGGAATAGCCAGGGACAAAGCCATGAGTACTCTTTAAGTACTCGCAAACTATCACTAACAAGTAAGGTAGTTCTAGTAGGAATGCTAAGCTCTAAGTTTATTTGCAAAGCTAAATTTGAAACCTAAGATGAGTTCAGAAACATAGAAAGGTAAAATAAAGTTCTAAATCACTTAAGTTGGGAACTTAGTTTTCATAGTCACAACCCTGTTATGGTCAAGTCAAGTCACAATTCATTTCATAAGTCATTTTGAAAACATCTGATGATAGAACAGTATAGCCTCTCCAACTGTCCATGACCGTGGACGCGGCTATTCGAATAATTTGACACTCTGCAGAGGTGGTACACTTTCACCACAATTTCGATACATCCATCAGGGATAACCCTGAATCATCATACTTAGTATGCGGATAATCAATCATAACCTTTCCTTTACACACTCTAGTATAAGCACCTCTCCTATGAGCTTGGCCTCCCAGCCATGGCCATCTGCCATCCTGGGCACTGCATAGGTGGACAACATCAAGAGGTAGCCTCAGCTCAAACCTCTCCCATGAGGGAACCCATACTAATGCATATAAACTTCCGGCTAAGCCTTACCGAATTCAGGTATTGTGGTTGTACGGTAAAATTGGAATGGTATCGCATCCGAACCCAACCATCAGTTTTTATAAAGGGCTAAGGCTCATGCCTCAACATTTTCATCATCAAAAACCATTTGTATTTCTCAACACATGTCAAAACATCTCAATAGAATGACTCATCATTCCAAGGTTTTCATAATCATTTTCACCAAGTATTCCCATCTAAAGTGATCAAGTTTTATGCTTAGCACTAGCCACTAAGGTTAAGAGTATTCACTAATGAGGGATGCTAAGATCAATCTCACGCCATAGAATGACATCTAGTATAGGCCAAGTTTTATACTCTTTATGCTATCTATACTACTTTCCAAAATCTCATAAAGCATTACTAAAAGTAAATAAACTTTGGTAAAGAAAAAGTAAAGCTTGCAAGTAAAACTTGGGATGGGTATAAATCAAAAATGTAGAACCAAGCATGCCTAATCCATCTTTCTTACTTTAACTTGCATCTAGTGATGGCTTGTAAGTATTAGCTTGCTAATAATAGCTTGCCTTGATTGGTGCAGTGATTGAAGTTCTCCTCGTCTTCTTCGGGGTAGAACTCCTCCTCCTCGTAGACTTGGTCGGTACTATCATCTATAAATAAATATGGGATACACAATCACCAAACAATACTTAACTAGTCTATTTAGCACACTAAGGCACACACTTGATGATCTAGTATCATCACAAGATTTAATGAACTTGTTTCATTTATTTAATTTGAGAAAAGTAATTTCTACCCATTGAAATTAATTAAGATTTAATATTCTCCAATTAAAATATGGGATCATGTGGACACATGTCATCACCACATATTCTAATACATGGGAATGTGATTTAAAGGGTTGGTCACATTTTATAAAGTTTAAGATTATTATTTAAATGATTTAAAGTGACTAGAAATGCCCTAATAGCATTATTTTGGTACTAGTCCAAAGTCACTGCATGCAAACCTACATATTATTACATATTCAGATAGATATTATCAAATGTGATTTTTGAGAGTTGGAATCAACTCAAAAACTATTATGGTTGATTTTTGAAAAATGTTTGAAGTTGCAAAAGTCTCTGTTTGTTATTTTTGTTATAGATTATCTCTAACTCCAATTGATTTAAATCCAACGGGCTTGGATAGATATTTGAATTATCTTTCTAGAAAAATTTGAATCATGCCATTTGGTTAAGTGAAACTCTCTGAATTGATTTATAAATAAGTGGACAGAATCTAGTTTAAACCTAAGTTGAAAAATACTAATTTGAATTTGTGGGCTAGGGCTGGAAAGGAAATGGGCCGGCCAGCTACACTGCACGGGCGTAGCGGGCTACTGACAGGGGGCCTACATGTCAGCGGCTGTTACTTAGCGAAATGGTAAGTTTTAATTTCAGCCATGCGATTAGACGACAGATCAACGGCTGACATTCGTCGTCTCCGGTGAACAGCTCCGGCGAGAACGAACCCTAACACGGCATGGTGGGGGTACGTCGGGGCTTACCAGGGCTCCATCTAGGGTCTGCGAAGGGGGCGTTCGGGCTGGTAGACGACGGCGGTTCTAGGCATGGTCGCGGCGGCTCCTAGGGCAGCTCCAATTGACGGTGCCTCTTCTCCTCTACTGCGGCAAGCTCCGGCGAAATTCCGACAAACTGCAGCTCGATTGGCTCTGGGGAGAAGTGTGGGATGGTCAGTGGTGAGAGGGGAGTGAGATGGTGTGCAGAAATTGGATGGAGGAGGCCTCTTTTTATAGCTCGAGGAAGGGGGCAGCGCGGCATGGTCGGGCTCCATCGGCGACACGTCTACAGGCTGCTAGCAGTGCGGCTGGAGGTAGGGGACGGTGCATGGTCTCCTGGCGGTCCTCTCTGGCTTGATGGCATGGCAAGGGGCGGTCGCATTTGGTCAGGAGAGACCGCGCTCTGGGCGGAGACAGCGGGTGCTCGATGTGGCGCACGGTGGCTACTGGTCGCGAGGCGGCAAACAGGCATTTCTGGGTGCTTCCCGGGGTCGTGGTGAAGCAGTGTGCACGAGATGCGGTCGAGGTGCGGTCTGTGCTGGCTGGTCGGGCGCGGCGCTCTGGTGCGTGCTCGGCATGGCACAAACGCATGGGGCGCGGCTGTTCTGAGGTGGTCCAGGGCCTAGCGGCGCTTGGGGAAGGGACAGAGAGGGGCGGTGCGGTCTCGCCTACCACATAGACATGGCGGGAGAGAGTGGGGCGCTCCGAGCTGAGCGGTCCATGGTCGAGTGGCAAGGGGGTGCTCGGGGTGGCTCAGCACTGGCACAAACAGTGATGGGGAGTGGTGCTAGGGTGCTGGTTAGGACTAGAGAGGACAAGGGGAGTGTAATGGGGCAAAATGGTGGACAAAGCATTGATCAAGAATAGTGGTTGTTAGGCAGCTAATTCTGTGATCACCAAGTGTTCGACACAATGCCCGCATGAAGTTTAAATTTGAATTTTTGTCTCAAATTTTTTGAGTGGTCTTGCATTAAGCTTGAGAGACTAGGTTTTCTTGGGATTGGCAAGGTGAACTCATTTGATGTGTTTTTGAAAAAGTGGGATCTTCACATATGAATTGGATTCAATTTTCAAATGTCATTTAAATGGAGTGGCTAAATGTTTTTGTAAGTTTGTAAAGTGGGCCTTGGTACATCTTTACTTGGTCTAGCAAGGGGTGAAAATATCTAGAAATGTTTCTGTTAGGAATTGACTTCTAGGAACACCTAAAGTGGCCTAGTGGATTAAAATGGTCAAAATGACCATTTGCATTATTTACTATTATTTGATTTTTTTCTTTGGATTTTGTTTGTGAATGATCTAGATGATGTGGCATTCACCTTTAAAACCATTTCACAACAATTAGAACAAATAATCATAGCATTTTCAAACAATTCTACACTAATGCAACACACATGCATTCATATGCCTTTTCTTTAATAAAAGTTTTTGTTAACCTTAAATTGGGTGATTAGGAACTTGATAACCTTGATTAAAGATTTGGGATGTTACATGTGGTGACACCGAACCCATGACGACGCACCTGGTGCATCCAGCATCCAGGAGAAGTTATCTGGACCCTACAATATCCACTTCTACATCGACAAGCATGATGGCAAGAAGAAGTCCAACCACCTCCTCAAGGACTGCCGTGAGTTCCAAAAGCTCCACGAGGGATACGCCCAGTTACATCACAGTGCGATTAACCAGGGGTTGATGTCTACGCACTTCTATTCTTGTAGACAGTTGTTGGGCCTCCAAGTGCAGAGGTTTGTAGAATAATAACAAGTTTCCCTGAAGTGGATCACCCAAGGTTTATCAAACTCAGGGAGGAAGTGGTCAAAGGTATCCCTCTCAAGCAACCCTGCAATCAATATACAAGAAGTCTCTTGTGTCCCCAACACACCCAATACACTTGTTAGGTGTATAGGTGCACTAGTTTGGCGAAAAGATAGTGAAATACAAGTGGTATAGATATAAGATAACGGTGCCAGAAAATAGCTTGATGGCGTGGAAGAGACTAAAGGCAAACTGAAATAAAGATGGAAGCATGCAAACATGTAACAGATCTAATTGCAAATGGTGTTTCAATGCTTAGAAACAAGGCCTAGGGATCATACTTTCACTAGTGAACACTCTCATATAAATATCTTCTCTTTATGGTACTACTCTGAACTACTCTCCGGCTGGACACTCTAATCCATGGTAGGGCTATAACAACACTCCTCAAAGTCTGCTTTCTCCATCTAGATAACCCCACACGGTCACCTTGAGCACTAGATGGTTCCAACAAACACCACAATTTCATAGAGACATCCAACTCCAAATACAACTCATAACAAGTATTTGTAATCTCTAGCCTAAGTGCCACCATGGTGTGCATGCTGTCACTTTCACACACATGGGGAGAGCAGAGATCTATTAAAGCACTTGAGTAGCAAGGTAGATCTACTTGATTACAAACCTCATGATCACAATATGATCACGCATAGAGAGAGAGATGAACACATATCTACCGGTAGAACCCTTAGCCTCGAGAGAGAACTACTCCCTCCTCATCATGGGAGTCAGCAAGAACGATGGAGATGGCGGTGGAGTCGATGGAGATGGCGGTAAATATGGTGAAGAGGCGGCGGCGGTGGTGCCAGTGGCGGCGCGGAGGACTCCTTCCCCGTCGCTGGTATCACCGGGGAGCACCGCCCTTTAGCACCCATCCTTCATGGCTTCTTGGGAGCCCTTCCCCATGGAGATGGGATCCATGGGGAGCCAAAAACGTGGCTTTGGTGGCTGTAAATTCGTGGGTGGAGGTGTCTCCCACGAATTAGGTTTCCTCCCTTTATATAGCTTCTCGGATTCCCGTCACCCCATCTTGGGCTGCAGTAAATCGGGCCTATCGGGCTCGTTCGGACTCGGAATAAGCTAAACTTTATGTCCAGAACATTTTTCGTGAAATTTTCAACAACTTTGTAGTTGAAGAGTTTTCTGTTTGACGCCGTCTTCGACCCAAAACGTGACCATCTTCAAAAAGAGTTCTGAGACAGATTTCTGGAAAATCCCAATTTGACTCCAACAAGGTTTCCACTTGTATTATTGGTAATTCCTACATATTAAAGTGTAAAACAAGAACATTGTGCACTTTTGCTACTATTAGTAGGTTAGTCCAAATAAGTCATAAACTTTATATAAAAAGGAGTATCAAAAGCATATTATTAGCATAAAACTATCATAAATTATAGATACGTTATGGACGTATCAACATCCCCAAGCATAGTTCCTGCTCGTTCTCGAGTAGGTAAACGATAAAAACAATATAATTTTTGAGGTGACACGTAGCCAACACAATCTTGATCATCATTATTTTAAAAGCATTGATAGCTAGGATCAAGATACTCTATACATAGGATGAAAGATAAAGTTCTAATAATAAGACATAGCAACTATGTTGTAACATGAAAAGCACAAACAAAAGATTCATAAATAACAATGCTTTGCAAGACATTTGTTTGTTTCACATAAGGAAAACATAGCATAGTGGCATTCAGCTTGTCCCTCATAATGTAGCAAATCATAATTGCATAGGACACCTTCAAAGTTTATAAGGGTGACTAGGTACAAATAGTTTAAGAACAAGCAATATCAAAGTTATGCATCAATCAACAAGTCTTGGGACAATGCACATTAAACTAAGAATGGCCACTATGCTCTCTCAATAGGTGCATAAAGATAGAAGATGGAGACTCAACATAAAAGTAGAAAGGCCTTTATAGAAGGAAGCAGGGATTCAAGTTTCATAAAGAGCTTCCAAAAAGCATGGTACTTATTAGATTTCAGCTCTTATTGCCCGTATCATAAGCATCTTGAAGTGATTAAGGTTAAAGTGAACAAACTATAGAGTATATGCTTGACAAAGTATAAGTTGGAAATATCATGTCCCTTGAATACGAGGGCCGCTCCTCATGCTACTCAAGTTTAGTTACCGGTAAGTTCTTGTCATAGTAAGTGCATGTGTACATAGAAAACCGCCAACGGGGTACCCCTTGCCCGATGATACGGAAGAATCCCCATATCAAAATGACAAGGCAAGCAGACAACAAGCATCTCAGCAATCTTCTTATTTACCATGGGAAAATGGTGCCTTTTCTCTCTTTCCTATTTTCTCATCTTTTTTTCTTTTTCTCAATCTCTATCTCTTTTTTTATAAGAAGAATACTTCATACATTGCTCATTATGGTTACACTGCAGGTTTCCACCATGATTAGGCATGGATTAGACCAGCGGCCCAAGCGTTTCTCTAACACATATACATAACTCCATGGACTTACAAGCTCCCCTTTCATTTCACACCGACGACATCCATAAACAAAAGAGCATGATATCAACTAGGTACAAAGTACAAGTGCAATATTGAAAGCGTTCCCCATGACAACATGGTTCTGCTAATCCCCAACATATAAGTGTAAGCATATAGAACATAGACGACACAATGGTTCAAGTTTATTAAGGGCAAGAAAAGTAAAGTGTGCCATCAAGTTCGTGAGAGCTTTAATCACTAGTTTTCTTATAACAAGTTTAATTCAGAAGGTAGATAAAAACATGAATATACTTGGAATAGCAAATGCTAATAGGTAGGTATGGTGGACTCTTTGGAATAACTTGGTTTTATTTGGAGTTGGATGCATGAGTGGAACTCATACTTGGTTATGGAGGCTAGCAAAAGATTGGGAGCGACCAACTAAGAGAGCAATAATGACCATAATCATGCAAAGCGACAAAACATCATTAATTAAAGCATAAAGTGATATTACAAGTCGAAAACTAAAGGATCATAAAGGCTATGATGACTTGGGATAGTCATAACATGGTGTGAGCATGCTCCAAGTCAACCCAAACAAAGCATCAAAGGAGAATACCACAATACTATGCTTTAATATGCTAAAACAACGCATGATTCTTTCAAGGCACATTAAGCAATCTCAATTGTTTATAACATGTCATGCTACAGGAAAAGTTACTAAGCCTAAAGCCAAAACAATATCAAGCATGACATGACAAAGAATCAAGCATGACATGACAAAGCATAGGCCACCGTCAAAAACAAGCTCTTTTTACCACTTAAGCATGCACTTTTCCTACTCTTTTCCAAACCAAACCAAACCAAACTATTTGAAAACTAATGTATGAAAGAGGGGGTCCAACCAATTTATTCAAGCAAACTAAGCAAACCAAGCAAACGAAAAAACAAAAACAAAAACAAAAATGAAGACGCTCCAAGAACAACACAACTGTCCATCAAACAATAAAAATGAAGTGTTTGGAAGAACCGGAGATTTTTATTGATGAAGAAGGGGATGCCTTGGGCATACCCAAGCTTTGACGCTTGTACTTGTTGGATATTTCTTGGGGTGACACCGGTGGCATCCCCAAGCTTGAGCTTTAGTCCATATTTTATCTCATTACATCATTCTTTCCTTACACCTAAATTTTTTCCTTCATACAAAACTTCACACAATCTTCATTAGCAACATTAGTGTACTCAAGATAATAAGTCTTTGGGTTCAGTTTAAACACCAACAAAACTTCCATTAAAACACAAGCTATTGTAGCACTTTCCTCAGAAAGCTCAATTCCCCAAAAGAGAACCCAAAAAGGAATCAACAAGAAGCAAATGCAAATAATGGCAGAAATCTGTCAAAACAGACCAGCAGGTAAAAACCAATTTTTTTGAAAACCTTCTGTTGCTCAAATCGAAAAGTGTTGAACTAACAAAAGTTGGATAACAAGATGGGGCAGGAGCACAAAAAAGCACAGCTCAAACCGATGTACAGAGATTTTACACGAAGTTTTACAGCGAAGCACAAAATTTGTTTTGGGACATCAACTTTCCCAAGCATTACTTCTCTCTCATTAGAGGTTACTCTTGGCCCAAAAGGCAAATAAAAAGGATAAGGAGCGGTTATTACTGAAGCAATAACTTCCAAGACTCAACTAAATTATTGGGTTATCTCTCAAGAAATACTTTTCTTTAACGCCTTTAAGTTAGGCATGATAGGTTGAGAAGATGCTCACATAAGAAATACGAATTGAAGTAAAAGAGAGCATCAAGAAGCAAATTCAAAGAACATTTAAGTCTAACCCACTTCCTATGCATAGTACTCTTGTAAAGAAACAAGTCATGAAAGCATAAAGCAACAAGTGTAGTAAACAAAAACAAGTGCAACTTCAAAATTTTCAACATAAAGAGGGGAAACTTAATATTGTTGAGATACATGAAACCATGTTTCCCTCTCTCTTAATAACTTTCAGTAGCATCATGAATAAAATTAACAATATAACTATCACATAAAACACTCTTATCATGAGCCACATGCATAAAAGAATTAATACTCTCCACATAAACATAGTCATTCTTATTAATTGTAGTGGGAGAAACTTCAACAAAATAGCTATCATTATTATTCTCATCACCATAATCATCAAATATAGGAGGCATATTGTAATCATAATTAATTTTCTCCTCAATAGTAGGTGGACTGAAAATAATATATTCATCATTGTAATCATCATATATTTGAGGCATAGTATCATCAAAGTAAATTTTCTCCTCCATGCTTGGGGGACAAAAAATATCATGCTCATCAAAACCAGCTTCCCCAAGCTTAGACTTTTCCATAGCGTTAGCAATAATGGTGTTCAAAGAATTCATACTAATAACATTGCTATTATCATGCAAATAAAGTTCCATAGGTTTTTTAATTTTCTCTTCAAACACTTCATGTCCTAACTCAAGATAAATACTATAAAGCTCTCTAATTTTTCTGTTGTTTTCCATTAAGTCTAACTAGTGAAAATAAAAACAAGAAACAAAAAGATATAATTACAAAATCTAAAGGAAATAACTTCGAGCACTCACACACTAGCAATTGTACTAGAAGATAGCTTAGTAGCTAGAGGATGTGAGTACCTTTTACCTTACCTCCCCGGCAACGGCGCCAGAAAATAGCTTGATGTCTACGCACTTCTATTCTTGTAGACAGTTGTTGGGCCTTCAAGTGTAGAGGTTTGTAAAACAGCAGCAAGTTTCCCTTAAGTGGATCACCCAAGGTTTATCAAACTCAGGGAGGAAGTGGTCAAAGCTATCCCTCTCAAGCAACCCTGCAATCAAGATACAAGAAGTCTCTTGTGTCCCCAACACACCCAATACACTTGTCAGGTGTATAGGTGCACTAGTTCGGTGAAGAGATAGTGAAATACAAGTGGTATAGATATATGACAATGGTGCTAGAAAATAGCTTGATGGCGTGGAAGAGACTAAAGGCAAACTGAAATAAAGATGGAAGCAAGCAAACATGTAACAGATCTAATTGCAAACGGTGTTTCAATGCTTAGAAACAAGGCCTAGGGATCATACTTTCACTAGTGAACACTCTCATATAAATATCTTCTCTTTATGATACTACTCCGAAATACTCTCCGGTTGGACACTCTAATCCATGGTAGGGCTATAATACCACACCTCAAAGTAAACCTTTCCCATCTAGATAACCCCACACTATCACCCTGAGCTCTAGATAGTTCCAACAAACACCACAATTTCATAGAAACATCCAACTCCAAATATAACTCATAACAAATAACTGTAATCTATAGCCTAAGTGCCACCATGGTGTGCACGCTGTCACTTTCACACACATGGGGAGAGCAGAGATCTATTAAAGTAGTTGAGTAGCAATGTAGATCTACTTGCTTACAAAACAATGGAGGCGGGCAATACCCACGCGCACTTGGGAACATGGGTATGATCCATAAGGGGCGCCCCTCAAACAAGATGCAGAAAACAATCACTCGCCAAGTTAATCTAGCAGTAAATGCCCCACATTCAACCCTTGAGTACCTCAGCGGGTCGGAGTGCTGCATCACCTTTGACATGAGCGACCACCCGCGGCAGGTCCCTTGCCCAGGTCGCTCTCCCTTGGTGCTCGAAGAGCAGATCAACAGATTCTAGATGAGTCGAGTCTTCATGGACGGTGGCAGTAGCATCAACCTCATGTTCGCCAGCACTCTGCATGCCATGCAGATCCCCCTCTCCAGCTTGGAAGCATCCAAAACAACCTTCCACGACATCCTCTTAGGGAAAGGAGTATACCCCTAGGCAAAATCTTCCTGGACGTCATCTTCGGCATGCCCGCAAACTTCCGACTTGAGAGCCTTGAGTTCGAGGTGGTCGACTGGCTATCAGAGTATCACACTATCCTTCGGCATGTCGCATTCACAAGGTTCATGGTGGTCCCGCACTATGCATACCTACATATGAAGATGCCAGGACCTAACAACATTATCATAGTCAGTGGAAGCTTCACCAAGTCCGATAGCTACGATAGAGAATTCAACTGAATCTCCCAGTCCTTCAGCATGCAAGAGGAGCTCACGAGGCTCAAGGAGTCGACGGACAATAGTCTTCCTCCCGTGAGCAAGAAGAATGCATCGGACGAGTCCTTCGACTCGACAGTGAACACCAAGGCGGTCCAGGTCCACCCAACGGACCCAACCAAGACGACCCTCATCGCAAAAAACCCGAGTTCTGCATAGGAACTCGTGCTCATCGAATTCCTCGGTGAGACGTGGGAAATATTCGCCTGGTGTCCTGCGGACATGCTAGGAGTTCCTAGGGAATTCGCCAAGCATGCACTCAATGTGTCTCCAGATGCAAACCAGTCAAGCAGTTGATGCGTCGACTATCGGAGCCAAGGGCTAAGGCGGTTGGCATGGAAGTCAACTGACTCCTCGACATGGACTTTATATGCAAGATCAAGGAAAGCACTTGGGTAGATAACCTCGTGCTCATTCCCAAAAAGGACACATATATCCTATGGATATGCATGGACTTCACCTCCCTCAACAAACACTACCCAAAGGACCATTTTCCATTACCGCAGATCGACCAGATAATTGACTCCACCGCGGGATGTGAATGCCTCTGTTTCCTCGACGCTTACTCAGGCTATCATCAGATCCGAATGAAGGAAGAGGGCCATGAGAAGACGGCCTTCAACATGCCCTTCGACGCCTACTGCTACACCATGATGCCCTTCGGGTTGAAGAACGCAAGAGCCCCTACCAACGGTGTATGCAAGCTTGCCTCAAAAACTAGCTTGGTCAAAACATCCAGGTCTACATCGATGACATAGTGGTCAAGACGAAAGAGGAAGCTACACTCATTGATGATCTCCGCTAGACCTTCAATAACCTCGACCTCTATCAGATTAAGCTGAATCTAGAGAAGTGCACCAGCGTACCATCTGGGCAATTACTTGGCTACATCATCTCTGCTAGAGGAATAGAGGCCAACCCGAAGAAGATAAGGGCCATACTGGCCATAGAGAAGCCGAAGAACCTCAAGGGCTTCCAATAGCTGGCTAGGCGAATCGTAACGCTTAGTCGATTCATCAGTCGAATGGGAGAGAAGGAACTACCATTCTACCAGCTCCTCCGCGAGTCCGACAAGTTCGAGTGGACAGACGAAGCGCAAGACGCATTCAATGATCTCACGCGCATGCTCTCCACTTCGCCCTTGCTAGTGACCCCCAGGGGAAAGGAGCCAATGCTGCTATACATATCCGCCACCAACCAGGTGGTAAACACCGTGCTGGTGGTTGAACGGGCCGAAGAAAACAAGGTCCATGGGGTGCAAAGCCTAGTGCACTACCTCAACGAGGTACTGACACCAACAAAGCAGCGATACTCGCACTACTAGAAGCTTGCCTACGGTGTCTTCATGAAGGCACAGTGACTGCGCCACTACTTCCAAGAACACCCCTTATGGTGAACGACACCCCGCTGGAACACATCCTCAACAACCCCGATGCTACGGGGCGGATCACCCTCTAGGGCATCGAGTTGTCCCCACGGGATATCATCTACGAGCGATGGACATCGATCAAGTTGTAAGTACTGCTGGACTTTCTCATCCACTGGATGGAGAATCATCTCCCAGACACACCAGACATGTCCAACCTCTAGACCATGAACTTTGATGGGTCCAAACACAAAGAAGGGACTAGCGCTACCATCATCCTGACATCTCCTCGGGGTGACAAGATGCGGTATATCCTGCGGATGAAGTTTCGCGCATCCAACAACAAGGCGGGGTACGAGGCAGTAATCCATAGGATGCTAATGGCCAAGGCTTGTGGCGCCACACGGCTCATCATCTATGGTGACTCCAACCTCGTGGTCCAGCAGACCATGAACATGTGCAACGCACTGAGTGACAACATGGTCGCGTACTACAAACTCTACAATGCACTCGAAGGGGAGTTTGATGGCTGCGAACTGCGGCACGTCGTTCGCGAAAGTAATGAGGTGGCCGACCGCCAACATAGGCTTCATCTATGCCCCGGTGCCACCAGGCGTATTCCTCAAGAAAATCTACAAATGCTCGATCAAGTCAAAGACTACCGCAGGACCATCTGGCATAGCGGCGCACTCGGGGGCTACACCACCCGAAGAGGCCGAAGGATCCAGCGATGTAGAACAAGGATCTGCACCCGAAGGTCCAATGGAGGTCATGATCATCGAGCCATCCTGGAAACAACTGTACATCACATACCCGCTCACCATGAGGCTGCCAGACGATCCGATAGATGCGCGGCTTGTCGCGCGGCGGTCCAAGGCCTTCACCATAATCAACGGCGAGCTATACAAATGAAGCATCACATGCGTCCTCCAACGATGCGCCACCAATAGTGATGGCTGCGGAATCCTCCTCGAAATACACGAGGGCACTTGCGGACATCATGCAGGCAGTCGTACCCTCATCGTTAAAGCCCTACGAGCAGGCTTCTATTGGCCCACCACGATGCGCGGCGCCAAGGAAATCATCGAAAGGTGCAACACCTGTCAGATATTCGCGGACAAGCTGCACGCACCAGGAGGGGAACTCAAGCCAATACCTGTGGCCTGGCCCTTCAAACAGTGGGGACTTGACATGGTCAGCAAACTGCAGAAATCATCGCTAGGAGGATACGTCTACCTCCTTGTTGCAGTCGATAAGTTCACCAAGTGGATCAAAACCATGTCGGTGACCAACCAAAATGGCGCTACCACCGTCAAGTTCTTTGAGTCCATCGTCTTCAGATTCGGGGTGCTGCACATCATCATCATCGACAACAGGACGAACTTCACCTCTTGAACGAGCGGCAGGATGCTGGGTGGAAGAGCTACCCTCTGTACTATGGAGCCTCCGGACCACCATAAACAATGCCACTAGATACATGCCTTTCTTCATGGTGCACAGCGCTGAGGCGATCTTACCAGCCGAAGTGCACTACAAGGCCCCATGGGTCATTGCTTACAGCGAGGACGAATCTATGGCCGCACTCGAAGACTCCGTCGATCTTCTTGACGAGGCGCGTGAAATCACCGCGGAACGGTCAACTGTGTACCAGTAGAACCTTCGCAACTACCACAGCCGACGATTACGACCAAGGTCCTTCGTCGAAGGAGACCTCGTCCCGCGATTGAAGCAGAAGGGACACCTCAAGTTCGAATCCCCTTGGGAAGGACCCTACGTGGTCACTAAAGTGATCCCAGGTGGCACCTATCGCCTCAAGGACTTAGAAACTGGAGTCGCATACTCCAACACATGGAACGTCACGCAGCTGCGATGTTTCTACTCTTAGATGTTTGTCCTTTACAATAAGGCTACTCAGCCAGACTACTTAGCCGCACAATGTACCTCCTTCTATTCTACAATAAATAAAAGCTAAGTGCATCAACCATGTGTCTTTCATGATTTACTATTTATGCATTTTGTGCTCTAGGGTTGTGCGTCCATGACGACCCGTCGAAACAAACAATTCATCATCGCGGTGACCTGAGTAGCTGGTTCCGCTTACCATCGAACCCTTGAAACCTCTAGCCCAGTTGTCGCGCAACTGATAGGCTGACAAGGTGCTGAGATTCGGGAGCATCAGGCTAACGAAAAGGCATTGCATAAACTACAATCGACACATACACAAAGCTAGCAAGTTTATAGTAATTACAAAGGCCATACAAAGGCCAACAAAAATGTATGAACTTTACAACATTTATACGCTTTTACAAGCTAACTACTGCTCTACTGGCACTGAAGAAGGACATTGGTTCTCTCGTCGAACAAGTTCATGACGTCCTCTGCTGGCCGCGCAACCGCTTGATAGTGTGGAACCATGTTCCATGTTGATAGCTCCAAATCTTGACACTTTTTACCTATGATTTTCCTCTGGTTTTTGCTAGGTTTTCATTAGTTTTTTATATCTTTGAACTAATGTTAATGTCGCGAATTAGCGAAACCTTGGTTTCTTGTGATAAGTTTTAGATAATCGATATTTTTGGAAGATCTTGGAGCATTTATGAGCTATTTACAACTAAAGAAGCAAATCCTCAATTAAAGCCCCCTTCATTAGAGGCGTCCAGGTGGTGTAATGACCACTGGTACGGTCGGAACATGCGCGTACGGCCCGGTCGTACGACCCTCCAACGCCTTCGTTATATCAATACAAACAACTTCTGTATTGGGGGCGAGACGATAAGAGGGACGAGAAAGAAAACACAGCCACCACAAATCATTCCAAAGGAGGAGAGATCAGATCTGAAGGAGGAGAATAAGATCCCCTCATTCACCAAAGATCTCTAGCATCTAATCCATCCACTCCACCATCATTCCCAATTGTAGAGAGAAAGAGAGAGATTGGCACTTGTAAGATTAGGGTTTGACACTTTGATCTTGTCTTGATTTGTATTTGATTTGATCTCAAAACAGTATTGTGGCTTTCTACGATAAATTTGAGATGATTTCCCTTTGCAATATTATTGTTCCTTTGATATATCTTCTTCTCATGTCTGAGTAAGCCCCCATAGGCGTGGGAGATGTAGGGGATTGGTGAGATGTGATGTGCCTTTCTTATTTCCATTCATTTGTGATTGTTGTCGTGATTATTATAATGTGAGAGTGAATATCTATGTTTGCCTAATGCTTGTTGTCTAATTTAAGGGCCCAGATAACATGATCTCAAGATCTCATAGATATGAACTTGTTTACTAGCGAATCAGTGACCCCAGACTGACACGGCCGATATCAATGAGGAGCTAGTACTACTCGAGGATCAACAAGGAACCATCAATATTAAAGCCTTGATCTGGTCGAAATACCTTAATTAATATGCTGACCATTACTGTGGTAACATGCAGATGGATCATTGGGACGAGGGGAAATTTGCCATGAGGACCCCTAGTCAGTATACGGGTTCCTTGCCTACTCACTTATTAATATGAAGTATCACAATCACTTATCTCATTTTATCCATTCGGCACATTCACTATCACCATGAACTAATTCTCTCTGTGCCAGGCTTCTCATCTGCAGGAACTTCGAACACTTTCATCATCTTTTTACTTTTATGTTATTTACTTTCTGCATCTACCTTTACTCAAGTTTCTCCTATTATTCACTCACCACTTTCCACCTCCAACACTTGCAGTCAATTCACTCAAGACCTGTGACACCTTGGGTGCGATATAAACGCCGAATAGAAACATTTATAAAAGCTCCTTATTGGGATCAATATAAAAACTAGAATTAATACTTCCACGAAAACATGATCAAATGAACCTGTGCACTTGCAGGCCATCATCAAGCTATTTTCTGGCGCTGTTGCCGGGGAGCTATGCGCTAAGTGTTTGTTTCTTGACATTTGTAAGTGTTAGTACCATCCATGATCTCCGTTGAAGACAGGGGTACCACTCGTTCAGGTAGAACTTATTTACCTCCTTATATTGATCGTACTCCTACTAAAAGATGCCTAGAATTTATTGAAAGATTTTCTAACTCATGTTCTGTAGAAGTGAACAGTTTGATTCCTTTAATGGCAGATTTGACCATTACCCAGGGGGCCAAAGAGCTAGAACAACCATTGGGAGAATATGGGAATCCATCTAGGCACCTGATAAAAAATCCTATTCTTTACCCTGATTTAGAAGCTGAAGAATTTGAAATGTATCCTGAGCTAATCAATATGATCAAAGAAATTTCTTTTGTAGGGAAAGAAGATGAAGATCCTAGTGATCATTTGACAAAGGTCCATGACAACTGCACATCCAAGGAAAGTCAGATCAGCATAGTGTATAACAAGCCAAAAGCAAAACAAGAAGGTCGAGTGATGCTCACATCGCAGGCGTTCATTTATCTGAGCAATCTTGCCAAGGAGATACTTCTCCCGTTTGACTGCCTTTTCAGCCTTTGACTTCCACACGTCAGTGTTGCTGCGGATGATCAACGTGTCACACTCCAACTTTTTCACGCGGTCACGCTGGTGAGAAATAAGTGATAGTTTGTCAACTCTTGATGGTGGGGAGGCCAAGGGTGTGGCTGCAATTGGCATATCTTGCACACCACTCGAAGACCCCTAGCCAACCAAAATTTCGAGGTGTAAGAATCCTTGAACATGGAATTCGAATCTAAAGAAGTAAACAGAAGCATCAAGCAACCAAGAATATATACATCAGGTTCAAACAAGTTCTTGACGGGGTGCCCCCACAAAAGTATCCCAAGATAATTGAAGTGCCTACCACAATCATACAACAAGAATAAAGAAAGTTAAGCCTATGTGTCAGCACCCATGGGCTTCGCAGAATCCATGGAAACCTCCTACGACGTGGCCTTTGCCGCAGCAACCCCCGAGGACTTCGCTGTGCTCAGTCGCTTTCGCTCCACATAGTACCTCGCAAGCATCTCTAGGAGCCAGCGCCCATACTTCTGACAACAAGCAGTAATAGGAGTGAATGCTACCTCTTCGCCGTAAGTGGTCACGGGCATCCTCAATGTGATCTTGCTCACGTTGAGGTCAGCACCACAGGCCTGCCCCATTTTGCGCCTGCTTGTGCTGCGCAGGTACGCCCCCGGTGAAAGCTTCGGCTAAGCTGCAAGATCTTCAACCACCTTGGCCTTCGTCATCATCTCCTCCTGGAGGCGACGAAGCACGACCTTGAAATTTTGAAGTGCGTCTGTGGCGGAGGCAGTGTGGTCTTCGACGGCAACCACAATGCCTGCCAGGAGATCCCTACGAGTTAGCGCTTGATGGTAGAAGTCAATACCGGCCGCATCTGTGAAACCACGGTAGTTCATCATCAAGGACAAGAAGAAAATCGAAGACCCCTGGCGTATTCGACAATAAAGCAGAGACAGAAAACAAACCAGAAAGAGCCTGGCCAGCGGCAAGCAGCTGCTCCATGAACCTGCGCTCCCTCTCAGCTGCAGTTGTCGCCTGCTCTTCCTCGCGCTGCCGCAACTCCTCTTTATAGTGCTCGAGGGCATCAACGACGTATTTCCTGTTCGTCTCTGCTGCACTGAGTTTCTTTTCGAGAGAGCTCAATCGACGAATACTATCATTGTTCTCCTCTAGCAACAAAAGAAATACTCATAAGGAATTACTTCCATATACATCTCTCGGAACAAGAAAGGACCTTAGTCTATAGCTGCCGGTGGTCAGCATCCAGGCGCACGTAACCCTTCCCGAGGCGAATCATGTCCTAAAGAAAGGGCTGCAATTGAACTCCATGTCAGAAGTGCACAAAACACTCGGGGGCTCCCCCAGATGACTAAAACACTTACGTGATCACCCGAAGACTCTGAAGTTTCCCTTATGGTTATCCGGGTCAGAACTCTATGTTCCCCCAACTTGGAAGAACTAGAAGAGCTCACACCGGAGTTGGCTGTTGTCTTCAGGGAAATCTCGGGCTGCTCCACACCCTTTCCCCTGGAGTCTGCGACTCCCTCGTCATCTAGTTCATGGACAGTGTCGGATGAACTCAACGTCACATCGCTTCAGTACAAGTAGAGTACATCAAACACAAGAAGAACAGAAGAGAAGAACCACTCAAGAAACAATGAAGAAAAGAGTAGCGGCTCACCCGTCGAATCTATCAAGATCAAAAGGTTCCTCTTCCTCTGTTTATTCAGTGGAGGAGGACGCACGCTGTGGACAGGCACCGTAGGAATCGGATCCGTGACGCCATCCTCAGGAGCAATGTCCTTCGGTGTCTCTAGTGTGGAGGCATCTGATTCCTCGCCCCACTCCCATTTCCGTGAATCTGACTCGCTGGACTCGGGGGCTCCCCGTGCTCGATGAAGAGAACCGTCAAGTCAGACTCATCCTCCTCTATAGCCTCCGGAGGGATCATGCCTTCAGATAGAGGAGTCATTGAGCCTGCAACATTCCAATCCTACAATAGCAGGGACAACGCATTCAGTCCATCACTCGAATTGTCCTATACACAGAAGGGAAAACATCGCAAAGTTTACCTCTGGAGGCGGAAAGGTAGCATAGAAGGGAAGGGTGCTCGATTCCGCAGATAGAACTTCCTTCATCGTGATCTTGGTTAAAGATCTGATTTTCTTCTCGAGCTCCACCGAAGACATATCCTCTGTGCATACGCGAGTTGGATCTATCATGTTTGACCAAAGATACACTGGGTGAGGCCTAGCTTGCAGCGGCTGCACTTGACGCTTCAACCATGTTTGGATGAGGTCCACGCGAGTGACCTCTTTTCCTTGAACAAGTTGAAGGTCTAGTACTTGCTGGTACAAGACATCCACATCCTTCGACTTGCCCGACATCATGAAGTTCTTCCACAACATTTTCTTCTTCAGATCTGCCTTTGGGTCAAAGGGAGCGAGATGAAACTCTGCCCTGCTACCTTTTGATCCTGAATATAAAACCACTTGTCCCTCCAACCTTGGGCAGATTCGACCATGTTAAGGCTGAAGTACTGGACGTGGGAATCTACAACTATACCGCACAACCAAGATCATATACTATGGACCCTGACCCCGATTGTCTCTTCAAGGTAAACAACTTCTTGAAGAGACCAAAGTGCGTACCGATTCTGAGCCAGCACTCGTAGAGAGTAATAAAGCATGCAATGTGCAGAATAGAATTGGGAGACAGCTGATGGAGTTGAATCCCATAGAAATAAAGTAATCCACAAACAAAGTCGTGGAGGGGAAGAGAGACCTCGAAGGAGGAAAGCTACAAACATTACGCGAAACCCAACGGGGGGATCGGGAATTATCTTCGGCCTGGGAATCCGATAGTCATCTTCATCGGCCGGAATTATTTCGGCTAGACGATGCGGATGAAGCTCGTGGGGCTTCAGTGTGGAGCGTCGCTAGGACCTATTTGGTCACGTGGGTCCTGGCGCCTTTCTTCTTTGCAGCTGTGACAGTAGTGCTGGACCTAGTGGCGGTGGTGGCCTTCTTCTTCGACGTGGTGCCAGTGGTGCCAGATCCTGCAGTAGCAACGCCCTTCCTCTTCCCCATCCTTCTTCTTCGGTGGGGAGGCCGGAGAAAATAACTCGGAAAGGCCCTAAGGATGTCCAGCGCAGTGAGGTGGTGTGAAGAAATGGAGCAGAGAAGAACAACAATGGCAGCAACGTGAGAAGGACGATGAGGCAAAGTGTGAAACTTTCTGCCCCAACCTGTTACTTAAGCAAAGGTGAAAATCATTTGACGGCCATCATTTCCCCACTTCAACGCGTGGCACACATCGGTGAAGACACGTGGCGAGCGTGCACTAAACCGTCGCTACATGATTCCCACTCTGCGTGAAAATCGAGGAGTCGTAGTTAAACCCCAAAAATTACGCGTGACTAGTCAAATCCCGGTCAGACAGTGGGGCCCACTATTGTCATGTCCCATCAACACCGCTCATGCCAGTGGCTGAGCTCATCAAATCGTTACCAATGACATCATTTGCACTCACACTAGAAGCAGCTCAAGGCAAAAGTATGGAACGGTAATTTTTCTTTGACTACTTCAGATTTTGCTCGAGTCTACAACTCGACCAAACACCTAGGGGCTACTCCTAACAGGAGCACTGGTCGCGCACCGGAGTAATTTCCGGGTCCAGTGAACAAGCCATCTACACAAGAATACAAGGCACTTACGCCTCAACCCCTTCTTCGAATCAACGATTCAACTACGGACTCGGGGCTACTCCCATAGGGAGCGCTGAAAGTTCAATCGATATGCTACGCCCAATGACAGCAGTCGCAAAAGTTCAAAGTCCCCACTCGAGTCTACGACTAGAACAGGTACTCGGGGGCTACTCCCATAGGGAGCGCTGGTCGTGCACCCTATGTAAAAAAACATTATTAATGATAAGCAGTGTTGACCACGTCTGTACTATAAGCATTCGAAACATTCAATGACTGTGTCTCAAATCAAGCATGAATTTGACTAACAAAGGGACAACGTCTCCTGGGCCACCTGAAACACCTCCGTGGTAATAAAACTTCGGATGCCCCATTTACAACATGAAGATAAGACATGCGGATATAATCCAATGGCCTGGCATCGCACCTACTGTGCTCTACTAGAAGTATACCGTGCCTACAAGTGCGATGACAAGCCTTGACGGACGTGTCGAGTGCACAAATTAAAACACTGGAATTCGACTCTGTAAGGCCTCTACGACATGAGTCAAATTACGCCAGCAAATTTCCGAATTCGAGTCCGGGGACTCGAGTTTGAGTAGATAGCGTTGTTTTGCCCTAAGGCAGTTAACAAATCTTGATCCGTCGGATGAATCAGGCACTCATATCAACTATCCCTATGACATAAGTAAGCACCCGATAAAATGTTCGGATGATCATTCGAAGGACTTCATAGTCTCCATTCGAATCTATGATTTGAACGGACACTCGGGGGCTACTGACATGGGTATGCCCCACGGGTACCCTGGGTGAGCCTATACGGTTTGGCCTAAGAGGAGCCCGCAGGACAATTTAATCTCGGCAGGGATTCGGGTGGCCCAGGCCCAAGCAACTCCTTGAAGAACACGTCAAGGAATAGATAGAAATTTAAAGGGAAAACCCTAATCTGTAACCAACTTGGCCTGTTATCCCGAGACCTGGCCTCCCTATATAAGGACAGGAGGGAGCAGTGAGAAGGATATTTGCAACCCTATTTTACACACCACCATATTACATCTGTGCACCCCTGTACTTTCGACTCCTCAATAATAACAAGAGTAGACAAACAGGA
This sequence comes from Avena eriantha, assembly GCA_910589775.1. Classification (NCBI taxonomy): domain Eukaryota; kingdom Viridiplantae; phylum Streptophyta; class Magnoliopsida; order Poales; family Poaceae; genus Avena; species Avena eriantha. The sequence goes on from OU342742.1 coordinate 544,694,810, forward strand.
GTAGGGTCCCTTCTGAGGGCCTGGACCTGGGTAAATCGTGTGTCCCCGATGTGCTTGTTTGCTAGCCGATTGATGCCTCCAACACTTCCCAATTCCTGTAACCCAAGTCCATCAACGATGGGCATTGACGAGCTAACCCCTCATCAGTGTCTATAAGTTAGATAGTGCAAGCTTTGCTGCCGCTGAGCCCACCATATCTATGTAGACGAGGACCGCCAAATTCTAACCTCGCCATGACTGGCCTCAGTTGACCGCTCTCTTTTTGTTTTCCTTTGCCCTTTGTCGGCACCCCTTTAGCTTTGATAGGTACATGATTAACGATGTTAGCAAGGTCAACCTTCCGGCTTGGCCTAGGCAGGGTTTATGGACACCGCTTGGTTATTCTTCAGTACTCTTAGTCCCATTTGGATCATGCTCATACCCGAACACTACTGTGCTTTCTTCTTGAGTTGTATCTTTGAATTGTATCATTTGTATTCTTGACTCGTTGAGTCATTGTTGTCTATATAAGATCTTGTGGACTCTATTGTAAACTATTGTGATGTAACTACTTGTATAAAATCTCACCCACACGAAAGTGCCTGGTGGGCGTCTTTGAATCGCTTCTATGCGGATTTTGGGGGGAGATGCTGAGATCTGCATAGACCCGATGCAGGGGCGTTACACCATTGAAGCCGCAACATCAGCGCTCCTAGTTCCCACAGATGGCGCCAATTGATGTGGGGTTAACATGTCAATGCCCATGGTTGATTGACTTGGATTTGAGGAAGAGGGGCGCGCTAGAAGCTTCGTTCAGCTAACAGGCAAGCAAATCGGGGACACGAAGTTTACCTAGGTTCAGGCCTTCGGGGAAACCTTACTCCTGCTTGTCTGCTCTTGATTATCAATGGATCCGAGGCTTACAAGGGTGCACATATGCAATCTGGCGGTGTATGAACTAGGGTTGCGATGTGTTTCTCGCTACCCTCTCCTGGCCTTTATATAGGGAGGTCAGGTCTCAGGATAGCAAAGCGGGTTGGTTATAGATTAGGATTTTGTCCTTTAAACTTTCTATCTAATCTTTGTCGTGTCCTCCAAGGAGTCGCATCTCCTTAGGCTTGGGCCACCCGAACTGTCATGGGCTTCATTTATGTCGTGGGCTTCTCTTGGGCCGAACCATATAGGCTAGTTCTGGGTACCCGCAGGGCATACCCATGTCACCGCCGCTCCTCAACCTCCCTTCCCCTCCCAACATGGCAGCAAGAAGAGAATGCAAGGAATAGCAAGATCTTCACCTGATCTGGCTCAAAATCAAGATTACTGAAGGAGCTCTAGCCAGATCCACCGCCACCACTCAGTCTCCACCATGGAAACCAGCAGGGGGAAGATCTAGCTGATCACTGGAAGCCGCCCGCAAACTCCGACGAGAAACTCCAAAATGCCATAACGTCGAGCAACCCTATCACTACACCTGTACACATCCATACCCCCTCCCGCCCACCGCCGGACACCTTGGCCACCGGCAATGAGGAGGGGGGAGGCCGCTGTGGATAGGGGCAAGGGAGAGAAGGAGACACTATCCACCAAACAAAGGACCTCTACGTCATATCATATATATAGCTAAAAGGCCCGTAGTGGACAGTTCAGTGTTGATGCATCGGAAAGATCGTTGTAAGCAAATCTGATGGATAATAAAAGGGTGGCTGAATCTCAGTCACCTTAAAGAATGTTAATTAACAATACCACTAGTAGAAAACATACCTTTGGTCCAGGGGTATTAGCCCCAGTTTGGCTACAAACCGGGACTAATGCCTCGGTCCAACGGCTAGAACTGGCCCAGGGGGATGGCAGACACTAGCCCTGGTTCGAACAGGACCTTTAGCCCCCGGTCGTGTAATAAACCGGGGCTAAAGGGTTTCAGGCAGGCCGGGTCGGGCGTCAGACCCTTTAGCCCCGGTTTGTTACACGACCCAGGGCTAAAGGTGGACCTTTAGCCCCGGTTCTAGACACGAACCGGGGCTAAAGGTCTGGCTATATCTTCTTCTTCCCCTGCCCGAGCCACCATTCAAGCTGGTGGCTCTCCTCTCTCCCTCTCTTTCTTGCTTCAAGATCGAGTTCATGCCCTTTTTTTCCTCAAGATTTGTCTAGATTTTGTGGTGCCCCATCTATCCAAAGGTTCTAAAAGGTGAGCAACTTCATCCTTTGAACTCTCATTGCTATATTAGCTCATTTCATGCTCTATCTTATAGATGGATTTGTGGATTTAGTTTGGTAGTAATTTTTGAAGTGATAGCATGATATCAATGTTTAGATTCTACCTATCTTGTATTAATGTAAGAAACTCTAAGGTAAATATCACAATATGTGGATTATTCTATCAATATATATCTTGTTTTGGTACATAGAGTCTCGAAAATTGATTTTAGAAGCACACACATGCGTGAGTTCATCATTCTAACTAACTAGCTAGCTGGGAAAAATATCCTTCTTCGTCTACCTACGTTCAACAAATTGAAAAATTTGTAACAAAGATAGGGTTAATTCATAAAAGCTTGATAAGAAGACATCACAAGTCACATATTAGGGAGTGCCTCTATGAGGACTTTCGGCGGTTGGTTGCAGTCACATCTCATAAATGACATAAATGTTGGAGAGCAGTTGTACTTGTTGGCCAGGTCACCATCTTCGACTATATTGACTTTCTAAGAGTACGAGATAAATGGGAATACATTTTACACGATCGCCCAAGATAAAAAGAGCACCAATCAAAACAGTGGTGTCCGATTTGATGCAACAGACGAGAATGGGCAAAATGATACATATTATGGTTACATAGAGGAGATATGAGAACTTGACTATGGACCTTTTTTAAGGTTCCTTTGTTTCGGTGCAAATGGGTCCAGCTGACAGGAGGCGGGGTTGAGGTAGACAAGAAATACGGAATGACAACAGTGGATCTCAACAACCTTGTGTATAGAGATGAACCATTTGTCCTAGCCAATGATGTGGCTCAGGTTTTTTATGTGAAGGACATGTCTACCAAACCGAGAAAAAGGAAAGATAAGCAAAAGAATACAGCATCCGACGAGCCAAAGCGCCACATAGTTCTTTCAGGAAAAAGAAACATCGTGGGGGTGGAGGATAAGACAGACATGTCAGACGATTATGATAAGTTTCATGAAATTCCGCCCTTCGCTATGAAGGATGACCCAAGCATCCCGTTAAATAAGGAAGATGCTCCATGGTTACGGATTAGAAGAAAACCCTAACATGTGTGGATGTTGGTGATGTACAATATTATTAAACCTTTATTTTTAATGCTCTTCTTATATGTATATGGATATGAACTTCCTCGATCTCAATAGGTAGTATTGCAACTTGTTGTGGCCAGACATTTATTAATATTAAAACGTAAAAATTGGTCATAATCATATCTAGCCCTGTAGTACAAAGCTTCTGGGTCGTCTTCGGAATCGTCATCGTCATCGTCGTCGCGCGTAGCACGCGGATGGATCCTCAGCCCTTCCTCGTAGCACGCGGATGGATCCTTCGGCCTCGAATTCACGACGCGCGGGGGAGGGGCCTCCCGGATGACGACCCCAGTACGTCCTAGGCCTTCACCACCACCACCATTCTTGTGCCTATGCTGCTGGTGAAAGTACGGGTACCTCGGGCGAGGATGGTCTCCCATGGCGATGTAGCGCATCACACCGACGATAGTCCGGTTCGCCCACCACAGGCGGCGACCAGCCTCGTTGTGGTTCACTAGGGGCGGGCCGTCACCCTCGTACCTGGCGAACTCCCTTTCCCGCCGGTTTACGAAGAAGGCATTCCAGGTGTCGAGCTTGTCGGGATCCCGATGGGGTCCATCCGCTACTCCGGCGTGAGCTCGAGGTAGAAGTGGTTCGTGATGGCCGCCTGGCGGGCCGAACCTTGAGACATAGGAGGAACAGGAACCCCTCCAGCGCTCAGCATCCAGCCAGTGGGCAGCCGGTACCCCGGCGGGCATGGGTAGCTGGAGGCGCACAGCGCCTCGGTCTCCTCGAGCGTCAGAAAAGCCCAGTAAACGGTGCCCATTGTTGTGAGAGAGAAGGTGTGGATGTGTCGATGGAAATGGCGGTCAGCCTAGATATAGAGGGACATGGCGGGAGAACATGGCGGGAAGCGGGGGAAATGGCGGGAGAAACATGGCGGGAAGCGGGGAAAATGGCGGGAGAACATGGCGGGAAGCGGGGGAAATGGCGGGAGAACATGGCGGGAAGCGGGAGAAATGGCGGAAAAAACTATAAACCATTTTTGGGTAATAGATAATAGATAATTTCATTTAAGTTGTATAATAAAGTATGATAATAGATTTAAATTATAGATCTTTTTTTTCTGAAAATTTTGATATATAATACATAATTTTCTGAAAACTATAAACCATTTTTAGGTTTGGCGCCAAAAATAACCTTTAGCCCCGGTTTGTATTACAAACCGAGGGATTTGGCTCGCGGGAAGTGCGGCGGGCCGAAAACACCTTTAACCCCGGTTTGTAATACAAACCTGGGCTAAAGGGCCTTTAGCCCCAGTTTGTATTACAAACCGGGGCTATACCACCCCCGCCCCGGGTCGAGCCACGACCTGGAGATCGCCGTTTTCCCTGCGCCACGCCCACGCCGTCTGCCGCACCGCGCCGTGTCGCCGCCTGCGCCCGTCTCCGCCCTCCGTCGCGTCTCCGCGCCGCCCCGAGAGCCGCCGCCTCGCCATCGGACGTCTCCGCCTCCTCGCCGCCGCCCCGCTGCCGCCTCGCCGTCGTCTCCGTCTCATGTACGTACGGTTAGTGTTAATTTTGGTTAGTTAGGGTTAATTAGCTAGCTAGGGTTATTAGTTAGGGTACGTAGTGTGTTAGGATTTCGGTTAGCAGTATTAGGATTTTGGATTAGGATTATTAGTTAAAAGTATTAGTATTTTGGATTAGGATTATTAGTTAGAAGTATTAGCTAGCGTTATTAGTTAGAGTAGTATTAGGATTAGGATTAGGATTTTGGTTAGTAGTATTAGGATTAGGATTTTGGTTAGTGTTAGTTAGAAGTATTACTATTTTAATTAGTTAGTGTTAGTGTTAATAGTATTACTATTTTGGTTAGTTAGTATTATTAGTTAATTTTGGTTAGTGGTAGTGTTAGTGTTTGTAAATAAGTAGTATTAGTATTTTGGTTAGTGTTAGTTAGTAGTATTAGTATTTTAGTTAGTGTGTTAGTGTTAGTGTTAGTGTTATTAGTAGTATTAGTATTAGTGTTTTAGTTAGTGTGTTAGTGTCAGTGTTATTAGTATTTATCTAGGGTTAGTTAGGGTTAGTTAGAATACTTAGTTAATTATGTTTAGTTGAGTTAGTGATAGGTTTAGGGTTATTGTTATTAGGGCAATATATACTTAATGATTTAGTTACTGTTTATGATTGTTTATTGCTATTATTTAGTTATGCCGCGTCCATCTCGTCCGAGCCTACTGGACTCCGTCAGGGATGTCCGAGTCTAGGCTCCTCCGGGTTGGCACTAGGAGGTGCTACCTGTCGGGACTCGTACCTTGGTGAGGAATCCGGGTATCATCGTCGACCTGGAGCTTCTTTGGTGGCGTCCACGAGGTCCAAGAGCGGTGCAGAGGGAGCCAGCCCCCGAGGAGGTGGTACGTCGTCGTATCAGAGAGGAGGACGAGCATGTACGGCGATACATGTATCTTTTGGAGACTATGTTCTCCAATATCTAGCAGGTTCACGGATCTCACCCGAGCTATTCTCCGGTGATGGTTCCTGTTCTGTGGCTGCAGAGCTCCCGTAGCATAGAACGCGGTAGCCGCATTCGCTAGTTTATCTTAATAATGTACTTTATCTTATACTTTATCCTATAATGCACCCGATCTATTCTCCGGTGATGTATTAATAATGTACTTTATCTTATACTTTATCCTATAATGCACCCGAGCTATTCTCCGGTGATGTATTAATAATGTACTTTATCTTATACTTTATCCTATAATGCACCCGAGCTATTCTTCGGTGATGTATTAATAATGTACTTTATCTTATATTATTTTAATTTATCTTAATCACTAAGTACTGTATCTGAGTTGTCGCAGTTGTAATATTCTTTTATTTAATGCAATATTCTTTTTCTGTATTAGTTAAGCTATGAACGGTAGACAGAATGAAGAGGAGCTTCTCAACATGATGATGAGGGTACTGGGGGGTCTTATTATGATGGCTCCGAATATCTTAATTTGTCTGGAGGAGCGATGGTGGACCAAATAGTGGAGACCATGGTGAAGACACCATAATAATGACAAACTCCGTCAAGGTATATAAAGCCTCTATCGATGGTTCACTAGTATAGATGCACTAACTGATTCGTATATATGTACTGACAAATGTTTCTTCTCTTAGACCTCCGCTTCCGGCCAATCTTCTACAAATACAAGAGGCCCGACACACAAGTTGCCCGCTGATGTCCGTTTCAGCATTGACTTAGTCTCTCCGCAGGGTCAACCGCTGGAGCCCAAAGAAGCTGCGAATGCATTTACAAGTCAATGCGGAGTGATTGTTAGAGACAAAGTCCCGATTACCACATGAAACTGGAACAAGCCAGGAAAGAAAAAGGATCCAGCTGGGGCTAGTTTTGTAGATGACAGTGAAAGATACAATGTGGAATTCTCTCATGACACATTTCACCCTACCTGTCTTGGAGACTGATGAGCTCACACAGCAAATGACGAGGAAAGTCAAGCACTTTGCTCTTAAGAAGATGGCCGAACTATTCAAGGAATGGAAAAAAAGATTGTACCACAAGTATGTCTTGAAGGAAACAACTCCTCCATTCGTTGGCCCACTAGAGTTGCAGCAGGATAACTGGGCCACATTTGTGGAATACAAGACCTCAGCACCAGCTAAGGCAATATCAGCAAAAAATAAGGAAAACGCAGCCAAAAAGAAATATCACCATCATATGGGCACAGGTGGCTACAGGAGTGCCATGCCTAAGTGGGATAAAGCTGAGGCTGACCTAGAGGCTAAAGGGGTCACTCCAGCTACGTCTAGTTGGCCCTTGAGGTCAAGAAATTGGGTATTCGGGCATGGGGCATCATTAGACCCAGAAACAGGCGAGATTGTTGCAGCCGAAGAAATTTCTACACCCAAGAAAGAACTTGTTAAAGTGATCAAAGAGGTTGAAGAGGGAATGTTTGTTCCCGACAGAGAGAACGATGAGCTGACAAAGGCTCTCGGGAATCCTGAAAAGGCTGGACGAACAAGAGGGTTCGGACCTTCTTATCCATGGGTTATCGGGTTTCCCGAGCACTGTGACACGTACAGAAGCCGATCGAGAAGAACAAAGCGGCAAAAAGAGGAGGATACGGAGCGGTTCGCGAGGTTTGAAGCCGTGCTGCAGGAGTATCGCCAAGAGCTTAATGAACTTAAAGGACTCCGACAGCAAGATCCTACACCGGACAGTACGGTCGGCCCATTGCAACGGAAAAGCAGTGTGGCTTCCACGGATGGCCACGGTAATGATGCAACGATGGATGTGTACCCCGTGGATGCAATTAAGGAGAAGACTAGTTGTGAGCTGCATGTTAAACTAAAGAATATATCCATGAAGGTGGCGGTCGGCTTTGCTTTACCTTCTGCACCGGGAGCGACCTACCATTGCAATCCGATTCCAGCTGGCTATGCTCGTGTCGGTGTGGATGAAATTCTACCTATGTGTCAGTCACTACAGCTTGACATCCCTGGAGGTGAAGGGGAGACGACACTAGGAGAAGTCACGAGTGGCTTCATTCTTTGGAAAAAAGAATACATCAAGTTTCCAGGCTCGACACCAAGGCCACCTTCTCCACCAAGGCAACCGTCTCCTCCTAGTGCACCGTCTCCTCCAAGTCCACCTCCAAGTGCACCGTCTCCTCCCAGTAATAGTCCAATCCATGACCCCAACACGAGTCCATCTCAATCTACGCAGCCGCCGCCACCCACTAAGGGGCAAAAGCGGAAGAATACCACCGCTCCGTCGAGCGATAACCAACGCCCGAAGCGACAGTTGTCGCCCCTCCCAAGAGTACCGCCGGTTCCTCCCAAGAGGGCTTACGACCTGACCGATGAGGAGACCGATGCGGTCGTACGTGCCGAAGTGGATGCTCATTTTAAAAAGAAACAACCTGTGCCAGAGGTCCAAATAAAACCGGAAACCAAGGAGCACTTTAGGAAATTACTGACACAGCCATCCCAAGCTCAGTTAAATGCACCAGATGACTATACACGATGTCTTCAGAAGACATTGAAACAAAAGAGATCAAGCGGTAGAGGAAGCAGCAAAAAAGAGGTTCCCCAGCAGGGGGAACAAGCAAAACAATCGAGTGGTAGCGGAAGCATCAGAACAGACGTCCCTCAGCTGGGGAAACAAGCAAAACAATCAAGTGGTAGCCGAAGAACCAAAAGAGATGTTCCCCAGCTGGGGAAACAAGCAAACCAATCGCTCCCCCCACTCCAAGTGAACATACCCAAACCTCGACTATATGAGGAAGAACCTATGGATCCGGAAACGGCTAGGATATTGGCCGAGCAATGTGGTATGCCTATTCATGAAATTATTCACGGCGTTATGCCCAAGGCTGAGTTAGCACCCAAATTTGTTAACGGGGAGCCTCTGGTCAGTTCTGAGAGGTTTCGGGATATGCCAACACAAATGCGACGATTCCATGACTGGTACATGAAAGCATCAAAAGAACAGCAAAATTGGCTCATACTGAAAGTTCGAAAATCGCATTACTTCATTGAAGACGAGGTCCCTATTGAATTTACAGAATTATTTCAGTTATTCAATCTAAAGGAACTCGACAAAACTATCCTCAGTTCGTATTGTTTGTAAGTGATTACTTTATTTATGTAATTAAGTCTCTATCTCAGCTTTTTCAATTCATTGCCGGTAAGTATACTCACTATATTCTTTTGTACGCTATATATAATGATGCAGAATGAAGATGCTCGATTGTAAAAGAAAGGCTATATACGGATTTGGGTACATTGACCCACATCGAGTTCATGGGTCTATACTAAAGGATAAACCACTAGAGACTGAGCACAACTTGTTGCGGTTTCTCACGAAACAACATTTCTGTAACGAAATACTATTTCCTTACCACGACGGCAAGTGAGTTTTTGTACACGTTAACTTTTGCTTACTCGATATCCAGTGTAAATGATGAGTTACTGACGTATGTAAACCTTGCGTAGGTACCACTGGATTCTTCTAAGCATTTCACTTGACATGGGAAGAGTTCACATCATGGACTCACTAAACAAAGACATTGAAAACTACCGCATCATTATCGATGCGCTCCAGAGGTAATTTCAACCATTATCGCACTATATCGGTTTCTTTCGTTCATTTTCTGGGATATCAAGTAGTTATTAACTCATACATTAATTTTCTTTGTCGGGTAGGGTTTGGACACAGTTCAAGAAACATGTCCGCGGTCAATGGCGTGAGGAGCTATTTTTTAAATCACTCTCGGTAAGTAGTACGAGCTAAGTTCGCGCATCTATTTAATTCTAGTTTATATGCATTTATCATGCTAGCGTTATTATTTGATTGAATTCTATTCTTGTAAAGTGCGCGAGGTAGCCATAGAGAACTAATCTATGTGGATTCTACGTGTGCGAGTTCATTCGCATCAGTATTGAGAAGCCCTCGGAAAATGTTCGAGTAAGTAAACAATATATTCACCCTTTATTTTTATTACAAAAAATCATGTTGAGTCTAATCCATACGATCTCCTTTTTACATAGTTGGACGCGATACGGGACAAGCTCCTAGCAGAGGACCGCCTAATAGCAATCCAAGAGGAATTTGCTGCATTTTTTCTCGACGAGGTCATAGACCCACGCGGAGAATACTGTATAAGTAGACCCTAAAGCATCCATGTAATGATCTCCATGTAATCAAATAGACATGCTCTGAACCTTGTTGGGACTCCATATATGCTTGTAAGAGTAATTATATTATATATTGCGTCAATGTGGCCAAGTACTGTGTAGTAGCGTTCTGTATGTATACGAAAACTTGTTTCTAATGAAAACACAAAATGAAAAATAATTGAACACAAAACACAAAATGAAAAGAAAAACACAAAACCATAAAACCCCATCCCCTGCCGCGGCAGCCAAATGACCCAAAATGCTGCCGCGGCAGGGAACCATTAGTCCCGGTTCGTAACACGACCCGGGGCTAAATGTCCTGCCGCCCAGCGCGCCTAGCAGGCCACGTGATTGGACCTCTAGCCCCGGTTCGTAACTGAACCGGGGCTAAAGCTTGAACCTTTAGTCCTGCTTCTGCAGCACCGGTTCGAAATCCGGGGCTAAAGGCCCTTACGAACCGGGGCAAATTGTCTGGTTTCTACTAGTGTACAACAACATTAATCAATACAACAGCATTAGCTCTTTACCCGTTTCCAGCAAGCTTTGCACCATGGCTGGACTGAATACGTACCTAGGAGAGAAATACAATGTATATCTGCTTGATCAATCAATAGTACTCCCTGGGCAGTATTTTTTTTTGGAGAGTATCTTGAATTCTTGATACCATGTGCAAGATCGTTTCGTTCATTCTTTGTTGAATAGAAAGATCGTCTCATTCATTTCGCCGTGCATGCAAACCTGATGGTTGAGCGGTAGAGCCCGCGCAGCACCGACTCCGCTGCTTACAAGCCGCTCAGCGACGACAGCGGCGACCACGGCGGAGGCGCCTCCAAGCACGACCCGTTGAGTCTCTTGGACGACGACTGGTGGCCAGACAAGAATGATCCCGCCCCCGGCGCCGCCACACTCTTCCGGGCTTTCCGCCTTGCGTTTCCCCCCGCCTCCACGGGCGTCCGGGGACGACCGCGACGGTGCGTAGTACGACGGCTCCACGTGCATGCCGTCGCCGCCGGAGAGGAGCTGGTTGAGGGATGGGTGGACGGCGAGGTGCTCTGTCTCGGTGTCGAAGATGTGCGTAACGGGGTAGTCGTCGTCGAAGAACTTGGAGATGAATGGGATCGTGGGGAGCCACCCAGCGGCGTCGGGGCTGCCGGTCTGCGGCTGGTGGTTCTTGGTGATCATGCTGCTGGTGCTGAAGGGTGCGAATAAGCCAGGGCCGTTGTCAAAGCTACGACTGCCGCCGTCGGAGAGGTCGTAGTCGGCGAGCGTTAGCAGCGGCACCATCGGTGACGCCTGGCCGGTCTTCTTGTAGATCCGGCACAGAACCCAGTCATCCAACTGCGCACATGTTGACAAAGGCACCGCACAACACAGCACGCAGTAGAGTATCAACATGGATCAAGCGCGTACAGTACAGACGACGCGTATATATATATATATATATATATATATATATATATATATATATACATATACATATATATATGTACCCCGTCGTTGTGGAACGCGCACAGATAATAAGCAGGCCGCCATGCACACCCGTAATGTAAGGAATGAGAGCAAGTGGTGCATAATATGTACCCTCATGGAGACGTTGCGGCACTTGATGATGGGCTGCTTGTAGGCGTTGAGGGCGACGGCGAGTGGGTCGTCGGCGATGCGGTACTCGTGCATGACCCAGCCGGTCTTGTTCCCCCTGGGCGCGCGGCCCTGGTAGAAGACGATCGAGCGCCTTCTTGACGCCGACGCCTTTCCCGATGGCGCCGTCGTGGATGGGCTTGTCGGTGCCGGCGGACTTCCAGTAGCCGGACCCGGCGGCGCGGTTGGGCCGCGTGCCGTTCAGGTACTTGCGGTCCCGCGGGCTGAAGAAGTACCACTCGCTGTCACCGTACGCTGCCTGGCCTGCAAGTTGAGTATCGTCAGTGCGTGCTGCTGTGGTGTGGGCAGGGTAGCTAGATAGGGCACACGGATCAGGCATGGTCGCATGGATGAGCTGCGAGCTTACATGGGAGGTCCCATGGATCGAACTTGTAGACGTCGACGTCGGCGATGATGGGGGCGGGGCACTGCGCCGAGGCGGCGCGGTTGCGGAGGTAGTAAAAGATGAGCTCCTCGTCCGTCGGGTTGAACCGGAACCCCGGCGGCAACGACATCGACATCGACATCGACATCGACATGGACATGACCCACTAGGTAGGCACCCTGCACCCACGTACGTCGGGCATGCGTACGCTCAGGCTCAGCTAGCTCACCGGACGGAAATCATCATCGATCAGAATCTATCTCGAGACCCGAGTTCCGGAGCAACTTGCAGGTACAGTACGTGCTATATATGGCCAGGTGCGTGTGGATGTTCAGTGGTTTCCCCAGGGACAAAACCGGCCGATCTCATTCGCGTCCAGCGTGACTCCACCTGGGGGCTGGGGGCTGGGGGCTGGGGGGCGTGGCGTCAGCGCGAGTCGATCGTTGGGGGCGTCAGAACGTTCGTTGCAGAGAGCCCCAGCGTATGGAATCAATCTACACACCGGCCGGGTGGGAGGTGTATTGCTTGTTCCGTCCATGGGTGCCGTGCACTGCGTTATTTCCTTTTGTCCTCGGAGCAACTGATTTTTGGGACCCAAGATGTCCACTTCAGGCCCGTCGACATGGGTGATCCAACTGAGCGTACCGAACAGGGCCCCCAAATGGTGATTATTTTGTCTGCTTAAGCGTGATTAGTTAGGGGCCGGCCTGTAGACTTGATTCGTACTACATCCTGTGACTAGCTTTAAACGGATAAGAAGAAGGGAATAACCACACGCCTGCAACAGACGCACATCACCCAACAGCAAAGACGTGAGGCTGATCCGATCACGCGACGCCACCACGGCCGTCTAGCTTGTTCCGCTCTTCGTCTTCATGGCTCCATCCGGCCTCGAGCGTCGCGCCTTAAGGAGCCGAGTCCCAGATCACAGCAGAAACAGACCGACTTCATGCCCTGTGGCGCCTGATTTCATCGACGTCTTCTACTTCAAAATTTAAGTTTTTTTTTTCGAAATTCCACCTATCGAATAATCATCAACAACAATACAAAGAGTTTTAAAAGTAATAAAAATTATAAATAGGGCAATAATGAACCACATAGCGACGACTAAAAATATTGGCACGCGCCACCGTCCTTACCCCTCCATCACCGGAACCGGGCAAAGCTTGTCGTAGTAGAGCTTGTTGTAGTAGACAAACGGGAAGTCGTCGTGCTAAGGCCTTAAAGGACCAGCGCACCAGAGCAACAACCATCGCCGAAGATGTCCAACGTAGATCGGAAGAGACTAACCCCAAAATACAGCAACAAAAAACGACCAGGTCCCGAGGGATCCGTCGGACACATGACTCCACACACCCTTCGTCGATGCTAGACGCACCACCGGACGTAGCCACCGCCTATCCTGAAAAAGACGCTGAAAAAAGTCAACAAAACACTGAGACCTCCTGCCGACGAGAGGACGTGGTCCGACACGCCTCCAAGACCCTAAGGCCGCCGGAGACTGGACGGATGTGTTGTGGTTTCATCAAAAAGTAAAAATAGCCATCACAATTTAATTCAATTATTAATGGTTGTTTATAAATAGGAAGAATCATACACTAATGCTACATTTGCTCTTTAGCATTACATGGGTAATTTTTTTATTTTGGATATTGTACTACTTATATATCTGATATTGTACGAAATAGCACACAGTGAAGTTACATGGGTAATTTTTTTAAATAGTACATATTTAATCAATTTCCAAAATAGTATGGAATTTGGAATTTTCGAATCTAGCGCTGCTGCGGCACACGGTGTGTCGACATGCTCTAATCTGTGCGCGTTCCACAAAGACGCACGGGCACCATGTGCCGCAGCCGCGCTAGATTCGAAAATTCCAACTTTCGTGTGTTATTTTGGAAATTGATTAAAAAGTATTATTTTAAAAATGTTGCATGACTTATCGGAATTATATCTTCTCTCTATTAATTATATGATCTTTATAAAAGAAATCATGTAGAGCGTCAATTTGGTGGACGGACACCATGGAGGTCTTTATTATTTTTTTTAAAAGGTTCAAATTTAAAGATTCATAAAAAATCAAAAAAAATACCAGGTTGTAGATAATGATTTATAATACGTGGGTGAAAAAAAATATGGAAAAACTTTGTATTCTGCCCTTAGAGAAAAAGAGAAAAAAATCGGATCTGGACGGAAACCGTGCAATTTTGAATGAGCCTCCGTTTTTTTCAAATTTTGCATATTTGTCTTTTTTGCTGCGTTCAAAATACAAAGTGACTTTCAATAAAAATTTGCAAACATGTATCTTATATTGTTGGCTACACGTATATATTTTTTATGAATTCTTTATACTTTTTAAAAAAATTAAGAAGGGGCTGCATGGATTCCGTCCGCCAACGTCATTTTCCAAAATCAAGGTCCCATTTTACAATTTGCACCGGGCCTCAAATTTCTGAAGACGGCGCGTGAGACGCCTATTTATTATATCTTGTCAAAGCATATTACTCCCTCACTCATAAGTTTCACCTTGTTAGCGAGGATAATGCATGTCTTACAAAAGATCAAGGAGGTTTATGTGTAGTAGATCTTAGTTATCACATCCTTAATATCCATCGTAAACAACCAACATAACTCAAATTTAAAAGGTCTAACACTCGAGTAATATCTAGACCAAAATCAACTACTTCCTCCTACTCATATTAGTTGACTTAGATTTATCTATATTTGAATGTATCTAATCAAGTTTTAGTGCTAGATATATTCGTATCTAGAAAAATTTGTGCCAACTAATATAGGTCGGAGGGAGTACTAAAGCCGTATATGATTAGAGTCTAATCTAGCTAAAGTTTTAAAAAGAACCGTGCTACCCGGTGACGCCGTATTTAGTTAGAATCATGCGCAACCACCCACTCTCTCTTGCATGCATGCAGGATTTCATCATCTAGATTCTTTTGGTTTCAAATTTTAAGCAAGTTTATCTCTTAACTTGTTAGCCTGATTGACGATACCTTTTTACCAGTATATTCCTCGTGACAAGATCTTTAAAACTAAATCCCATTTCAGTATATTTCGATAATTTTTATTACCAATTTCTGGATTATTACCACATGCTTGCTCGATTATCACTAGTTAGTTGCCGGATTAAAAACTTGCTAGTGTTTTTAAGTTGTCATCACATATTTTCCGGATTAAAACTAACTTATTCGTTCCCGGTTGTCAGATTTTTATCACACACTTACTTAGCTGCCGTAAAAATAATCAGTTTTTCAGTTTCAAAGTAAGTCATTCTACGTCGATGCGACGCACATGCTATTATAGTTACTGAACGATGTCATCTCTTAGCTGTTGGACATATTTCAAGGTTCTTCCTACTAATTGTTGAAATAATTTTGATGTCTAAAAACATGTAGAATGTCCTCTATAACAACGCACAATTATCATGATAATTGTTTGTTTCTAATAAGACAATCATGGTAACGTAACCTGGTAACTGACGCGTCGGAAAAAGTCTGTTAAAACATAACAACACGAGATCTAGTTTTAAAGCCCTCATCGAGATGAACTCAACATGAAAACGTATCACGAATCTAACTAACGGTTTAGGAGATAAATTATTTTGAATTCTCGGATTTATCAATTAATGCGATGATACGACTTCTACATGTATGCATGTCATCACTTCTATAAAGAAAATAGCTATAAAAACTTGAGGCCACATGGGCAAGAAGGATGTGCGGCGCCTTCTATTTATTTTTCACTTTAAAAAACACTATAGGATATCTTCTCTCCCATTTTTTACACAAAAACAGTAGGCAAGACCTACTGTGTCATTTTCAATTTTTTTATAAAAGAAGGAATATACAAGGTAAGTTTGAGAGAAAAGTTACAATGTGTCCAACCACTAGGACATGCCTTCCTTCAGACTAGACCTAGCTCTATGTCTTACCAACTGGAAAGACTCTAAAAAGAAGTCAAAACAGCTCTCTAGATGGATGGGATGACTATGGATAATGTTTTTATTTCTATGATTCCAGATACTCCAGTGGTCAAGTACGTCAGATTTTTTGAAGCATATCATCTCGTATCTATTCCTTGCATCAATCATCATTTGAATGATATCCAATTTAGTATCCCATTCCATATTAAGCTTCCACCAAAAATTCTGACTAAAGTCACAAAAGAAAAAGAGATGCATTAGGTCTTCATTATAGTTCTCAGGATATAGTACACAATTATAAGATTCCACTATGAAGTTTTTCCTGGCCAAAAGATGAAGGAGATATGCCCTAGAGGCAAATAATAAATGGGTTTTTATTACTATATCTCAATTAGTTTGTAATAGTTTCATATTGTGCTATAACTGTATCAAAGTGGAAACATTGGTACATGTGTGGTACGAAACAAACCTAGTCCCTAGTAGCCTCTATTCACACTAGTTCGTTGGTCAAGCGATGATCAAGATTTTCTGATCATGGGGCATTTATGCCAATTGACAACGAGGTCATATTATTGGTGAATGATGTGATGGACATTACCCAAAGATTGCGACACGATCAAGTCACAAGGTTTATTGTTGCAATAGTTAGAAACGTAGTCTCCTTCTCCTTAGACCGTGAGATCATATTACTCACTGTTTTCCGAGGCTGCTCGACTACATCAAACGTCATTTGGTGATACAATGATCATAAAGGTGTACATTAGGTATCTAGAGGAACAGTTGAGAACATATCACTCAAGAGCGGGATTTGTTCACCCATGTGATGGAAAAGATAAATATAGCCGGCTTAGTGAGATTACATCCATAATGTTGCAACATGTGACTTGGTCACGGGATGTAATATCGCGGTAACAAGTAAAATAGAACTTGTCAGTAACGAGATTGAATAAGGTATATGATACCAATGATCGAATCTCGGATAAGTCATATCAGAGAAACAAAGATAATTGGACTCGACGTTTTACGTTCAAACGACATTATCATCGTGGAATGAACTGGGGTCATATGGGTATCCCGATCCCTCTATTAATCATTGATGGAGATCATGTCTGTGCCATTCCCGAGCCGTGGGAAAATACACTTAAGGGTATGATGAGCTAGAGATGCTCTATAAGTTGGAATCACCATATGAAATAGAAAAAAAACCGGAAAAGTTCCGCGAGAGAACCAGAATCGTTTCGGGAAAGTTCCAAAATTGTTCAGAGGAAATCGAAAGGGAACTAAAAGGTTTTTCGGGTCAAATCAGATTTTGTAATATGTATTTACATGTTAATTAATGTAATTAACATTAAATATAATATTAAAATCTAATTTGAAAGGGTATTCTACTAATGGGCTCAATTCCTCGGGAAAAAGGACCCATGAGGGAAAACCGAAAGAGGGAAGGGCTAAGGGCCAAAGGGGCCAAGGCCTAGCCGCCACATGGGGTCTACCCGGCCATCCTAGGGATGTGCGTGGGGTGGGGCCCACCCCTGGCTGGCCGGCCCATGGTTCCCTAGAGCCCATGGCGCCACCTCCCCTCTCTCTCCCTTGTTTAGTCCCACATGGGAAACCCAAAGGGGAGGGCACACCTCCCTCCCCTATATAAAGGGGTGCCCATGGGTGGGAATAAACAGACAACACCAACACAACATGAGAAGGCCTTTGGTTGCCTTTCTTTCCTCTCTCTCTCTCCCTTGTGACCATGGACCCATGTATGGGTTGTGCGAGCAAGGCTTCACTGCAGCGCATCGTTGTGCTGCGGAGATTCCTAGCCGGAGATCTACTTCCGCACTCCCGGTGGGATCGGGGAGCCGGAGGTCGTCATCATACACCATATGTGTATGACACCTCGAGGCTGCCTCATACGAGGGCATCTTGGACATCGTGAGCCGGAGCTGTTGCAAAATGAAGATGGAGCAAGGGGTGACTTGCGAGGAGCTTCGCGACCTTGAGGTCGGCTATGAGTTCGACTACTCTAACCACGTTCCCCTCAGAAGGTTAACTAAGTATGGTCTATAAGGGTATGTATTCTATACGCTTCGGTAGTTACTACATTACTACATAGATAGATCTTGGGCGTTAGGGAGTTCCAACGTAGGAATTTTTTGTTTTCTGCTATGAAACCCTTCAGTGGTATTGATACATTGCAAATGTATCTATAATTTTTGATGTTCCATGCTTGGTTTTATCCACTTTCTTGTGTTTTGTTCCAACTTTAGAGTACTTTTCATGTGATTTCTTGGACTAACCTATTAACAAGAGCCACAGTGCCAGCTGCCTGTTTTCTGCTGTTTTTGGTTCCAGGAAAGTCAGAAAATGAATATTCTCGGAATTGGACAGGAAAAAAGCCAAAGTGCCTATTTTTCCGGATGTCATCAAGTGCCAGAATATGAGACGGAGAAGGGCCAGAGGGCGGCCACACCACCTAGCCGCGCGGCCAGGCCTGGCCCGTGCCAGGGGTGGTGTGGACAGCCCAGGCACCCCCTCGGGCTCCCCTTTCGCCTATATATTTCCCTCGGGACGAAAACCCTAAGTACCCGATCAGAAATCCACGAAAGAGTCTATAGCCGCCGTCATCTCCATTCCTAGATCGGGAGGGATCTGAAGCTCTTTCCGGCACCCTGCTGGAGAGGGGAATTCACCCTGGAGGCCTTCTTCATCACCATGCAAGCCTCCGGTGTGATGCGTGAGTAGTTCATCCTTGGACTACGGATCCATGTAGTAGCTAGATGGCTGGTTCTCCTCCTTTGTGCTTTCATGTTTAGATCTTGTGAGCTCTGTTCATGATCAAGATCATCTATTTGTAATTCATACATGTTGTGTTTGCGGCGATCCGATGGATATTGAGATGCTATTTTAGATTGATTATTGATTCTATCATGTCTTTCTTATTTGAGATCTTGCATGCTTTCTGTTGTTAGTAGCTATCTTGGCCAAGTAGATGCTAGCAACTCAAAGAGTTAGTATTTATGCTCGATAGTGGGTTCATGCCTCTGGTAATCTGGGGAAGTGACAGAAATCTCTAAGGTACTAGATGTGCTATTGCTACTAGGGAGAAAACAACAATTTTTTGTTCATAGAACAATCGTATTGTTTACTTTACACGCAGTTCGTAAAGCAATAATCTATTGCTTGCAACTTAATACTGGAGGGGGTTCGGATGATAACCTGAAGGTGGATTATTAGTCATAGATGCAGTTGGATGGCGGTCTATGTATTATGTTGCAATGCCCAATCAAGTCTCAAAGGACTCAAGATGATTAGTATATGCATGTATTGCTTTCTTGGTGTTTGTCAATTGCCCCGCTGTAATTTGTTCACCCAGCATGTTATCTATCTAAGGAGAGCCACCTATAGTGAACTATGGATCCCGGTCCTTTACTTTACATACAATCTACAATCTTTTACTGCTTTGTGTTTACTTTCTCCAAACTTTTACTTCTTTCCATTCGATACGTTTAATCCTTTGTTTTCCACAAAACACGGTGAGATTGACAACCTCATCGCAAGTTGGGGACAAAGTTCTGTGGTTGTGTTGTGCAGGTCTCCACGTTGCTACTAGCACCGGTAGTGCGCCCTGCCAAAGCTCAGCTAGTAACAACTTTGAGGTGTTTCCTTGCTCCTACTGGTTCGATTAAACCTTGGTTTCATAACTGAGGGAAACTTGCTGCTGTGCTCATCATACCTTCCTCTTGGGGTTCCCAACGAGCTCTACATCAACACCACGCACCAAGCACTTTTCTCGGCGCCGTGCATTGAGCCATCAAGCGATTTTCTGGCGCCGTTGCCGGGGAGTCAAGGACATCTTCACAAGGGGAGTCCCTCATAACCAATCTCTTTACTTTGTTGTTTTTGTTTTGCTTAGTTTATTTTTGCTTTGTTTGCTTGTTTTGTTCTTCAAAACAAAAACACAAAAAATTAGTTTTACAAGTTTGCTTTCTTATTTCAAAAACACAAAAAATTAGTTCCTATCCTAAGTTGCCATTATGTCTAGACTTGCTCCAGTCACTATGTCACCCGAGGAAATGATTTTCACTTTTAAACAAGGAATTGAGGAAAGTTTTAAGGAAGCTTGGTCTAGAATCTCTGATCTACATGAAAAAACTGAGCCTAAAATGACTCAAATCTTGTTCCTTAGCAGTTTTTACCTTGGGATTGCTCTTTGCTATAGATATGCTCTAGATGCTCTTGTGGGAGGAGATTTCCTCCAATGTAATGAGGATGATGCTATTAATGCTATAAAGAAATTGATCCTCACTTACAACATGCCTAGCCAAACTGATATTTCCTTCGCAAAAATATTTGCTAGGTTGGACACTCTTGAGGCTAGCTCTACTAGATTAGAAAGTTGCTATAATACGCTTAGGGAGCATTACGATTATGTTCCAATAAACTATGAACCATCAAAGTGGTTCCCTACAGTAAAGATTGAGATGAACACTGAAACTTTTCAAGCTCGCTGTGATATCATGTCTGAATTTTGCCTTATGCCCAAAAATATTTATAAATCTCTGAATACTTGGGGGCTCACTGAGGGAGGAAAAGAAATATCTCTTACTAATAATACTACCATATTACCTCTTGGAATAGCTGAAGTAGTGTTTACAAAGATCCTTGGGAAAACGATTTCTATTGATTATCTTGTTATTGAATGTGCAGAAAAAAGGACAAATTACACTTGGAAGGTCCCTATTAGAACTCCTTGGAGCAATAATAGATGTAGGAAAAGGGACCATGCACCTTTCTTCTCCACCAAACAATCATATTTTCCCCAAGGTTAATAATAAAAGTAAGAGAGGTAAGGGCAAGAAAGTTGGTCTTAATGCTTCTTCATTTGAGAAAACACTTGATTCTTTCTTTGCTTCTTATGCCTAACTTAAAGGCATTAAAGAAAAGTACTTATTGGGAGATAACCCAAAAGTTTTAGATTAGTCTTGGAAGTTATTACCTCTGTAATAACCTCTCCTTATCCTTTTTATTTGTTTTTTGTGCCAAGAGTAACCTCTAATGAGAGAGAAGTAATGATTGGGAAAGTTGCTGTCCGAAACATATTTCTATGCTTCATCATAAAAATTCGTGAGAGAGATCTGTATGTTGGATTGAGCTGTAATTGGTTGTTCTTCTGACCCAGGTTGTTATCTAACTTTCGTTAGTTCAACACTTTTTTATTTGAGCAACAGAAGGTCTTCGAAAAAATTCGTCTTTACCTGTTGGTCTGTTTTTACAGATTTCTGCTATTTTCTGCATTTGCTTCTTGTTGGTTCCTTCTTTTGTTCTTTTGGGGAATTGAGCTTTTTGAGGGAAGTGCTACAGTAGCTAGTGTTCTAATGGAACTTTATTTGGTGTTAGAACTGAACCTTAAGACTTATTTATCTTGAGTGCACTAATGTTGCTAATAAAGATTGTGTGAAGTTTTGTATGAAGGAAAAATTTCAGGTATATGGAAGGAATGAGTAATGAGATGAAGGATGGACTAAATCTCAAGCTTGGGGATGCCACGCGTATCACCCCAAGAAATATCCAAGAAGTACAAGCGTCAAAGCTTGGGGATGCCCAAGGCATCCCCTTTTTCATCAATAAAAATCCCAGGTTTCTTCCAAACACTTCATTTTTATTATTTCATGCATAGTTGTGTTGCTCTTTGAGCGTCTTCTTTTTCGTTTTCGTTTTGGTTTTCATTTGCTTGGTTTTCTTAGTTTTCTTGAATAAATTGGTTGGACCCCCTCTTTCATACATTGGTTTTCAAATAGTTTGGTTTGGATTGAAAAAGAGTAGGAAAGCTCATGCTTAAGTGGTAAAGAGAGCTTATTTTTGACTGTGACCTATGCTTTGTCATGCCATGCTTGATATTGTTTTGGCTTTATGCTTAGTAATCTTTGCTGTAGCATGACTTGTTATAAACAATTGAGATTGCTTAATGTGCCTTGGATGAATCATGCGTTGTTTTAGCATATTAAAGCATATTATAGTGGTATTCTCCTTTGATGCTTTATTTGGGTTGACTTGGCGCATGCTCACACCATGTTATGACTATCTCAAGTCACCATAGCCTTTATGATCCTTTAGTTTTCAACTTTTAGTATCACTTTATTCTTTGTTCAATGATGTTTTGTCGCTCTGCATGATTATGGCCATTATTGCTCTCTTAGTTTGTCGCTCCCAGTCTTTTGCTAGCCTCGACAACAAAGTATGAGTTCCACTCATGCATACAACTCCCTAAACCAAGATATTCCAAAGAGTCCACCATACCTACCTGCTAGCTTATGCTATTCCAAGTATATTCATGCTTTTGTTTACCTTCCAAATTAAACTTGTTATGAGAAAACTAGTGATTAAAGCTCTCACGAACTTGATGGCACACTTTACTTTTCTTGCCCTTAATAAAATTGAACCATTGTGTCTTCTATGTTGTATATGCTTGCACTTATTTGTCGGGAATTAGCAGAACCATGCTTTCATGGGGAACGCTTTCAACATTGCACTTGGTAGTTGTACCTAGTTGATATCATGCTCTTTTGTATATGGATGTCGTTGGTGTGAAATGAAAGGGGAGCTTGTAAGTCCATGGAGTTATGTATATGTGTTAGAGAAAACGCCTCGGCCGCTGGTCTAATCCATGCTGACATGGTGGAAACCTGCAGCGTAACCATAATGAGCTGTCTATGAAGCATTCTTCTTATAAAAAAAGAGTCCTATATTGAGAAAAAAAGAAAAGATAAAAAAAGAGAAACTATGGAAAGAGGAAAGAGAGAAAAAAGCACCATATTCCCATGGTAAATAAGAAGAATGTTGAGATGCTCGTTGTCATCTTGCCTTGTCATTTTGATATGGGGATTCTTCCGTATCATCGGGCAAGGGGTACCCCGTTGGCGGTTCTCTATGATACACATGTACTTACAATGACAAGAACTTACCGGTGACTAAACTTGAGTAGCATGAGGAGCGGCCCTCGTATACAAGGGACATGAGATTTCTGACTTATACTTCGTCAAGCATGTACACCATAGTTTGTTCACTTTAACCTTAATCACATCAAGATGCTTATGATAGGGGCAATGAGAGCTGAAAGTTATAAGTACCATAATTTTTGGAAGCTCTTTATGAGACTTGAATCCCTACTTCCTTTTAAAAAGGCCTTTCTTCCACCTTTATATTGAGTCTCCACCTTCTACCTTTATGCACCTACTTTGAGAGCATAGTGGCCATTCTTAGTTCTATGTGCATTGTCCCAAGACTAGTTGATTGATGCATACTTTGATATTGCTTGTTTTAAACTATTGTATCTAGTCACTCTTATGAACTTTGAAGGTGTCCTATGCATTTATATTTTCTACTCTATTGAGGGACAAGCTGAATACAATTATGCTATGTTTTCTTTATGTGAAACAAACAAACGTCTTGCAAATCATTATTATTCATGAATCTTTTGTTTGTGCCTTTTCATGTTGCATCATAGTTTCTTTTCTTAATGCTAGAACTTTGTCTTTCATGTTATGATTGAAGTACTTTGATCCCAGCATTGAATGTTTTGCAAATACTTTGATCAAGTCTTTGATCGTGCATGTCACCTCAAAAATTATTCTTTCTTTTTATCACTTACCTACTCGAGGACGAGCAGGAGTTAAGCTTGGGGATGTTGATACATTGCAAATGTATCTATAATTTTTGATGTTCCATGCTTGGTTTTATCCACTTTCTTGTGTTTTGTTCCAACTTTGGAGTACTTTTCATGTAATTTCTTAGACTAACCTATTAACAAGAGCCACAGTGCCAGCTACCTGTTTTCTGCTGTTTTTGGTTCCAGGAAAGTCAGAAAATGAATATTCTCGGAATTGGACGGGACAAAAGCCAAAGTGCCTATTTTTCCGGATGTCATCAAGTGCCAGAATACGAGACAGATAAGGGCCAGAGGGAGGCCACACCACCTGGCCGCGCGGCCAGGCCTGGCCCGCGCCAAGGGGTGGTGTGGCCAGCCCAGGCACCCCCTCGGCCTCTCCTTCCGCCTATATATTGCCCTCGGGACGAAAACCCTAAGTACCCGATCAAAAATCAACGAAAGAGTCTGTAGCCACCGTCATCTCCATCCCTAGATCAGGAGGGATCTGAAGCTCTTCCCGGCACCCTGCCGGAGAGGGGAATTCACCCTGGAGGCCTTCTTCATCACCATCCAAGCCTCCGGTGTAATGCGTGAGTAGTTCATCCTTGGACTACGGATCCATGTAGTAGCTAGATGGCTGGTTCTCCTCCTTTGTGCTTTCATGTCTAGATCTTGTGAGCTCCGTTCATGATCAAGATCATCTATTTGTAATTTTTCATGTTGTGTTTGCGGGGATCCGATGGATATTGAGATGCTATTTCAGATCGATAGTGGGTTCGTGCCTCTGGTAATCTGGGGAAGTGACAGAAATCTCTAAGGTACTAGATGTGCTGTTGCTACTAGGGAGAAACAACAATCCTTTGTTCATAGAACAATCGTATTGTTTACTTTACACGCAGTTCGTAAAGCAATAATCTGTTGCTTGCAACTTAATACTGGAGGGGGTTTGGATGATAACCTGAAGTTAGATTATTAGTCATAGATGCAGTTGGATGGAGGTCCATGTATTATGTTGTAATGCCCAATCAAGTCTCAAAGGAGTCAAGATGATTAGTATATGCATGTATTGCTTTCTGGGTGTTTGTCAATTGCCCCGTTGTAATTTGTTCACCCAACATGTTATCTATCTAAGGAGAGCCACCTCTAGTGAACAATGGATCCCGGTCCTTTACTTTACATACAATCTACAATCTTTTACTGCTTTGTGTTTACTTTCTGCAAACTTTTAGTTCTTTCCATTCGATACGTTTAATCCTTTGTTTTCCGCAAAACACGGTGAGATTGACAACCTCATCGCAAGTTGGGGACAAAGTTCTGTGGTTGTGTTGTGCAGGTCTCCACGTTGCTACTAGCACCGATAGTGCGCCCTACCAAAGCTTAGCTAGTAACACCTTTGAGGTGTTTCCTTGCTCCTACTGGTTCGATTAAACCTTGGTTTCATAACTGAGGGAAACTTGTTGCTGTGCTCATCATACCTTCCTCTTGGGGTTCCCAACGAGCTCTACATCAACACCACGCACCAAGCACTTTTCTGGGCGCCGTGCATTGAGCCATCAGGTATTAGAGACGATCTATGTGTAGTATTTCTGTATGACTAGTACGCACAAGTAGTGTGCGTGCATTGATCCCATAGTTGTTACCCTCTAACATGTACTTGTTTATATCACGGTATTGTTTGATGAAGCGGTCCGAACCGACCTTACGCATATTCGTACGCGAGACTGGTTCCATGCTCGACATACAGCTTGTTCCGTATAAGTAGCTAGCGGGTGTCATTCTCTCATTCAATAGTTGATATAACAATTACAATGGAGGGTACCAAAAGGGGTGTAGTAGAGACAACTATTGGATCCATGTTGTGGTTGGAAAGTTCGTAGTTTAGAAATGGTTCTATTGCGAAAGCCTTAACAACCACGTAAAACTTGCAAAAAAATAAAGTAGAGGCATCTAACTTTGTTGTGCAAGAGATCTTGTGTTATGATATGGTATTAGTCGTTACGAAGGTAAAGTACTTTACTTCTCTGTTACTAAGTAGTATAGTAATAGTCATCGTTCCAATGGACGAGCTACTGGTGGCATCGCAGACTTGGCGTCAAACCAGGGGAAAGATGGAGATCATGTCGGAGCGCTCGATGGAGATCAAGACGCAAGAAGAAGGACCATATCATATCACAATATACATGTGATGTTGATACCTGTTATTCATCGTATTGTATGCTAGTATTAAGATAGTCAATGGTGGCAAATAAGATAATCCCTGAATAATTCTAATGATAGTGTTCCCCTTGTGTGTGCACCACCAAGAAAGTTCTCCGTTATGAGGTAGGCCGTGACGATCGGGTGTCAAACATATCTGCGTTCGCATACGGTGGGTGTAAGCCATGTTGCACTGCAAATACACACAAGTTAGATTTGGCGAGCCTAGCATGTGTAGACATGGCATCGGAACACAAGAGACCAAATGGTCAAGCATGCGTCACATGGTTGATGTGATTGACATTGTGGAATGTCTACCTTTGAAACTGCATTGCCGACCGTGATGATCGGGGGTGGTGTAGTGGATTGGGATCATGTGGTCGCTAAAATCGTCCAAGGGATGACAATTTTAGTGGGAGCTCAATTGGGATTGAACTCATATTATGAACTTAGTGTAGATGTATATTTGCAAATATCTTAGTAGATCATGGCATATCCCATTGAGGTCTTTTGTGACCATGGAAAATTTCTTGCTTGATGTGGAACTTAGCAAAAGGGTCAAACTTCATAGATTAATACCCACGCCTGAGGGATATCCTCGTAATAAGATGATCTTCTCTTCTTGATACAATGACCATTAGGAGATAATCCGATGACTCCGCAACATTTGTGTTTTCTCCCTAATCATCCAATAAGCCATTCTCCATGTGATGGAGAGTTGGACTACAATTTTGTATAGTGCAAGATCAGGCACATAAAGTATGAGCCATTGGATGAGTTTTCTTCCATGATGGATGAAAAGAGAAAATTTGGAGAAACACTTAGCGATCTTGCATTAGAGTTGAGAACTCCCATAAGGGCTTGATTGCAATGGAGGTCATGGATGAAAAGAATATATGTTAGATATTGACATAGGTATGCCCTATAGGTACTCGAGTTTGGCATATACAGTATAGATACGGAAGAAGCCCACAGCGTTACCAAGGCCCAATATAGAATTCGGGTGACTCACGGAGACTCTGATTGCTTGCAATACAAGAAGAAGCTTAAGATAGAAAGTTCAAAGGGACGAACCCTAATTTGTAACCGACTCGACCTGCTACCTCAGACCTAGCATATCTATATAAAGGCTAGGAGGGAGCAGCGAGGAGGACAATCACAACCCTAGTTTCTACAACCATCGCCAGATTGCATCTGCGCACCCCTGTAACTTTCGACTCCTTCGATAATTACAAGAGCAGACAAGCAGGAGTAGGGACCTCTACGAGGCCTAAACCTGGGTAAACCTTGCATCCCTATGTGCTTATTTGCTAGCCGATTGATGCCTCCAGCGCTCCCTCCTTCTCCAAAACCCAAGTCCATTACAATGGACATTGATGAGTTAAACCCTTGTCAATTGGCGCTGTCTGTGGGAATTGGGAGTCCTGATGTCGTGGCTTCTTTAGCCCCATCAACCACGATATACAACTCCGCAACGGTGGAGATTCGCCAGCTCTTCGGCACTTTCAACTTCACCATCCACATGCTAGCCACTCGCCTGGCTTTTGAGTCCGTGGGCGATGGGATCGGCTTAGCGATCGGGAGCTTCCGCTTCTAGGTCAGTCAGCTGGGCACGCTTCGCCTGCCTGACCAGCCGATGACATCCGTGATTGCTCCAACATCGTGGTTCCCGCCGCCAATCGGCACCCTCAGTAAACTCAACGCCCCGGCAGCAGCTAGGTGCACGGACAGTGACACCAGTCGTTAATCCGATGTGGGCAGCCTGGCCATGGAAGATGGAGCCTACGGCTCCAAATCCAAAAGTTGTGGCAGCAATAGCTTCCCAAACCACTTCATGTGTGCCGTCGTCATCACCGGCGAAACCAGCGCCAATCGTGAAAACGCCGACACCGACACTGGTCCAACCAATGGTGGCATCCCAGTCGCGAATGGTGGTCCCACCAACGGCGCGCCCACCAACAACGGGACGGGAGGAGAACCACATCTCACGGTGAATGAGAACACTGGAGAGCGCATGATGATCAAACTCAACGACAAAGAATGGGCCCGCTGTCGAGAAGCTCTATGGGGCAATCCTCTACCCCCCCAACACATCGCAGGACATGCTGATGGGCTACCATTGGCTGCTGAAGGAAGAATTCAATCGCCAGCAGCAGGTAATCGCGCAACTCGAGGCGCGTAGGAAAGCGGCAGACGAGTCGAGCCTTCGGCGAGCTCAACTCTCCTCCCATGTAGGATCCTCTTCCAAAGGCAACGAGTACCTGGCCAACAAAAGACGATCTCGACTGGCCCACCTCACCGACCAGGAGCGAGTAGAAGCCGCAAAACTCCTCGACTTCGGCTCTATGATGGTGGATACGCGGGGCAACGTGCTCCCAAAGACACCACAAGCTGCGGTAACAGCGGCCACCATGTACCTCCTCAACAATCAGCCGCCGGCTGGAGATCCGCGAGCTGCCATGCACCGATCTACGATCGCGTGCCTAGGAGTAATCGAGGCCACCCTCGACAAAGAGCCAACGCTAGAGCTGAAGAAAAGCAAGGCTCAAGCCAAACGCTACTCCTTGCCCTCGTCCAGCGATGATAGCCACGACCTGTCTCGACGTCATCGCTCATGGCAACACGATCACGACTACGATGCATGTGATGACATCACGCAGTGCAAAGTCGACAAAATGCGCGTAAGGCGCGCTCGTTCGACTGACTCGAAAGACGACGAAGTGGAACTCTATGGCGCCAGATGCTTCAGCAGAGCCATCATGCAGAAGCGAATGCCTAAAGGGTTCAAACTCCCATCGGAGAACCCGAAATTTGAAGGCCTATAGGACCCAAAGAACTGGCTGGAAGATCACATCTCCTCCATCAGGCTCCATGGCGGGAGTCGAAGCACGGCCATGCAGTGCCTGCAGCTGTAGCTGCAGCTACAGGGCACCGCTCGTGCATGGCTCAACAATCTCCCTCGTGGATCCATTCGCAGCTGGGAAAGCTAGTCTACAGCTTCGTGCACAACTTCAAGGGAACCTACAATAAGCCCACATCAATCGAAGAGTTGAGAGGCTATCACCAGAGATCCGGCGAGTCACTGCGCTCATATATCTAGAGATGGTCTATCATCAAGAACTCCACATAAGACATCTCGGAGGACCACGCAATCGACGCGTTCAATGGCGGCGTACGTCATAGAGAGATCAGGGAGGAGCTGGGTCTCTTGAAGCCCAAAACTATCAACCACCTGATGGAGATCGCGAATCAGTGGGCCGATGGAGAGGACTCGGTGAAAAACCGTGCCTACTCCAATGACGACGAAGACCTCGGGCGCAGACACGAACACCGAGGGAAATGTCGAATGCGCATATACGAGGACCACGACGAAGTCGACATGATTGCAGCCGGCTACACCGACAAACGCGATGATAACAACAACAACGGATATCACAGCGGTGGATACCGCGACGCTGGGAAAACCACGCAGGTGTGGCAACACCGCATTCGCAAAGAAGCACCCACAACCTCCATCCAGGACAAACTGTCCGGACCATGCAACGTGCACTTCTACATCGACAAGCACGACGGCAAGAAAAAGTCCAGCCATCTTCTAAAGGATTGCCGCAAGTTCCTCAAACTCCACGGAGGCCTGGCATAGATGAATCGTGACACGATCAATAAGGGCTATGGAGCCGCCCCAGGCACCGTGGCACATGGAGCTCCTCCACCACCACCCGGACTCCCACCACCCGCGGCTGCACCAGCCCACAACCACGGAGGTGAGGCATACCCCAACTATTGGGAAACATTGGGATGATCCAAAAGGGTCGCCCCTCAAATCGGGCACAGAAGGTAATCACTCGCCAAGTCAATTTGGCGACAAACTCCCCGCCATCCACCACTGAGTACCTCAGTGGCAGCGAGTCCTATATCACCTTCGATAAAAGCGACCACCCGCGTCAAGTACCTCGCCCAGGCCACTGTCCCCTGGTATTCGAAGCGCAGATCGGCGGGTTCAAGATGAGTCGCGTCTTCATGGACGGTAGAAGCGGCATTAACCTCATGTTCGCGAGTACCTTGCGAGTAATACGGATCCCCCTGACATGTCTGGAAGTCTCAGATACGACTTTCCACGGCATCGTACCAGGGAAGGGAGTGTACCCCCTGGGAAGGATCAACCTCGACGTCATCTTCGGCACGCCGCAAAATTTTCGGCGAGAGCGCATCGACTTTGAAGTCGTCGACTGGCCCTCACAGTATCACTGCATCCTCGGACCTGTCGTGTTCGCAAGGTTCATGGCGGTACCACACTACGCCTACTTGTAGATGAAGATGCCAGGACCAAACAACGTCATCACAATCAACGGAAGCTTCGAGAGGTCCGACAACTGTGATAGGGAATTCAACAGAATCTTCCAGTCCTTTGTCATGCAAGAGGAACTCGCAAAACTGAAGGAGTCGATAGAAAATAGTCTGCCTCCCCTGAGCAGGCCAAGTTCACCCGACCTATCCTTCGACTTGTCGGTGCATACAAAGAAAGTCTAGGTCCACCCAACGGACCCGACCAAGACGGCCCTCATCGCCAACAACTTAAGTTCCGCATAGGAACTCATGCTCGTCGAATTCCTCCGTGAGCACTAGGAAATATTCGCCTGGTGTCCAGCGGACATGCCAGGGGTTCCCAAGGAATTCGCCGAGCACTCACTCAACGTGAATCCAGACGCAAGGCCAGTCAAGCAGACAATATGGCGACTGTCTAAACCAAGAGCAAAAGAAGTCGGTATGGAGATCAACAGACTCCTCGACGCAAATTTCATACGCGAGATCAAGGAAAGCACCTGGCTCGCAAATAGAGTGCTCGTGCCTAAAAAGGACACGGATATCCTGTGGATGTGCGTGGACTTCACCTCCCTGAATAAGCACTGCCCAAAGGATCACTTCCCGTTGCCACGGATCGATCAAATAATCGACTCCACTACGGGATGTGAGCGCATCTGCTTCCTCGACGCCTACTCAGGCTACAACCAGATTCGAATGAAGGCGGAAGACCAGGAGAAAACGGCGTTCATAACACCCTTTGGTGTGTTCTGCTACAACACGATGCCTTTCGGGCTAAAAAACGCAGGAGCCACCTATCAGCGGTGCATGCAGGCTTGCCTCAAGAACTGTAACACCCTCGAATTGGCCCTATGCAAGTTTTAGCGATTCCCGCCAAACCCGCATAGAAACGATTCAAAGATGCCCACTAGGCACTTCCGTGCGGGTGGAAAACAAAGTAATATCATTACACAATAGTCCACGATGGAACCCACAGAACATATATATACATCAACGACTATTTTTGGCAAAAAGGACTTGTGAAAGATGTTTCACAAATTATGACAATTGGACAAATTCAAACTATATTGAAATGTCTAAATATCATAATCATGTTTTATTAGATACATATGGTATAATATTATCTCTTATCGGGGTTATAGTTATCGTTTAGAGTTAGAAATCGAAAAAAGCAAACACTCGTTTGAAATAGTATTGAACATCTAAATGATTCATGGAAACAACACCATAAGAGTTATGGCATGTTCGAGTTTCTAGAGGTTATGATAATTCAAAATCATGGCAAATAAACAAGTCTGTGTAGCATATTCTTAGGAAACTATGAATACATGTTCCACAAAGGGAAAACCTGTTGTTGTCCTAAGTTTTATGTCTCTTGATGAAGGTACAGGTGGAAGAAAGTGAAAGATCAAAACAAGGTATTTGACTTTACCTCCAGATTGTTGAGTGGCGCAACAGAATTTGTTCCATGAAACCGAACTCTACAAATAGAGGAAAAACTAATGATAATGATCATTAAGTTTCAACGAATGCTTTCACTAAAGAAAGTAGGATTCGATAATATATTCTGCAAGCTTGCAAAATTATATTATTGATTCACTTGTCATGTTTATGAACATGACATACCTATGAATTACAAAGAAGCGTGATGGACCTAAGTGCGAGAAATGACTAGGAGTCATAAAATCCTATGTTAAGTTACATTTAAGACTGCAAAGTAATATGTTACTTGATCTTATTAAGTAAAGAAGTTTACTTGATATTTCTAAATGGCTGCAAAGTCATAAGAAAGAAATGAAACTTAATGAAGACTGATACCTCGTAAATGTATCTATAATTTTTGATGTTCCATGCTTGTTTAGTACCTACTTTCTTATGTTTTGTTCACACTTTGAGCTATTTTTATACATTTCTGGAACTAACCTATTAACAAGATGCCGTAGTGCCAGTTGCTTGTTTTCTGCTGTATTTGGTTTCAGAAAAGCTAGAAAATAAATATCCTCAGAATTGGACGAAACAAAAGCCAAAGTTCCTATTTTTTCCAACACGACATGGAGTCCAAAGGGGAGACGGAGCGAAGCCAGGGGCAGGCACACCCTAGGGAGGCGTGGGTCACCCTGGCTGCGCCACAAGGTGTTGTGGCCATCCTGGCCTACCTCTAGCATCGCCTCTTCGCCTATATATTCCCCCAGGATGAAAACCCTGAAGACAAGATCAGAATTCCACGAAAAGTTCCACAGCGTCGCCGCCACCAAAGAGGTGATTTGGGGGACAGAAGTCTCTGTTCCCGCACCCTAATGGGACGAGGAAATGCCCCCGGAGCCATCGCCATCGACTCCACCACCATCTCCATCGCCGTTGCTGACTCCCATGATGATGAGGGAGTAGTTCTCTATCGAGGCTAAGGGCTCTACAAGTAGCTATGTGCTCATCTCTCTCTATGCATGATATTATTGAGATCATGAGCTTTGTAATCTAAGATCTATTCTGCTACTCAAGTGTTTTAATTAATCTCTGCTTATCCCCACGTGTGTGAAGTTGACAGTGTGCACACCGTGTGGCACTTTGGCTAAGGTTATATAAATATTTATCATGAGTATAATTTGAGTTGGATGTCTCTATGAGAATGTGGTGTTTGTTGGAACTATCTAGCGCTCAAGGTGACAGTGAGGGGTTATCTAGATGGGGAATACGAACTTTAAGGTCTGTTGTTATAGCCCTACATCGTCCAACCAGAGAGTAGTTTTGGGTAGAATAATGAAGAGAAGATATTTATATGAGAGTGTCCACTAGTGAAAGTATGATCCCTAGGCCTTGTTTCTAAGCATTGAAACACCATTTACAATTAGTCCTGTTACATGTTTGCTTGCTTCCACTATTATTTAAGATTGCAATTACCACTTATAATCATCCATATTACTTGTATTTCACTATCTCTTCGCCGAACTAGTGCACCTATACACCTGACAAGTGTATTGGGTGTGTTGGGGAGACAAGAGACTTCTTGTATCTTGATTGCAAGGTTGCTTGAGAGGGATTGTTGGGCTCGCAGCATAGAAAACAAAAAAATTCCTACGATGGGAACTATACGCCAAGATCTATCTACTAGATACAAGCAACGGGTGGATATACATCCATGGAAAACTTACCCTCGAAGACAACAAAGCTTTCTTAACGAGATGGAACTCATGGATGATGTAGTCATACACTTGCCGATCTCAAGATCGTGATGAAGTCTGGCAAGTCCGGCTCTAGCACGTCCTTCAGAACCAGCTCCAGCAAGTCCAGCACCACCAAGTCTAGCACGACAAAGCAGCGGTGCATCCGTGATCGCACACACGTACGGTACCCCGACAACCTCCGTCCCTCGCTCCAGCAAAGCAGCGGAAGTAGTAACTCCTTTTCAGATAGAGCCACCGGGAACATGTATCTCGCTAATCCAAGACCATGGGGAATAACTAGAGGGGGAGAGAGATCCTTCACGAGGAGGTGTGAGGAAGAAGGGGTGTGAGGGGGGCCCTTTATAGGAGGAGGGGGTACCTCTCCCCCATGGCCGGCTCCCCATGGGAGGGTGACTCCTCACCTCCCCATTCATGTGGTGGTAACCCCTCCACATTAAAATGCCCCTTCACATTCTCTTTTAAAGTTTCCACTTTAAATGCATTAAATTTCTCCAAATTTAATGCTCCAAATTTCTCCAAATTTAATGCTCTCATTTAATAAAACTCTTTTATTGTTTTTATTCATAATTTTTTTAAATACTTTAATTAACAAACATTCACATAAAACCCCCTGCAACATTTCAATATTACATGCAGACCAATTTCAGCAATTTCACCCGAAACAGTTTCGGTGTCTATTGAAATAATTCCAGCACTTTCCTAAATCTTTATCTGAAACATATTTGCTCCAAATGGTGTCGGTATCCCTTAAGTGTGTCACCCTATGGTTCGTGAATAATGCAGACATGATCGAGACCCCTCTCCGATCAATAATCAGAAGTGGGACCTGGAGATCCGTACTGACTCCCACATATTCAACGATGACTCTTGTGATCGTGTGAACCTTTAACGTCATAACTAAATCCCTTTGTCTCGCGATATATTACATGTCCAAGATTCGATCATTGGCATCCAAATACCTAGTTTGATCTCGTTACCGACATGCACTCTTTTCTCGTTCCCGTGATATAACATTATAGTGATCACATCACTTTCTTGCAAGCTATTTCAATGTGATATCACCGAGAGGGCCTAGAGTATATCCATCCATCATCGGGATGGAAAAATCCCACTCTTGATCCATGAGCCTCAACATAACACCTTCGTAGCACTGAACCCACCTTTATAGTCACCATGTTACGGTGTGACGTTTGATGTTATCAAGATACTCTTCCGGTGTTAGGAATTAACATGATCTCATGGTCTAAGGACTAAGATTACTTCGTATTATGTTACAACAATATAAACATAATGACTTTGATCATAATGCTATACTTCGGATGAATGTTCATCACATCATTCCACCAATGTTGTGACCTCGTAATTAACAACATCCAATGTCCATCATCGGGAAACCTTGATCATCTTGTTAATCAACAAGCTAGTTTATATGAGAGGCACTACTAGGAACTTTGTATTTTGTTTATTAAACACACATGTATTAACGTTTCCAATTAATACAATTATAGCATGCAAAATAAACATTTATCATAAACATGGAATAAGATAATAACCACTTTATTATTGCCTCTCGGGCATATTCCCTTCAGTCTCCCACTTGCACTAGAGTCAATAATCTAGTTTGTAAACTTGTATATACAACACCTAGGTGTTGAATATACGCATTTGCTAGTGGTTAACATATTCTCTGGATCTGGCACTTTCAGGTCCGTTTGTATTTGCATGTCTTTGCGTCTCTACGCATCACTCATTCTCAAATGAGATGGCATTGTATAAATTTGGTCCTTTGGTGAGACCTTTAGTTTGTTAGGGTTAAAATATGTTGATATTATTGTCATTCAATATATCTTCATAGTATTAGCCCACTTTGAACCACACCTATTTTGATAACAAACTTCTTAACACAAATGCCCCCTTTGCTGCTACTATAGCAGTCATATACTTAGCCTTTTTTTGTAGTATCTGTCACAATGTTTCAACTTTGGAACTTATCCAAATCCATCATGGAAATATCCTATCCATTACATTGTGCCACCCATAGTCTAAATTGAGGTAAATTTAATTTGTATCTTGTGACAAAACTAGTATCAATGTAACACTTTACAATGAACTACCTTTAACTATTTCTCACTTATACATGATATATTCTTAGTTCTTCCAAAGCTCATAAGAATATCTTTATTATTGTCCAATGATCATCTTATGAATCATTATGGTATGTGCTCATAACATTTAGAGCATAGGACATTCTAGATATATATATATCATGGTATAATCGATCAAAATCTTCATGTGATTTTACTCACCAAGTGTTGAAACACTTGAATCTTGATACAATCCTTTCCATGCAGCAATAACCTTTCTTGTTGTTTCCATATTGAACCCTTTCAATATATCATATATGTATGTCTGCCACAACCATATTAGCGCCTCAATCTATCCATATAGATATTGATGCCAAATATTCCGGGTTTGCCCAAGTCTTTCATCGAAATCTTATTTTAATGAAACTCTTAACTTGTGTCAATATAAGATACATCATTTCCAATCAACAATATGTTCTCTACATGATGTATTAGAAATATGTCTCAACGCTCCCACTTAATTTCTTGCAAATGCAAGCATATTCATCATCTCCGATGAATTTAAACTCTTTTAACAGTTTCATCATGGTGAAGATTCCAACTCCGCTATGCTTACTTCAACTATTGAAGTTTGCATGCCCTTTTAGCACCCTTTGAAATTAACAAAACCCTTCGGACCATGTCTTGTACACGTCCTAGGTAACCATTCTATTAGAAGAACATTGTTTTGTTTGTTCAACTACCATACATCAAATTATATGTACTGGTTGCTACATTAATCCGTCAAGACTAAATATCGCTATGAAAGATCAAATCTTGTCATAGTCAACTCCTTGAACATTGCCGTAAACTTATTTCCGACATGTCGACTATTTCATAGATGTTAAACATCCATGTATATTTCTTTATAGATCCAAACACGACGATAGGATTTACGCCTTTTCAGAGGGTCTTCCAAATTCAGAAACTTGATTTCTCGTGTATGGATACTATCACGGATTCTATGACTTATAGTCATTTTATGGAGTCAGGGCCCATCACCGCTTCTTTGCATGTAGTCGGTTCATCATTGTCAAAACAATAACGACTTGCTTATCAAATCACACTATTTGATTCTTACCGACTCACACGGCTCAACAGGAACTCTAATCTCCGAGATCACACCCTTTGTAATCACGGGAGCCATGAGCATTGTGGCCACCACCAGGACACTTTCCAGCGCTGCGCTACTTAGCACATATAGCTAAGGTTCAACAACCTTATCAAAGTTGTATTGTCCTCCCACTTAACTTTTCACGAAAAATTCCTTCTCAAGAAACTTGACGTTCCAAGTAACAAACTCTTTTGTCCTCGGTGTTATGGAGAAATTTCCAACAAATTCTTTGGGATACCTACAAAGACGTGCTTATCCGACTTTGGTTGTAAACATTTTACTTATGCATAGCATACCAAAATTTAAAAAAAGACAATTCGGGTTTTATCCCAAACCATAACTTATATGGTGTCATTTTTCAACGGATCACGATGGTGCTCTTTTCAGTGTAAAAGCGGTAGTCTCTAAAGCTTCAATCCTTAAAACATAATGACAGTTTTATAAATGACACCTTTGATCTTACCATGTCAAACATGGTTTGATTTCATCTCTCGAATATGCCATACTCCTATGGTTTATGAGGAAACACAAATCATGGAACAATTCCTCAAACCTTAGGTGTTTTGCTAAACATGTCACTCAAATATCTTCCTTTAAGATCAAATCATAAACTCTTTTAATTTCTTGTTACAATGATTTTCCACTTCATCTTGAAAATCTTTGAACAATTTTCAAATGTTTCATACTTCTTCCTTATTAAGTAAATATATAAACATATTCACTCAAATTTCTGGAGAAATCATATGAAGCAAAAAGATCCATCGCATATGGCTACACATAATGGACTATACATATCAGCATGCACA
The DNA here is from genome assembly GCA_910589775.1 of Avena eriantha. NCBI lineage: Eukaryota > Viridiplantae > Streptophyta > Magnoliopsida > Poales > Poaceae > Avena > Avena eriantha. Next base: position 544,732,078 of record OU342742.1, read on the forward strand.
ATTTCCAATAAGCTAGTCATCCGTTCCTCTTTGGCCTATGAACGGAGTTTCAATTATCTCAAGGGAAGTTTCACAAGCGTCAATTGATCAAAATCAAAGGACACCAAAAACCCATCAACATGGAGTTTCTTCATGTTTACTTTTCAATATAATTCAAACAGCGATGTCACTTCATAAGTGATCTTCCAATCATTTGTCTTACGACATTTTAACAATAATGTTTATGGGTGTGATTTCTCCAACTAGACTTGTAAAAGTTCATCCATCCTTTATGGAATACGGTAATTATTTGAACAACCATTGTTCTCATAATACCGGAACAAAATAACAATTATTTAAACAAATCTTGAAGACAATCTTTGATCTCAACGAGAAACATAATAACACTTTATTTGTTTTCGATGAACATCAACACTTATTCTCTTGCTAGTTACTTAGGCCATTGCAGTTCATGAATTGCGTTGTTCTGTATGACACTTCACACCAACCAATTCGGTATCCAATACCTAAGAACCACATTGTTTAACAAGCAAGGAATACAACCATAACATGTATATCTTCTATATACCTAAGTTGGACATCTCCAACCTTTTCTTTTCTGCCAAATATTTTATGGATTCTCTTTTAGCAATTCCTTTTCTTTTAAAAGAATCTATCAACATCAATAGTGGTGTCATTCAGATGACACATAGTACAAAGTTTACATAGTCAAATACTAATACTTTTGGACTTGCACTTTGAAGTGGATCACCATCATCAAATGTTTGGTGTTCTTTCAAAAATCCATTCTTTAGTAATCTATTAGTGTAGTAAACATTTTACTTACATCTTCTATTCATCCTTATCATAACAAATTTCATGATCAAGCTACTATAGCCTATAAGGAAGAATCGCGAGTATAATATTGATGTTTATGCACTTCTATTCTTGTAGACAGTTGTTGGGCCTCCAAGTGTAGAGGTTTGTAGAACAGCAGCAAGTTTTCCTTAAGTGGATTACCCAAGGTTTATCGAATTCAGGGAGGAAGTGGTCAAAGGTATTCCCTCTCAAGCAACCTTGCAATCAAGATACAAGAAGTCTCTTGTGTCCCCAACACACCCAATACACTTGTCAGGTGTATAGGTGCACTAGTTCAGGGAAGAGATAGTGAAATACAAGTGGTATAGATAACTATAAGTGGTAATGGTGATAGAAAATACTTTGATGGCGTGGAAGAGACTAAAGGCAAACTGAAATAAAGATGGAAGCAAGCAAACATGTAACAGATCTAGTAGCAAACAATGTTTCAATGCTTAGAAACAAGGCCTAGGGATCATACTTTCACTAGTGAACACTCTCATATAAATATCTTCTCTTTCTGATACTCCTCTGAACTACTCTCCGGTTGGACACTCTAATCAACGGTAGGGCTATAACAGCACACCTCAAAGTTCATCTTTCCCATCTAGAAAACCCCACACTGTCACCTTGAGCACTAGATAGGTCCAACAAACACCAAAATTTCATAAAGACATCCAACTCCAAATATAACTCATAACAAATATTTGTAATCTCTAGCCTAAGTGCCACCATGGTGTGCACACTCTCAACTTCACACACATGGGGAGAGCAGAGATCTATTAAAGCACTAGAGTTGCAATGTAGATCTATAGATTACAAGCTCATGATCACAATATGATCATGCATAGAGAGAGAGATGAGCACATAGCTACCGGTAGAACCCTTAGCCTCGAGAGAGAACTACTCCCTCCTCATCATGGGAATCATCAATGGTGATGGAGATGGTGGTGGAGATCGATGGAGATGGCTCCGGGGGCACTTCCCTGTCCTGGCAGGGTGCCGGAACAGAGACTTTTTGTCCCCCGAATCTCCCCTTCGGTGGCAGGGGCGCTGTGGAACTTTTCGTGGATTTTTGATTAATGATTTAGGGTTTCTGCCTAAGGAGGAATATATAGGCGAAGGAGGCAAGGCCGGTGGCCAGCCAGGGGGACCACACCATGCCCTGGCACGGCCAAGGGGGGGTGTGGCCACCCTGTGGCCCCTCTCCGACTCTCCTTCTGGCTCCATGAGTCTTCCGGTAAAATAGGAACTTTGGCTTTTGTCCCGTCCAATTCCGAGAATATTTATTGTCTGACTTTCCTGGAACCAAAAACAGCAGAAAATAGGCAACTGGCACTATGGCATCTTGTTAATAGGTTAGTCCAAGAAATCATATGAAAAGTACTCCAAAGTGTGGAAAAACATAAGAAAGTAGATAAAACCAAGCATGGAACGTCAAAAATTATAGATACATTTGCAATGTATCAAATATCAGTTCCCAAAACCTTTTTGGTAGATTAGGACGCATCCAACCTTCACAAATTCTCATACAATATGAGAACATGTATTTTGCTAAATTATACTCTATCATAATGCAACCAAAAACATTGTTTCAAATATCACAATATCTTCCACACATGATGGTTTCTGAAACAATTATTTCAGCTCCTAGATAACCTCGATATTAAAACAACTTTTGAATATCAAGAATCATGGAGGCAAACATGATACTTTAGATACTAACATTGGAATTCTTACTCTTGATTTAATACTACTTATTAAACTTCATGGAGTAAATAGAGTTTGCTGAAAGTTTGCAATAGGACTTCTAAACTTTAAATTGACATTCAAAACAATACGATACCAGTTCGTAAAGTAAATATCCAGAATTCTATAGTTCCATTATCTCAATTAAAACTAAGCATAAGGTAGTGAACAGATGCCAATGACTACAAGAACATCTCAATTTAATGCTCTCTCATTTAATAAAACTCTTTTATTTATTTTATTCAGAATTTTTTTAATTACTTTAATTAACAAACATTCACATAAAACCCCCTGCAACATTTCAATATTACATGCAGAACCAATTTCAGCAATTTCACCTGAAATAGTTTCGGTGTCTATTGAAATAATTCCAGCGCTTTCTTAAATCTTTATCTGAAACATATTTTCTCCAAATGGTGTCGGTATCCCTTCAGTGTGTCACCCTACGGTTCGCAAATAATGCAGACATGATCGAGACCCCTCTCTGATCAATAATCAGCAGCGGGACTTGGAGATCCGTACAGACTCCCACATATTCAACGATGAATCTTGTGATCATGTGAACCTTTAACGTCGTAACTAAATCCCTTTGTATCGCGATATATTACATGTCCGAGATTCGATCATTGGCATCCAAATACCTAGTTTGATCTCGTTACCGACATGCACTCTTTTCTCGTTCCCGTGATATAACATTCTAGTGATCACATCACTTGCTTGCAAGCTATTTCAATGTGATATCACCGAGAGGGCCCAGAGTATATCTACCCGTCATCGGGATGGTAAAATACCACTCTTGATCCATGAGCCTCAACATAACACCTTCGTAGCATTGAACCCACCTTTATAGTCACCCTGTTACGGTGTGACGTTTGATGTTATCAAGATACTCTTTCGGTGTTAGCAATTAACATGATCTCATGGTCTAAGGACTAAGATTACTTCGTATGATGTTACAGCAATATAAACATAATGACTTTGATCATAATGCTATACTTCGGATGAATGTTCATCACATCATTCCACCAATGTTGTGACCTCGTTATTAACAACATCCAATGTCCATGATCAGGAAACCTTGATCATCTTGTTAATCAACAAGCTAGTTTATAGGAGAGGCAGTACTAGGAACTTTGTATTTTTTTTATTAAACACACTTGTATTAAAATTTCCAATTAATACAATTATAGCATGCAAAATAAACATTTATCGTAAACATGGAATAAGATAATAACCACTTTATTATTGCCTCTCGGGCATATTCCCTTCAGGGATACCTTTGACCACTTCCTCCCTAAGTTAGATACCCCTTGGGTGATCCACTTAAGGGAAACTTGTTGTTGTTCTACAAACCTCTACACTTGGAGGCCCAACATTGTCTACAAGAATATAAGCGTGCGTAGACATCAAGCTATTTTCTGGCGCCGTTGTCGGGGAGGTAAGGGAAAAGGTACTCACATCCTCTGGCTACTAAGCTATCTTCTAGTACTGTAGCTGGTGTGTGAGTGCTCGAAGTTATTTCCTTTAGATTCTGCAATTGTATCTTTTTGTTTCTTCTTTTTATTTTCACTAGTTAGGCTTAATGGAAAACAAAAAAAATTAGAGAGCTTTTTAGCATTTTTCCTAAGGTAGAACATAAATGGTTTGAAAAGAAAATTAAAAAACCCATGGAACTTTCTTTGCATACTAATAGCAATGTTATTAGTATGAATTTTTTGAACACCTTTGTTACTAATTCTATGGAAACGTTTAAGCTTGGGGAAGTTAGTTTTTATGAAAATGATCTTTTTAGTTCCCCAGCTTTAAAGGAGAAAATTTGCTATGATGATACTTTATCTCCCATATGTGGCAATTCTAATGATACTTGTGATATTTTAAATCCACATACTGAAAGCGTCCCTTTTAAAATACCTATGGAAATTGTTGAATGTGTCATGAATAACTATTAGTTTGGAGATGGAACTGTCCATCCTGGTGATCATTTACTTTTTATACATGAATTATGCGAGTTGTTCAAGTGTGTAGGTATTTCAATGAACCAAGTTAAGAAGAAGCTATTCTCTTTATCACGTAAGGGCAAAGCAAGGGAGTGGTATGAGCTACTAGACGATCCTCACCATTCGGAGTGGAAGGAACTTGAATCTCTCTTTTACTCTAAATTTTATCCTCCTCATGAAATTCATAAAGATGGGAATTATATTTATAAGTTTCATCCTCATGATGGAGAAAGTATTGCCCAAACATGGGGGAGATTGAAGTCACTAATGCTCAAATGTCCCATTCATGAGCTCCCCAGTAATATTGTTATTAATAATTTTTATGCAAGGCTTTCAGGACATTACAAGGACTATCTACATACCTGTTTAGAGGGATCCTTCACAAGTAAGGAGGTTAAATCTAAGTGGGATCTTCTTGAAACAATTCAAAGCAATACCGAAGATAGGGATAATGACAAAGGTAAAGAACCAGGTATAAACTATGAGTATGATTGCATTAAGTCTTTCGCTGAAACTGCTGATTGTCAAGAGCTTAGTGCTAAATATGGTCTTGATCCTCAAATTCTTGTTGATTGTTGTAGAGCCTTTGCTTCTCATATTAATGCACCTAAAGAAAAATGGGACATGTATCATGAGCCTTTTAAAGACACTTGCATGAAAAATGAAATTTTTATTAATGATAGCAATAAACATGGTCAAACCTCTGAAAGTACTATTTCTTATAAGCATGTTAATTTTTGTGGAGTATATACCTTGTGAAAAGAATCAAATTGAAGAAGAATATTGTATCACCCACAGGAATGAAAAAACTAGAACATGGTATAGGGCTCTAAATGATCTTGGTAAAAAAGTTTGTGCCCTCTATCCATTTATTTGTGAACTTTGCTTTGAAGTGGGTCATTTCAATTTTTAATGCTCCGGCCATAATAATATCCCTTATAATCCAATGAGTACTGCAAGTTTGTATTGTGATAACATGATCACTCCTAATCAGCATGATGAACTTACATTATTTTTGGGGTGTGAAGAGTTATCAAGAAAAACTTCTTCGGAAGATATGAGTGCTTTTGATATGAATAGCGTCCTGCATGGTTGTCATCTTTATTGTGTTGTTAATTGCCACACAAATACTTACATACAAAATATTATAAAAGATGAGATTTTACCAAAATATGACAAGACTAATATGTGTTTTGTTCTTATTAATGAAAAGAAGAAAACCTCCAAAGTTTCTTCTATGGTCTCTAACAATAAACCAGGGTATATGGAGAAGCTTCATTTCAGGCGTCTCCCTCCTAAAGAGGAGAAGAAAAAGAAGAAGAGGAGGAGTAAAAGGAGGGAGGAAACGGTATTTTACCCTAAGCATGTTACTCCTATTATAGTTTTTGATGAGTCTAAACTCGATGATGTTCCTATGCCTGTTACCTATAATAGTGATCATGATTGGGAAAAGCACACTAATTTTGATATTGAAAATCTCTTTGGTACCAATTTTGAAAATGATGATGTACTATTAGTACTATCCCTGTTCCTTCCAATGATGATATGTTTACAAGTGAACACACTTTGGAAGATAACTATTCTATTGCTTATGATGATACTATACCTCCAATATATGATGATTGCAATAATGAATATGATATTTTCAGTCCACCTACTATATGATTACAATATGCCTCCTATATTTGATGATTATGGCAATGAGAATAATAACGATAGCTATTTTGTTGAATTTTCTCCCACTACAATTAATAAGAATAACTATGTTTATGTGGGGAGTATTAATTCTTTTATGCACGTGGCTCATGATAAGAATTTTTTATGTAATAGTTATATTGTTAATTTTATGCATGATGCTACTGAAAGTTATTATGAGAGAGAGAAACATGGTTTTATGTATGTCAACAATATTAAGTCTCCCCTCTTTATGTTGAAAATTTTGAAGTTGCACTTGTTTTGCTTTCCTATGCTTTTTGATTTGTGCTTTCATGACTTGTTTCTTTACAAGATTATTTTTCATAGGAAGTGGGTTAGACTTAAATTTGTTCCACATTTGCTTATTGATGCTCTCTTTTACTTCAATTCATATTTCTTATGTGAGCATCATCGAAATTATCATGCCTATCTTAATGGCTATAAAGAAAGAGCTTTTGGGAGACAACCCATTATATTTTTACTTTAATTTTATTTTTGTTTTGTTGAGTCTTGGAAGTTATTGCTTCTGTAATAACCTCTCCTTATCCTTTTTGTTTGGTTTGTGTGCCAATAATAACCTCTAATAAGAGGGAAGTAAGATATGGGGAAGTTGTTGTCCCGAAATAGATTTCTATGCGTCATTGTAAAAAATCGTAAAAACCTTAGTATGTCGGATTGAGCTGTAATTTTTATACTTGTGCCCCAGGTTATTACCCAACTTTCGTTAGTTTTGCACTTTTTGATTTGAGCAACAGAAGATTTTCGAAAAAATCGGTCTTTACCTGTATTGACAGATTTCTGCCATTATTTGCATTTGCCTCTTAATCGGTTTTTTAGAGTTCTCTTGGATCACTTGAGATTTTAAAAGGAATTGCTACAGTATCTTATGTTTTAATGGAAGTTTTACTTGTGTTGAAACTAAACCTAAAGACTTATTATCTTGAATATACTAATGTTGCTAATGAAGATTATGTGAAGTTTTGTATGAAGGAAATTTTCAAGTGTAGGGAGAGAATGATGTGATGAGATGAAGTATGGAAAAAAGCTCAAGTTTTGGGATGCCACCCGTGTCACCCCAACAAATATTCAAGAAGTACAAGTGTCAAAGCTTGGGGATGCCCAAGGCATCCCCTTCTTCATTAATAAAAATCTCAAGATTTCTTCCAAAACACTTCATTTTTATTGTTTCATGCACAACTGTGTTGTTCTTGGAGCGTCTTCATTTTTGCTTTTAGTTTTCTATTGTTTAGTTTGCTTAAATAAATTTGATGGACCCCTGCATTCATATGATATTTCAAATAAAGTTGATTGGTGATTGGAAAAGAGTAGGAAAGTTCATGCTTATAAGTGGTACAAAAGGGGTTTTGTTTTGACTGTAGCCTATACTTTATCATGTCATGTTTGATATTTCTTTGGCTTTATGCTTAGTGATTATTGCTGTAGCATGACTTGTTCCAAACAATTGAGATTGCATAATGTGCCTTGAAAGAATCATGCGTTGTTTTAGCATACAAAAGCATAATATTGTGGTATTCTCCTTCGATGCTTTACTCAGGTTGACTTGGCACATGCTTACACCATGTTAAGACTATGAACCAGTCACCTTATCCTCTATGATCATTTAGTTGTTTTACTTGTAATATCACTTTATGCTTTAATTAATAATGTTTGTCGCTTTGCATGATTATGGCCATTGGTGCTCTCTTAGTTGGTCGCTCCCAGTCTTTTGCTAGCCTCCACATGTACCAAGTATGAGTTCCACTCATGCATCCAACCCCCAGGAAAACCAAGTTGTTCCATAGAGTCCACTATAAATTCCTATGCATGGTGTGTTACACCATTACAAGTATATTCATGCCTTTATCTACCTCCCAAATTAAACTTGTTATGTGAAAATTAGTGATTAAAGCTCTCACGAACTTGAAGGCACACTTTACTTTCTTGCACTTAATAAACTTGAAATATTGTGTCCATCTATGTTACGTATATCCTTGCACTTTATAAGTTGAGAATTAGCAGAACCATGCTTTCATGGGGAACGCTTTCGACATTGCACTAATTATTCAGTTGATATCATGTTCTTTTGTTTATGGATCCTGACGGTGTGAAATAAACGGGGAACTTGTAAGCTCATGGAGTTTGTATATGTGTTAAAGAAACGCCTGGGCGGCTAGCCTAAGCCATGCCTAATCATGGTGGAAACTTGCAGCATAACCATAGTGAGCATTCTGTGAAGCATCCTAAATAAAAACCTATGAAATAGCAAATAAAAAGATTGCTGAGATGCTCATTCTCTATTTCCTTGTCATTTTGATATGGGATAGCTCTTGTATCATGGGGCAAGGGGTACCCCGTTGGCAGTTCTCCATGATACACATGTACTTACAATGACAAGAACTTACTTGTGACTAAAGTTGAGTAGCATGAGGTCTGGGACTCTTAGGCAAGGGGCATGAGATTTCCGACTTATAACTTACAAGCATATCCTCATATTTGTTCACTTTAACCTTAATTACCTAAAAGATGCTTATGATAGGGGTAATGAGAGCTGAAAGCTAATAAGTACCATAATCTTTGGAAGCTCTTTATGAAATTTGAAATCTCTGCTTCCCTCTTATGAAGGGCCTTTCTTTTTTACTTTTATGTTGAGTCTCCATCTTCTATCTTTATGCACTAATTGAGTTGGATGTCTCTATGAGAATGTGGTGTTTGTTGGAACTATCTAGCGCTCAAGGTGACAGTGAGGGGTTATCTAGATGGGGAATACGAACTTTAAGGTGTGCTGTTATAGCCCTACATCGTCCAACCGGAGAGTAGTTCAAGGTAGAATAATGAAGAGAAGATATTTATATGAGAGTGTCCACTAGTGAAAGTATGATCCCTAGGCCATGTTTCTAAGCATTGAAACACCATTTACAATTAGTCATGTTACATGTTTGCTTGCTGCCACTATTATTTCAGATTGCAATTACCACTTATAATCATCCATATTACTTGTATTTCACTATCTCTTTGCCGAACTAGTGCACCTATACACCTAAAAAGTGTATTGGGTGTGTTGGGGACACAAGAGACTTCTTGTATCTTGATTGCGGGGTTGCTTGAGAGGGATACCTTTGACCACTTCCTCCCTGAGTTCGATAAACCTTGGGTGAACCACTTAAGGGAAACTTGTTGTTGTTCTACAACCCTCTACACTTAGAGGCCCAACACTGTCTACAAGAATAGAAGCGTGCGTATACATCAAAGACGTAAAGCTCGATTTGTCACAAAGTATGGAGAAATTCAAGGAATTGACTACAATTGTAGCGACGCTTAAGTCTATTGGATTTACACTAGCAATATATGGATATTGAAGTCTCGTAACTGGAATTCTCAATTTGATGGTGATCAAAGAATTTTTGGAATGTCCAAGATTATCCAGAGGACCTAGATTTGAGTGAGGTCTAATCATCTTGGCCAAATCTTAATATGTAAGAGACATATTTTGAGTGGGAGCTAAGTAGCTTGTCTAAATCATAATATGTAGTAGACATATTTTGAGTAGGAGCTAAGTGAAATCCCTGGATCTCATATATGGATACCATATTTGAGTGGGAGTGAATCATCATTCTGAAATATGTGGGTGACATGTATGAATGATGTGATTGGTATTGATAATATTTAAGTCAGGAAATATGGATGAAGTTGAACAAGTTATTAAACAAAAAAATCTATCGAGATAGATTAGTGAGATTAATAAATATTAAATGTTGAATGCTTCCTGGACTCGATTCTGAGAATGTCCTAGAAAAAATTCTGAAATAGCTCAGAATAGAACAAGATAAGAAAGAAGTTCTTACTTGTATGAAGCATTGAGTTAGTCTTAGTATTATAATTATGGTTAAAAGAAATAAAGAGGTGTGCTGCATCTCCTATGCCTCAGCCATAGGTTCTTCCATACAACCATATTGTATACTCGACGTAATGTGACCCGAGGTTCTGGTTGGAAGAACAAGCTCTTAACTGTAAGAACATGTCTTGAAGTGATTTCTAAGTTAATCACTGAACCAGAATTAAGTTTATCCTTAAATGGAAAGAAGCAAAGTAAGGTGCATAGTTGCATTTCATGCACTAGGATCTACATAGATAAAGAAGTATAAGGGCACATTCTAACGTGATGTATATTGTTGTGGCGAGACTATTCGTCTTTACATAGAGCGTGTGTCCTAGGGCACAATGTCCATGAGAAAGTTCACATTGACTGATCTAACATCACTGCTGGCTCCTGGAAACCGACCTCACTCTGTTGCCATAACTACTTGATGACCCACAAGTATAGGGGTGTATCATAGTATTTTCGAGGGAAGTGAAACCCAATTTATTGATTCGACACAAGGGGAGCCAAAGAATATTTATAAGCCTTAACAACTGAGTTGTCAATTCAGCTGCACCTGGAAACAATCTTGCTCACAGCAGTTTATCAGTAGCAACCGTTTTATAGTAGGAATAGCAAAGTAGCAGCAGTAGTAAAGTAAAGACAGCAGAAACAATAGCAGTAAACAGTAGGATTCGAGTGCGGTAGGCATAGGGATGGATGGACGGGCGTTGCATGGGCAAGACAATTCACATAGCAATCAGAACATAGTACAATTGCAGATAAATAAGATAAAGCATCCAAGTACTAGATAATCCTAGGCATGTTTCCCATATATAGTCATACGTGCTCGCAATGAGAACTTGCACAACATCTTTTGTCCTGCCAGCCCGTTTGCAGCGGGGCCTCAAGGGAACTACTGGAAATTAAGGTGCTCCTTTTAATAGAGCACCGGAGCAAAGCATTAACACTCCATGAACACATGTGATCCTCACATCAAAGCCATTCCCTCAAGTTATCCCGATTTCTGTCACTTCGGGGCCATTGGTTCCGGACAACAACGTGTGTATACAACTTGTAGATAAGACCAAAAACAATACTATCATAATGAATCAATAACATGTTCAGATCTGAAATCATGGCACTCGGGCCCTAGTGACAAGCATTAAGCATAACAAGTCGCAACAAAGTCATAAAGCACTAATAAAAGGTACTAGGCACCATGCCCTAACAATCTGATGCCATTACATGAACGATCTCATCCAATCCCTACCATCCCCATAGCCTACAGTGGGGGATTACTCACTCATAGATGAGGGAAACATGGATGGTCGATGGGGAAGCGATGGTGATGATAATGGCAATGATCTCCTCCAATTCCTCGTCCCGGCAGGGTGCCAGAACGGAGTTTCTGGTGCTATTTCATGGAATCTCGTGGTGGTGGCGGAGCGGAACTCCTTCTGGAAAAATGTCGAACCCCCTGGAGTTTTTAGGTCAGAGGGCTTCTTATAGGCGAAGAGGGAGACCGAGGGGGTGCCTGGGGGGCCACACCACCCCCTGGTGCGGCCTGGACTGGCCCGCGGCACCAGGTGGTGTGGCCACCCCCTGGCTCTTCTCCGTCTCGTATTCTGGCTCCTGGAGTCTTCGGGTGAAATAGGATTTTTGGCATATTTTCCGGGATTTTTCCTGATAGTTGATTTTCTGCACAAAAAGTAGACACCAAGGCAATTCTGCTGAAAACAGCATCAGTCCGCGTTGGTTGCATCCAAATCACACAAGTTTAGAGGAGAAACAATAGCAAAAGTGTTCGGGAAAGTAGATACGTTTTGGACGTATCACTACTATATATACACAAAGGAGTGCGAAGTATGTTTCAAAGTTTACATCACAACGGTGAAAGTGATCGTCATTGTAAACACTAGAAACAAAGTCTCACTTTGTGGCCAAACAAATACTTCAACCCATTATAAGATAATGGTATGAATGTCAAAATTAGGAAGACATTAACGATTTGCAAAAGACATAATGATCTGGTAAAACATAACATGGACATGACATTTTCCATAAGCATGCATGATCAATAAACACATATGTGATATGGTTTATGATGAGTAAAATACGAGCTAGATTAATTGTACTCTAGTGCAAGTGGGAGATTGAAGGAGATATGCCCTAGAGGCAAATAATAAATGGGTTTTTATTATCATATCTCAATTAGTTTGTAGTAGTTTTATATTGTGCTATAACTGTATTAAGCGGAAACATTGGTACAGGTGTGGTATGAAACAAACCTAGTCCCTAGTAGCCTATATTCATACTAGTTCGTTGGTCAAGCGATGATCACGGTTTCCTGATCATGGGGCATTTATGCCAATTGACAACGAGGTCATATCATTGGTGAATGATGTGATGGACATTACCCAAAGATTGCGACATGATCAATTCACAGAGTTCATTGTTACAATAGTTAGAAACATAGTATCCTTCTTCTTAGACCATGAGATCATATTACTCACTATTTTCCGAGGCTGCTTGACTACATCAAATGTCACTTGGTGATACCGTGATCATAAAGGTGTACGTTAGGTACCCAGAGGAACAGTTGATGACATATCACTCAAGAGCGGTATTTGTTCATCCACGTGACAGGTAAGATACATACGGCCGGCTTGGTGAGATTACATCCATAATGTTGCAACATGAGACTAGATCACGGGGATGTAATATCGCAGTAACAAGTAAAACAGAACTTGTCAGTAACGAGATTGAACAAGGTATGTGATACCAATGATCGAATCTTGGACAAGTCATATGAGAGAAACAAAGATAATTGGACTCGACATTTTACAGTTCAAACGACATTGTCATCGTGGAATGCACAGGGGTCATATGGGCATCCTGATCCCTCTTCTGATCATTGATGAAGATCATGTCTATGCCATTCCCAAGCTATGGGGAAATACACTTAAGGGTACGATGAACTAGAGATCCTCTGTAAGTTGGAATCACCATATGAAAGAGAAAACAAAACCGTAAAAGTTTCGTGAGAGAACCGGAATCGTTCCGGGAAAGTTTCGAAGTTGTTCGGAGGAAATCGAAAGGGAACCGAAAGGTGTTTCGAGTCAAATCAGATTTTGTAATATGTATTTACATGTTAATTAATGTAATTAATATTAAATATAATATTAAAATCTAATATTTACATGCTAGAAACAGCATGGTGTTCAGAGATGTCGATCAATCATCTTATGTAACTATTTCCAAAATTATGGACGACATCACTCTATGGTCTCATCGTTGTAAGGACTTGTCCCAAAAAAGTCACGCCGTCTTGTGGCGTGACTACCTCTTGTCACGACGCTCGTGAAAACTGTTGTTCTTCTGTTGAGATAATATATTCAGGTGGGGACCCTCTCCCCCCCCCCCCCCCCGTGATTGTTTCAAAAAAAATCTAATTTGAAAGGGTATTCTACTAATGGGCCCAATTCCTAGGGAAAAAGGCCCATGAGGGAAAACCGAAAGAGGGAAGGGTCAAGGGCCAAGGCCTAGCTACTACATGGGGCCCACCCGGCCAGCCTAGGGTTGTGTGCAGGGTGGGGACCACCCCTGGCCGGCTGGCCCATGGTGCCTTAGGGCCCATGGTGCCACCTCCCCCCTCTCTCCCTTATTTAGTCCCACATGGGAAACTCAAAGGAGAGGGCACACCTCCCTTCCCCTATATAAAGGGGTGCCCATGGGTGGGACTAAAAACACAACACCAGCACAACATGAGAAGGCCTTTGGTTGCCTTTCTCTCCTATCTCTCTCCCTTGTGACCATGGCCCCATGTATGGGCTTTGCGAGTAAGGCTTCACCGCGGTGCACCGTTATGCTGTGGAGATTCCTAGCCGGAGATCTAGTTCCGCACTCCCGGCGGGATCGGGGAGCTGGAGGTCGTCATCATACACCGTATGTGTATGAAACCTCGAGGGTGCCTCATAGAGGGCATCTTGGATGTCGTGAGCCAGAGCTGCTGCATGATGAAAATGGAGCAAGGGGTGACCTGTGAGGATCCTCGTGGCTATGAGGTCGGCTACGAGTTCAACTATTTCAACCACGTTCCCCTCGGAACGTTAACTGCGTACAGTCTACAAGGGTATGTATTCTATACGCTCCGGTCATTACTACATTACTACATAGATAGATCTTGGGCGTTATGGAGTTTCAACGTAGGAATTTTCTTCTTCTACGGAACCCTTCAAAAGATCCCTATTGTTCAGCCTGTCTTGCAGACGTAACCAAAAGAAGAATTTATGTTTAGGCATTACACATGATTTACAAATCCACTTAAATGGAGTAGGTGCACTCTCACTTGGGGTGATTGCCAAGTAAATTCTTTTACTGGAGAAGTTATTTTTCTATCATAATGGTTACCAAGTATCATATGTAGATGATTGATTTCTTCCTAGCAGTAATGATTCTAGTTGATCACACTATGATGATGCAATCATCAAGAGAGGCAGATGGAATAGATCTAGGATACCACCTGAAGTGAAAAACATGAGGGCCTTCCTAAGTTGGATGTTTTGTTCCTTAGCAAATGAGAAAAGGTGTGGGAAACTATATTTGAGGTAGGCACCTTCTATCTAGGGGTCATACCATAGTCTAATAGTTGAGCCATCACCAGCAGCACATTGGAAGAGATTCAAGAAGATGTTCAGCAATTTTAGACAGTCCTTCCACCAGAAGGAACCACAAGCATTAGTTTTGTGGAATTTTCCTTTTATCATAATGAGCTTGCCAGACCAAATTCAGCTAGGGTATATTCAACTTATTCATGAACTTATATATATTTTTATCAATAAATCTTTGTTTTGCATTCTCAAGTTAAGCATACCAAGTCCTCTATCCTTTTTTGATTTGCAAACCTTTTTCCATTTAACTAGGCATTTATCTCTCTGCTGAATTTCTTTGCCCCTCCATAGAAAACCCCTAGCAGATCCCTCAACATGATCATGAAATACAAGAGGCAAGCTGAGTATTCATATGGCATAATTGGCTTAGCATTATGGCGGACGACGCCCTAACCATCTCGTTTGTAATTATCTCTCCAATTCACGGTAATGGTGGAGGTGGCTTTGATCTTGGCTCTTATCCATGCTTGAAAGGATCTGCCCTAGGCATAGGTTGTACATTAGCTGCACCACTTAGTTATTTTGGCCATGGGGGGGGGGGGGGTCTCTACATGGAGATCTAATACAGACTGCAAGAATAATTGGAACACTTTTGCTTCGGTATCCCCTCCCCTTTCCAAACTTTGGCAAACAGAAACACACACTTTGGCAAACAGAAACACACGGTGACAACCGAGATTACATGATAACGTCTCAGTGTGAAGCCCGTACGAACCCACCCATGGTTCGTATAGCCCGCTTGGACGTATACGCACGGTACAACAGGTGTACGTGTGTGGGTGTGCATGTGTCTGCGGGAGACGGAAAGTCAGAGTGTATATTGTTAGAAATAATGGGCTAAATCTATTTAAGCACATATGTGATTTCATATTTTCCATAAATCTCAACGCCTATGTGTGTGGAAGCCCATGTGGGATTTTGGCCAAGTTGGTGGCAGCTCACATGTGAGTGGAGTGGGAGCTAAAGTTTAGTCCCACATGGAAAGTTGGAGGAGAGTTACACCACCTTATAAGGTGGAGTGGTTCCCCGCTTAGTAAAATGAGTGAGAAGAGGAGAACTAACGTGCGCTCCTCCTCCTCCGCCACCGCCGCCCGCACGCACGCACAACCCACTCGTCTCGTCATGATGCGCGCGCACTGTGGCTTGTAGGAATCTCGCCGAGTTGAGCTTTATTTTTCCTGCTTGGGAAAACTGGTGTGGTTTTGATAGACATGTCAACAGTCAGGCTATTCGGGTCGCTCCCGGATCGTGGGCTATCTATAACCGACCCGGACGTGCGCAACGTGGGCTTGGTCCACGATGTGCCCCATGCGGGTTTCCCGAGCCGCTCTATATAAATGCATGTGCGGCTTCCACCACGAACACACCGAAAACCAATATAGGGTTTCGCCTCCTCTCTGCTTGCGCCGCCACCGTAGTCTACTCCATCCCGCTTGCCGGCGGACGGGAGAGCAGGTCTCCGGAACCACTTGCCTTTGCGATCCTGTATGGGAGCGGGCGAATAAAGTTTTTGGGAAGCGCTCTACGCGACTTCTCGAGTTCTGCATCACGGGTTGTCTTCCATCCAAGTCAGGTGGTGCTGCCTATCACCGTCTTCGATGTCGTCTGCTTCGATCGGTCTTCCCCAAAGTTACTACGGCGACTTCATCGACAACTGATCAGTATGTATACCGTGATTCGATCTGTTGTCATACTATGGATGTTATTGCGTATACATTGTTGCTGCTCATGTTGATTAATACATCTAGTATGTTAGAGGTTAACATGTTCGTACTTGTTGTTATCATGTTATATATTCTGGAATTAATTGTTGAAATTATGTCTAATAATCCAACAATCCAAAACCTTATTATAGGCAATTTCCTGAGTTAAACATGGGACACTTGGCCGAGGCGATGAAGCTGGATAAGTTTACTGGTGTTAATTTTAAGAGGTGGCAGTCTAAGACCACTATGTGGCTGCAAGCTCTAAAAGTATTCAAGGCTAGTGAGGGTTTACCTGAAGCAACTATATCTGAGCAAGATCAGAACAAGTTCAAGGAAACCAATCTTGCCTTTGTGGGATGCGTTCTGAGTGTTCTTGACAATAAGTTGTTTGATGTGTACATGCACATCAAAGATGGCAAAGAGCTCTGGGAGGCACTGAATTATAAGTTCAGTGTAGCAGATGCTGGGAGTGAACTGTACATCATGGAGAACTTTCATGATTATAGGATGGTTAATAACCATTCTATAGTCGAACAAGCTCATGAGATACAGTGCTTTGCCAAGGAGCTTGAAATTCTTAAGCATAACTTACCCGACAAGTTTGTTGTTGGGTGCATTATTACAAAGTTGCATTCTTCATGGAGGAACTTTGCCACAACTCTCAAGCATAAGAGACAAGAGATATCGGTTGAAAACCTGATAGCACCTCTTGATGTTGAGGAGAAGGCTCGGGCTAAGGACACTGCTGAGAAAGGAGGCGAGGGTCAGTCTAGCGCCAACATGGTGCAGAAGAGGACCTTCAGCAAGAACAAAGGGAACCATAAGCCCTCCTTCAACAAGCCTGGAAAGACTATAACCTTCAAGAAGAATAAGAAGCCGAACAAGGCCGAGCTAGGTTGCTTTACCTGTGGAGAGCTCAGACACTTTTCCAAGGACTACCCAGAACATGCATACCACAGAGGGAAAAGCGGGAAGATGGTCAACGTCATGACTGCTAGCAACACTGATGGGTATGGTAATTTATTTACTGTTCTTTCAGTATTTCAATCATGATTTTGGTGGACTGATACGGGTGCTAATGTTCATGTGTGTGCTGACTTCTCTATGTTCACTTCTTATCAGGTCGCACGGGATTCTTCCATCCTAATGAGGAATGGATCACATGCTTCTGTTCATGGTGTTGGCATGGTGGAACTGAAGTTTACTTCCAGAAAGATCATGCAGCTGAGGAACATGCAGCATGTCCCTACTATGAACAAGAATCTCGTTAGTGGCTCCCTTCTATGCAGGGATGGGTTTAAGGTTGTTTTAGAGTCTCATAAAGTCATTGTTTCGAAACATGGAAAATTTATTGGTAAAGGCTATGAGTGTAGGGGGTTGTTCAGCTGTTCACTTTCAGAATTTTGTAATAAGTCCGTAAACCATATGTGTGCCGGTGTTAATGATGATACTAGTATTTGGCATTCTCGTTTATGTCACATTAATTTTGGTTTGATATCCAAGTTGTCTAGTATGAGCTTAATTCCGAATTTCACTATTGCCAAAGGTTCAAAGTGCCATAGTTGTTTGCAATCAACGCAACCTCGAAAGCCTCACAAGGCAGCCGAGGATAGAAACTTGGCACCTCTAGAACTCATACATTCTGATCTTTGTGAGATGAATGGGTGTTGAAAAAAGTGAAAAGAGATATTTCATGACATTGATTAATGATGTGACTAGATACTACTATGTTTATTTGTTGCGCACTAAAGATGAAGCTTTAGACTACTTTAAAATTTATAAAGCTGAAGTTCAAAATCAACTAGAGAGAAAGATCAAACGTCTTAGGTCGGATCGTGGTGGTGAATATTTTCCCAAAATATTTGATGAATTCTGTGAGGAACATGGCATTATTCATGAGAGGACGCCTCCCTACTCGCCCCAATCAAACGGGGTTACCGAGAGAAAAAACCGCATGTTAACTAACTTGGTGAATTCCATGTTAGCCACCGCTGGTTTACCTAAGGCATGTTGGGGGAGGCCTTGTTGACAGCGTGTCATGTCCTAATAGAGTTCCTAACAAGAATAAAGATAAAACCCCTTACAAGGAGTGGTCTGGGAGAAAACCATCACTTTCTTACTTGCGCACTTGGGGTGTTTGGCTAAGGTCAGCATACCAATTCCTAAGAAACGTAAACTTGGACCTAAGACATTGGATTGCATCTTTCTAGGATATGCTCCGAGGAGTGTAGGCTATAGATTTTTAGTGGTTAAATCTGAGGTTCCTGATATGCATGTTGATACTATAATAGAATCTCGCGATGCAACATTCTTTGAGAATATGTTTTCTATGAAAGATATACATAGCACTGCTAGAATTTCTTCTGAAATACTCCTAAAACTAGTGCATCTAGTGAGAATTTTGAGCAACCACATGAGGAAGAAGTCCTAGAGAAAGATGACAATGAATCTCCTACACGGAGTAAGAGACAGAGGGTTGCAAAATCCTTTGGAGATGATTTCATTGTGTACCTTGTGGATGATACTCCCACTTCCATTGCAGAGGCATATGCATCTCCTGATGCAGATGATTGGAAATAAGTTGTTCATAATGAGATGGACTCGATTCTTTCTAATGTAACTTGGAAACTATCAGAATGACCCCATGGCTGTAAGCCTGTGGGTTGCAAGTGGGTGTTCAAAAATAAGCTAAGGCCTGATGGTACCATTGAAAAGTACAAGGCACGACTCGTAGCAAAAGGGTACACCTAGAGAGAAGGCGAAGATTATTTTGACACATATTCACATGTCGCTAGACTGACCACCATTCCAGTACTACTGTCCATGGCTGCCTCTTATGGTCCTATCATTCATCAAATGGACGTTAAGACGACTTTCCTCAATAGAGAGTTGGAAGAGGAGATCTATATGGATCAGCCTGATGGGTTTGTGGTAAAAGATGAAGAGAGAAAGGTGTGCAAGTTGTTAAAATCTTTATATGGCCTGAAGAAAGCACCTAAGAAATGGCATGAGAGTTTGACAGAACATTAACTTCTGTTGGCTTTGTCGTTAATGAGGCTGACAAGTGCGTCTACTATCGCCATGGTGGGGGCGAAGGTGTTATATTATGTTTGTACGTGGACAATATCATTATCTTTGGTACAAACATGAATGTGATAAATGAAGTCAAGTCTTTTCTGTCAAAGAGCTTTGATATGAAAGATCTAGGAGAAGCTGATGTGATTCTGAACATCAAGCTGATTAAGCACGAGAGTGGAATTACTTTGACGCAATCACACTATGTTGAGAAGATCTTGAGTTGTTTCCGCTTTGTTGATGGCAAGTCTTCTCCAACACCTTATGATCCCAGTCTGACATTATGGAAAAACAAGAAAGAGCCGAAAGAACAATTGAGATACTCTCAAATCGTTGGCTCACTCATGTACTTAGCTAGCGCGACAAGACCCGACATCTCTTTTGATATGAGCAAGTTGAGTAGGTTCATGTATAACCCGGGTACTGAACATTGGTGTGCACTTGAAAGGGTCATGCTCTATCTATGTGGTACAATGAGTTATGGGATACACTATTCGGGGCATCCAGCAATGCTTGAAGGATATAGTGATGCGAACTGGATCTTGGATGTAGATGAACTCTACGTCACTAGCGGGTATGTATTTACCTTTGGGGGTGGCGCTATATCATGGAGATCTTGCAAACAAACCATATCGACACGGTCAACTATGGAAGAAGAACTCGCTTCTTTAGACACAACCACTGTAGAGTCAGAATGGTTGCGTGAACCCTTGATGGACTTACCTATGGTTAAAAAAATTATATCGGCCATCCTCTTGAATTGTGACAATCAAACTGTTATTGTCAAAGTAAACAATTCTAAGGATAACACGAAGTCATCAGGACACGTCAAGAGACGTTTGAAGTCTGTCAGGAAATTGAGAAACTCTGAAGTAATTACTGTTATGTATATTCAAACTGACAAAAACCTGGTAGATCCCTTTACGAAGGGACTATCATGAAACGTGATAGAAAGTGCATCGAGAGAGATGGGTTTGAGACCCATGGATGTTACATAGTAGTAGTAACCCAATCTTTGTGATCGGATATCCCAGGAATTAGGACCTGGGAAGAACAAGCTAGTGGTGTGATAGAGGAGAGTATTAGACAACCCTCTCTATGTGAAGATGCACAACTCTCTAAAGCTATAAGGCAGGTTGGCAACATGTCTTAATGTGTTTAAGTTGGCTATGATTAGCAAAGATGTTGTCCTACAGAGTATTCTTGAAAGAACACACCTATATGAGTTCCGATTGTTAAATGTTGCAATCTATGAGATTTGGGTGATCTCTAGTAAACTCATGAAGAGACCAAGTAGTATGACGCATATGCTACACCCGCGGGGTAGGCTACCGGCAGCCAGGTACTAGTTATGATTTTGTGTGAAATCTAAGAGAACCAAACTTGTAATTCAAGGTTCGTCCATTGTTCAAGTTGCTGATAGACGTAGATCAAGGTTCTAGGCGGAAGTTCAACTTAACAATCTCTGCTGAAACACTGGTATATAAACAAGTAGCAAGGATTGGCAAATCTTTAAATGGGCATTTGAGATCTGGTGGGGGATTCTTAGAAATAATGGGCTAAATCTATTTAAGCCTTTATGTGATTTCAGATTTTCCCTAAATCTCAAAGTCCATGTATGATTTGGCCCAAGTTGGTGGCAGCTCACATGTGAGTGGAGTGGGAGCTAAAGTTTAGTCCCACATGGAAAGTTGGAGAAGAGTTACACCACCTTATAAGCTGGAGTGGTTCACCACTTAGTAAAGTGAGTGAGAAGAGGAGAACTACACGCATGCTCCTCCTCCGCCACCGCCGCCGCTCGCTCGCACGCACCGCCCGCTCGTCTCGTCGCGAGCACGCGCTGCGTGTTGCGGGAATCTCGCCGAGCCGAGTTTTATTTTTGCTACTTGGGAAAACTGGTGCGGTTTTGAAAGACGTGTCAATAGTCAGCCTATTCGGATCGCAACATGGGCTTGGTCCACGACGTGCCCTATGTGGGTTTCCCGAGCCGCTCTATATAAATGCATGTGCGGCTTCCACCACGAACACACCGAAAACTAATTTAGGGTTTTGTCTCCTCTCTGCTTGCGCCGTCACCGTAGTCTACTCCATCCCGCTTGCCAACGTGCACCGGCGAACGGGAGAGCAGGTATCCGGAACCACTTGCCTGTATGATCCTATATGAGAGAGGGTGAATAAGGTTTTTGGGAAGCACTCTGTACGACTGCTTGAGTTCTGCATCACGGGTCGTCTTCCATGCAAGTCACGCGGTGCTTCCTATCACCGTCTTCGCTGTCGTCTGCTTCGACCGCTCTTCCCCAAAGTTACTATGGCGACTTCATGGATAACTGATCAGTATGTATACCATGATTCGATCTGTTGTCATACTATGACTGTTATTGCCTATGCACTGCTGCTGTTTGTTATGATTAATACATCTAGTATGTTAGAGGTTAACATGTTCGTACCTGTTGTTATCATGTTATATATTCTGGAATTAATTGTGGAAATTATGCCTAATAATCCAACATATATAACTACGTCACCCGAATTGTCCCGATATGGGGACACGGAGTATACCCAACTCTACCTCGTATACCGATATGAGGGTATATAGGGCGTAGATACGGGTTTCGCTGTGGCAAAAATACTGTCCGTGGAAAACTTACTCATTCAAGTTTTGGTTTGTGGCTGGAAGAGGGAGGACGCTGAAACAAATACATGTCGTGGCTTAGAGCACCTCCACTCAGCATTCACAGGAGGGACTCTTAGGCCCTTTTTTAATACGGACGGCTAAAATTAGCCCACTTGTGTTTCCATGACTCGATTTTTTGCCGGATTTTCCCAACTTTCCTCCAGCGTTTCCAGGCTGAACAATGTGCTGGATGTTGCCTGAGAACGCCGGATGAAGCTGTAACAATGGAAAAATACGCTCGTGACCCTGACCTATCAGGGAGAGAAAGGAGATCTCATCCTCATCGCCCCGGCTCCTGCGCCGGACCAGTGGGTAGAGAAATGGTCGCTTGTCCAATCACCCATGCGGCAACATAATGGTGCGCCACCGCCCACCCGCCTTCCCGCCTTTTCCTTCCCTCGCCGCTACACCCCTCCCATCCTCGCCGTTCTTTCCGGAAATGGCTATGAATGCCGGTCATTCTCGCAGTCTTGAGAGCACACATCTCCACCTCCCCAATCCACACAGTTCCAGGAGAAAAAACTCAGTGGAAGCAATGGACGAGAGGTACCCGGGTGACCCCGTGGAGGCGAACGGATTAGGCCGCCGGTTGCTACAGCCGTGGAAGGCACGGCTTCTCCACGCGACCGTCTACCCAGCGCCGCTAGATTTCTGGTACCCGCCGACCTGGAATCTTAGCGCGGACAGCATACCCGTGCTGCAGGTGCCATAAGGGAACGAAAGGGTCGACAGGATTCAGATGGCCATCGCTGGCATGGACCCCGAGGAGGCGGAACTCCTCGAAAATGAGGCATACTAGGACACCTACTTCCACGAGCGCTAACTAGCCTACCACGGGGGCGGAGGCCCGGCGCCGGCGCACAACGACGCCAAAGGTCGGCGTCGCTGGTGGAGTGCGCCCAGCCACACCCTTGCCGCCGTCCTCAAGCACATCATGACCGGCAATAGCCCACGGATGGGGTACCCGTCGCGCTCGCCTTCGTGCTTCTCGTGGTGCCGGGGGGTGGCTTCCCGGATGCCGAGGAGGATGGCTGGCGCGTCGGCCTCGCGCAATCGCTCGTTTAGGTCGGCGTCGCATGACTTCACCCCGCCGCGCAGTACGGTGGCGCTCCGGCCAGTGAAGACGGAGCCCGAGTCCCCGCCGCGCTCGGCGCCGTGCATGCACGCGCGTGGGCTCATCATCAACAAGCGCCGCGCTCTGTCGCCTCCGAGCAGCCATCTTCGCCTCGTTAGGTCGAAGAGGGAGCACGGCACTGGCGGGCCGCTGCGCGCGCCGAAGAAGGAGCCGACGCAGGGGGGCCTCGCCGGAAGCTGAGGACGACTTCCTCTTCAATATGGCCATGGAGGCCTCGTTGAACGACGTCCCGCCGATGTCGGGCGCCGCAGCGAGCAGGAGAAGGTCAAACGCCTCTGTCGCATGCAGGAGCAGGCTGAGTGCGAGGCCGCACGCGCCGCTCGCCGTCGACAGCGTGCGGCCGCTCGTTGTTTTTGACGACTCTGAGGAAGACGACGGCAGACCGGGGCCCTTGTCGCAGCGGCGATTGGCTGCCTTTCATGTTGCGTTATTACGGTGTCATCTTCACGCCCCAAAAGGATAATGGTGTTGGAATGGTACTTTGTCGCTAATAATTCCTTCAAGGGATTTAATATTGATCGGTAGTACTCTACTTTATATGCTCTCTTTTTATAGGGAAGTACTGTAGTAACAAAGAGATAAACACAGAAAGGGAGTAATAATAAAGTGTTAACTTTGTTCGTTTTGAAAGGTTACTTTAGGTACCAAAACGTCTTAATTTGGAACAGAGTGTGCCTCGCTTACGGAAGATAAAGAATATACTATAGACTTTGGTAGAAAGGAAGCATGGTGAGGCCACTTGCTACTCCATGTCTCTTTCATGTGGATCTATACAAAAATGACACAATAAAGTACAGCTCAAAGGGAACAGAGGATCAGCTGATAGGAAAAAATCTTCGTTTCAATGATTACGGCATAAATATTTAGTAAAAACAAAACTTACTTACTTTGAA
Organism: Avena eriantha; assembly: GCA_910589775.1. Lineage (NCBI taxonomy): Eukaryota > Viridiplantae > Streptophyta > Magnoliopsida > Poales > Poaceae > Avena > Avena eriantha. The sequence continues at coordinate 544,756,368 of OU342742.1, forward strand.
CAAATATATAAGATAATATATCGATAGTTATAATATTTAGTAAATACATTATAATATATTATATTTTATGGTAAATCTATTTATATTGATTTGATAACGTGAATTTTGACATGTAAACTATAATTAACCGTAAGTATCTAGATAGTCATGTTTTATCCTCCAACCGACTGGTCAACCACCGCCAATGAGAAGCCGGAGGGGATTGAAATGGCTTGACTGCTGACATATCATAGTTTGGTGCCATTAGAAGAAATGGAGGGCTGGAGTGCCACCATGTATACTTAAACTAAAATCGCAGATATGTTACGCCAGACTGTGTCACGTATCAAAGGATCTGTGAGTGTACTATTACGATTATGTTGTGTGACAACACCATGCAGCGACGCGGTGAAATGCGCATCTTCGTCTAGTACTTTATGGAAACCGAAAGAGCTCTGGCATCAGCATCGGCATCATTGCCCCAACTAAGCACGATCTGATCATGCACAAAGGATTACAGGAAGACAAGCCTCTACTAGTCTCTCTCTGATGCCAATATTATTCTTATCCGGAAACATTATCATTGAGACATGGACCCGTAATGCAGGATAACAAATCAACGATCCATAACCAACAAATTATCCATGCCGCATGTTTATCACCAAGACTTCAGATGTATCCAACATAGAGCGACATACCAACAATAACATAGCCTTGCTACCTACCACGGGAATGAACAAATCAAAACAAGCAGATTTTACATCCAAGAACTTGTAGACCACACGGCTCAATCGAGTCGGTCTTGCAGGCTGCCACCGAAGGAGAATACGCTATCTCAGCGGTAGTGTTGCAGCAGCCGGTTGGCCTCCCGTACGCCGCTCAGGTAGGCCGCGTGCGTCGTCGAGTAGTGCGTCCGGTGCGTCGCCTCGCCGGCGAACAGCACCCGCAGCGGCTTCCCACCGGCCTCCAGTTCGCGTGGGAGAGGCTCGGCCATCCGATCAAGGTCATCACCGCTCGATCCGACGGCCACGTAGCTGTACGACCCGAGAAACAGAGGGTCCGTGGCCCACCCGCTCCTCTTGATCGTCCTCACCCTCCACCGTGACGTTGCCCCCGCGGTGGCTGCCGGGAGGAACGAGTCCAGCGTTGCGTGGACCGCGCGGATGACGTCGTCGTCGGGGAGGGACTCGAGGTGCGAGGCCTCCCGCCCGGCGAACCACGCGAGCGCCACGGTGGAGTCCGCGTGGACAGGGCAGACCGACTCGGCGCCGCGCATCCACCAAGGGATCTTCGACACGTGCCCGAGGAAGGCCATGTGCAAGAACGGGAAAGCTGGCGGCGCCGCCCTGGCTAGCTGCTCGTGACCGCCTTCCTGCTCGTGACCGCACTCCGCGACCTCCAACTCGATGAACAGCTTGTTCACGACACCGAAGCCGAGACGCGAGACGGCCTCCCGCTTGAACTGTGGCAGCGGCGGGTCGAAGGCGATAGCGCCCGGGGTGGACACGTCTATGCCGACGCTGGCCTTGAGGACGCCCAGCGAGACCGTGAGGATGACATGATCGGCGGTGAGCGTCGTCGTTCCGTCCGCGAAGTAGAGGCGCACTGGGGTTTCGCTCCAGTCGACACGACGCAGTCGGAGGCCGAGGCGGAGAGTGCCGGGCGGGAGCGCGGCGACGAGGTGATCAACCACGCGGGTGTACCCACCCGGGATCGTGACGTGGTCCCCGGGGAAGTCGCGGTACTCGCCCTCGGCGGCGAGGTCGAGGTCGGCGAGATCGGCGGCAGAGGTGTCTGTGCGCTCCCGATTGATATGCATGGCGAGCAGCGCACCCTCGACCTCCTCCAGCTCCTTGCTCCCGCCGGGACGCGCCGCCTGGTACGCTCGCAGCCCCCGCCGCAGGAACTCCTCCACGCCGCCACCTCCACAACTCCTAGCCTCGCCGGCACGAGCGGCGTCCATCATGCCCCTGTACAGCTCCTCGATCGGCTTGGCCACCGTGTCCGCGTCGACGATGTTTCCGCCCTCCGCGACGGTCAGCACGCGGTCGGGGAACCCGCCGTCCATGCGCTCGTACGGGAGGTCGGCGCCATCATCCTGGAGCGCGCCCGCGTCGCGCGCCAGCGCGTGCACGGGGCTCCCGACGACGCCCTGCACCCACGTAGCGCCCATCTCGACCCGGTGGCCGGCGAACTCGGACGTGAATACCCGGCCGCCGGCGCGGCTGCCGGCCTCTACCACTACCACCTCGAACTTGTCCCGGCTCGCGCCGCACAGCTGCTGCGCCGCCGACAGACCGGCTACGCCGGCTCCCACTGTGACAATCCGAGGCTTCTTTGTCAACATCCTCGGCTGTCGCGCGAGCGCTTTGCCAAAGTTTCGCGCTGGTCACTGCTTCTTGTCTTCCGTCTGGAACTGCAAAGCCAGATGCACGATCCAGCAGTTAATTATACTAGCAAGGACACGAACCCAAGTGAGAGGAGTACACGAGTTGCACGACGCACGTGAAAAGAGTACGTCGACACGACGAGGCGACGAGCCGTCCCTTTTCACAGGGATCTCGAGAAGCGCCAACCACTGCGGGGCCGTCGGCCGTCATTGATTCATACAAGAATGGAAGCAGCCCGTCCCAGCTCCCCCTGGACATCCCCATGTCGGATCCTCGTGCTATGACCATTGGAGATCGCGGATCTCTTGCTGATTCAAGAGGCGGTTGTGGAGGGGATGAGAGGGAGAGGGGATGTGGCCGGGAGGAGAAGGGGAATGACATGGGGGGCTAGGGAGAGGAAGACCACGTCTCTGCCATGTTCGTGGTAGGAGGAGGACGAGCAGGGACTGGGGAGCGAGGGAGGGGTGGCAGCGAGGAAGAAAGCTTCGCCTCTTCTCTTTCTAGCGTGGCGGCCCGTCTCCCCAGCGTCGGGAAGGAGCAAGGAGAGAGGAAACAGCGGTGAGCCGGTTATTTTTCTAGCGATGCCGGTTCACTGTTTTTTTAGTATATTTACTGTAGCCGAGGGCGTGAGCCGGTGCTCAGCTCTGAGGCTTTTTCTCACGCGTAAGCTATAGAATAATTGTACCTAGCGAGATTAGGGCATCTCTACCGGCCCGACCCAAACCTACAATCGAAACGGTCCGTTTCTGACCCATCGGTCGGGCTGCGTTCGCTTTGGGGTCGTGGTCCGGCCTGTCCGGCCAGCCGCGGCTAGGCGACCCAAATATCAGCGCCTGGTCGGCGGAGGCACGGTCGTTTATTTCCCGAATTTGAAATCGAGACATTTCGCGCGTAAACTGACAAAGTTCATACTTAATTATACAAAATATTAAAAAGGAAAAAAACTTGCCTTAGCCCAAGCTATTGTGATCTCCCAGCCGCCGGCGCCGCCCTGTCCATCTATGGATCGAGATTGATATACTCGGGCCCCGATCACAGGTGTGGCGGTGGTAGCCCCGGAGCTGTCGCTGGTGCCGGTGTGGGAGGCGTTGGCTGGTTGATCACCTGGCCTGGCCACACATCCGTCTCAGCCGGCGCGGACGGAGCATACCACCCAGGCATCGGTCGAGTGGACCACCCTAGCATGGGCGGAGCAGCCCACACCCGTAGCGACTGCGGTGGGGGCGGAGCGGCTGCCCCGCGTTCACCTGCGCTACCAGGACGGTGAGCTAGACGGCTTCCTGGTAGCCGTCCCACATCTGGTCCTCCTGCGCGTTGGCCGCGATGGCCTGCTCGAGGAAGGTGTCCTCGTCGTATCCCCGCGCCAGGACCTCCTGGTACTCCAGGGGCAGGTGCACGGCGGCGGACGTGGTCGACGAAGACCCCTCCTCCTCCTTGACGATGATGTCAAGGCCGTCATTGCCGAGGTCGGCGTCGGAGTGGTTGACCATGCCGTCTTCATCGAAGTCAGAGGAGGGGAGGTCCTGGGACCCGTAGGGGTCGAACTCGTCGCGGTAGGAGCTACGGTGCCGCGCCGTGTGCTCCCACTCCAGGAATCGTGTTATGGGTCTCCTTGTGGATTTACCCTTGGAGTGGCCCGATCTTCACGGATTCGAGGCGGGGAGTGAGGGAACACGCGATGAACACAACTCTAATGCAAGGTAAATATACAAACACACGCCAAATCACACCCAATTCGATTTGCTCCCGGTGGTTCGAACAACCAATCTAATAGAATCCTCGACGAGAGACCTTGCGGTAGAATCACCAAAAGAGAGATCAGCAAGCGTATGATAGAATCCAAACCAAGGAGAGAGTAGCAACCAAGTAGAATCCCAAAGGGGAGAGACCAAGGACTACTAGAATCCTTGATAGGGAGAGACCAAAAACTTGAGGAGGGTCTTGACGACTTGGAGAAGGGCACCGACTCCAAGGCCTTGTACAACTCATAGATCTACTATTGAGAGGGGGTTCCCATCTAGGGTTAGGCACATGCCTTAATTTATCATCATCTATAGGATTTCAAGGAGGGGTGGGGGCATATATATAGGCCAGCCATGAGCTAGGGGTAAAACAGGCATAAACAGGAAGTTCTGGGCGTTACATGGGCCAAGCCCAACTTGAGGCGCGCAGGCCCGTGATGTTCAGTCCGGAGACTCCGGCGTGGTGGCCCGGAGACTCCGGTGTGGTCCAGAGAATCCGGTCGATCTCTGGTCAGTCTCCGGTGGGGCATTCTGATTGACCCAGGCTTCGGTTTGGGGGTCAGTATGGAGATGGGCCGGAGACTCTGGTGTGGCAGACCGGAGACTCCGGTGTGATAGACTAGAGACTCCGGTCTTCTTCTAGTAGCTTATTGTGTCTTCTCTTCCAGGCCTCCTTCTTGGGTGTCTTGGCTCTAGGTTCATCCTTGTTGTATCCTCTTGGCATCATGTTCATAGACCTAGTCACATCATACACATTTGTCTCAAGTAGGATTCCATTCATATAATAACCAACGAAAGGCGAAGCATGGAAGGAGTTCACCCTTGGAGTGATGATTAGCGTGACATGATGTGGACCAATGGTGAATGCCATATGTTGGGCTACATCATATCCCCCCGCTTGAGAAAGAGTCGACCTCAACGATATCCCGTCATCATCTTGTAAGGAAGGGGATGTACCCGTTATATCTTAGTGGATGCTATCAAGAGCTCGTTTTCTCAACTCGTGCTTAATCGAGGTTGACATTGGAATGCGGGTACCTACACACACCATAGATGAAAGAAACAACGTATGTGTGTGGTAGATGAATACATCATCCATCATGATGCATCGTCTCTTGTGCACATCACCATTAGCATTTTGCAATATATTATAGAAAGCATGGTGAGTATGCGAGCGAAATGTGGGAATATGCTTATCATGGCAAGTATCAAAGTCTCCAAAAATTGAGAAAGCTATTGGGGTGATCTCAGTATGAACCATATGATCATTATTGCAAGCAACAACGGGTGAAAGTGAAGAACATGCATGATCAAGCATTTCCAAAGTACGAGTATGGTTGCCGACAAACATAGGTAAAGAGCAATTATTCATCAAGTTTGTCGCAACAATTGTGGGATAAAATAAAGATTTGTAGCATGGCATGTCTATGTTAATATCATCGCATCCAAGTAATTCCACATGATCAACATTATGCAAAGGCAAAGTATCACATGGGAACATGAATGAAGCATATGAAATGTCATAAGTAGTGTCCATAGCATGCATATCCTCACAATTCATCATGTCCACTAGTGGGAGCATGGCATCATCAACACCTATATCATTACCTTTGTAGTTCCACTCATGTGTAGTATGTGTTGTGGAAGTTGTGTCCTTCATAGGCTCCTTCTCTTCATCCATGGGGTTGGTCAAGTTCATGCTTCTTGTGGAGTCGTCATCCGTGCAACCTAGCAAAGAAGAAGACAACACGAGAGGAGTAGGGGTGAAATTGTTAGAAATCAAAATGTCCTCACTCAACTCATGTGGTGTATCACTCATGCTCTCAAGGTGGATGCACTCATCCTCACGTATGGTGAACGCACATAACTCACTCTAATTCTCACTCAAGAGGTATATGTGGCTCTCTACCTCACATGGGATAGGTGGATCTCTCAACTCAATATGGTGGTGTCGGTGTTGTGGTTGATCCAAGGTGGTGTGTCGCTGGTCTCAAGGCTCTTCTTCATCTTTGTCGCTTGGATCCCAAACCGGTGCACCTTTGATGTCTCGTCGTGCATTGAGGATATCGATATCTTGACTTGTGGGCGGTTCATGCTCATGACAAGGTTGATGAAGATCTTGGGGTTGTTGTTGTAGTCGAGCATGAGAAGCATGGCTTTGATGATGTTGTGCTTGTTGTGGTTCTCCATGCTCTTGTTGATGTTGTGGTGGAGGAGCATGTGGGTCACTCGCTTGTGTATGTCGATGACGAGCTTGTCCTTCACCATTGTGGTGGTGGTGTTCTCCATGACGGGAGTATGAGTGTGAAGACTTGCCATGACAGCTCGAGAGATGCATGCGTGACGAGCTTGAGTGACGTCCATGATGTTTGTCGATGTTGCCGATAGCTTGGTGGAGAGCTTGGAAGTTAGCTTAGCGCTCCGCTTGATGTTGCTTGTCATGGTCCTTGAACTCTCGAATTTTATCATCAAGGTGGTTCTCAAACCGATCCAATTGGTCAATGATTGCTTGACAATTCCTCCATAAGTTTAGGCGTGTGGAAAAGCCTTCTTGGTTGTTGAGGTTGTTGTGGACCTCTCCACGATGTTCGGTTGCCCTATACATGGTTCTCACAAGGCCAATGGTATCATGGTGGAATGGTATTTGCTACCTTGCCTCACCGAGTCAAAAATTGGAAAGGGTGTTCTTGCTGAGAGCAAGCGAATACATAAGACACACACACAAAAGGCCTATGGTGGAAGGTTAGGTATGTGGATAGAAAATGGAACAACCAAACGCAAAGGTTATTGTCAAAATTGGGTAAAATCCAACAAAAACAAAGTGAAAGTAAAAGGTCAAAAAGGTCAACGAGAACCTACGACTATACACACACGGTGGAGATTAATGTGGCTAACACGACTATGAAAATGAGCAACGGAAAAAATTGGTCCTAACGAAGACTAATGCTCGGTGTCGTGCCAATGCTAGGAGAGACACCGTTTGCCAAAAGATTGAGAAGTAATGGATTTGTACGCTTGCCTTGCTCTTGCTCGCACTCTTGCTTAGAAGCTTTGGACTCTCTTTTTCTATTGGTATCTTTCTCTTTTTCTTTTGCTTATAAGTTTTTTTACCTCTTTCTTTCTATGCTATGGAGTCAAGTTTTGCTATTGCCTCTACACTATGACTATGCAAGAGCAAGCGCACAATGCTTCGGCAAACGCAAGATGGGCTACTCTTGATAGGTTAGGTAACACACAAAGGAAGAAAGGGGTTAACAAGGGTGGTGCAAGTTATACCTTATAGTGATGTCGTACTTGCAACCATTGGTGGAGGGATGGTTTGAGTTCCATGGTGTCAATGTCGAGCACGAGTCGTTGTTGAAGTTGCGAAAGCTTTGTTAGTTGATAAACACGCACACGAAACATAGGCCAACCACGAGCTACGGGTAAAACATGCATAAACAGGAAGTTCTGGGTGTTACATGGGCCAAGCCCAACTTGAGGCACGCATGCCCGTGATGTTTAGTCCAAAGACTCCGGTGTGGTGGACCAGAGACTCCGGTGTGGTGGATCGGAGACTCCGATGTGGTCCGGAGAATCCGGTCGATCTCCGATCAGTCTCCGAAGGGGCATTCTGGTTGAGCCAGGCTTCGGTTCGGGGGTCGGTACGGAGATGGGCCGGAGACTCCGTTGTGGCAGACCGGAGACTCTGGTGTAACACACCGGAGACTCCGGTCTTCTTCCAGCAGCGTCTTGCATCTTCTCTTCCAGGCCTCCTGCTTAGGTGTCTTGGCTCTAGGTTCATCCTTGCTACATCCTCTTAGCATCATGTTCATGGACCTAGTCACATCATACACATTTGTCTCAAGTAGGATTCCATTCGCATAATAACCAACGAAAGGGGAAGCATGGAAGGAGTTCACCCTTGGAGTGATGATTAGCGTGGCATGATGTCGACCAATGGTGAATGCCATATGTTGGGCTACATCAACCCGCCTCCAGAACGCCTTGTTATGGTACGCGCGGTCATACCGGAAGGCCGATGTGAGCATTCCGGATGCGGCAGGCCATCTCCTCCTCCAGCGCCCGGCCCTCCTTTGGCGCGGGCGGCACCGACACCTGCTCCGGGTTAAGGTGCCAGTCCGTTGGGAAAGAGACATCATGGTGAGCGATGCCTCCCCCTGCCTCCACTGCCGCTCGCACTCCACCACGCGGAAGTAGTGGTGATCACGGCTAGGTGCCTCCTCTTCCTGGCGCGCGGGAGGCCGACGAAGTCCTCCGGGTGAGGCGGCGGCAGGACGAGCCCCCGGAGGAAGGCTGGCATGCCGCCCAAGACGGAACTGCGGCGGCCGCCCGAACTAGACTCGCACGCCTCGTGTTCATTTCTTGGCCTTTTCGAACCAGGACGACTTCTTCATCTTTGCTGGTGTGCGGGATTGGCTGCGTCTACAGGAAGTGCTGGGAGATGGCAGTGGCGATGGCGAGATAAGGGGTGTGCGGTACCGACGGGCAGGGGTGCTGCTTAAGTAGAGCGCGGGCAGGTTCTCGCGCCTTCGCCATCAATGCCAGTGCGGGAACTCAGGCGGCGTCCCGTCAGTCATAGCCTTGACGCGCCTCGTCGGCATTGATGGCGAAGGTTTCCGCGTTTGTGTCTGAATAGGTGTCACCGGTCAGGCTATCGCGCCTCTGAATCGTTGTCTCGGTTGCGTCTGAATCGGTGCCACGGTTGCCTGTGACTTGGAGCTGCGCGGCTGTGACTGGCGGGTGGGCCAGTAGCGTGCGCGGGGAGGACACGTCCTCGACCCGCTCGTGTCCGGGCCGACGCAATGGCCAGGCAAATTAGGTGCACGGATGGGTCGAGTCGGGCGCATTGGACCAGATGGGTCCTGCCGCTGCGACATCGCGCACGTCGCACGCGTCCGCGCGGACACGTTTGGATGCGCTGGGACGGGTTGGGTCGAGCCGGTAAAGATGCCCTTAAACGGAGTAGATGTAGAGCTGCTCTCGCTGTCAGGACAAGACATGATGGGAGGGCCCCCCAACCTCGCACCATCTCCACTCGTGTCGGCCGTAATTTTTTCTTATTAATTATCCATGTTTCTAAAAATAAAATAGCCAAAGTTTCAATATTGGCTTCCTCTTGCATAAATATATTAATCATTAACCTTTCGTAATTATCGATAGTCTATGAATCAAAAAATAGAGCAATCAATCAAACCGCGGAATTTGCATTTGTGCTAATTCTCGAGCGAGCGGAGCTGAAAATGAAGAAGATTCTATTCAATTTATCACGGCAAAAATTCTCGAGCGAGCGGAGCTGAAACTAGTTACTCAATCGGCATGCCAAATTTAGGGCATAGACTAAATAAATCGCAGATGTACCATATTTCAGTTCTTTGAAATCGCGTTGTCGGCAGAAGACACAAGGTCGGGCCACTGGCCATCTCTCAGGCCTCAGCTTCAATCTAGGGTTCTGTGGCTGAGCGAGGGAGGCGCCTGCACCAAATTATTTCACCTCCATGCCAACCACCAGAGGTAGAAGAACTATATTGCCCACCTCAAGGTTGAGGGGCTGTTGGTGGCCGATCAGCTGGGCAAGACTGAGGCTGTGGACTCCTTCTATGAGCAGCTTCTAGGGTCGTGCCCGGAACATGAGTCGGCACTGGACTTGGACTTTCTAGGCCTGTTACAGCACGACCTCTCTGAGCTCGAGGTACCATTCTCGGAGGAGGAAGTGTGGGGTGTGGTCAGGTCCCAGGAGTTGGACAAGGCTCCTGGACCTGACGGCTTCACGGGCAGGTTCTATACCTCTTGTTGGCAGATTGTCAAAGAGGATGTGCTAGCGGCGTTCCAGTCACTATGGGAGGGGGACTCGTGAGGGTTACACACGATGGACCAGGCGCTGATCATTCTTCTCCCGAAGCATGTTGAGGCAGTGGAAGTCAAGGACTTTCACCCCATAAGTCTGATACATAGTGTGGCAAAGCTCGTGGCTAAGGCGCTATCGGTGCGCCTGGCGCCTAGGATGTCGCAACTGGTGGGCCCTCATCAGAGTGCTTTTATCAGGGGTCGGTGCATCCACGATAACTTCCAGCTCGTGCAAGGAACGACCAAGAAGCTACACAGGCTTAAAGCAACGAAGATCATGCTGAAGCTTAACATCACCAAGTCTTTTGACGCCGTGGATTGGGCTTTCCTGCTCGAGGTCTTGGCCAAGCTTGCCTTTGGGGAGAGGTGGATTGGCATGATCTGTGGCTTTCTTAGCTCGGCATCGACGCGGCTCCTGGTGAACGGCTCCCTGGTGTCGTGGGGGTGGCACGGCAGATGCCATGTATAGGCTAAAGATGGCGCCAATGAGCACTAGAGGAATCTAGGGAGGGATAGTGTGGTGATTCCACACACATATGTTTATATTTCTCTCTTCTCAATGGTGGATTACAAGGGCTCCTCGAGCTGTTCATGGGAAGGATACTACTGCTCTTACTACCCACAAGTACCTCTCTAGGGTTTTTCCCTTAGTAAAAATGGCCAACCCTCTCTCCGGAGATCCTGCCCCTCCTTATATAGGGGGGCTATGTCACAAGTTAGGGCATACGTGGAAGGCATATTCTCCGAATATGCCTCTCCCAAAATAGCAAAGAGGTACTCCTCTTTTCTCTGTCTAAGCTAATCCGGACTGAGGGCGTAAGCCTCACTAAGCCCCTCTATGGCGCGGCGTCAGCCGACATAGCCAACGTCACCCGACATGAGCAACGTCACCTTTGTCGGCCCGTACTCGCTGGTCCATCCCTCTGTCCGCTACGCTCACGCTACAGTGGAGAGAGAAAACCTTTGACCAAGAAGATTCCTTCCTTCCCTCGTAAGCCAAGTGGTAATCTGGCTCGGGCCTGGTTAACTCGTCCCTGTGGGTACCGGCAAACAAGTTACACTAAGGCTAGCCGATATACGTTTTATGTCGGTCGGGTTAACGTTAGATGAACAACTTTCGGGCCGGGTCACACCGTAAGTTGGCCTGCCTTGAGGTGACTCGGCCAGCTTATGCTTTGACCTTGTCGTACCTCGGCTAACATGGCCATTATACCTTGGCGTGACCCTACCCGGGGTTATCCCCCCAACACCTAGAGTGGTGATCTATAACTAGAGGGGGCTGAGGCAGGGAGATCTGCTCTCCCCACTTCTCTTTGACGTGGTGATGAACATGCTGCATAGGCTCTTTGAGCGAGCGGCTGCCGAGGGCATCCTTTCGGAGCTGGCGACCAGTGGGATATGACAACGCACATCCATGTACGTGGATGATGTCATTACCTTTGTGCGCCCCACACCCTTGGATCTCCACACTTGTGCGGCAATCGTGTTGGATTTTGGAGGGGCCTATGGCCTGCACACCAACCTGGCGAAATGTTCAGTTCACCCGATTAGATGCTCTTCGGAGCAGGTGGAGCTGGCGCAAGACATCCTAGGGTGCTAGATCGGCAGATTTCCGTGTAAGTACCTGGGCCTTTCGTTGGGCCTACATAAGCCTACGGAGGCGCAGCTGCAGTTTATGGTGGACAATGCGGCTAGCAGGCTACAACCATGGTGTGCGGGGCTCATGAACAGGGGAGGGCATACCACCCTAGTGAAGACCACACTCTCGGCTATCCCGGTCGACGCTCTCATTTCACTTGATGTTTCTCCTCAGACCCTAGTGGCTTTTCGCAAGATTGTCTAGGAATTCCTTTGGAGGGGCCATAGGGAGGCAAAGGGTGGTCATTGCCTAGTCGCGTGGGAGAAGGTGTGCTTGCCAAAGGAGTTCGGTGGCCTTGACATTCCTAACCTTCGCCTGATGAACTTCGCGTTGAGGTGCAGGTGGGCGTGGCTGCAAAGGGTGGACCCGGATAAACCGTGGGCGAAGTTCGACCTGGGGCTTCTGCGACAGTCTATGAAGCTCTTCCACGCTGCCACTTGCTACATTCTGGGCAACGGGGAGCAGCTAGGTTCTGGCAGGACCAGTGGATTCATGGCTGCTAGGTCGACGAGATCGCCCCAAACCTCCTCGCGGCGATCCCCCGAGGAAGGTGAGGGGCCATTTAGTCTGAGAGGGATTGGACGGGACATGGCTCAGTGACTATGGTGCAGACCTAGGGGAAGCGGTTGTTCCCGAATTCTTCCTCCTGTGGCATGCGCTTGCTGGGATTAGGCTCAACCCGAAGCGCGAGGATGTGTTGACCTAGAGATGGTCGCATGATGGGGTATACTCCACAAAGTCGGCATACGGTGCCTTCTTTGCGGGCACCACCCGAGCCCCGACCACCACACAGATTTGGCATTCGCGTGCCCCGCATGGGTGCAAGTTCTTCGCGTGGCTGGCCTCGAGGGACCGGTGTTGGACGGCTGAGCAGTTGGAGCGGCGCCAGCTACCACGACCACCCAAGTGCCCGCTCTGTGATCAGGAGCCGGAGAGCATCTAGTACATTCTAATTGGATGTGTGGTGGCCCGGGAAGTATGGGCTTGGGCGCTGCAGCGGTGGGTTAGTCCTCAGTGGATGCCCTCTACGGACATAGACCTGCTGCTCTGGTGGACGACGAGACCGTGTGTGAAGGTACACCAGCGCGACCGTTGGACGTCCATCATCCTGGTCTTCTGGAGCAACTAGAGACACTGAAAAGATGTTGTGTTTAAAGGCGTACCCCCCATGGTGGCGACCATCAAGAAAAAGATCCGAGGTGACTTTTAGCAGTGGCGCTTAGCTAGGCTATTTTGGTCAGAGGTGTTTGGCTTCCTAGAGCCTGTGAACTTGTTGTTAGAGGGAGAGTAGGCTTAGGTGTTTGGGGAGCTATCACCCCTCTGTTGCTGGCCGTGGCGTGCCGCTTTGCGGTGTTCTAACTGCCGTTGGCAGCTTCTTCTATGTGTTTGGTACACCTGCCAAGTGTATCCTAGAAAAAAGGCCTCAACCTCATGCCCGTAGCACCAGGTCAGGTGGCCGGAGTTTGGGATTGGCCGAAGAAGTAGAACGAATGACGATGAATAGAAAACATGTCTGTACCACTAGGGGAGATTTGATCGCCAACCTTGGTGTCCAGGCCATGATGGGCTATGTTCTCTTCTCTTTGCATGGGATGATGTGCAGTGTACAACGGAGACTCGAACTTTTTTCTTGCTACCTGTACAACAACTCTCTTCTTACTTTGAACGCTGGAAATTTGTGCCAACCAAGGCAAAGGTTGCACTGCGTACCTAGTCCTAGGACCCCCTGATTTTCATGGGCTCAGGGTGGCAGCCCCTCCTACACTGCCCTAGGGCCGGGCCTGAGAGTGAGGGATTTGTGGGGGCAGCTCGAGGGATTAGAGCATCTCCACCGGGCCGACCCAAACGCGCGATCGAAATGGTCCATTTCTATCTGTTTGGGTCGGCCCGCGGTCATTTTGGGGCCGTGGTCCGGACTATGTAGGCGACCGCGCCCGGCGGCGTGACCCAAATGTCCATGCTTGCAAAAGAGCATGTCACCGACGCCGGCGCCGGTGTAGATCTAGTTTGTTCGCGTCGCCAGCCAAATTTTTTCCAGTCGTTTCCCGCCTCTTCCCTACCGATTCCCGCCTCTTCTAGGCGTTTCTGAAGGAGATATGCCCTAGAGGCAAATAATAAATAGGTTTTTATTGTCATATCGCAATTAGTTCATAATAGTTTCATATTGTGCTATAGCTATATTAATACGAAACGTTAATACACGTGCGGTATGTAAACAAACCGTGTCTCTAGTTACCTCTAGTGAACTAGTTCATTGGTCATGAGGATGATCTAGGGTTTCGAGATCATGGGCATTTATGCCAATTGACAATGAGGTCACGTCATTAGTTGAATGATGTGATATACAAACAACCCAACCAGTTGTATCTTAATGAGATCTAGTTACAAAGTTCACCATTAATGATAAACTAAGGAAACCTCGCAACCTGATCCTTAGACTGTGAGATAATGCAAATCACCATTCTGGAGGGAGCTTAGATGGTTATCAAGTATCATATCGTGACTAGGTGATCGAAAAGGTGCCACTCAGGTTTCCCAAAGGGGCGCGTAGAGGAGTACATATCAAGAACAGGATTTGTCAATCCATGTAACGGATAGATACATATGTGGCCATCTCGGTGGCGTTGCATTAACGAAGCTTACAAGCATGTGACTGGGTCACGGAATGCAACGACACAAAGACGAGAAAACAAGTTCATCGGTAACGAGATCGAACGAAGGTATGGAGATACCATAGATCAAAATCTCGGATGAACTAGGCATCAAGTGGCAAAGGGAATGGGAAATGACTGTTTACGGTTCAAACGACATTATCATCGTGGAATGCACATGGGTCATTATGGGCATCCTGGTCCCGCTATTGATCATTGATGGAGATCATGTCTGTGCCATTCTCGAGCCGTGGGGAAATACACTTAAGGGCAATGAGCTAGAGATCCTCTGTAAGTTGGAATCACCATATGAAAGAGAAAAGGAAACCGGAAAAGTTCCGTGAGAGAACCGGAATCATTCCGAGAAAGATCTAAAGTCATTCGGAGGAAATCGAAAGGGAACCAAAAGGTGTTTCGGGTCAAGTCAGATTTTGTAATATTTATTTACATATTAATTAATGTAATTAATATTAAATATAATATTAAAATCTAATTTGAAGGGGTATTCCACTAACGGGCCAAACTTCCTAGGGAAAAAGGGCCCATGAGGGAAAACCGAAGGAGGGAAGGGCCAAGGGCCTAAGGGCCAAGGCCTAGGTGCCTCAAGGGGGCCCATCCGTCCAGCCTAGGGCTGTGCGCGGGGTGGGGCCCACCCCTGGCCGGCCGGCCCATGGTGCCCTAAGGGCCCATGCGCCTCCCCCTCTCTCCCTTGTTTAGTCCCACATGGGAAACCCAAAGGGGACATCACACCCCCTCCCCCTATATAAAGGGTGCCCATGGGTGGGGATTGACACACCAATATTTAGATAAGTCCTTTGGTTGACTTTCTCCTTCCCTCTCTCTCCCATCTCCATGCGTTGGCACGGTCCCAAGTAAGGATTGTCCATGCAAGAGACGCATCACCTGCAACACGTCGTTGCGCTGCAGGGATTCCAAGCGGAGATCTACTTCCGCACTCCCGACAGGGATTAAGGAGTCGGAGGTCGTCATTATACACCATATGTGTACAAAACCACGAGGGGCCTCACTTTAGGCACCTTGGATGTCGTAACCGGAGCTGCTGCACGATGAAGAAGGAGCAAGGGGTGACCTGCGAGGAGCATCGCGACCTTGAGGTCGGCTACGAGTTTGACTACTTCAACCATGTTCCCCTCGAAACGTTAACCGCGTACGGTTTATAAGGGTATGTATTCTATATGCTCGTCCATTACCGCATTAGTATATAGATAGATCTTGGGCAGTTTAGGAGGTTCCAACATAGGAATTTTTTTGTTTTCTGCTGCGGAACCCTTCAGTGGTAGCAGAGCCGATCTATGCGTAGGAGTGTTGTACGGACAGTACGCACAAGTTTTGTGCGGGCATTGATCCCTTAGTTGTTACCCTCTAACGTGTACTTGTTTATATCGCAGCATTGTTTGATGAGGCAGCCCGAACCGACCTTACGCGTATTCGTACGCGAGACTGGTTCCACGCTCGACATACGGATTGTTTCATATAAGTGGCTAGCGGGTGTCTGTCTCTCATTCAATAGTTGATATAGCATTTACAACGGAGGGCCCCGGAAGGGGTGTAGTAGAGACAATTGTTGGATCCATGTTTTGGTTGGAAAGTTTGTAGATTAGAAACGGTTCTATTGCGAAAGCCCTAACAACCACGTAAAAGTTGCAAAAGATAAAGTAGAGGCATCTAACTTTATTTTGCAGGAGGGATTGTGTTATGATATGGTATTGGTCGTTACGAAGGTAAAGTAGTTTACTTTTATGTTACTAAGTTAAGTAGTAATAGCCATCGTTCCGATGGACGACCGGATGGTGGCGTCGTGTACTTGGCATCAAACCAAGGGCAAGATGGAGATCATGTCGAGCGCTCGATGGAGATCAAGGCGCAAGAAGGACCATATCATATCACAATACATATGTGATGTTGATACCTGCTTTATATCTTATTATATGCTAGTATGAGATACTCAACGGTAGCAAATAAGATAATCCCTATATAATTCCAATGACAGTGTTCCCCTTGTGTGTGCACCACCAAGAAAGTTTGTCGTTATGAAGCCGGCCGTGATGATCAGGGGCTAGACATATCTATATTCGCATACAGTGGGTGTAAGCCACGTTGCACAGCGAATACACACAAGTTAGATTTGGCGAGCCTAGCATGTGTAGACATGGCCTCGGAACACAAGAGACCAAAAGGTCGAGCATGAGTCACATGGTTGATGTGATTTACATTAGGGAATGTCTACCTTTGATGCTGCACTGATGGCCGTGATGATCGGGGGAGGTGCAGAGGATTGGGATCATGTGATCACTAAAATCGTCCAGGGGATGACAATTTTAGTGGGAGCTCAGTTATAAATTGAACTCATATTATGAACTTAGTATAGATGTATTTTTGCAAATATCTTAGTAGATCATGGCCTATCCCATTGAGGTCCTTTGTGACCATGGGAAATTTATTGCTTGATATAGAACTTAGCAAAAGGGTCCAACTTCATATATTAATACCCACGCCTGAGGGATATCCTCGTAAAAGGTGATCTTCTCTTCTTGATACAATGACCATTAGAAGATAATCCGATGACTCCACAATGTTTGTGTGTTCTCCGTAATCATCCAATAAGCCATTCTCCATTTGATGGAGAATTGGTTTACAATCTTGTATTCTGCAAGATCGGGCACATAAAGTATGAGCCGTTGGATGAGCTTTCTTCCATGATGGATGAAAAAGGGAATATGTGGAGAAACACTTAGAAATCTTGTATTAGAGTTATGAACTCTCAGAAGGGCTTGATTGCAATGGAGGTCATGAATTAAAAAAGGGTATATGTTAGATATACAAATTATAAATGTGATTCTTGCAAAACTCATTGTAGTTTATATAAGTATTGGATACTTGTCCCGTTCTATGAAAACATGATGGTCTGCTTGAGAATTGCTGGGATTGAGGCAATGTGGCTTGATGACGGCAGGCAAACCAATTAACAGCCGACATCACCCCTTTCCTCAAAGGTTTATCATTTGGATTAGTGGACTTGAATATAATTTTTAATCCTTGTTTGTGTGTCTTGCTTTTGGCGAGATGATTGTTCATATGAATGAGTTACATGACAGTTATACTATTCTTATGAACAATACCATTATGGTCACATTACGACTATAAA
Source organism: Avena eriantha (assembly GCA_910589775.1). Lineage (NCBI taxonomy): Eukaryota > Viridiplantae > Streptophyta > Magnoliopsida > Poales > Poaceae > Avena > Avena eriantha. The sequence continues at coordinate 544,773,782 of OU342742.1, forward strand.
TGAGTTATTCTCATCACTATGTTAATGATAATAGTTTAAACATTTATAAAGGATTAGAATGCTAAAAGATATCCAAATTCTTAGGAATGACATGACACTATAGTTTAAGTCATTTTGGTTACTGCATGTTCTTCATTCTAAATGGATATCAGGGTCCTAGATGCTAAATCTAGAGACTTTGCAAAACCATGCCTCGTTGGGCAGAATGACTAAAACTCCGCATTCTGGTAAAATAATGATATGTGAAGAAATGTTGAACTTTATACATAATGATGTATCATATTTTCAACAAGATAGCGGCAATCATTATCCATACTTAATGTTGAATCTTATACATAGTGATGTATCGTGTTTTCAACAAATAGTGGAAATCATTATTTCATACTTAATTGTGGACTTAAGTGAATAGGAGGATTTACTTAATGAAACATAAGTTTGAAATTGTTTTGAATAGTTCAAAAGATTTCAAAGTGAAGGAGGATATTAAATTAACAAGAATAGAAAGTCTCTTCGATTTGATCGACATGACTAAAGTATTTAAGTTAATTTTGGCATGAAAAGGACACGTGAAAGAGGTTTCACAAATTATGATAATAGGGCAATTTCAAAGTGTATTGAAATGTCTAAATATCATAATCATTGTGTACTAGATACATATGGTATACTATTATCTCCTATAGGGGTTGTAGTTATCGTTTAGAGTTAGAGATTGAAAGGAGCAAACACTCGGTTGAAATACAAAGGAACATCTAAAAAGGATTCATGGAAACAACACCATAAGAGTTATGGCATGTTCGAGTTTCTAGAGGTTTCGACAATTCAAAATCATGGGAAATAAACAAGTCTTTGTAGCGTATTCTTAGGCAAATATGAATACATCTTCCAAAAAGGGGCAAACCTGCTGTTGTCCAAAGTTGATGTGTCTTGATGAAGATACAGGTGGAACAAAGTAAAAGATAAAAATAAGGCATTTGTCCTTGCCTCCGAATTGTTGAGTGGCACAGCGGAATTTGTTTCGTGAAACCAAACTCTACAAATAGAGAAGAAACTAATGATAATGATCATAAAGTTTTAGTGAATACTTTTACTAAAGAAAGTAGGATTCAACAATATATACTCTGCAAGTTTGTGGAAATATATTATTGATTCACTTGGCATGTTTATGAACAAGACATACCTACGAATTACAAAGAAGCGTGATGGACCTAAGTACGAGAAATGACCAGGAGTCATAAAATCCTATATTAAGTTACATTTAAGATTGCAAAGTAATATGTTACTTGATCTTATTAAGTAAAGAAGTTTACTTGATATTTCTGAATGACTTCAAACTCATAAGATAGAAATGAAACTTAATGGAGACGTAAAAGCTCGATTTGTCACAAAATATGGACAAATTCAAGGAGTTGACTACAAATGTAGCGATGCTTGAGTCTATTGGATTTACACTAGCAATATATGGATATTGAAGTCTCGTAGCTGGAATTCTCAATTTGATGATGATCAAAGAATTTTGGAATGTCCAAGATTATCGAGAGGACCTGTATTTGAGTTGGAGCTAATTAGCTTGGCCAAATCTTAATATGTAAGAGACATATTTTGAGTGGGATCTAAGTAGCTTGGCTAAATTATAATATGTATTAGACATATTTTGAGTGGAAGCTAAGTGAAATCCCTGGATCTCAAATATGGATGCCATATTTGAGTGGGAGTGTGAAATCATTCTTGGATATGTGGACGACATATGTGAATGATGTGATTGGTGTTAATAACATTTAAGTAGATAAATAAGGATGAAGTTGAAGTTATTAAACAATGAGATCTATCAAGATAGATTGGTAAGTTTAATAAAAATCAAATGCTGAATGCTTCTTGGACTTGATTCTGAAGATGTTTAGAATGTCCTAAGCAAGATTCTGAAGAAGTTCAGAATGGAACAAGGTAAGAAAGAAGTTCTTACTATATGAAACATTGTCTTAGTATTACAACGATGGTTAAAAAGGAAGAAATAGATGTGTTGCATCTCCTATGCCTCGGTCATAGGTTCTTCCATACAACCATATTGTATACTCGACATAATATGACCCAAAGTTCAGGTTAGAAGGACAAGCTCTTAACTCTAAGAACATGTCTTGAAGTGATTCTTGAGTTAATCACTGAACCAGAAATAAGTTTGTACTTAAATGGAAAGAACAAAAGTAAGTGGCATAGTTGCATCACATGCACTAGGATCTACATAGATATAGAAGTATAAAGGCTCCATCTGATGTGATGTATATTGTTATGGTGGGGCTAGTTCACTTTTAACGTAGAATGATGTGTCCCAGGGCACAGTGCCCATGAGAAATCCCTCGAGGTTGATCTAAAGTCACTGTAGGCTCCTGGAAACCGGCCTCGTTCTGCTGCCATAACTGCCGTATATACACAAAGGATTGCAAAGTGTGTTTCAGAGTTCAGATGACAATAGTGAAAACGACCATCATTATAAACACTAGAAACAAAGTCTCAATTTGTCGCCAAACGAATACTTTAACCCATTATAAGATAATGGTGTGAATGTCAAAGTTAGGAAGACATTAACGATTTGCAAAAGACATAATGATCTGGTAAAACAGAACATAGACAAGACGTTTTCCATAAGCATGCATGATCAATAAACTCATATGTGATATGGTTTATGATGAGTAAAATGCGAGCTAGATTATTTGTACTCTAGTGCAAGTGGGAGACTGAAGGAGATATGCCCTAGAGGCAAATAATAAATTGGTTTTTATTGTCATATCTCAATTAGTTCATAATTGTTTCATACTGTGCTATAACTGTATTAATATGAAACGTTAATACACTTGTGGTATGTAAACAAACCGTGACTCTAGTTACCTCTAGCGAACTAGTTCATTGGTCATGAGGATGATCTAGGGTTTCGAGATCATGGGCATTTACGCCAATTGACAATGAGGTCACGTCATTAGTTGAATGATGTGATAGACAAACAATCCAACCAGTTGTATCTTAATGAGATCTAGTTACAAAGTTCACCATTAATGATAAATTAAGGAAGCCTCGCAACCTGATCCTTAGATTGTGAGATAATGCAAATCACCGTCCTGGAGGGAGCTTAGATGGTTATCAAATATCATACCGTGACTGGGTGATCGAAAAGGTACCACTCAGGTTTCCCAAAGGGGCGCGTAGAGGAGTACAGATCAAGAACAGGATTTGCCAATCCATATAACGGATAGATACACATGTGGCCATCTCGGTGGCGTTGCATTAACGAAGCTTGCAAGCGTGTAACTGGGTCACGGAATGCAACGACACGGAAACGAGAAAACAAGTTCATCGGTAACGAGATCGAACGAAGGTATGGATATACCGTAGATAAAATCTCGAATGAACTAGGTATCAAGTGGCAAAGGGAATGGGAAACGACTGTTTACGGTTCAAACGACATTATCATCGTGGAATGCACATGGGTCATTATGGGCATCCTGGTCCCGCTATTGATCATTGATGGAGATCATGTCTGTGCCATTCCCGAGCCATGGGGAAATACACTTAAGGGTATGATGAGCTAGAGATCCTCTGTAAGTTGGAATCACCATATGAAAGAGAAAAGGAAACCGGAAAAGTTCCATGAGAGAACCAGAATCGTTTCGAGAAAGATTCGAAGTCGTTCGGAGGAAATCGAAAGGGAACCAAAAGGTGTTTCGGGTCAAGTCGGATTTTGTAATATGTATTTACATATTAATTAATGTAATTAATATTAAATATAATATTAAAATCAAATTTGAAGGGGTATTCCACTAATGAGCCAAACTTCCTAGGGAAAAAGGGCCCATGAGGGAAAACCGCAGGAGGGAAGGGCCAAGGCCTAGGCGCCTCAAGGGGGCCCACCCGGCCAGCCTAGGGCTGGGCGCAGGGTAGGGCCCACCCCTGGCCCGCTGGCCCATGGTGCCCTAAGGGCCCATACGCCCCCTCTCTCCCTTGTTTAGTCCCACATGGGAAACCCAAAGGAGGGCACACCCCCTCCCCTATATAAAGGGGTACCCATGGGTGGGAATTGACACACCAATATTTGGAGAAGTCCTTTGGTTGACTTTCTCCTTCCCTCTCTCTCCCATCTCCATGCGTTGGCACGGTCCCAAGTAAGGACTGTCCATGCAAGAGACACATCACCTGCAGCACGCCGTTGCGCTGCAGGGATTCCAAGCCGGAGATCTACTTCCGCACTCCCGGCAGGGATCAAGGAGTCGGAGGTCGTCATCATACACCGTATGTGTATAAAACCACGAGGGGCCTCACTTGAGGAACCTTGGATGTTGTGAGCCGGAGCTGCTGCACGATGAAAAAGGAGCAAGGGGTGACCTACGAGGAGCATCGCGACCTTGAGGTCGGCTACGAGTTCGACTTCTTCAACCATGTTCCCCTCGGAATGTTAACCGCGTACGGTCTACAAGGGTATGTATTCTATACGCTCGGCCGTTACCGCATTACTACGTAGATAGATCTTGGGCAGTTTAGGAGGTTCCAACTTAGGATTTTTTGTTTTCTACTGCGGAACCCTTTAGTTTCCCGCCGCGTCCAGGCATGTCTATAAAAAGGGGAGGCCAGCCGATGTAGCTACAAACCAGAAACCCTACCTCCCCACGCCACCATGCCTGGCCTTCCTCGTCGCCGATCTAGCGGCCGCAACAATAGCCCAGAAATCCCACCTCCTCAGAGCACCCCCCGTCGCGTCACCCTTTCTACAATCGTCATGTGATCACCGACGAGCCTTTCACGATGGAGGTAGCGGAACGCGTCTTCCTTCCAGAGCACCGGTGATGGTTCCAACTGGCATTGGTGCGGGGGAAGCGGTGCGGGCCAATCCTGATGACGCTTCCGTGCGTGCCCACCTCACCCAAGCTGAAGAGGAGGTGCAGATACATGAAGCGATCATCCGGTCTCTTAATGATGAAGGGTGTCTTTGATCCGTTTATTTATGTAGTTTAGGTGTGCATGTGGTATGCTTGTAACAAAAGTTCTTCATTTAGTTATGTAGTTTAGGGCTTGAATAAAGCTTTTCATTGCAAGTATGGCCAATGCCTACATCGATACATGGTACATGGCGCACGCACAGCCTAAACCTACTCGTCGGTGTTGGAGTCGGAGTCGGAGATCGGGTGGTACCTTCTCCGGCACATGCTGTCTTCAAAGACGCTAATGCCGAGACTTCCTTCCTCGTCGTACTTGAAGACGAGGATGTTGCCCGCTTCGATCTTGTGCGCGCGGGCGAAGCACTCCCAGCTTTTGCCGAGGTACAACTAGCCGAGGTGGTCGAACTACAGAGCGAACGTGTACCTGCTAGTCCTGAGACCGTTCGTCCGCAGGATCATAATCGGGGGCGGCTGGTCGCCGACCAAGGTCACGAATGTGCGGGGCAGGAGCAGCCTGTCACTCGGCATGCCGGCGTGGATGGCCACGACGAACTGGATGCCTAGGTTGACCTCGTCGGGCGACGACGGCGTCGAGGGAGAGCGTGGTGGCGCGCTGACTTGGCCGCGTCCTCGGAGCCCCCCTCGACGTCCACGGCCGGCACACCCTCTCGCCGATCCCTCGTTGTCGGACATCGTTAGCTACAGGTAGTGGAGAATGGAAAAGAGGAGAGGAGAGAAAGGTGTGGTGTGGGAGAAATTTGCCGCGAGCGGCCAGTTAAAAAGGCCTGGCATCAGATGCCGGAGCGGAGGCCGAAGAGACGACATTGACGTGTCCAGTCAGTCAGTGTGCCGTCTTGTCGCCATTGATGGCGCAGGCTGCCACCGGCCAGCCTTCTGCCACTCTGAATCGCTGTCCCGGTTGTGTCTGAGTCGATACCGCTACGCGCGTCTGAACCAACGCCGTGGTGGCTGATGGGTGGGCCAGAGGCACCAACGGGGAAGACACGCCCGCGACCTGCCCGTGTCCGGGCTGACCCAGTGGTCACGAAAATTAGGTGTGCCGATGGATCGAGCCGAACGCGTCGGAACGGTTGGGTCGAGCCGCTGGGACATCTTGCACGTCCCGCACGTCCGCGCAGACATGTTTGGACACGCCCGGGCAGGTTGGGTCGGCCCGGTGGTGATGCCCCTATACGGGCTAAGGTTTCTTACCGTTTGGCTTTATGCGACATGATGAAAAGATCTAATGTTTTACCGGCTCTAGGTCCAATCGAACGGCTGATCAATTTGGATTTTCGTGGAGTTGTGTACTACCACCACCAATTATGTCTTTAGAAGCCCCCAACGCTACTAGTAGTATACAGAGAACGCCACTAGTAAAGCTTTCCTACTAGTGAAGAATGCTAGTATGAGCCATTGGCAGCATTATTTGGTTTAGGAGTGCCCTACAGATTGCTAGGTGTTTCTATCATTCTAAGGATTTTGCATGATTTCATTGTCAGCTTGGTTGCCCTATAGGTTGCTAGGTATTTGTATCAGTCTCAGGAATTTGCACGGTCAGCTTGGTTTCCCTCGTAACGAGGCCACTTTGTATTTTTTACTATACAAGTGAACGCTATAAAAATAACCCTCCATACCCGGCACTTTTTTGGTTACCATAAGCAAAAAGAACCGGCAAAAGTTAGATACGCGACGGATGTGCTATTCTTGATGACAAGCAGCACGACAGTCGATTTTTTTGCAGTGGCAAATTTATGTACGTAGTTAAATTGCCGCGCTAGCTATCCATCGGTACCAATGTTCCGAGACGCCTCAGTAACGCGAACCGGGGTAGTAAAGATTCCGCCGCGGAAAAAACATGACATGGACTATGGGTCCCGCATGTGTGATTGCTCATGTTTGTCCTACTGATGGATGAGCTTCACCAAAGTCCAGCCGTTGCCATCTGAATATTATAATGAAAAAACCCTTCTCCCCACGGCCTTAATTTCTCTTCCACGTCGCGCACTTCGTCATTTCTTCACACTCTATCTTTCTCTCTCCACGAAGCTTCGAGCGGTGGCGGCGAGAGTCGGCGGCTGCGTCAAACGTACTGCTACCGTTCCATTAGACAAGCGCGATATCGGTACGTGCAATTGTTATTTTTGAATTTCATTGCCATTGAATTTCGCATTTTGGGTTTTTTTTTCTCTGTTTATCCCCAAAATTTCTCGATTTCTCCACCTCACCAATGCGCATTGCTATTTTCTTTCAAGTACGACGTTTTTGGACCGGAGCACATCCATGACCTACAGTGGCACGGGGAACATGATGAGAATGTGTTCTGTCAATGCCCTGACCATGTAATCGCCTGGCGATACGTGGCCTACGACAAGAACTCCGTAGAGAACACCGGCCGCAAGTTCCTCTCATGCCGTCATTGGGGTGCAGCTTCATGACGTTGGGTACGATGGGTTGATCCAGAGCACCTAATGCACTTCCAACAATCGTTGCGCGAGCTCTGGTGGGGCGAGATGGAGGACAACGAACAAAGAAGGTAGGTCGCGTACGACGAATACATGAAACCCACAATTAGGGAATTGTAGAATCAGGCGAACCACGTTCGAGCGCCGAGGGAGCGGTGCGCTAGATTGGCTAGTAAAGTGAAGGCCATTATAAATAGGTTGGACAAGCTTGTTGATAGATGTACTTAGAGTTAGAGTTAATTATGTTGCTAGTATTAGTTTTTAGTACTAATTAATCTTCGAGCAGATCGACTTATCTGTAGTGTTCTTTTGATGGCTTCTTCATTTTGGACAGTGCAATGCCACGACTCGTGCACAAGTACATATGTTCTGATATCTCTCCATATATGCAAATTACTATTTTCCCTTTTTGGTGTGTTATTTTGTTGGTTTGTTGATCAATACGAATGTTAATCAAATAGAATATTGTGAAATATGCGCGACGTTTGACTTGCCAAAAAATCAATAAGGCAAAGGTTGGTTAAAAATCATACTAGTTTTTCCCCTTCGTCTCACATAGGTCGCTCTCATCCTTATCCGAAAAAATCCTCCACTCCACCAACCCTAACCCTAGCCCTAGCTCCGTGGCGGTGTTGTCCCCTACCGTGCTGACCTCTGTGGCACGCCGGACCGCACCGTCCTCCGCGGCGGCGCTGACCCAGGCCGCGCTGATCTCTACGCCGCGCCGGACCGCACCATCCTCCACGGCGGCGCTGACCCTTTCCACGTTGTCCTTTGCAGCGCGCCGGACCACACCGTCCTCTGCGACGGTGCTAAGCCTGACCGCGCTGACCTCTGCACCATGCCGGACCGCACCGTCCTCCGCGGCGGCACTAACCATGGCTGCGCTCACCTACTGCGCCACGCCGGACCGCACTGTCCTCCACGGCGGAGATGTCCCCGTCGCATATTCGTATATCTCCAAACCCTTGAACGGTCATTGTTTATATTCAGACATTTACATTTGTTAGTATATCATTGTTCTATGGTTCATTGTTCCTTGGGATCTAAAAACTAACATTGATAGGTAGTAAGCAGTGATGTTAAACTATTTTAATTTCCATGGTGAAAAACAACAATATTGAACAACTACAATTACAAAGTTCCAAGCTCTTAACAGCCTGTGGCCTCTACCATGCAAGGTAAACTTGCTCTCAGTATACAACTCTATCAATAGAAGACACATATAACCGAAAATTTATACTCTTCAATATAGGTTTGGCAATAAAGTTAACATGACCAATATTCTTTTACTTGGTGTTTCATGTCCCAATATCCTATCACTAGAGAAGTACTCCCTTTCATATATGTTTGGAAATGAAGTGGACATGACCAGCTCAAGAAAAAAGAATTGGAAGCAAATTGTTAGAAGTTATAGGCCAGAAATTTCTTACTATGTTTACACCCTCAAGAAAATCATAGACTGCAAAAAATATCGTAATTCTCTTTTCTGTGTAGTAGTGTAGTTCTCTTGAACTCCAACCATGCCTAGAAATGTAACAATCTAAATTGTTCATGTCTTCCCTGTACAGTGCTTCTCATCCAGTTTTGCTAGGAAGTATATTATGCCTTACATATATGGAGAAGCCGTTCAAACAAAGTCGTGTGATAATGAAACTACTGTCAGTTTTAGATCAAACTGAGGTGAATACGTTCGCCAACACAATCTCTAGGAAGGTGATGTTTGTGCCTTCCAGTTTGCAATCAAAGTGGGTTCTCTGATCGTGATGGTGCATCTTTTGTAGTTGTTTGAATTTATTGGAATTATTTGCATCTTTTGTTAGATGTGAACTTGTTGGGTTGAGATGTATTGTATGTATATAATGAATGCTCATATTAATTCAACTGAAGTTATATTCTGTCTGTTATGAGTTCTTTGTTTTACTGTTTGTTGGGTTGAGATGTAATATAGATATTAGATATTTAATGGATCTGAATTGCAAAATTACCATATATCATGCGCTGATAGACATTACAAGGCATTATCGTTATGTTGTAGTCCCACAGCTACCACGACACCTAGGCAGTGCCTCCCTACATGGGACATGGCGTAAACGATTTGCTGCAGTGGAAGCGCTAGCTCGTCGGCTCACGTTGTGCCGCGCCAAAAAATCCGCCGCCGTTGCACAATCCCCGATGCAGTTAACCCTGATGCCTTTTTTCTGCAACAACGCGAGCGCGGTGACTAAGATTGTGCCTCAGCGTCTATAAGCGTCAACGCCCAGGCTCCGTGTTGTAGTGGAAGCATCTGATCATCCGACGAGGTTCCGTCAAAAAAAGCCGCTGGTCCTTTGGGGTCTAGCACAACAACTTCCCGTCTATCTACTATATAAGCTCTATTACGACAAGTTTTGCTCGATTCCGGTGATCGAGGGTGAGGAAGGCGGCACTCCTTCGGCTCGTTGTAGTCCTGCTAGGTGGTCCAAAGACCTTTTAGTAATTTTTATTAATTTTGGCGTTCTTTGTTTGTTGTCAATGATTATTAATATATTTCAAATAAGACTGGTTCGTCGTCTGTTGTGTTTTCATATACTTCATGTTATAGAACCTACGGAGGTTAGAATAGCAGTCCGTTGAGTATACGGAACCATAAATGTAGCCGCTCATTTTGTGAAAAATAAATAAAAGTGGCATCAAAAAATTCAAAATAAAATCCTAGAAGTAGATAATGAAGTGTTCTATCAGCATGCAAAATATGATATATACCTTATATTCTTAGTGGTGGAAAAATGATAAAATCAGACATCTAAAAGTGTGAACATGGCAAAATTTCAAAACCCCAAATTCTATCTGATTTTACCATTTTTGAATAGCCAAGAACCTAATATATTAGGAGTTGATATTTTGCATGTTGATAAAACACATCATTTTCTACATCTCGCTTTTTTTTTACTTAGAACTTTAAAATGTCGTTTTTAAATTTTGAAGAAAAAACCAGCTATGTGTAGCTCAGGCTACAAAAATCCACCCTCATCGATTATATATAGGTATGCGATCGTGAGAGGGAATTTCTAACCAGAAATATTGTTAAGTCAAGGTCGCGGCACCTAGCCGCTATATGAAATTCATGTGTACTAGTACTTGACTAGTGACCATTTGTAGTATATGCATATTTTAGTGTTTGATGGTGCTTGATTAGTGACTATTTTATTACCTGACGAATGTATGCTTTTCAAACCAGTAGCTGGGGCCTGGGGCAGATATTATTGCCGTAGCATTATGTCAACATAACCATCAGAAAGTTTTCTCAGATGCAAAAACTTATCAGGTGCTCAGAGCTTTAAGAGACCACGTTATTACATGACACCACTAATCAGTTTGTGTGCCAACACATCAAAAGCCATTATCCACAGGTGCAAAACAAATTAAACCACACGATCGGTTTAATCATTCACTCATACACAAACTAGTTAACCCCTTTAAAGCATGCAGGTAGAAACTTGGTTCCCTTGGTCTTTTTCTTGCCGTCCTCCGGTATCTTCGTCCCCTTGCTGCTAGCGGTGGCAGCGACATCGTCGTCGATGACCTTCCCGGTCACGACCGGTGGGACGGGCAAGTTCTCCTCCGCGGGCTGCTCGAGCTCCCAGACACCAGTCGGCCCCAGCACCATCCCCTTGTTCTTTTCCACCCACCACGACTCGGGCACGAGGTTGTCGTCCTTGAGGAAGGCGGACGACTTGTTCACCAGCGCCACGCTCCGGTCCACCTGGAGCTTGAACTCGCCGTCCTCCCCATTCCATCCGGCCACCGTGTGCAGGATGCCCTGCAGGTTGTGGTAGTCACCGACGTTGGTGGTGTCGGGCTTCAGGTGGGGAGACTTCTTGGAGTTCACGGAGAGCACGTCGCCGACGTTGGCGTAGCCAAGGAGGTTGCTCGGGTAGAGTGGGATGAGGTCGGGCTTGTTCCTGACGTGCAGCGCCCGGAGGTTGGGCAGCTCGTCGAACCGCTTCTTGAACTCCGGGTTCCCTATCTGCGGGCTCCCGAACACGATGGCCGTGACCGGGATGTACGCGTCGCCGACCTTGGAGACGCCGTTCACCACCATGTCGAACGCGGAGAGCGTGGCCAGCGACGCGCCGAGGCTGTGGCCGGTGCAGACGATGCTGAGGCTCTCGCCCTTGTACCTGGCGACCAGCTCCCGCACCGCGGCCAGCAGCTGGTCGCGCGCGCTGTGCTTGGAGAAGGGCGACCGCTCGTCGGTGGAGGTGTATATGACGTACCACCCCTTCATGACGCGGGCGTGGCCGCGGGCAGGGTCGCCGTCGGGCAGGATGGCGTCGGGGGCGACCAGGTCTGGCTTGAGCACGTCGATCCACTCCAGGTTCCGGATGGTGCCGCGAAGCGCGACGTAGATGACGCGCTGGCCCGTGGCGGCCCCGGCGACGTCGTTGGACACGGCGACGTACCCAATCCAGTTGGACTCCTTGCTCCAGGCCTCCCGGGAGAGCGAGTGGACCATGAACCCCGCGGGCAGTGACGTGGCCGCGGTGGCGTAGAGGTTGGCGGCCACGGAGATGTCGGCCGCGGCAGGGAACTGCGTGCGGCCGAAGAGCGTCGCCCTGGAGAAGCGGCAGGTGCCGCAGTACTTGGAGTGGGCGTCGGAGTTGAAGGAGTCGTAGGTGACCTGGCAGAGGTCGCCGCAGAGGAGGACGAGGCGGCGGAGCGTGTGGTCGAGCGGGTCGAGGAGGCCGTCCCAGTGCGCGGAGCCGAGCAGCTCCGGCCACGACGCCTTGGCGCCGGCCAGGGCGCTGGACAGGAGAACGCCTTGGCTCGCGTCCATGTGTGCGCGCCGGCTGTCGGTGGGAAGAAGCTAGATTAGGTAGCGAGCAGCGTCTGGTCAGGGCCGGTCTAGGATCAGGAGATGCTACTGCTGTACTGGGCGACCGGAGGATGTGTGGATTCGCGCGAAGGGGAAATAGCGAGTGGTTGGTGGCGCGAGGGGAAGGGCCCGGAACATTTGCACCTCTCTGTTCCAAATGTGCCACGCTGCCATTTCGGGGCGGGACCGCGGCAGTGCGCGCCCATCATTACCTTCTGTACAAGTTTTCTTGTTTTGCCACTTGTGGTAGATTTTTCCCCGAATCATGTGTCCACAGTTTGCCCATTCCCGAACCCAAGAATGATACAAATTGATACAAATCAAATCAATCAAATAATGAGGGAGCTATCTCCCATGCAAGGACCAACCGTAGGCAATAAGATCTTTACGGAACTAGACATGTTGATTTTTGTTTTCAATCTGTCGATAGGTTTTAAGAAACTTCGATCTTATCTGGATTTCTTCTAGGCTTGACGCAACAACCAATATTGTCATACTCAAAGGGCAACCTCTTGTCTTTCTCATCCTCAACAATCATGTTGTAAAGAATCACACAAGCAGTCATGATATTGTTGAGATGTTTCTTTTTCCAGAGACGAGCAGGACCTAGCTTGCGGCACCCAAAAGGCTCTTTCAATGTCTTTGCAGGCTGCTTCTTGGCAAGTGGCAAATGAGTTTCCTAGGGGTTTCTGGGTTTAGAAATGGTCTTCACAAATGTTGCACATTAAGGATAGATGCCATCAGCAAGATAATAAACCATATTGTAATCATGACTGATTATGCAGTTGCAAGCCAGTTGTTCTCCATTAGTTAGCTTAGCAAACAAATTAGATCTCCGCAACACGTTGATGTCATTCAGAGAACCCGGTAGAACAAAAATCACTACCATATCCACTAGTCATGTGAGGCCACTGCTTCCAGCACGATTGTTGCATCTCGGTGATGACCAATGTACTGCATGTGCCATGCTTTTGGGCAGTTCTTCCATCTCTAGTGCATACAATCGATGTTTTCGAGCATTCCTGGCCAACCACTTGCCGCGTTCTCTACCATGAGCCTCTTCGTGTCCTCGTTTGGTGCTCGAAGGTATTGATGTGGAGTGATCACGTCAATGTCCATGGTTAATGGACTTGGTTGAGGAAGAGCGCATGCTGAAAACTTTGTCGGCTAACAAACAAGCAACACGGGGACACGGTGTTTACCTAGGTTCAGGCCCCAGAGGGAAAAGCCTACTCCTACATGTATGCTCTTGATTAATGGAGATCCGAAGGATTACAAGGATGCAATATCTGCTAGAGATGCTTAAAGTAACGCAGAGAAAGGACTGATAGCAATAATGGAATCTGTCATTTCCGCCAGGCATGCCCCTGACGAGCGCATTGTCGCATGCACACATGCATACCAGTGGCGGACCCAGGAAATTGTCGAAGCCTGGGCGCGCCGCAAGGCAACTAAATTTTTTCTTGGAAAACCATAAACATCGTATGGAGCAAACATAGTTGTCCCAATAGTTTTAGTAGGGAAACACGAATATAATACATTACACGTCCACAACACATTTCAATATTCACAAGTTCACAACACAATCGAATGTTCACAAGTTCACAACACATTCAAATGCTCATATGAGCCAATATTAGATATGATACGACTTGGCAAGAACACCCAAAAGACTAACGAAACTCCGACGGTCGACGAGAAGAGTTGAAGTTTCCAAAATCACCCACATAGAGACTCTACATGATAAAAGAAAGAAAGATGGATTAATAAATCACAATATATGCATCTTTATTCATGAGATAAGGAAATATGTCATGATATTACCAATGATGCTAATTGGCCCTAGGCTTCCGAGGTAAATGTTTCCTTCTTTTCTTCATGGCTTGAAACCGTTGAGCAATAACATCACTATCAAGTTGTCTAAATATCTCCCTCTCGGTGTAACATATCATCAAGTCATTGAACCACTCATTTTTGAGCTTGTTACGCAATTTGGACTTGATGATCTTCATTGCCGAAAAAGCCCTCTCAACCGATGCGGTTGACACCGGTATTATTAAAGCCAATTCAATAAGCTTGTAGACCAATGGAAAGACCAAATGCTTCCTCGTTTCAACCATCTTTGTAGCCAAACTTTCAAGATTTGTGCAAGTAGAAAAAGAGGCATGGATTCTTACATGGTGAATATAATTCTCAAGTTGACCTCTTATAGTTGCACGACCATCATTAGAGAAATCCGCACAATAAATTGAGGATAAGCGAGCAACCTTGTCCACATCAAACAATAAGAAAGAGTTATTCGGACTAAGGCATGAGAAGCTCTCTAGTACCTCCATTGAAGCTTCACAAAAGCGATGATCCATCTCAACACATATCTTATCGACGACAACATAGAAGATCTCAACTTTATAGAAATGAAGGTTGGTGTAGGTCATCCCATTAAGCCTTGAGCGACCCTAAACTGGTATTTGTTCATCCATATTAGGAACCGGAATACCCTTCTCCATGCAAAATTGTTGGACCTCATGAAACAAGCCATCCCAACCACTTTCTCTCATAGATGCCAACCGATCTTTCACATCACTAACTAATTCCATAGCATGCATAATATTTAGATCTTTGGTTTACAAAACATGTGAAAGTTCATCCGTGATGGCAAGCAACTTTATCATTAGCTTTAAAATGAAAACAAATTTGTAGTCCTCCATTTTTTCTATCCAACCTGCCGCTTGGGTTAATCCATGGCTCTCATCATTGACCTCACGAAGAATATGCAATGTTCCAAACCACATTTGTTGCACACGAAGCGAAGTTTTATAACGTGAACCCCATCTAGTATCCCCGGGTCTAGTGAGACTTGTTTCTTGATTCAAGCCTCTTCCACTAGATATCTCACCCCTCTCAAGCATATCCAAAATATGTTGATGATGTTGTTCCCTAAGCACATCTCTTCTTTTGCAAGATGAACTTGATGTGTTCACAATCCCGGTGATGCTCTCAAAGAAAGTATGAATGGATGAACAAGAACTAGCAACGGAGACAACTACCAATTGCAAACAATGGGCAAAGCAATGAACATAGAAAGCATAAGGGTTGACATCCAAGACCTTTTTTGCAGACCATTGAATTCACCTCTCATATTGGAAGCCCCATCATATCCTTGCCCTCGTATCCTATGAATAGATAGCCTGTAGCGATCTAGAATGCGAATAAGAGCCTCTTTTAGTGCCTCCGATATAGTCTCGTGGACATGATATAGAGAAAGAAATCGCTCCACAACCTTGCCTTCATTATTCACATACCTACAACAAAACAATTACAATAAAAGCATGAAACAATAGATAGATTAAATAAAATCATGGAACAAATAGGTAGATTTAAATAAATCACCTACGAACCTCAACATTACCGCCATTTGCTCTTTCACGGATATATCACGTGACTCATCAATAAGAACAGAGAAGTTCCTATCTCCAATTTATCCCATAATCACCTTGGTGACTTCTTGTGCACAACACTTGGAAAGATCCTTCTGAACTTTGGGAGAGATCATTTTGGAATTTCCACCATGCTCATAAGCATTCTTCACATTTTCATCCTTTTCTTTAATCCAATCTACCATCTCACGGAAGTTCCCCTTGTTTAATGAACTAAGAGATTCATTATGGCCACGAAATGCCAAGCCTTGACCAATGAGAAATCTTGCACAATGCAAGGACGAAGTCAAACGGATTTTATATAGTTCTTCGGATTCCTTGGATGCACGAGCGAGGTTGGTAGACACACTTTGTCTTTGATTGCAAAAATCTTCACAATGCAACCTTGCCTTATTATGGTCACTATTTACACCACCAATATGGTCGGGCAAAGATTTGTAACCATGCTTCCAATCACTAAACCCGGTTTTGGTGAAGACTTCATTACCAAAACGGTTTACACTTCCAAGTAGCTTAAAAAGAAAGCAATAGAAACAATATGCCTTATCATGAGACTCACTATATTCTATCCAATCATACTTAGAATACCATTCTTTCGAGAACGCCCTAGATCCAATATTTTTAGGGAAGTTCACGATTGGTTGTGTTGGACCTTTTAAAAGGTATGATCTTCTCACTTGGTCTTGCACATTAGGATGATATTCATTGATTTGTTTCCTAAGAGCGGGATCACATACAATTTCATCCGGATTAAACACATCCTCCGCATCATGCTCTTCTTCCTCTCCATTTGCCACATTAGGTTGCGGTGGTTGTGTTATGCTTCTTGAATCAACTAAAAATCTCCCAATACCTAAATGAAAACAATTTGTTTAATGATTAATCAGTACTTCAAGGTTCTAACCATGCCATTTTAACTATTTAGGACAGATTGGTGATTTATTAAGTCATGAACAAATGCAAATTAACCAAAGATCAGCATACATGATCCTAAATAAAATTAAAATCGAAACTGAACAAAAATTGAACAAAGCAAGTAAAGACCTTACCTATTTGTCCTCTGCCTACTGAATTCGAGCTCAAATTTTCGCCTCTCTTCGTTCGCTGGCTCTTGCTGCTGCCGGATGCGGCTGGGCCTGGCCGTTTCTGCCTGGGGCGCCCGCCGTCGGCCGATCCTCCCGCAGCAGGCACTCCACCTCCTAGATCTGCGGTTTCCATGGCCGCCGTCGGCCGCCGGGCACTGAGGAATCGGCGCGGACACGCGGGCAGCAGGGTGCGGGCGTGCGACAAGGGTTCCAGGCAGTTTGCGGCTTGCGGGGTGGGGATGGGGAATCGATGCGACGAACTGACGATGTGGTCGGTCGGTCTCGGTCGCGTTGGTCGCACGCAGCTCGCTAGGCTGAGTCCTTCGCTCTGTCACACGCGGCCCAAGCGGCCAAGCCCAAGCCAAAGGCCCATCGCGAGTCTGTCTAGTTTTCTGCCTTTTCTTGCCCACGCTCGATCGTAATTTCCTGGCTCAGATCGATCTCTCGTGGGAGGCGCGTGGACTCCAAGCCCGGGCGACTGCCGGGTGATAGGGACGCTGTGTCCGCAGTTGTGCATACGCTATCTTTGTTTCTCTGTGTTCATTCCAACCGCTTGTAATTAGCACAAATAAGCTCGGAATCAAATCAAGCTCTATATAAAAAAGATGCAAATCGACAATAGGGTTCCATTCCAACTACCGGCACCGAATTTTGTGAACCGTATTTTCTGAGATTCGTGGTCAAAGTGAGAGCTTTTTGGGGAGAATTTTTTCAGATTCGTCGCACACAATCAACCACTCGAATTTTCCTTTTAGGAGCATCTTGATATCGCCGTTTCTCACAACTCTCGTGTTGCAAGTTTTTCTTCATCGTCGCCGCCATTGACCGCGGCATGTCATGGAGGTAGAGGGACACCAAGGTCGTCGCCGCCATTGACCGCGGCTCCGACCGCACAGATCTTTTCTTCATCACACACTGATTGCGAGCGTTCTAGTCTGCCATGTTCCAGGTCGAGTTCCTCGATGATGTCGCGAACAAGAACCCCGACACAGCAAGTAAGATCGAGCGGTTCCTAGTCCAGCCAGCCATCGAGCGGTTCCTCATCGATTCTACTGTGGAGGACCGTGTTTGCGTTCTCGGTGCTGTCCTCCGTCGCCACCGCAGCCGCAGCAGGTGTCACGCTCGCGCCCGCATGTGCAGCAACCCATAGAGGAAGAACATGGTCATTGCAAATGACAGTTTAGGTGTGTCTATTAATTTGGCAGCCAAACAAGTGCAACCAATTATATGCATGGCAGCACTGTCCCACGAAGAAAAAAAATCATATGCAGCCTGCCAAGTGCCAACAGCGTCCATGCCCTTTGTTGTGCAAGGCATCTCCCGATCGAGTTTGCCCTTGTAATCTGAACAGTGTATTTCACGACGATCCACAGTTCCCCACGACCTAGCAAACTTCCATTGCTCAATGTGTTAGCTCTGATGCACCGAACAACTTCGGTTCGGTCGGTATGGAAGCAAAACGTGCTTGTTGCGCTCAAGGCAGATGAAGCGAAGGGTGAGGCCCGAGGATGATGAGAGACGGTGTCCTTTATGCCCCGAGCGGCCGAGCCGCAAGAACCATTGTCTCGACCCGGGATTGCTTAACCCAACATAGAAATCGTTGTTGTGTTCAGCAGTTTCCAGAAATTTGCGTCCGTGGGACGGCGTCGCCGCGCTGGAGTAGACGCTAGTAGGATGCCTGTCCCGATCGGTATTTTGTTCTTCAAATTTCGGTCGAGATGCCTGCCTTTTTTGGCTCAAGGTGAAGCTGTGCCTATCGTTAACACTAGCAAGTGGGTATCCACTGGGAAGTCTGAACATTATGTGTCTTGTAGTGATAGATTAACACAGAAGCTAATTAGACTAATCATACTGTGGAGTAACATAGATCGGTGTCATGCATATAATAAATCATAGTGTGGAGTAACATAGATCAGTGTCATGCATATAACAGGAGTCTATGTTACTAATATAGTGTCTAGTGCTCTGTCATAGAAGGATTCATTAGTTAGTGTGTACAGACATTTTTCTTGGGAAACATTATGTTATGGTAACATAGCTAATTACTATAGGCATCTCTCTTATCATTGGCTTGTGTCATCAGAATGCTTAGTTAATATTGCATGTAGTTGCATGGTACTACTCCCTCCGTTTCAAAATATAAGAGGTTTTAGCTTTGTGAATGAAGTGTATCTAGACCTTATTTAGTGTCTTTCATCTAGATTTAGAGTAGTGAACCTAGACACTAAAAGAGATCTAGATACACTCCTTTCATAAAACTAAAACATCTTATATTTTAAAACGGAGGGAGTACCTATGATACTTCAACTATGGTTAGTTTTAGCAACACCATAAAACGGGGCAGGGAGGGAGTCAAGCAATAAGAACAGGCAGAAATGATCATGGTTTACCCATCGCAGTACGTCTTTCCACAATGAGTTTAGGCAGATGCGTCGAACTCAGTCTTCTTTTTTCTTTTTTCTTCCGGATGGAGTTTCCGGAATCTAAGTAAAAACAAATAAGCAACTTATCAACAAGAAGGAAAAAAGTTCACATGACCATGCTTCTATCGATATATTATATATGTACAGATAAAATTCCACATGTTTCTCGAGAAAGAGGATATACCTTCCGGCCTCTGAATTAGTGGATATGCATTACAGTGATTAAATTACAAAACAGCGAGGTTAAATCATCGAAAAGAAAAGGTGTACCTTATAATAACACAACAACACATGAGTGCATCGTTTTGGCACCCGTCCTCCTGGAGGACCTTTTCAAAATCTTCGAAAAATTGAAATTTGAAGTTTCAAAAAATTCAGAAAAAAACCATGCCATAGTTAATGATTTATTCTACCAGTATGTAAAACTTTAATACGAAATACCAAATATTCTATCCTAGTCAAAAATGACAAAAATGCAGATCTGCGAGCATGAATAATGCAACTTTTGAATCATCCAAAAATTGTACAATTTGTCTATTTTGCTGAGCCTAAAATACAAAGTATTTTACATTAAATTTTTTGCATTCCCGTAGTGTACACAGTTTACTACATCCATGTATTTTTTTATGATTTTTTTGAAACTATAAAATCAAGTTTTCGAATTTTTTAAATAAAGTCCTCCAGGGAGGACGGGTGCCAAAGCCATTTTCTGAACAACACATGTCGTAAACATCTATGAGTAAGTCATCGTTTTTTCCACAACAGTGCCTTCAAGAAGAGAGTGGGGATGTGTTAGGGATCGTCTTATCAATTATCAACACAAGTATCTAGACACAAGATTTCAACAAGGATTGGGAATAATAGTGAAGCAAGAGGAAAAGGGAGAGAGAGTTGCCACTCCCTAAATCCAACTGGATGCCATCTATGCTCGGCATGCAACTCACCTTCTAGTCTATCACCTGGACCATGTCGGGCCGTCGTATCTTGGGTTAGACCTTGATGTTCTCCATGACCCTGTTTGTTGGATTCCTTGTTACCGAGCCAAACCAACTATTGTTTTCCACGCTTGGTTCCCGTCCTCCTCTTTGAATGTTGGTGTCATGTCCATCGATCCGGTGACCTTCCAGAGGATGCAGCGTCAATATTGCCAATTCTAAACTTTGACAACTTGAACAATAATTTTCATCTTGGATGCTAGGTCCAACCAATCAAGGCAAGAAAAACAAAACAAAGACATCACCTTCATAAAGATAACATAAAAGGAGTGTCACCGATGGGTGCAACCATCAAAAGCCATATCATGGTGTTCTAATTGCCACCCTGGCAATGGATTTCCCAAGAGTTGGGCCATTCAGTACTCTATGCAGAACCATTGTGATGTCCTCCAAAGATAGCTGCAAGCATAACACCACCGGAACTCCAAGCGAACATGCACCGATCCGGCCTAGATAAATTGATCTTGATGGATGACACACGTCAAAGAGAGAGAACCACTTATTCGACCTCCTCCAAAGTATGAAACCTTGCATCATTGGTGGCCACAAGGGGAAGCAGCGGAGCTAGGCGATAATGGGGGCACGCCTATGATAACCTCCAAGTGAGGGAATAGTTGTAGAACCTCTCAATGTGGATGTATGGGGTGTCGAACCACGTGAGCAAGAAGGTTAAGCTACTTATTCTCTCTAACTAGAGTTGTCTCGCAAACGCCCGATACCAGACTTCCCGGTCCACCTCTCCTCACCGAGTCAACGTCCCAACGCTGGCCTGGCTCTCATGCCGCCACCCTAGCAGTTCTCGCCGCCGGCCCGAGATCCCCCATAGCAACCCCGCATTCTCTGGGCTCCCCCGCCGCCAACTCAGCCCCTTCCCTCTCGGTTTTAGCGCCACCGGCTGTTCCCCGTTACCCTACCGCTGACGCACGCCACCCTGTTGTGGCGCTCCCCATCCATGTCCCACCTCCTCCCATCACCTCCAGGTGCCTCCATGCGCCTCTGCTGCTTGTCGCCCTTTCTCCTGCATCTCACCACTACCTCTGAATTTTGGGGATTACGGGAGTGTTCGTCGATGGGTCACGCTCAACAAAATGATATATCATCAACAAGGGAAGTGAGGCAAGGGAATAGATGTGACCATGACTGTACTACCTTAGATGATTACATCGGTGTAAGCCACTTCTCATGTTGTCTTGCCTCACAAAGTTCCAATTTTCTTCTTCTTTCTGTTAGTTCCCATGGGCCAAAATCTGTTTTGTATTGGTATAGAATCTTACATTTTTCTACTCTCTCCGGTCCATGCTAATGGCCTCAGTTTTATCTAAATTCATATGTATCTAGTTAAGTATTTAGACTAGATGCATTCGTATCTAGACAAAGTTGAGACCATTAGTATGGATCAGAGGGAGTACTAAAATTAAACACCGTTAAACAATTGTCATTACTCATTTTTTCCATTGAGTGCATAAAAAGGTTACTTGATGGATGGGATATTTGTAACATCATCCTCATCATAGCAAACTAACGTTAGTAGTTTGTTCCATACCCAACTTGACCAAACTAAAGATCATTTGGATGGTTGTTCTATGTAGGAATGCATTCTCCTTTTGCTACTTAAATTGAGGAAATCAAAGCAATGGAAAATCAATGTACGGCAAATGTTGACTTTAGGATATCTCATAAAAGTGTTTTACTCCTTGGCACTCAGGTGAGACAAAGTTCCTTTATTCTCTGCAATGATGTGTTCCAAATACGAGAACATCAAAGCTAAAGTTCGTTTTGCTGCTATATGTTTGAATACACCCGTTGTCTCGCAGCCAGTATACAATCCATCCATTCTAATTGATACGATGAGGATCGATGGTTCTTCCACACTTCCTGTTCTTAACTATGATCCATTACTAGCAGACATGGCCACGAGCTAATGAGAATCTAGGTGAATGCTTACTTTATCAAGGATAGTTCCTCCAGCAGTTTGTAACAATGTTTCTTCTGAATTACACCACACACTTGATTTGATATAACTATGTCTTCTAATAGGTCATTTTCATCCCATGATTTCATAAGCATTGAAAAATTATACTGTGTGTACCATCGTAAAAATATGCTACTAAATATAGTTTTACTTGAACTATGATTCAAGTGCTAATGTTCTTTTCCTGATTGGAAGAAATATTCCCAATTGCAAAAAGATTCGAGGTTGTTTACGCGCTCCGCAAAACTCTTTCCCAAGATAAAATTTATTTATTACACTATTTATATCTACAAATTATTCACTTATTTTTCTGCCGACTTAGAGTTTTTCTTTTTTAATAATGCCTTCTATATCTAATTCAACTTTCCAAGCTTCATCCTCTACCGTACCAGATATATTTTAGGCAATAACAACACTTGATTTGTGGTTTCATGGCCACCATACATTATAGGACACAGGTATTAACAACACTCCATGAAGTTCGGCAAAAAAAGCACTTCATGAGGTGCTTCAGTAAGAAATGTCCGCACAAGCTTGAAAGTTTCAAACTTCGATTAGACCACCTGTATTTCCTTGAAAATGAAAACAATATCACCTTTTTTACTGTTGATTTCAGCAAAGATTGTCCTAGGACATCATTTAGAAGGCAGAAAGGTATTCATTTTGCTGGTTAGTTAGGTAAGTGTATACTTATTAGTGCAGCTTTGCAAGTATACCATGATATTTTATTGGCAAATACATGAAGGGAGACACGCCCCTCGGGACCAATAGAGGTGGCATGTTTGGCTGTGGAGCTGACGACTAGGTGAGGTTGCATCTGGACTTTCATAAGAGGAACTCCGTTAGGACCACTCTTATGTATGTCACAACCCGCTCTATCTTCTTCTACCTCATTTTCTTTGCTTGTGGCATGTAGCATATGATCTTCTACCTATTGGGATTCACCTATTGCAAGTTATTCATACGGTTTGGATATGGATGGAAGCACTTCTCGCATACTACTTTTTTGACGGCTTGTACGCGGATGAAACGGCCAGGGTTCTCGACCTGGCAACAAGTTGAGTTTTGATGCAGCCCCACGTGCTGATCCGCTCATGGATGGTGGATTTCTTCAGACTAGGGGCAGATTTGAGAAGGTAGGCTTAGCTTCAGCAAGTTTTAGGTCTAATGTTGTTCCATTGTTTCAAAGTTTACGTTATGGTGGTTATTTGTACAATTTTGTAGGATGGGATGATGAAACGTATTTGATAAGTGTCACCACCATTTTTAGGCTATAGAGACCGGGAATTAAGAATGCAGAATGTGTGAGATTGTGGAACCATTGATGGTTCCCCTTTCTGAGTTGTCCTTGTTAGCTCTTTCCTATTCTGAACTTCAGGAAAGCTGACATAAACGTTCTGGGTTCAGCAACATGAATATGTTGATAACATCCACACACACAACATAGCTATGTTGTTCTACTAAATGTAGTTAATGGCTTCAATAACTCTAGCCTGTAGGTATTGTTGGATATTTTAGTGAGCTAATGCCCAACTGAGAAGGGGGGAGGGAGGATTGGATGCTCTGATACGTTTGATGTTGGTTTCATTTTCAAATCAGATTGTAAGCTTTACCTCTCTACATTAATGTGTTATGATTCTTGTTGGTCTGCATATCTAGGCCAACACACATATACCTAGCAGATAGCTCTATCATGGTTAAAATATTCAGATGTCTGGCTCTTACATGTTAGCAACATTGAGTGAACTAATGGTTTGTCTCCTGATACGTGCTTTGTACGGTGTCCAAGCATAACATTTTGTTGTGAATAAAGAGGATTAATAGTTGTTGTTACTTTGGTTCTAATAAAGACATCAGTCGCACAATATTAAATAAGTCGTCAAACTTTGTTATATCTGGTTGCTGCGGTTATCTATTTTCTTCAACTACGTTTATCTTATATAAAATCTTTCCTATGTGCTGCTTTGGTTGAATGCAGGAAGTTATCTTGCTTTGAAAATCTTGTCAGGATGTGGCTCTAATCTAACATAACTTCAAATCTATTTGCTTTTTTTGACTAAGGGTTACGTCTGTTAGAGTATATTTGTGTGTATTGTAGTTTCCCCATATGTTAGGGGGTTTCCTGTATATTTGCACCTGTACTTGTACTATATATTCTGGCATTTGGCTCTCTGGTAATACAAGATCTATTGCCCTAACATGGTATCAGAGCCGTAAGGCCCTTTTTTCCTCTCTCTTCTCCCGCCGCCGCCGCCGGTCGCCGCCGCCCCGGCCACGTCGTCGCCGCCGCCCTTCTTCCCCGTCGCCCCGGCCGGCTGCCGCCCTGTCTTCCCCGTCGCCCGTCGGCTAGCCGCCGACTCGCCAGATCCAGATCTGTTCGATCTGGTTTGAAAAAAAAATCATGTCTTCCTCCTCGGGCTATGTTGCGATTCCTCGCTGCCCGGTGATTTTTGATGGCGCGAATTATCCTGATTTCGCTGCCTTTATGCGTGTTCATATGCGCGGTCTTCGCCTTTGGGGTGTGCTTTCCGGTGAGGTCTCCTGTCCACCGCACCCCGTTGTGCCTCCAGTGCCTCGTGCACCGACACCTGTTGTCCTTGCCCCCGATGCTACTCAGACGGTCAAGGATGCAGCCCAGAGTGCTGATGATTCTTCTCGGGCTGACTATGAGCGCCAGGTTCAGGCGCATTCTGCTGCTACTACGGCCTACCGGCTGGATCTGGCCGACTACACTCAGTGGAACGATGAGGATGCTCGTGCTGCTGCTGTTCTCACTTCCAGTGTTCTGCCTCAGTATGCTGCTGAGTTCATGGGTCTTCCCACTGCTGCTGCTCAGTGGGCTTTTCTTCGTCAGCGCTATCAGCCATCTAGAGATGCTCTTTATCTGTCTGTGGTTCGTCAGGAGCATGAGCTTAAGCAGGGTGATTCTACCATTGATGATTTCTACACTCAGAGTGCTGCTATTTGGCGTCAGCTTGACTCTCTTCGTACAGCGGTGTGTAACACCTGTCCCTGCTGTCTGATTGTGCGCGGGATCTGGAGTTTCAGCGCGTCTTTGAGTTCTTGTCACGGCTCCACAAGGAGTTTGAGCCGCGCCATGCCCAGCTGCTTGCCCGTGGTCGTGTTCCGCTCTCTGAGGTATTGGCTGAGCTTCGTGCTGAGGAGACTCGTCTTCGTGGTGCTGGTCTTCTTGAGGTTCCGTCTGTGCTTGCTGCTCATGGTCCCCCCGTGCCGCCGGTTTCGTCGCGGTCTCTCGCACTGCCGCTACTCTCTACTCCACCGGCCCAGGGTCAGCGTCAGTCTCAGCAGCCGCGTGCTTCTCATCCTCCCTGTGCCCACTGTGGCAAGCCTGGCCATGATATCTCTGGTTGCTGGACGAGGGATCCACGCTTACGTTAGCAGTTTCTTGCTCGTCGACAGTCTGGGTCTTCAGGATCTTCTGTTGTTGCCTCTGGACCTCCTACTGGTGCTTCTGGACCTTCTGCTGGTGCTCTGTCTGATCAGGACATTATTCGTGGTCTTCGTAGTCTGCTCGCTGCTACAGGCTCCTCCTCGTCGGGTCCTGCTGGTTCTGTGACTAGTTCTTCTGGCACTGCGCGACCATCATCTTCTACACAGTCAGGTACGTCATCCCCGTGGTATCTGGATTCTGGAGCTTCTTTTCATATGACTTCTGCATCTTCTATTCTTTCTGCTCTTCGCTCTCTTATTTCTCCTGTCCGTGTTATTACGGCTGATGGTACCTCTCTTCCTGTTTCCAGTCGAGGCACCCTCTCTACTTCTTCCTTCTCTGTTCCTGACGTTTCTCATGTTCCCAGTCTTAAGATGAATCTTTTCTCTGCTAGTCAGCTTACTGATTCTGGTTGTAGGGTCATTCTTGATGCTAATTCTTGTGCTGTTCAGGACCGTCGTACACAGGCTCTGGTTGGAGCTGGCCCTCGGAGCATTGAGTCTCCGGGGCTCTGGGAGTTAGACTGGCTTCGCGTTCCTTCTGCCGACACTTCTTCTGCCACTTCTCCTGCGGTTGTTGCGTCTGTCACTGGCTCTTTTCAGCAGTGGCATCATCGGCTGGGCCATCTTTGTGGTTCCCGTTTATCATCCTTAGTTCGTCGTGATCTTCTGGGGCTTGTCTCAGGAGATGTGTCGTCACTTCATTCGTGTCAGGGTTGTAGGTTAGGTAAACAGGTTCAGCTTCCCTATCCTACTAGTGTGTCTGTATCTCAGCGACCTTTTGATTTAGTTCATTCAGATGTGTGGGGTCCGGCTCCCTTTGCTTCAAATGGGGGCCATCGATACTATATTTTGTTTATTGGTGATTTTACACGGTACACCTGGTTATTTTTTATGCGCTCTCGCAGCGAGGTGCTTGCTATTTATCAGCGTTTTGTGGCTATGGTTCGTACCCAGTATTCCACGCCTATTCGTGTTTTTCATGCTGATTCTGCAGGAGAGTATATCTCTCAGCACCTGTGTGGTATCCTTGCTGAGCAGGGCACCCTTGCTCAGTTCTCGTGTCCTGACGCCCATGCTCAAAATGGTGTCGCCGAGCGTAAGCATCGTCATATTCTTGAGACTACCCGCGCTATGATGATTGCTTCCTCTCTTCCGCCGCATTTCTGGGCTGAGGTTGTCGCTACGTCGACTTACCTCATTAATATTCAGCCTTCCGCTGCTCTTCAGGGTGGCATTCTTCTCGAGCGTCTCTCTAGATCCTGTCCAGACTACTTGGCTCTTCGTTTATTTGGCTGCGTTTGCTATGTCCTTCTCCCTCCTCGTGAACGCACCAAACTAACCGCTCAGTCTATTGAGTGTGTTTTTCTTGGCTACAGTGATGAGCATAAGGGCTGTCGCTGTTGGGACCCCGTTGGTCGTCGTATGCGCATCTCTCGTGATGTCACGTTCGATGAAACACGTCCTTTCTATCCTCCCCCCACCTCTGGTACTTACCCAACGGATGATCTCTCTTTTCTTCTTTTTCCTGATACACCTTCCGCTGTCTCTTCTCCTTCACCTCCTCCTTCTGCTACGCCTCCTTTGTCTTCGGTGCCATCATCTCCTCCGTCTAGTTCCCCTAGTTCTCCTCGGTCTCCAGCTTCGGCTCCTTCCTCCGCGCCTCCTTCTTCCTCCTCTTCTGATGAGTCATCTTCCGCGGATGAGCTTCCTTCCTCACGACCTGTTCGTCAGCGTCGTGCTCCAGATCGTTACTCCCCTAGTCAGTATGGCCTCTCTGTAGTTTCCGAGCCGACTTCTTATCGGGATGCTGTGTGTCATCCTGAATGGCAGCTTGCCATGGCTGAGGAGATTGCTGTGCTTGAGCGCATAGGCACCTGGGATCTTGTCTCTCCCCCTTCTGGTGTTCGTCCTATCACATGTAAGTGGGTCTATAAAATTAAGACCCGCTCTGATGGATCTCTTGAGCGCTATAAAGCGCGTCTTGTGGCTCGTGGTTTTCAGCAGGAACATGGTCGTGACTATGATGAGACCTTTGCTCTTGTGGCACATATGACCACTGTGCGTACTCTTCTTGCGGTTGCTTCTGTCCGACGCTGGTCTGTGTCCCAGCTTGATGTTCAGAATGCTTTTCTTAATGGCAAGTTGAGTGAGGAGGTTTATATGCAACCTCCTCCTGGGTTTTCTGTTCCTGATGGGATGGTTTGTCGTCTTCGACGTTCTCTTTATGGCCTGAAACAGGCCCCTCGTGCCTGGTTTGAGCGCTTTTCCTCTGTGGTGACTGCTGCTGGTTTTTCTCCTAGTTCTCATGATCCAGCGCTTTTTGTTCACACTTCTCCTCGTGGACGCACTCTTCTCCTTCTCTATGTTGATGATATGATCATTACTGGTGATGATCCTGAGTATATTGCCTTTGTCAAGGCTCGTCTTCGTGATCAGTTTCTTATGACTGATCTTGGTCCTCTTCGCTATTTTCTTGGGATTGAGGTTTCATCCACTTCTGATGGGTTTTCTATCTCTCAGAAAAAGTATATTCAGGATCTTCTTGCTCGGGCTGCTCTTGCGGATGAGCGCACCGTTGAGACTCCTATGGAGCTTCATGTTAAGCTTCGTCCTACGGATGGTGATCTTCTTCCCGATCCCACTCGTTATCGCCATCTTGTTGGGAGTCTCGTTTATCTTGCTGTCACCCGTCCTGATATCTCTTATCCTGTTCATATTCCGAGCCAGTTTGTCTCAGCTCCTACCACTGTTCACTATGGTCATCTCCTCCGTGTCCTTCGCTATCTTCGTGGCACGATTACTCGTCGCCTTTTCTTCCCTCGTTCTAGCTCTCTCCAGCTCCAGTGCTACTCGGATGCTACGTGGGCGAATGATCCTACGGATCGTCGTTCACTTTCTACTTACTGTGTGTTTCTTGGTGGTTCGCTTGTTGCTTGGAAGACGAAGAAACAGGTAGCGGTTTCCCGTTCGAGTGTTGAGGCTGAGTTGCGGGCTATGGCTTCGGTGACTGCTGAGGTGACCTGGTTACGGTGGTTGCTTGCAGATTTTGGGGTCTCTGTTACGACGCCCACTTCACTTTTGTCAGACAGTACAGGTGCTATCAGTATTGCACGTGATCCGGTCAAGCATGAGCTGACCAAGCATATTGGTGTTGATGCTTTTTATACACGTGCTCAGGTGCAGGATCAGGTTGTTGCGCTCCATTATGTGCCTTCAGACTTGCAGTTGGCAGATTTCTTTACAAAGGCACAAACTCGCGCTCAGCATGATTTCTTACTCTCCAAACTCAGTGTTGTGGATCCACCATGAGTTTGAGGGGGGGTGTTAGAGTATATTTGTGTGTATTGTAGTTTCTCCATATGTTAGGGAGTTTCCTGTATATTTGTACATGTACTTGTACTATATATTCTGGCCTTTGGCCCTCTGATAATACAAAATCTATTGCCCTAACAACGCCGTGTACACGTGTAACAGCACACCAGGCCGTGTATCGTCGCACACCCCAAAGCTCCCCTATCATCTCCACTTCTTTTTAATCTGGCTTCCCTACCATCTCTGATCACCGCTCTTGTGTCTCTCATGGGATATAATGTTGAGAAAGTTGCACCAACATTCAATTTCGTGTAGTCCTCCTTTGGCATCTAACATCCACTTCGTTGGATCTCTGAGTTCCTCTTACAAGCACGGGAATAATTCAGTGATATCACATAAATGGAGTGGGCTGATCGAGCTGGCAAGCTCACAGATTCATCACGAGCACTTTGTCTACGCTCCCACCACACGTACAAGTATGTCAGCCTAGGTGTTGCATCGTTTGGCTGACACATGAGAGTCCCGTCCTGTCAATGGTAATCATCTCCTCGATCAGGTTGGACATGCCTCGAGGTTACGTATCATGTTAGTTCCTTTCGTTTTATTCTAGAAGATAGATTTACTTCATAATATAGTGATGTTAGGAGCAAATTGGGTACCTTTGTTCTTCATATCATGTTTGCCTAACCAACTCTCTTTTATGGAAGATCTTAGATAAAGTCGCGGAGTTGAAAGCCCTTGTTAAATCAACAATACGAAAATATAAGCTTTATCACGACGAGATGTTTCAAACTAAATCGCATGTTACTATTTCAGTGTGCTAATGGCCCATGCATCTTACAAGCATACACTGATGCACGGACACGAATGGCCGTTACTCTTTTGGTCTGTTACTGTTCCGATTTTTTACTATTTTATACCGACCTATCACCCTTTCGGCCAGTTATCAAACGACCAAGAATAACAAGAAAGAGAGGATCCAACAGTCAAAATGGTACGAGCGTGAGAGCCCTCCTTGTTTGGCTCAGTTTAATGTCCCTAATAGCATGGTACATTTAAAAACAACATTTTTGAAAATAGCCCAAAATTAAAGTATTTCAACGAGAATAAATTGATATAGTGAAATAGATGTTTTAGCGTGATAGGTTATGTTCAATAATCAAGATTTGCATCATATGTCCATCGCTCATCATATGCGCGCTTACTCTATCCCACTAATAAAAATAGCGTGTTATATTTGAAATAGTGTGCTATATTTGAAATAGCATACCGTGATATAGTATGCTATTTTACAAACAGCGCCATAGTAAGTAAAATTGCAAGTGGACTCTCCAAATACTCTTTAGGGCGCTAAATAGCGTACTTTTTTAAAGAAATGATATGTATAGCGTTTGATTTTGATTGCGCCATACATATGTTCCACATGATAAAGATCATTAAAGTTTTTGTCTTATTTATTATGTTGAGACAGTAGCTACGTTCTGCAGTCGAAATAATGTACTCCTCGTTCGATCCTCGCTCCTATGGTGCGTCTAGACCGGCGTAAGCACATGTAGTCGTGTGTCTGGCAGATCTCCTGGCACATGTAGTCGTGTGGTTTTATGTTAGTCTCTTCCGATCGAAGGCTGAGATCATTGACGATAGTTGCTGTTCTGATCAAGACGACAAGACGCCTTCAGCTTACGCTAGTATTTATAGTCATCGCCTAGGTGAAGACCTATTTATAATTTGAAAAATGATCCCCATCCCTCGGATGATGGAATCGTTCCATCGTCTGAGTCGTCTCACCGGCGCGGTCGTGTGAAGGGTGCCCACCCACGAGGTACCTCCACATGTTCTCTCTCCTCCTTATCTCTTCTGATTTTTCAATAGCCCGGATGCCATGGGAGGCTGCTCCCAGATGCAATGCCTCTGGCGACCAGCTACACGCCTCCGCCATGGAGCCCCTGCTACCCCGTGACGCCTATGCCATGGATCTCCTGCTACCTTGTGTCGCCGCCGACCAGCCATGCACCGCCGCCGGTCCGCCACACGCCTAGCAGCGCCGCCGTCAGGAGCTCGAAGCCCTCAACTCCCTCGACCCCGAGCCATCCAGCCTCTTTCCCATCTAGGAAGCTCACCAGCGTACATGGTTCCCGACGTCATGGTTCCTTACGCCAATCACCGCCATCATGGCTGCTACTGCAAGGTACTAGCGGTCCTGCTCACCATCGGCATCGAGGACGATGATGTACTTGTCGAGCAGGCCGTCGCCCTCCTCTGCATCAAGCCATTCATGTTTTGGTATTTTTGCTTCCAGGGATTTTTATAATTATTCTTAACCTTTTTGCGACAGTTGTTTTGCCCTTTTGCTACATTGTTGTTCTCAAAGTGCTACGATCTTTCTATACACTTTTTGACTATGAATTCTAGCGAGATCCTCGGTGATATATCCAACAATGTTTCGTTTTTTGCTACACTTTTATAACTTTTTTGCTACATTTTTATCCAATTTTGCTACAATAGCACAAATTTTTTGCCACGACATCCCCGGTGAGGTCTCCAACAAGGTGCCGAGAAAAGTCTCCAGCGAGGTCTCCAGCATTTATTGTTTCCTTTGGAAAAAACTGCTACCACTGTTTATTGAGTTTGCTACAATAAGTTAAAAAATTTGCTACGTCGTCTCCGGCGAGGTTTTTCCCGGCGAGTTTTCTAGGCCGAACTATTTTTTGCTACTGCAGCAAATGCAAGCCCTTTTTGCTACTTCAGCAAAAACGGGATCAGGGGTAGTTTTCTATTTTTTGGACCGGACTGTGTTTTGCTACTGCAGTAAAAACAGTTTTTTTGCTACGGCGGCAAAAGCATGATTTGGGGCGATTTTGGGGGACACGTGTTGCGCAGGGACCAGGACGATGGGAACTCCTGATGAATGCAAGTTCACAGATTAATTGTAGCTAGTTTCGAAATAAGAGTATCGAACCCACGGAGAGCTATTTGGTTGAGGTCTTTTATGCCCCTTGTCACTATCTACCAAAGAATACTTATAAACTTTCTTTGATTTTAGGTGAACGGGCATTTCAAAGGTTTTTGGTTTTAGTGCAGGAATATAAATAAAACAAGTAAAAACAAAGCAAGTAAAAAGAGTGTTTTCGTAATGGTGGTTGAACTCAATAGGGCTAAGACGTTCTCGGGGATATAGGATACACCACTAGTATGTTGTAATTAATCATAATTACGATAACCTATTTCTTGTGTCATGATATGTGTGGAGAGAGTTTCACAATAAGATGTTCACCAAAGCTGTAGACAGTCACTTTGTTGAGCCAAGAATGAGGTCATCTCTAAATAACCATTGCGATGCCTGGAAGCAATCACCATGCAAACCACCGCAAGGATTTCCCCGTGGATATCGTAATTATTTTAGTGAACCTCCATTTGTTCCTCCTTCGACCGTCTTGGATGATAGATGTGCTTATAGTCATAATAGCAACCGGCACAAGGCACCCAAGCATGTCCAAAGGGTTTCACCCCCTTATTTTAGACCCGAAGGCAACTGATATGTGGTCGACTACACATACTATCTAAAGGGAGATATCAAACACACATCATAGATTTGCCAGATCCTCTACACAAGTAATAGATCATCCTACTCACACATGGAAGCAATCAACAAAATCATCATAATTAAATGGATGGATAAAAGTAATGGAATTCTAGCACAAACCACAATTGAATCTGTAATTACAATAAGATCTAATGGATGGAAGATGGGGGTAGATATGGTGATGAAGATGCAGTGGTTGATGATGTAGGGGATGATGCGTTGTCCTCCAATGATCCATGTACCAGCAAGGATTTGCCCTTCTTCAAGTTCCTCCTTCATATCCCTTTCGGGTGTGGTTTTTCACGGCTGGAGGTTTCTGTGAATGTCGGATATGTCTTGCGTTTTCGCGAGGAGGAGGTATTTGACGAGGCGGTCCCGTCGCCGGGTCATACGAGCGCGTGGTACGGGTGGGCTCCACCCATACCACTGGTCGTTATGCCAGTTGGAGCTTCCTGGGCATGGGAAATTCTTCCAGGTGTGAAGGTAAATCAATAAAATGACTTTTATCACTTAGAAATACCATATTACTATGTAATATGATAGTCTCAATTGATATGTTCATTAAAGACTTAGTAAATTGCGATCATGTTGAAACAAGGACAAAAAGGTGTGCGCTAACACGGTAAATTACTAAAACCCCTATACTACTAATTCAAAAACAATAAGTAAAAATGCTCAATTTTTGGACTCATGAACCCTCCCCACCCCCAAGCTAGACTCTTGCTTGTCCCCGAGCAAGATGGTGGCTTATGAACAAGATCATCATGTTTACGAGGTACAGGTCATTACAATAAATGAGGCCAAAATTGAAATAAGAGTACGATATCGAATGTAGAGTTACATCGGGAGCTTTATTACACCTTTACACATCACATGATCACTTAGAGGCTTCCACACCTTTTTGTATTAATGCTATTATAATAAGCTATTAGTGATTGAACATATTATAAAATCATAAAGTTAAAAACGGTTGAGCATTTGATTAGTGGTGAAGATTCATGATCATCTCTTTTTCTTTTTCCCTTCTCTTCCTTTTTAGCTTGTACTCTTTCTTTTACTATTGGGATCTTTATTGATAGCTAATCTTTTGTCTCTTCACTTTTCTTCTCTCTCTCTCTTTTAGCACAGCTGAAGAACATTTCACGACATCTAGTGTTTTGTGTGTTAGATAACAATACCAAGGATCATCTCATGTGTGTTGAAGTGTTGTAGATAAACTAGTCATTCAGATGCAGCAAAACTGAATGTTGGGGGCGAATTATCCACCCCTGCAAAGGGCCAGATAATCTGGCCCACTCCAATCTCCAAGAGCAGGCAAGGCGCGTCGTGCGGTATGGGCAGCGGATTAACCTTCGGATTGTCCGGCCAGGGCCGAAGTTTTTGCCCGGGCTGGATAATCCACCCCCATGATGTTTTACAAAGGCTGGCCAAGCGTATCAAGCGATATGGGGGCGGATTTCCCCCCGGGAAATTTGTCTCTAGGGCGTAGTTTTTGCCTCAGTTGGATAATCCGGCCCCCAATAGGGCAGGATAATCCGGCCCCCAAAGTCTCCAACAGCCGAGTTTGGGAGGGAGTATTTATTCCCCATCAATCCCTCCGGCCAAAACTCTTAATTCATTCAAAAAATCTCAGACATGTTCTTCAAGTTCCAAGCGAGATCTCCATCCTCACCCGTCCAAAGATTTCGATCTTTGGGGAATTGAAGGAAGAGGCCTCGATCTTCACCAACAGCAATCAAGCGTTCAACTTCCCCTCCATTCACTTGGGGGATTCTTGATCTAGTATTTCTTGTAAATATCTAGATCCTAGTTTTGATTATTTGATAATCCTTGTTCTTGTGGCAGCTTGTTGTCATCACGGGAGCCTCCAATTCAGTTATGGATGTGTGCCCCTCTAGCGTTGTAAAGGCACCGATTCCTGCCTCGAAGGGTGCTAATAGTGGAAAGGCGTATCAGGCCTTTGGTGGCGAGATCCATCAGAGAATAGGGTGAGGCCTATTGTGGCGTGGTGGTCTTGGAACCGCCCACCCTTCCAACACAAACGTACTTCCCTTAACAAGGAAGGAACTGCGGTCAAACAAATCCCCGTGTCTCCGCGTGCTCCACTATGGTTACCTCGCTCCTTTTTACACGCTTAGTAGTTAGGTTGGCATATAGGGAAATTCTCGTAGTTGCATATCTAGAGAATTTACATTTGTGTCAAACCTAAATTTGAAAAAGAACTAAAATTTGAAGTAGCACCTATTCAGTCCCCCTCTAGGTTCCCATACGATCCATTTCAATTGGTATTAGAGCCTCGGCTCTTTATTCGAGCTTTACCGCCTAAAATATTATCGGCACTAAGGGTGATGGTAGTGAGGCTGTAGAGAAGGTAACTATGGATGATCTCAAGATGTTGGAAACAACCTTGCTAAAATCCATAGAGACCAAAATGGAAGACATGCATCAAATGATTGCTCATCTCTCTCTCCATCTACAGCCCTGCCTCCATCTACCTCTGAGGCTACCCTTCCGCTCTCTAAGGACAAAGCTAATGCTAACTCCAAGGAAGACGAGTTGGTGAGTGATAAAAACAATGGATCCTCCTGATGTCTACGCACTTCTATTCTTGTAGACAGCTGTTGGGCCTCGAAGTGAAGAGGTTTGAGAACAACAGCAAGTTTTCCCTTAAGTGGATCACCCAAGGTTTATCGAACTCAGGGAGGAAGTGGTCAAAGATATCCCCTCTCAAGCAACCCTGCAATCAAGATACAAGAAGTCTCTTGTGTCCCCAACACACCCAATACACTTGTCAGGTGTATAGATGCACTAGTTCGGAGAAGAGATAGTGAAATACAAGTGGTATGGATAAAAGACAACGGTGCTAGAAAATACTTTGATGGTGTGGAAGAGACTAAAGGCAATCTGAAATAAAGATGGAAGCAAGCAAACATGTAACAAATCTAGTTACAAACGGTGTTTCAGTGCTTAGAAATGAGGCCTAGGGATCATACTTTCACTAGTGAACACTCTCATATAAATATCTTCTCTTTATGATACTACTCTTAGAAAGTCTCCGGTTGGACACTCTAATCGATGGTAGGGCTATAACAACACTCCTCAAAGTTCACTTTCCCCATCTAGATAACCCCACACTGTCACCTTGAGCACTAGATGGTTCCGACAAACACCACAATTTCATAAAGACATCCAACTCCAAATATAACTCATAACAAGTATTTGAAATCTCTAGCCTAAGTGCCACCATGGTGTGCACACTGTCAACTTCACACACATGGGGAGAGCAGAGATCTATTAAAGCACTTGAGTAGGAAGGTAGATCTATAGATTACAAGCTCATGATCTCAATAAGATCATGCATAGAGAGAGAGAGATGAACACGTAGCTACCGGTAGAACCCTTAGCCTCGAGAGAGAACTACTCCCTCCTCATCATGGGAATCAGCAATGGTGATAGAGATGGTGGTGGAGATCGATGGAGATGGCTCCGAGGGCACTTCCCCGTCCTGGCAGGGCGCCGGAACAGAGACTTTCTGTCCCCCGAATCTCCCCTTCGATGGCGGAGCTGCTGCGGAACTTTTCATGGCTGGAGGCTTGAGGATTTAGGGTTTATGCATCGAGAGGCTTCTTATAGGCGAAGAGGTAAGGTCGGTGGGCGGCCAGGGCTAGCCCGCACCACCACATGGTGTGGCCACCCTGTGGCCCCTCTCCGACTCTCCTTCTGGCTCCGTGAGTCTTCCAGGAAAATAACAACTTTGGCTTTTGTCCGGTCTAATTCCGAGAATATTCATTTTCTGACTTTCTGGAACCAAAAACAGCAGAAAACAGGCAACTAGCACTATGGCTCTTGTTAATAGGTTAGTCCAAGAAATCATATGAAAAGTACTCCAAAGTTGGAACAAAACACAAGAAAGTGGATAACACCAAGCATGGAACATCAAAAATTATAGATACATTTGCAATGTATCAACATCCCCAAGCTTAACTCCTGCTCGTCCTTGAGTAGGTAAGTGATAAAAAGAAAAAATAATTTTTGAGGTGACATGCACCATCATAAACTTGATCAAAGTATTTATAAAACATTGATAGCTGGGATCATAGTACTTCAATCATAACATGAAAGACAAAGTTCTAACAATAAGGCAAAGCAACTATGTTGCAACATGAAAAGACACAAACAAAAGATTCATGAATAACAATGCTTTGCAAGACGTTTGTTTGTTTCACATAAAGAAAACATAGCATAGTGGCATTCAGCTTGTCCCTCATAGAGTAGCAAATATAAATTCATAGGACACCTTCAAAGTTCATAAGAGTGACTAGATACAAATAGTTTAAAACAAGCAATATCAAGGGATGCATTAATCAACAAGTCTTAGGACAATGCACATAGAACTAAGAATTGCCACTATGCTCTCAAAGTAAGTGCATAAAGATAGAAGGTGGAGACTCAATACATAAGTGGAAGAAAGGCCTTCATAGAAGGAAGTAGGGATTCAAGTCTCATAAAGATCTTCCAAAAATTATGGTATTTTTTAGCTTTCAGCTCTTATTGCCCCTATCATAAGCATCTTGAAGGTGATTAAGGTTAAAATGAACAAACTATGGAGTACATGCTTGACAAAGTATAAGTTAGAAATCTTATGTCCCTTGAATACGAGGGCCGCTCCTCATGCTACTCAAGTTTAGTCACCGGTAAGTTCTTGTCATCGTAAGTACATGTGTATCATAGAGAACCGCCAATGGGGTACCCCTTCCCCGATGATGGGGAAGAATCCCCATATCAAAATGACAAGGCAAGCAGACAACGAGCATCTCAGCAATCTTCTTATTTACCATGGGAATATGTTGCTTTTTTCTCTCTTTCTTCTTTTCTCATATCTCTTTTTTTCCTTTTTCTCTTTTTTCTCAATATCTGACTCTTTTTTTATAAGAAGAATGCTTCATAGACAGCTCATTATGGTTACGCTGCAGGTTTCCACCATGTCAACATGGATTAGACCAGCGGCCCAGGCATTTCTCTAACACATACACATAACTCCATGGACTTACAAGCTCCCCTTTCATTTCACACCGACGACATCCATAGACAAAAGAGCATGATATCAACTAGGTACAAAGTACAAGTGCAATGTTGAAAGCGTTCCCCATGATAACATGGTTCTGCTAATCCCCAACAAATAAGTGCAAGCATATACAACATAGACAACACAATGGTTCAAGTTTATTAAGGGCAAGAAAAGTAAAGTGTGCCATCAAGTTCATGAGAGCTTTAATCACTAGTTTTCTCATAACAAGTTTAATTTGGAAGGTAAACAAAAACATGAATATACTTGGAATAGCATAGCTAGTAGGTAGGTATGGTGGAATCTTTGGAATAACTTGGTTTAGGGAGTTGGATGCATGAGTGGAACTCATACTTGGTTGCGGAGGCTAGCAAAAGACTGGGAGCGACCAACTAAGAGAGCAATAATGGCCATAATCATACAGAGCGACGAAACATCATTGATGAAAGCATAAAGTGATACTACAAGTTGAAAACTAAAGGATATAAAGGCTTATGGTGACTTGGGATAGTCATAACATGGTGTGAGCATGCGCCAAGTCAACCCAAATAAAGCATCAAAGGAGAATACCACAATACTATGCTTTAATATGCTAAAACAACGCATGATTCATCCAAGGCACATTAAGGAATCTCAATTATTTATAACAAGTAATGGTACAGCAAAGAATACTAAGCATAAAGCCAAAACAATATCAAGCATGGCATGACAAAGCATAGGCCACAGTCAAAAACAAACTCTCTTTACCACTTAAGCATGGACTTTCCTACTCTTTTCCAAACCAAACCAAAATATTTGAAAACCAATGTATGAAAGAGGGGGTCCAACCAATTTATTCAGCAAACAAAGCAAACGAAAGACCAAAACAAAAACGAAAAAGAAGACGCTCCAAGAGCAACACAACTGTGCATGAAACAATAAAAATGAAGCGTTTGGAAGAAACCTGGGATTTTTATTGATGAAGAAGGGGGATGCCTTGGGCATCCCCAAGCTTTGATGCTTATACTTCTTGGATATTTCTTGGGCTGACACGCGTGGCATCTCCAAGCTTGAGCTTTAGTACATTCTTCATCTCATTACTCATTCCTTCCATACACCTGAAATTTTTCCTTCATACAAAACTTCACACAACCTTTATTAGCAACATTAGTGCACTCAAGATAATAGGTATTTAGGTTCAGTTCTAACACCAATAAAATTTCCATTAAAACACTAGCTTCTGTAGCACTTCCCCCAAAAATCTCAATTCCCCAAAAGAACTCAAAAAGGAACCAACAAGAAGCAAATGCAAATAATGGCAGAAATTTGTTAAAACAGACCAGCAGGTAAAGACCAATTTTTTCTAAGACCTTCTGTTGCTCAAATCAAAAAGTGTTGAACTAATGAAAGTTAGATAACAACCTGGGGCAGAATCACAAAAATCCACGCCTCAAAAGGACGTACAGAGATTTTAGAAGAATTTTTACAGTGAAGCACAGAAATCTGTTTCGGGACAGCAACTTTCCCAATTATTACTTCCCTCTCTTTAGAGGTTACTCTTGGCACAAAAAAGCAAATAAAAAGGATAAGGAGCGGTTATTACAGAGGTAATAACTTCCAAGACCCATCTAAAACTTTTGGGTTATCTTCTAATAAGTACTTTTCTTTAACGCCTTTAAGTTAGGCATGATAGTTTGAAAGATGCTCACATAAGAAATATGAATTGAAGTAAAAGAGAGCATCAAAAAGCAAATTCAAAGCACATTTAAGTCTAATCCACTTCCTATGCATAGGAATCTTGTAAATAAACAAGTCATGAAAGCACAAAGCAACAAGCATAGTAAAGCAAAACAAGTGCAACTTCAAGACTTTCAACATAAAGAGGGGAAACGTAATATTATTGAGATGCATAAAACCATGTTTCCCTCTCTCATAATAAGTTTCAGTAGCATCATGAATAAAATTAACAATATAACTATCACATAAAACATTCTTATCATGAGCCACATGCATAAAATGATTATTACTCTCCACATAAGCATAGTCATTCTTATTAATTATAGTGGGAGAAAATTCAAAAAAATAGCTATCATTATTATTCTCATCACCATAATCATCAAATATAGGAGGCATATTGTAGTCATAATTAGTTTTCTCCTCAATAGTAGGTGGACTGAAAATATCATATTCATCATTGTAATCATCATATATTGGAGGTTTGGAATCATCATAAGCAATAGAATAGCTATCTTCCAAAGCTGGGGAACTAAAAAGATCATTTTCATAAAAACTAGCTTGCCCAAGCTTAGACTTTTCCATAGCATTAGCAATAATGGTGCCAAAGAATTCATACTAACAACATTGCTATTAGCATGCAAATAAAGTTCCATAGGTTTTTTTAATTTTCTCTTCAAACACTTCATGTTCTAACTCAAGATAAATACTATAAAGCTCTCTAATTTTGTTGTTGTTTTCCATTAAGCCTAACTAGTGAAAACAAGAAACAGAAATACAAAATTGCAGAATCTAAAGGAAATAACTTAGAGCACTCACACCGGAGGATGTGAGTACCTTTTACCTTACCTCCCCGACAACGGCACCAGAAAATAGCTTGATGTCTACGCACTTCTATTCTTGTAGACAGTTGTTGGGCCTCCAAGTGCAGAGGTTTGTAGAACAGCAGCAAGTTTTCCCTTAAGTGGATCACCCAAGGTTTATCAAACTCAGGGAGGAATTGTTCAAAGTTATCCCCTCTCAAGCAACCCTACAATCAAGATACAAGAAGTCTCTTGTGTCCCCAACACACTCAATACACTTGTCAGGTGTATAGATGCACTAGTTCGGCGAGTAGATAGTGAAATACAAGTGGTATGGATAAAAGACAACGGTGCTAGAAAATACTTTGATGGCGTGGAAGAGACTAAAGGCAATCTGAAATAAAGATGGAAGCAAGCAAACATGTAACAGATCTAGTTGCAAATGGTGTTTCAGTGCTTAGAAACAATGCCTAGGGATCATACTTTCACTAGTGAACACTCTCATATAAATATCTTCTCTTTATGATACTACTCTTAATACTCTCTGATTGGACATTCTAATCGATGGTAGGGCTATAACAACACTCCTCAAAGTTCACTTTCCCCATATAGATAACCCCACACTGTCACCTTGAGCACTAGATGGTTCCGACAAACACCACAATTTCATAAAGACATCCAACTCCAAATATAACTCATAACAAGTATTTGAAATCTCTAGCCTAAGTGCCACCATGGTGTGCACACTGTCAACTTCACACACATGGGGAGAGCAGATATCTATTAAAGCACTTGAGTAGCAAGGTAGATCTATAGATTACAAGCTCATGATCTCAATAAGATCATGCATAGAGAGAGAGATGAACACGTAGCTACCGGTAGAACCCTTAGCCTCGAGAGAGAACTACTCCCTCCTCATCATGGGAATCAGCAATGGTGATGGAGATGGTGGTGGAGATCGATGGAGATGGCTCCGGGGGCACTTCCCCGTCCCGGCAGGGTGACGGAACAGAGACTTTCTGTCCCCCGAATCTCCCATTTGGTGGCAGCGGCGCTGCGGAACTTTTCGTGGCTGGAGGCTTGATGATTTAGGGTTTATGCATCGGGAGGCTTCTTATAGGCGAAGAGGTAAGGTTGGTGGGCGGCAAGGGGGGCCACACCACCTGGTGGCGCCGCCAGGGCTAGCCCGCACCACCACATGGTGTGGCCACCCTGTGGCCCCTCTTCGACTCTCCTTCTGGCTCCGTGAGTCTTCCGAGAAAATAACAACTTTGGCTTTTGTCCGGTCCAATTCCGAGAATATTCATTTTTTGACTTTCTGGAACCAAAAACAACAGAAAACAGGCAACTGGCACTGTGGCTCTTGTTAGTAGGTTAGTCCAAGGAATCATATGAAAAGTACTCCAAAGTTGGAACAAAACACAAGAAAGTAGATAAAACCAAGCATGGAACATCAAAAATTATAGATACATTTGTAATGTATCACCGCCTCCAAAAAGGGAAGTGGTAAGGAGGACTATAGTGAGGTCTCTCACTTATCTTCTCCCGATCCACCAATCCCTCACCCTCATATAAACAATAGGGGTGATCCACCCAAGCTTACTGCATCTTCATTTAGTCAATGGCAATTCTGAATGAAATCTCATGTGTGCAGTTCTTCAATTGAGCTTTGGAGGATTATTGAAGAAGGCCTCAATGTTGGATATCCAAGCAACTTAACAAGAAGAGAAGTGGTGGACAGCCAACTCAATGCAATGGCGTTACGCATGATTCAGCTCGGTGTGGGTCCCAAGGACATGCCCCACATAGAACATCTCAGCCCCGCTAAGGAAGCTTGGGATGCCTTCACCGAACTTTCCCTTGGGAATGAAAGCATGATAAGGAATAGGTATGATGTTTTGAGTAACCAAGCTAAAGGTTTTTATATGATGGATGGCAAGGATCACGAGGATATGTATAGAAGACTCAAGTCAATATCCACCACATTCAGAAATCATGGTGCTACCCACGTTGATGACGCATGGATCAAGAGCAAGTATGTTAGTGCTCTTATGCCTTTTGAGCCTACTAATTTGGAGAGCCTTCAAGGTAGACATAATTACCATCAAATGACTTCCAATGAGGTCATGCAAGAAATGGCATCTTTCAAAGTGTCGCCAAGAATGCCGAAGACGCTCGTGCTCAAGCCATTGGAATGCAAAAGGGGGTAAATGTGGCCTTAAAGGCAAATGTTGTTGAACAATATGATGATGACTTTGAAGCTATGGACTGTCCCGAGGATGTCAAGAGGGCACATGGTGAGTACATGGCCTTTTATGCTAGAAACTTTTGGAAGGACCCCACCAAAGCCAAATATGAAATTGAACGCAAGAATGGTTCTAATGAAAGAAGGGAAATGGTCCTAAACTGAGAACATGCTTCAATTGTGGAGACCGGCTGCACTTTGTGGCTGAATGTCATTTCAAAATAGAGAATATAATGGAGGAAGGATCATTCTCAAATAAAAGTAAAAGGCACCTCGGAAGAAGCAATTTGTGAAAAAAAATGTTCCTTACAAGAAGCAACCGAAGATTTTCTTGGTAGGTCAAGAGGAGTACTCTTCCGGGAGTGAAGACGAAGAAGATGATGATAACTCACGAGAGGTGGCTACCATAGACACCACATCTACACCAACTTCACTCTTCGTTTCACCTAATGAGAATGTAAACAACAAGAACATCACTTGCCTTATGGCAAAAGGTTTTGAGGGTTATGCTTCCGATGGTTCTACATGGGTGCTCGATAGAGGGTGCACAAGTCATATGACCAAAATTAAGGAGATCATCACGGAGATGAGGCCAAACCATGATCAAATTACCGTCGCCTATGGTGATAAGTCAAAATCTGAGGTTGGGTCTTGGCAAGGTTGTGGTTGCCCATGATATTTCACTCGTGGACGTCATGCTTGTTGAGACCCTCGGTTACAATTTACTTTCTGTTTGTGCCCTCGGTAAGATGGGCTTTGCAGTTTTTATTGATGGTGATTTAGTGGTACTCTTGTGGAGCAAGTCTCTAAAGGTTGCTTTCATTGGGTACGTCGAAAATGACCTATATGTGGTGGACTTTTCAGGGAAAACCATAGTGGGTCTGATGTGCTTATTCGGAAAGGCCGACGCATGCTGGTTATGGCATCACCCTCTAGCTCATGTCAACGTGAGAACTTTGCAAAGTCTTCACAAGGGTGGCCACGTCCTTGGACTAAAAGACAATGTTTCTTTTGCCAAAGATCGTGTTTGCAGAGCATGTGTTGAAGGAAATATGCACGGCTCTCCGCACAGGAGGAAAACTATTATTTCATCAAAGAGGATCTTGGAGCTCCTTCATGTGGATCTCTTTGGTCCTCCGTCTCATGCAAGCCTTGGTGGGAAGAAGTATTGCCTTGTCATAGTTGATGATTACTCAAGATACACATGGGTCTACTTCTTCAAGCTAAAAAGTGAGACCCAACAAACTATCATCGACTTTGCCAACAAGGTTCAGCGTCAACACAATATCCCAATATTGGCAATTAGAAGCGACAACGGCTCCGAGTACAAGAACTACACTCTGAATGAATTCGTAAGCGAAGAGGGGATACGACACCAATATTCTGCTGTGTACACCCCTCAACAAAATGGTGTAGCTGAGAGGAAAATCCGGACTTTAATGGACATGGCAAGGTCTATGTTGACTGAATTCAAGTCAACATACAATTTCTGGGCTGAAGCCATCTCCACTACTTGTCACTCATCAAACCGGCTTTATCTTTGCAAGATCTTGGACAAAACACCATATGAGATACTTACCAGTAACAATCCCAACATATCATATTTTCGGGTGTTTCGTTGTAAGTGTTTCTTTCTCATTAAAGGAGTTTGTTTGTCTAAATTTGAGTCTAAGGCTTTAGAAGGTATTTTTTTTGGTTATGGTGCCAAATCCCACACTTATAGAGTCTACAATAAGCTCTCTAAAACTGTTGTAGAATCATGTAATGTGGTATTTGAGGAAAATGATGGCTCCCATGTGGGGCAAGTTGATGTTTATGATGTAGATGTTGAAATACCCCAAGATGCCATAAGAAGAATGGGCTTGGGATTTTTCTGCCCCATTGAGTAACCCCTTGTGGCAGATCGGGAGGACAATGCTCTACTCAAGTAGAGCCCTCATCTGCACAAGCTCAACAAGCTCCAGATATTGGAGAAACTACTGCACCAACACCTCAACC
The DNA here is from genome assembly GCA_910589775.1 of Avena eriantha. Taxonomy (NCBI): domain Eukaryota; kingdom Viridiplantae; phylum Streptophyta; class Magnoliopsida; order Poales; family Poaceae; genus Avena; species Avena eriantha. The sequence continues at coordinate 544,818,108 of OU342742.1, forward strand.
TGCTAAAGATCATCCATCATCTGAAGCATCTGGAAGCTCCATGCCAGATATTCCGGGTGAGGCTGGATTATCTGGTCCGACCACATCGAACGCCAGGAACAAACGGGATGTTCAGGAAGTAGTAGAAACTCCCAGGCCAGATTTTCCGATGGACGCCAGATTATCCGGCCCTGAAGTTTTAGAACAACAACAGCCTCCTATTATGGCTGCTGATGTAAATCAAGGGTAAGGTTCTTCATCTCCTGTTCTTGCTGAACAAGTTGTTGATCAAAGTCAAGCTAGTGGTCCCGATGAAGACTCAAATGATGAAGAAATTCCACCAAGAAACAACAAGCTGATTGAAATTCGTCGCAAAGCTCATGCTAAAAAACCTCGAATTAAGAGGTCATACACTATATAAAGTTGTTGGTGATCTAAGAAGAAGGGTGTCCACAAGAAGGGAGCTTGCAAGATTTAGTGATCATCAAGCTCACATATCTATGGTGGAACCAAAGAAAGTTTTTGAAGCTCTTGAAGATCTAGATTGGGTGGTTTCTATGCATGAAGAACTCAATAATTTTGAGCGCAACAAGGTTTGGAAATTAGTTGAGAAGCCAAAATATTGCCACAATGTTATCGGCACCAAGTGGATATTGAAGAACAAGCAAGATGAGAATGGAATTCTTGTAAGGAACAATGCACGATTGGTAACACAAGGTTTCTCTCAAGTGGAAGGCATTGACTTTGGCGAAACTTATGCTCCCGTGGCTCGCCTTGAGTCTATCCATATCCTTCTTGCTTATGCATCTCAGCATAACTTTAAATTACAGCAAATGGATGTTAAGAGTGCGTTTCTTAATGGTCCTCTACATGAGTTGGTATATGTAAAGCAACCCCCGGGTTTCGAGGACCCCAACTTCCCGAACCATGTCTACAAACTCTATAAGGCGTTTTATGGCCTTAAACAAGCCCCAGGTGCATGGTATGAGCATCTTAAAGAGCTTTTGTTAGACCGTGGCTCCAAGGTTGGGCAAATCGATCCTACTCTTTTTACTAAGAGGGTTAAGGGGAGTGCTTCGGATGCCAACTATATGTAGACAACATTTTCTTTGGCTCTACTAATCAAGCTTTTAATGATGAATTTTCAAAGCTTGTGAGTGATAGGTTTGAGATGTCTATGATCGGGGAATTACGGTTCTTTCTCGGATTTGAGATCAAACAACTTAGAGAAGTAACCTTCATAAATCAAGCAAAATACGTTCAAGACATGCTCAAGAGGTTCAAGATGACGGATCTTAATGGCGTTGCCACACCGATGCAACCTAAATGCCATCTTGAACTCAATCCCAATGGTAAAGATGTGGACCAAAAGGTATACCGGTCCATGATCGGATCTCTCATTTACCTATGTGCATCTAGACCCGATATTTTGTTGAGTGTAGGAGTGTGTGCAAGGTATCAAGCCGCTCCTAAAGAAAACCACTTAGTGGTGGAAAGAGAATCTTCTGATATTTGGTTCATTCCCCAAACTTCGGTCTATGGTATCCCAAAGGTTAAGATTTATCTCTATGCGAATATACGGATTAAGATTGGGCTGGGGATAAGGATGATAGGAAATCAACTTCTGGTGCTTGTCAGTTTTTGGGAAGATCTTTGGTATGTTGGTCTTCGAAGAAACATAATTGTATATCTCTCTCCACCGTCGAAGTTGAATATGTGGTTGCTGCAAGTGCTTGTACTCAATTATTATGGATGAGGAAAACTTTAAAGGAATACGGTGTCAATTGTGACAAAGTGCCTCTTTTATGTGATAATGAAAGTGCAATCAAAATTGTGTACAATTCGGTACAACATACAAGGACAAAGCATATTGAGATTCACACTCACTTTATTCGGGATCATGTTGCTCGTGGAGGCATTGACCTATCATTTGTGAGCATGAAGATCAACTTGCTGATATTTTCATGAAGGCACTTGATGAAGCAAGGTTTTGTTACTTGAGGAATGAGCTAAATATCGTGGATTCGAGGAGTTTGGCTTGATCACCCTTGCATACTCACTTATATCTCTTCCTTTATTTGGTTTAGGTGTGGGCATGGATATAGGGAGAGTGTAGTCCTAATTGATTGGGCTTACCCTCCCCCATAATGCCGAAAGCAAGAAAAATCATTTCTCTTAATATCATTATGTGATATGTGAGTTCTTTGATGAGTATTGGTCATGAACCCAAGATATATCTTCGCGGTGTCATAACTTTCACTTCAACATGGTGGCTTCGGCCACTGCCCTCTTCCGTAAGAAGAGTTGGTTTCTTGTGGATCTTTTTTGGTTTTCTTGCATATCTTGTGTTTTTATGGAAAACACACCCAATTTTGGCTTTTATTTGATTTGACTCTTGCAATATTGGGTGTGTAGTACCATCTCAGTTTGGTTGTCTAAACCTGAGCCGTTTTCTATCCCAAGCCATCTATTCTTACACACAGGTACTTTGGATCACTTGCGAGGGTGTTTGTTTGAGGTTGCTGGCCTGAATCTATGTTTACAGAAAAATTCAGAGAGGGCCAGATTATCCTCCCCTAGTGGAGGCCGGATAATCTGGCCTGGGCAGTTTTGTCCTCTCAGGCTAGGGCGACGGGGGGAAGGGCTCAAACAGAGCGGTTCTTCCACCCTGCCTCTTCTCCAGCTGCCGCCGGCCACCTCCGCCCTCCCCGGAATCGTTCCGACCGCCGGATTCTCTGGGCCCTCCCCGGATTTTCTTCCCAACGCCTCTGGGTACCCTCTCCTCCGAGTTCTTCTTCCAATGAGTGATGGTAACTCCCCCATTCTTCTCTTTTGTATGGAAGTTGATTGTTTGTGGTAGAAACTCGGTTTAGAGGTTACTCTTTGTCTCCTATGCATGCTAGAAATCATAGCATAGCAAACCTTTTGCCCGATCTACTTTGGTACTATGAATCTGTGGCTGTTCTAAAAAAATCGCCAGGGCTGGATTATCCGCCCCTAGCAGGTTTGTCCCTAGTTCATATTTTCACAGTTTCTTGTATCAAGTGGATTTGGCTTGTGGATTGTTTTTTCTACTATTCTTAGCATTCCTCCTGGACTTGTTTGTGTGCTTATCCCTGTGCTACCCATCTTATTCATTTCATAGGTGGTTCAAGTGCTCCTAAGATATACAAGTGTCATCCATGTGCCCGTTATTTCAGGCCTGACGGTGAAGGTGGTCTCGTGGGCGAGGTTGAATTAAGGAGGTGGCAAAGAGAGGCGGCAAAGAGAGGCTGGTAGGATGGTTGGACATGCTAGGAAAACAAAGAGGACCACTCAAAGGAAGGGCAAGCAGCCTCAGGTCAGCTACAAGAAGATGGATATCATTGAGTATTCCGTCATTTGTCACCGTGAATTATATGTTGATGCTGATAGTGAGGACAGTAACTTTTGGTCAACCCACTTCAGGAGTATTCATGATGATATTTACTCCTCCCTCAAGATCCGCCCCATCCGCCCTCTGGCTATGCCCAAGGCAAAGGAAAAGTCAAGACTTGTTGAGGCTTTGGCTATGACTGAGAGGATGGGACTGCACACTCTGATGACTCTCCCGTGCAACTATGATACCTCTGTGGTGAAGCAGTTCTTCTCAACCCTTGTTATCTGTGGAGAGGAGCTTCACACAATGAAGTGGATGACAGGTACCACTTTTATACAGTCTGATTTCCGCGTCTTTGGTCAGCTGCTTGGTTACCCCTTCCATGGTCGTGATATTCCTTGTGGTCATCGCATTATCACTCCTACCAAGCCTAGCAAGGACACTACTCTCTCTCCGTGCCTTTCCCTAGATGGTGTTGTTGGGATGCTCTCAGTGTTGGGTTTGCAGCATAGAAAACAAAAAAAATCCTACGATGGGAACTATTATACGCCAAGATCTATCTACTAGATACAAGCAACGGGTGGATATAGATCCATAGAGAACATACCCTCAAAGACAAAAAAAAACTTTGTTAATTAGATGGAACTTGTGGATGATGTAGTCGTACACTTGCCGATCTCAAGATCGTGATGAAGTCCTTCAGGTCCAACAGTTCCAGCACCATCAGGTCCAGCACCATCAAGTCTAGCACCGCAAAGTAGCGGTGCATCCGTGATCGCACACACGTCCGGTCCACCAAACAACCTCCGCCTCCTTGCTCCAGCGATGTAGTGGAAGCATCAACTCCTTTCCAGATAAAGCCATCGGGAACATGTATCTCGCTAATCCGAGACCATGGGGAATAACTAGAGGGAGAAGAGAACCTTCATGAGGAGGTGGTGCAAGAGGAGAGGAGCTCCTTTTATAGGGGAGGGGGTGCAGCCCCAAGGCCATGGCTGGCCGGCCATGGTGGGTGCCCCCACCTCTCCCTCATTCATGTGGGTGGAGCTTCCACTAAGCCCACTCACATCAATTTTAACTCCACTCACTTTGCATTTAATGTCCACCAAATTAAATGCATTTTCTCTTTAAATAAAACACTTTTATTTATTTTATTCAGAATTTTTTTAATTACTTTAATTAAAAAACATTCACATAAAACTCCCTGCAACATTTCAATATCACATGCATAACCAGTTTCAGCAATTTCACCCGAAACAATTCCGGTTTCCATCGAAATGATTCCAACGCTTTCATAATATTTATCTAAATCATATTTGCTCCTAAATGGTGTCGGTATCCCTTAAGTGTGTCACCGTATAGTTCGCGAAAAATGCAGACATGATCGAGACCCCTCTTCGATCAATAATCAGCAGCGGGACCTGGAGATCTGTACTGACTCCCACATATTCAACGATTACTATTGTGATCATGTGAACCTTTAACGCTAGTAACTTAATCCCTTTGTCTCGTGATATATTACATGTCCGAGATTCGATCATCGGTATACAAATACCTAGTTTGATCTCGTTACTGACATGCACTCTTTTCTCGTTCCCGTGATAGAACATTCTAGTGATCACATCACTTGCTTGCAAGCTATTTCAATGTAATATCACCGAGAGGGCCCTGAGTATATATATCCGTCATCGGGATGGAAAAATCCCACTCTTGATCCATGAGCCTCTACATAACACCTTCGTAGCACTGAACCCACCTTTATAGTCACCATGTTATAGTGTGACGTTTGATGTTATCAAGATACTCTTCCGGTGTTAGTGATTAACATGATATCATGGCCTAAGGACTAGGATTACTTCGTATGATGTTATAGCAATATAAACATAATGACTTTGATCGTAATGCTATACTTCAGATGAATGTTCATCACATCATTCCACCAATGCTGTGACCTCGTTATTAACAACATCCAATGTCCATGATTAGGCAACCTTGATCATCTTGTTAATCAATGAGCTAGTTTATATGAGAGGCATTACTAGGAACTTTGTATTTTGTTTATTAAACATACATGTATTAATGTTTCCAATTAATACAATTATAGCATGCAAAATAAACATTCATCATAAACATGGAATAAGATAATAACCACTTCATTATTGCCTCTTGGGAATATTCCCTTCAGTCTCCCACTTGCACTATAGTCAATAATCTAGTTTATAAACTTGTATATATAACACCTAGGTGTTGAAAAGACGCGTCTGCTAGTGGTTAGCATAATCTCCGGATCTGGCACTTTCAGGTCCGTGTGTATTTGCATGTCTTTGCGTCTCTATGCATCACTCATTCTCTAATGAGATGGCATTGTATAAATTTAGTCCTTTGGTGAGACCTTTAGTTCCTTTGGGTTAAGACATGTCGATAGTATTGTCGTACAATATATCTTCATATTATTATCCCACTGTGAACCACACCTAGTTTGATAACAAACTACTTGACAGAAATGCTCTCATTTGTTGCTACTATGGCAGTCATATACTTAGCCTTTTATTGTAGTATCCGTCACAATGTCTTAACTTTGGAACTCATCCAAATCCATCATGGAATTTCCTTTCCATAATATTGTGCCACCCATAGTTTAAATTGAGATAAGTTTAATTTGTATCTTGTGACAAATTAGTATCAATGTAACATATTACAATGAACTATTATCAACTATTTGTCACTTATACATGATATATTCTTAGTTCTTGCAAAGCTCATAAGAATATCTTTACTATCGTCCAATGATCATCTTATGAATCATTTTGGTATATGCTCATAACATTTAGGGCATTGGACATATCTAGATATGTACATATCACGGTATTATTGATCAAAATCTTCATGTGATTTGATGGCTCAAAATATATTCGAGCTTGTTCGGGAACCCAAAGAGGAAGGTATGATGAGCACAGCAGCAAGTTTTCCCTCAGTTATGAAACCAAGGTTATCAAACCAGTAGGAGCAAGGAAACACCTCCAAGGTGTTGTTTCCAACTTGGAATCATGTACAACACAACCACGGAACTTTGCCCCCAACTTACAGTGAGGTTGTCAATCTCACCCGTTTTGCTGAAAACAAAGGATTACACGAATTGTGTGGAAGATAGTAATTGGTTGCAGAAAGTAAACAGAAAACAGTAAATAGATTGTAGGTTGATGGTAAAAGAATGGACCGGGGTCCATAGTTCACTAGTGGTGATTCTCCTTAAGATAGATGACTTGTTGGGTGAACAAATTACAGCGGGGCAATTGACAAACATCAAGAAAGCATACATGCATATACTAATCATCTTGACTCCTATGAGATTTGATTGGGCATTACAACATTATACATAGACCATAATCCAACTACATCTATGACTAATAATCCACCTTCAGGTTATTATTTGAACCCCCTCCAGTATTAAGTTGCAAGCAACAGGTAATTGCATTAAGCAAAGTGTGTAAAGTAAACAATACGATTGTTCTATGAACAAAGGATTGTTGTTTTCTCCCTAGTAGCAACAACACATCTAGTACCTTAGAGATTTCTGTCACTTCCCCAGATTCCTAGAGGCATGAACCCACTATCGAGCATAAATACTCCCTCTTGGAGTTGCTAGCATCTACTCGGCCAAGATAGCTACTAACAACAGAGAGCATGCAAGATCACAAATAAAAAAGACATGATAGAATCAATAATCAATCTGAAATGGCATCTCAATATCCATCAGATCCCCGCAAACACAACATGTAAGATTACAAATAGATGATCTTGATCATGAACGGAGCTCACAAGATCTAAACATGGTAGAACAAAGGAGAAGAACAGATCTAAACATGGTAGAACAAAGGAGAAGAACCAACCATCTAGCTACTACATGGACCCGTAGTCCAGGGAGGAACTGCTCACGTATCACACCGGAGGCAGGCATGGTGATGAAGAAGGCCTCCAGCGTGATCTCTCCCCTCCAGCAGGGTGCCGAGAAGAGCTTCAGATCCCTCCCGATCTAGGGATGGAGATGGCAGCTACATACTATTTCGTGGAATTTTGATCGGGTACTTAGGGTTTCTATATCGAAGGCTTCTTATAGGAGAAAGGGGAGAACGAGGGGGTGCCCGAGGCGGCTGCACCCCCCCTCCCAGGCGCGAGCCAACGGGTGTGGCCCCCTCGAGGCCCTTCTCCGTCTCGTCTTCTGGCTCCGTGTTCCCCTTAGTGAAATATTGACTTTGCCTTTTGTCCCGTCCAATTCCGAGAATATTCATTTTCTGGCTTTTCTGGAACCAAAAACAGCAGAAAACGGGAAACTGGCACTATGGCATCTTGTTAATAGGTTATTCCTATAAAGTGTATAAAAATACTCCAAAGTGTGGACAAAACATAAGAAGTAGATATAAAACAAGCATGGAACATCAAAAATTATAGATACGTTTGCAACGTATCATGATTTTACTCACTAAGTGTTGTAACACTTGAATCTCGATATAATCATTTCCATGCAGCGAGAACCTTTCTTGTTGTTTCCACATTGAACCATTTTCAATATCTCATATATGTATGTCTGGCACAACCATATTAGTGCTTCAATCTATCCATACAGACATTCATGTTGAATATTCCGGTTCTGCCCAAGTCATCAAAATCTAATTTTAATGAAATTCTTAACCAATGGCAATAAAAGATACATCATTTGCAATCAACAATATGTACTCTGCATAATGTATTGGAAATTTGTCTCAGCGCTCCCACTTAATTTCTTGCAAAAGCAAGCATCTTCATCGTCTCCGATGAAATTAAACTCCTTCAACATTTTCATCACGGTGAAGATTCCAACTCCGCTATGCTTACTTCAACTATTGAAGTTTGCATGCCCTTTTTAGTACCCTTTGAATTAACAAAACCCTTCAGACCGTGTCTTGCACACGTCCTAGGTAACCATACTATTAGAAGAACATTGTTTTGTTTGTTCAACTACCATACACTAATTTATATGTAGTGGTTGCTAGATTAATCCGTCAAGACTAAATATCGCTATGAAAGATCAAATCTTGTCATAGTAAACTCCTTGAACATAGTCGTAAATTTCTTTCTGACATGTCGATTATTTCATAGATGTCAAACATCCATGTATATTTCTTTATAGATCCAAACACGACCGATAGGCTTCATGCCTTTTCAGAGGGTCTTCCAAGTTCAAAAGCTTAATTTCTCGTGTATGGAAACTAGCACGGATTTTATGAATTCTAGTCATTCTATGGAGTCAGGGCCCATGATCACTTCTTTGCATGCAGTGGGTTCATTATTGTCAAAACAATAACTACTTGTTTATCAAATCTCATTATTTTATTGTTACCTGATGCATATGGTTCAAATAGGAACTCTAATCTCCAAGATCACAACCTTTGTAATCATGGGAGCCATGAGCATTGTGGCCGCCACTGGAACACTTTTCGGCACTGCGTTACTTTGCACATATAGCTCAGGTTCAATAAGCTTATCAAAGTTCTATTGTCCTCCCACTTAACTTTTCGCGAAAAATTCTTTCTCAAGAAACTTAACGTTCCAAGCGACAAACTCTTTTGTTCTTGGTGTTATGGAGGAATACCCAAAAAATTTGTTGGTATAACCTACAAAGATGTGCTTATCCGACTTTAGTTGTAAACATTTTACTTATGCATAGCACACCAAAATTTAAGAAAAGACAACTCGGATTTTATGCCAAACCATAACTTATATGGTGTCATTTCAACAGATCATGATGGTGCTCTTTTCAGTGTAAATGCGGTAGTCTCTAAACTTTAATCCTTAAAATATAATGGCAGTTTTATAAATGACACCTTTGATCTTACCATGTCAAACAAGGTTTGATTTGATTTCTGGAACATACCATACTCTTGTGGTTTATCGGAAAAAGCAAATTCATGAAACAATTCCTGAAATCTTAGTTTTTTTGCTAAGCCTGTAACTCAAATATCTTCCTTTATGATCAAATCATAAATTCTTTATTTTCTTGTTACAATGATTTTCCACTTCATCTTGAAAGTCTTTGAACAATTTTCAAATGTTTCATACTTCTTCCTTATTAAGCAAATATATAGATATATTCACTCAAATTTCCAGAGAAAGCATATGAAGCAAAAAGATCCATTGCATATGGCTACACATAATGGACTATGCACATCAACATGCACAATTTACAATAAGTTAGTCATCAGTTCCTCTTTGGCCTATGAACGGAGTTTCAATTATCTCGAGGAAAGTTTCACAAGTGTCATTTGATCAAAATCAAAGACTCCAAAAATCCATCAACATGGAGTTTCTTCATGTTTTCTTTCCAATATAATTTAAATGGCGATGTCACTTAGTAAGTGATCTTTCAATCATTTGTCTTGCGACATTTTAGCATTAGTTTGATGGACATGATTTCTCCAACTAGACTTGTAACAGTTCATCAATATTTTATGGAATACGGTAATTATTTGAACAACCATTGTTCTCATTATACCAGAACAAAATAACAATTATTTAAACAAATCTTGAAGGTAAGCTTTTGATGTCAACGATGAATACAATAACACTTTATTTGTTTTTGATGAACATCATCACATATTCTTTTGCTAGTTACTTAGGCTGTTGTAGTTCATGAATTGCGTCGTTCTGTATGATATTTCATACCAACCAATTCGGTATCCAATACCCAAGAACCACATTGCTTAACAAGTAAAGAATACAACCATAACATGTATATCATCTATATACCTTAGCTGGACATTACCAGTCTTTTATTTTTTGCCAAATATTTTATAGATTCTCTTTCAGCATTTCCTTTTCCTTTTAAAAGAATCTATCAACATCAATAGTGACACCATACATATGACACATAGTCCAAAGCATGTATAGTAAAATACTAATACCTTTGGACTTGCTCTTTCAAGTAGATCACCATCATCTAATGTTTGGTGTTCTTTCAAAAATCCATTCTTTAGTAATCTTTTAGTGTAGTAAATATTTTAATTACATCTTCTATTCATCCTTATCATGACAACTTTCATTATCAAGATACTATGGCTTATAAGGACGAATCGTGAGTATAATGTTAGTTCCCAAAACCTGTTTGGGAGATTAAGACGTCTAGCATCTCCAACCTCCGCAAATTCTCATACAATGTGAGAACATGTATTTTGCCAAATTATACTCTATCATATTACAACCATAAACATTGTTTCAGATATGAAAATATCTTCCACACATGATGGCTTCTGAAACAATTCTTTCAGCTCCTAGATAACCTCGATATTAAAATTAACTTTTGAAATATCAATAATCATGGAGGCAAACATGATACTTTAGATACTAACATTGGAATTCTTACTCTCCATTTAATATTACTTCTTAAACTTCATGGAGTAAATAGAGTTTTCTGAAAGTTTGTAATAGGACTTCTAAAATTGACATTCAAAACAATACGATACTAGTCCGTAAAGTAAATATCCAGAATTCTATAGTTCTATTATCTCAATTAAAACTAAGCATAAGGTAGTGAACAGACGCCAATGACTACAACAATTTATGCAAATTCACTTCGATTTAGTTTATGACAAATTTAGTTCGACTAATCAAAATTAGAAATGAACTCCCACTCAAAAACGACATCCCTCGTGCCTTTTTGGTGATTACATGAACCAAATCCACTACACCAAGTCCGATCATCACGTGAGTCGGTGTAGCTTCAAAGGCGAGCATTTATATGGGCATCATATCTACCATATGACTCATGCTTAACATTTTGGTCTATGTTCCGATGCCATGTCTATACATTCTAGGCTCGCCAAGTAAGAACCTTAGTACTCGTGTGTGTAAAACTGTCTTACACCCGAAATATGAAAGCGTAGAGTCGAGTACACCCGATCATCACGTGATGTCTCGAAACACGATCCATAGAACGGTGCATACTCAAGGAAGAACACATTTTATCTTGATATCTAAATGAGGGATCATCTTACAATGCTACCAAAAGCGCCAAACTAGCAGTATAAGATGTTAACATCTAATGTGTAAAGTGAGATGATATGGTCCACGCATTTGATCTCTATCATTTGCATCGTGGTATGATCTCTATCATTCCTCTGTGTGTAAGGCCAAGGTCTATGGAACTTACACGTTGAGTGTGTTGTAAGAGTATCTATCATACATCTACTTACAACAATACCATATCAAGACACTAGCCCAGCAACGATCTAAACTAGACGCCTCTAATTTATCAATTGCAAGTTTTACGTGGCTTAGGGCTTTCGGAGATAGAACCGTTCTTACCTACGAACATGAACCACACCGAGGATAACCAAGTTATTAGCAACTCGTTGTAAATCAGATATTGACTATAGTAGGAGAGTCAAACACCCGCCAGCCACTTATGCAAAACAAGTTGCATGTCAGTCGTGGAACCTGTCTCATGTACGATGACATGTAAGGTTGGTCTGGGCCGCTTCATGCTACTATGCCACCAATATCCAAAATACATAGAAGATGCAATAACATGATAATCATCGCCCACATATAAACATATGTGTACTACCCGTGCAAAGCACCTACGCATAGATCAGGCTCTGATACCACTGTTGGGTCTGCAGCATAGAAAACAAAAAATTTCCGACGATGAGAACTACACGCCAAGATCTATCTACTAGGTACAAATCAACGGGTGGATATACATCCAATGAGAACTTACCCTCAAAGACAACGAGTTTTGTTAACGAGTAGGAACTCGTGGTTTATGTAGTCGTACACTTGCCGATCTCAAGATTGTGAGGAAGTCCGAGCACCGCAACTCAGCAGCGCATCCGTACTCGCACACACGTTCAAGCCACCGGACAACCTCCACCTCCTTGCTCCAGCGATCCAGCGGAAGCAGCAACTCCTTCCAGACAAAATGCCACCGGGAACATGTATCTCGCTAATCCGAGACCATGGGGGAATAATTCTAGAGGGGGAGAGAGATCCTTCACAAGGAGGTGTGAGGAAGAAGGAGGAAGAGGGTGGCCTTTTATAGGAGGAGGGGGGTGCCCCTCCTTCATGGCCGGCGCATGGGGGGTGACTCCTCACCTCCCCTATTCATGTGGTGGTAACCCCTCCACATTAAAATGCCTCTTCACATTCCCCTTTAAAGTCCCTACTTTAAATGCATTAGAATTCTCCAAGTTTAATGCTCTCTCATTTAATAAAACTCTTTTTATTAAGTTTATTCAGAATTTTGTTAATTACTTTAATTAACAAACATTCACATATAAGCCCTTGCAATATTTCAATATCACATGTAGAACCACTTTCTGCAATTTCACCTGAAACAATTTCCGGTTTCTATCGAAACAATTCCTACGCTTTGCAATTCTTTCGTCAAAAACATATGTGCTCCAAAATAGTGTCTGGTAACTCTTAAGTGTGTCACCCTACGGTTCACGAATAATGCAGACATGATTGAGACTCCTCTCAGATCAATAATCAGAAGCGGGACCTGGAGATCCATACTGACTCCTACACATTCAACGATGACTTCTGTGATCGTGAGAACCTTTAACGCTAGCAACTAAATCCGTTTGTCTCGCGATATAGTACATGACCGAGATTTGATCATTGGCATGTCCATACCTAGTTTGATCTCGTTACCGACATGCACTCTTTTCTCGTTCCCGTGATATAACATTCTAGTGATCACATCACTTGCTTGCAAGCTATCTTAATGTGATATCACCGTGAAGGCCCAGAGTATATCTATCCGTCATCGAGATTGACAAATTCCACTCTTGATCCATGAGCCTCAACATAACACCTTCGTAGCACATAACCCATCTTTATAGTCACCCTGTTACGGTGTGACTTTTGATGTTATCAAGATACTCTTCCGGTCTTAGCAATTAACATGATCTCATGGTCTAAGGATAAAGATTACTTCGTATGATGTTATAGCAATATAAACATAATGACTTTGATCGTAATGCTATACTTCGGATGAATGTTCATCACATCATTCAACTAATGTTGTGACCTTGTTATTAACAACATCCAATGTCCATGATCAGGAAACCTTGATCATCTTGTTAATCAACAAGCTAGTCTATAAGAGAGGCATAACTAGGAACCCCTTTTTGTTTATTAAACACACATGTATTGACGTTTCCGATCAATAAAATTATAGCATGCAAAATAAACATTTATCATAAACATGGAATAAGATAATAACCACTTTATTATTGCCTCTCGGGCATATTCCCTTCAGAACCTTCACGAGGAGGTGGTGCAAGAAGAGAGGAGCCATGGGGATCCTTTTATAGGGGAGGGGCGCAGCCCCAAGGCCATGGCTGGCCGGCCATGGTGTGTGCCCCACCTCTCCCTCATTCATGTGGGTGGAGCTTCCACTAAGCCCACTCACATCAATTTCAACTCCACTCACTTTGCATTTAATGTCCACCGAATTAAATGTATTTTCTATTTAAATAAAACACTTTTATTTATTTTATTGAGAATTTTGTTAATTACTTTAATTAACAAACATTCACATAAAACTCCATGCAACATTTCAATATCACATGCAGAACCAATTTCAGCAATTTCACCTGAAACAATTCCGGTTTCCATCAAAATGATTCCAGTGCTTTCGTAATATTTATCTGAAACATATTTGCTCCTAAATGGTGTCGGTATCCCTTAAGTGTGTCACCCTATGGTTCGTGAAAAATGAAGACATGATCGAGACCCCTCTCCGATCAATAATCAGCAGCGGGACCTGGAGATTCGTACTGACTCCCACATATTCAACAATGACTCTTGTGATTGTGTTAACCTTTAATTCTAGTAACTTAATCCCTTTGTCTCGCGATATATTACATGTCCAAGATTCGATCATTAGTATCCAAATACCTAGTTTGATCTCGTTACTGACATGCACTCTTTTCTCATTCCCATGATATAACATTCTAGTGATCACATCACTTGCTTGCAAGCTATTTCAATGTGATATCACCGAGAGGGCCCTGTGTATATCTATCCATCATCAGGATGGGCAAATCCCACTCTTGATCCATGAGCCTCTACATAACTCTTTCGTAGCACTGAACCCACCTTTATAGTCACCCTGTTACGATGTGACGTTTGATGTTATCAAGATACTCTTTCGGTGTTAGTGATTAACATGATCTCATGGTTTAAGGACTAGGATTACTTCGTATGTTGTTATAGCAATATAAACATAATGACTTTGATCGTAATGCTATACTTTGGATGAATGTTCATCACATCATTCCACCAATGTTGTGACCTCGTTATTAACAACATCCAATGTCCATGATAAGGAAACCTTGATCATCTTGTTAATCAACGAGCTAGTTTATATGAGAGGCGTTACTAAGAACTTTGTATTTTTTTATTAAACACACATGTATTAACGTTTCCAATTAATACAATTATAGCATGCAAAATAAACATTTATCATAAACATGGAATAAGATAATAACCACTTTATTATTGCCTCTCGGGCATATTACCTTCACTCAGGCCTTTCTCCTTTATATGTTGAGCTGGTTGCCCTTTACCATGATTGCCTCACTCCTAGTGGGGGCAACAATGACAGTATCCGTGGCCACCTTGTTCAGCTGCTTGCTTTCTCGCATGAGGTTGCCACTTCTGAAGATGAGTCCGGGGATTACAGGTTGGATGTGATGGATTTTATTTACCATGAGATGACTAATGCCATGTTCAACAGGCTTTCCATTCCATATGCCCTGTTCATCATGATGCTCATCAAGCGTATGCTACCTCATGAGGATTTCGGTGGCAACCTTGTGGTGGACACAAGACCAAGAAGATTTACAATAAGGCAAGGAAGTCCTCCCATCCCTCTTCAGCTCCAGAGGGTCAAATGAGAGATGCTCGTGCTAGTGGGCATAGGCCCCATGTTCCATCCGTTGCCCGTGCGGTGAAGTAACTGAATTAGTTCCAACAGAACATCCTGTGCATGGGGGTGGATACCTACAAGGGGCAGTACGAGTCGTACAAGCAGCACCATGATATGGCTCACACCCAGCAGCTCATTCTTCACCATGTTTCAAGGGCGTCAGACCACCCTCTAGCTCCTACTGTTCCCACTCTGTATGCTCAGTGGAATACCTCCGGACTCAACTACAGAGAGCTCGAGCACCACCTGTTTCCTGACGGCGAGGGAGCCCACTCCACAAGCTGATGACGATGAGGAAGATGAGGGGGAGTAGGATGATGAGGACGAGGACAATGATGAGGAGTACGACGAGTGATCTCTTGGGGCGCTAGCATCGCTCTTCTTCCTTTTTGGTGTTTCGATGCCAAAGGGGGAGAAGTAGTTCTATTTAGGATTCCATGGATTTGCATGGGTCAGGCACAAGCATTTGCCTTTTATCGTTTTATCTCTATCATTGCTTGTGCCCATTTAGCGTTGAACTTTTATTCGTGAGTTGATTTGTATGAGACTATGTTTGTGTGTGGCACTATGGTTCAGTTGTGGATTTGTCATTGGAATTATCTTGTGGATTTATCTCTCGGTGATTATGGATCCATCTATCATATTGGCTATATTATCTATCATACTGGCTATATTGGCTATTTTTTCATGGTGGAAGGCCTCAATAATGGTTATCATATTGGATATTCTTATATTATATTAAGGACTTCTCTCTCATGGTGGTATGATGTTTTGGTCTAACTCGTCATTTGTGTGTAGCATCCATTCCAATGAAATAGAATTGTACCTACTTGTGTGCATTTGTATTCAAATGAAAATTATTAATTATGCACCCATTTAGGGGGAGTCTGTTTCATCCTTGAAATGATGTTGTTAGTAGATCACTATTGCAAATCCTAGTATTGTCATCTAACACCAAAAAGCGGGAGATTGAAAGAACATTTCATGACCTCTAGTGTTTTGTGTGTTAGATAACAATACCAAGGATCATCTCATGTGTGTTGAAGTGCTGCAGATAAACTAGTCATTCAGATGCAGCAAAACTGAATGTTGGGGGCGGATTATCCGTCCCTACCAAGGGCCGGATAATCTGGCCCACCCCAATCTCTAAGAGCAGGCAAGGCACGTCGTGCGGTATGGGGGCAGATTAACCTTTGGATTGTCCGGCCAGGGCTGGCACGTCAAGCGGTATGGGGGCGGATTTCCCCCGGGAAATCTATCTCTCGGGTGGAGTTTTTGCCTCAGCCAGATAATCTGCCCCCACTAGGGCCGGATAATCCAGCCCCCAAACTCTCCACGACCGAGTTTGGGAGGGGGTATTTATTCCCCACCAATCCCTCCGGCCAGAACTCTTGATTCATTCAAAAAAGCTCAGACCTATTCTTCAAGTTCCAAGCGAGATCTCCATCCTCACCCATCCAAAGACTTCGATCTTTGGGGAATTGAAGGAGGAGGCCTCGATCTTCATCAACAGCAATCAAGTGCTCAACTTACCCTCCATTCACTTGGGGGATTCTTGATCTAGTATTTCTTGCAAATATCTAGATCCTAGTTTTGATTATTTGATAATCCTTGTTCTTGTGGCAGCTTGTTGTCATCACTGGAGCCTCCAATTCAGTTGTGGATGTGTGCTCCGCTAGCGTTGTAAAGGCACCAGTTCCGCCTCGAAGGGTACCAATAGTGCAAAGGTGGATCGGGCCTTTAGTGGCGAGATCCATCAGAGAATAGGGTGAGGCCTATTGTGGTGTGGTGGTCTTAGAACCGCCCACCCCTCCAACACAGATGTACTTCCCTTAACAAGGAAGGAACTACGGTCAAACAAATCCCCGTGTCTCCGCGTGCTCCACTACGGTTACCTTGCTCCTTTTTACACGCTTAGTAGTTAGGTTGGCATATAGGGAAATTCTCGTAGTTGCATATCTAGAGAATTTACATTTTTGTTAAGCCTAAAATTGAAAAAGAACTAAAATTTGAAGTTGCACCTATTCACCCCCCCCCCCCCCCCCCCCACCCGCTCTAGGTGCCCATATGATCTATTTCAATAGTTATGTGATCATGCTCACTACTATGGCTTTTTATAATTCAAACATGTGACTATAATATGCTACCAAGATCTTACTTCTCATAATTTAATCAATACTTATTGGTGTGGAAGACTCTAAAATCATAATAGTTGTACAAGTATCATAACACTCAACCTAGTCCAATCATCTAATATAATAATCATGAATCAAAAAGATAACTTCAAATATCATAAACTCTCGAAACTCAACTGATATAATTCTTCTCTTGAACAAAAGGAATCAAAAATGATGCAACTAATGCAAAATCTCTTGAATAAAAACCTAACATGTGTCTAGTAAAGTAAACATGCTAAAACTGTGAGATAGATTACAAGGTGTTATAGATCCCCCCAAGCTTGGGATCAAGCCGGCGGGATCAAATAATCCCTTGCGATTATTCGATACTGTGGCACTTTCACGGTGAATAGGCATTGGTGGAGACAGCACCGATGCGAAGTGTCAAGGATCATTATGTGAATCTTATGTTGCTTGTTGATTTTCTCCAATTAGGCCACCATTACCTTATACATCTCTATAGTTTGATGTTGTGTTTCCATAGATCGGAGGCTAATGTCGAGGTTGGCTTCCAACCCTTTCATTATCTTGGTATCCAATTGGTCCAGATAACGACGCGGTAACTCAATATGTTTAGAAGATCCCAAAGACTTTACCTCGATTTTCTTGATGCGACGGTCAAGCTTATCTAGAGAAGCCTGCATTTCCTCTTCCTGATGTTTAAGCTTTTCCAGTTATGACTCTCCTTCCCCCTTGATGTTGAGTTGGATATCCTCAAAGTCATCTTATTGTCCAACTATAAGATCGAGTGTCCTCCGTCCGTCCTTCATAGTATCTACCAGCTTGAATCCATCCTCGACTTCATGTTGATCATTGCGGACTTCCTTCTCCTTCCTCCTTTCGGACTCTTCCATGGCCCTCCCAGAAGAACCTTCCTGGACATTATTTGCTTGGATGAAGCTCCATGGATGAGACATATCTTTGGGATCATCGAGGAAGAAGTACCGATGCACGGAAGATCTGGCATGATATGAGAGGGAAAAAGAAGCCCCTTGGGGGCTTAAGAGGGGTTAGGGATAGGTAAAAACTCATACTGGAAGAAAAAAGGTCGACCAAGAAAAGAATCCCAACAAATAAGGAAGGAAATAAGAGAAAAAGGAAGAAAAAGAAGTCGTAACGACCTTTGGTACGGGCGTACGCCTGTACGGTGTGCCCGTACCGGTGTCCTTCCCGGATTTCTTCTCCGCGAAGTAGGTACGAAGTCAACCAACCTAGTCAGTACGGGCGGGACCCGCCCGTACGGGTCGGTTGTACTAGCTCGACCACATCAACAATCAGCAAACCAAGAAAACAAAGCAACACAGTAATCGTAACGATCTGCCGTATGGGACAGCACACCCGTTTGTATCAACTCGTTTGCAAAAACACAAAGTTACTGCTTGTTTAATGATCACTGGTACGGTCCGGTCCGGCTATACCGCCCGCCCGTACCAGCTTCGCAAAACTGGCAACAGCCTTAGAAAAACTTAAAGAAACCAAAAATGCAAATAGAAAAAGCAAAACGATAACCGAGATGAAGATAAAATAATATTTCAACCTTATTAGTTTATTTGAGTACCTTCTTCTTCCTTTGATTCTTGGACTAACTTTTTCTTTTTCCCTTTAAACAAGGTTAGTAGAAAGAAGTTGCTAATACCATTGCAAATGGAAACTAAAAAATTCCTTTAGGGAATCGAAGTACTGGATGGTATGCATATGGATGACACTTCCTTGGGTGGTTGGATTTCCTCGATACCCATGGGTACGTCCTCTAGTTCTTCTTTTCTTTGAAGGATCTGCAAGTCAAATTCTTACAAAGGGAGAGTCCAACAGATCACCCTTGGCTTAACATTAGTTCTTCCAAGAATTTCCATTAAACCAGCATGATCCGTATGCACCCTCACTTTTGAGTCAATAATGTAAAATCTAAACTTATCACAAGAGAAAACCACTGTGAAAAATTATTTTTCTGCCATGGGGTAATTCTTTTGGGCAACGTTTAAGGTACAGCTAGCATGATGAATGATATTAAGTTCATCACCATCATACTGGCAAAGAATTGCTCCAACAGCTTCATGGCTGGCCTCACAGAAAAGTTCAAAGGGTTTCTTCCAATTAGGGGGTTTTATAATAGGAGCTTCAAGAAGGCTTTGCTTTAAAATGTTGAAGGCAGTATGACAACTTTCGTCAAAATTAAAAGAAACGTGCTTCTATAGAAGGTTAGTTAAAGTTCTAGCAATTTTAGAGAAATTCTTAATGAATCTTCTATAAAACCGAGTGTGGCCTAAGAAACTCCTAATACCTTTAATATCTCGAGGAGGGGGAAGCCTTTCTATTGCTTTGATTTTTGCTTTATCAACTTCTATGCCTCTACCTGAAATCTTGTGACCAAGTGTTATACCTTCTTGAACCATGAAGTGACAATTTTCCCAATTCAAGACCAAGTTAGTATCCTCACATCTCTGCAAGAATTTATGAAGGTTATGAAGACAATGATTAAATGAGATTCCATACATAGAAAAATCGTCCATAATATTTTCAACATAGTCAGCAAATATAGCAGTCATGCATCTTTGGAAGGTAGTTGGGACATTACATAGACCAAAAGGCATATGTTGATAAGCATATAATCCATAAGGACACGTGAAGGTTGTTTTAAGTATATCATCAGGGTGGACAAGAATTTGGGAAAATCCAGAATAACTGTCTAGATAACAAAAATGGGAATGCATAGCAAGCCTTTATAAAGTTTGATCTATAAAAGGTAAAGGTAGTGATCCTTTCTTCTCTCCTTATTAAGTTTTATATAATCAATGCACATCCTATGATCAATTACAGTTCTAGTTGGTACCAGTTCATCGTGTTCGTTTTGAACAATAGTGAACCCACCTTTTTTAGGAACACAAAGAGCAGGGCTCACCTAATCACTCTCCTCTACATGAAAGATAATCCATGCATGAAGTAAGCGAATTACCTCCTTTATCACCTCCTCTTTCATGTGAGGTTTCAATCGTCTCTGGAAATCTGCAACGGGTTAATCTCCTTCTTGCATAAATATTCTATGAGTGGCTATTGAGGGACTAATCCCCTTCAAGTCATTCATCGAATACCCAAGGGCATCCCGATGCATTCTTAGAACCATCATCAAGTTTTCTTCTTCTCTTTCTGAAAGGTTAGAACTTATAATATCAAGAAAGTTTTGTTAGTTTCATTAAGGAACCTATATTTTAATTCCTTGGGTAAAGTCTTAAGTGTAGGAGGTTGAGGTGCCTCATATCCTTTTCTTATAGGTTCTTCATAATTTTGATTTATCTCGGAATCCACCACGGGTGTAGAGTCAAGATAATCATCTATCTCAATTTTATCCATATCTTGAGGCATATCATTATTAGCAACTAAACTCCTAGCCAAATCATCATCGGGAGTTTCAATGACTATGGACGCAAGATTAATCATATTACCTTCTTCCTCTTGCCCAAACTCATATTTGTCTAAACCATCAATAGTAGGTTTATGTTGGAATTTTGAGAAGTGAAATTCCATTTTATCTTCACCAAACTTGAGGGATACCGTTTCTTTCTTGCAATCAATATTTGCTCCTACAGTGTTCAAGAAAGTTCTTTCAAAAATAATTGGACAATAAATATCAGTATGCATGCCAACAAGTACAAAATCAATAGGATACTTATAGGGTCCAATACAAATTGGAACATCTCTAATTACTCCCATAGGAACTCTGAGAGTTTTATCAGCAAGCATTATTATCATATCGGTATCTTCCAATTTGGCTAGGGCTAATTCTTTTTGGATTTTTAAATAAAAACTAAAGGGAATTACATTAACTGATGTTCCTTTATCACAAAGACCATAGTAAGAAGATCCACCAAAAGTGCAAGGGAGAATGGGTTTACCAACTTCTTTAGCTTTTACCTTCCCCTCAATAAATTGTGAAGCTTTGGTATCTAGCTCTATTACGTTCAATTTGCAACCATAGTTAAGATATCTTATTTTGTTGGTTCCCCTGTCTCCTCCTTACTTACCTCATTAGATTTTTTTTCTTGTGTTTCTTCTACCATTTTAAGGAACAATCTTTCTTCCTCACGTTGATCCTCGAGTTGCTGGGCCATCATATGTTTCCTCGCAGTCCTTGGAAAAGGAAGGAGTTCAACATACTGATGGACTTCCCCCGATGGCTCTTCGTGAGCTACAGTTATTATTGACATGTTTGACTAGTTCAGGAGTGTAATGAAGCCAGTCCTTCTTGGGAGCTTCAATGTGTTCTGTGAACAACTGAAGGATTTGCACAATAATATCATCATCAAGTTGAAGCTCATTAGCAGTTTCTTTTATCTTACCAGATTCTTTATAAGCATTGAGACAATTGTATTCAATTTATACTCCTCCTTCACCACCTAAATCAAATCCCCATGTTTCTCTATTGCGGCGAATGCGTTCTAGGAGTTCCCAAGCTTTAGTTATGGTTAGCTCCATAAAAGAGCCTCTGTAATTAGTATCAAGCTCATGTTTAATTTCTTGATTAGGTCCCTTCTGGCTCAAAATATATTCGAGCTCGCTGGGGAACCCCAAGAGGAACGTATGATGAGCACAGCAGCAAGTTTTCCCTCAGTTATGAAACCAAGGGTATCGAACCAGTAGGAGCAAGGAAACACCTCCAAGGTGTTGTTTCCAACTTGGAATCCTGCGCAACATAACCACAGAACTTTGCCCCAACTTATAGTGAGGTTGTCAATCTCATCGGTTTTGCTGAAAACAAAGGATTAAACGTATTGTGTGGAAGATAGTAATTGCTTGGAGAAATTAAACAGTAAATAGTAAATAGCTTGTAGATTGATGGTAAAAGAATGGACTGGGGTCCATAGTTCACTAGAGGTGATTCTCCTTAAGATAGATGACATGTTGGGTGAACAAATTACAGCGGGGCAATTGACAAACATCGAGAAAGCATACATGCATATACTAATCATCTTGACTCCTACGAGATTTGATTGGGAATTACAACATTATACATAGACCGTAATCCAACTGCATCTATGACTAATAATCCACCTTCAGGTTATCATCTGAACCCCCTCCAGTATTAAGTTGCAAACAATAGATAATTACATTAAGCAAAATGTGTAAAGTAAACAATACGATTGTCCCATGGACAAAGGGCTGTTCTTTTCTCCCTAGTAGCAACAGCACATCTAGTACCTTAGAGATTCCTGTCACTTCCCCAGATTTCTAGAGGCATGAACCCACTATCGAGCATAAATACTCCCTCTTGGAGTTGCTAGCATCTACTCGGCCAAGATAGCTACTAACAACGGAAAGCATGCAAGATCACAAATAACATAGACATGATAGAATCAACAGTCAATCTGAAATAGCATCTCAATATCCATCGGATCCCCGCAAACACAACATGTAAGATTACAAATAGATGACCTTGATCATGAACGGAGCTCACAAGATCTAAACATGGTAACACAAAGGAGAAGAACCAACCATCTAGATACTACATGGACTCATAGTCCAGGGATGAACTACTCACGCATCACACCGGAGGTAGTAATGGTGATGAAGAAGGCCTCCAGGGTGATCTCTCCCCTCCGGCAGGGTGTCAGGAAGAGCTTCAGATCCCTCCTGAACTAGGGATGGAGATGGCGGCAGCTACAGACTCTTTCGTGGAATTTTTATCGGGTACTTAGGGTTTTCGTCTCGGAGGCAATATATAGGCGAAGGGGCAAGGTCGGTGGAGTACCAGGGGGCCCACACCCCCTGGTGGTGCGGCTAGGGCTGGCCACGCCACCACCAGGTGTGGCCACCTTGGTTCCCCTCTTTGTCTCCCCTTCGGACTCTGTATTCCTTCTGCTGAAATATTGACTTGGGCTTTTGTCCGGTCCAATTCTGAGAATATTTCCTTACTTGCTTTTCTGAAACGAAAAACAATAGAAAACTGGCAACTGGCACTGTGGCATCTTGTTAATAGGTTAGTTCCAGAAAATGTGTAAAAATACTCCAAAGTGTGGACAAAACATAAGAAAGTAGATATAAAACAAGCATGGAACATCAAAAATTATAGATACGTTTGCAACGTATCAGTCCCCCATAGAAAATGTGTAAAACATACCATTTAGGTAAATCATGATGGGGCATTTATTAAGGATAGATTTGTACCTCTTGAAGGCACTTACCAAGCCTTCACCTGGGCAGTTCTTGAAATTTGTAATTGCCCTTCTAACTTCAGCAGTCTTTACCTTGGGGAAAATTTGGAACACGAATTCCGCCTTAAGCTTTTCCCAGGTATCAATCTTCTTTGCAGGGCAAATTCTATACCAAGCTAAAGCAGTGTTGGCTAGAGATTGGCTAAACAATTTAAGTTTCAGTTCATCATCAGAATAGCCTCTCAATTTAAGTGTCCAACATAACTCGGTAAAATGCATTAGGTGATTGTAAGGATCCTCATCCGGATCATCTCCTGCAAAAGTTTTTTCTTTAATAATAGCAATAAAACAAGGGTTAACCTCGTACTCAGGTTCAGCCCCACTTGGGAGTTCTCGAGGTGTTCAGCTGCACTGAGATGATTCATTAGTCCAAGTGTAGTCATGGTGTTTACCTGAAACTAGTAAACAACTTTAGTAAAACAATTAATAGAATTATCAACTAAGAACAAATACTAAAAGTGCTTAGCTCCCCGACAACGGTGCCAGAAATAGCTTGATGACTGCAAGTGCACAGATCAATTGTAGCTAGTTTCAAAATAAGAGTATCGAACCCACAGAGAGCTATTTGGTTGAGGTATTTTATGTCCCTTGTCACTATCTACCAAAGGATACTTATAAGCTGTCTTTGATTTCAGGTGAACGGGTGTTTCAAAGGTTTTTGGTTTTACTACAAGAATGTAAATGCATAGACTCTCAATTTAAGTGTCCAACATAACTCGGTAAAATGCATTATGTGATTGTAAGGATCCTCATATGGATCATCTCCTACAAATTTTTTTCCTTTAATAATAGCAATAAAATGAGGGTTAACCTCATACTTAGGTTCAGCCCCACTTGGGAATTCTTTGACAAGTCCTCGGTTGAATTTTTCAAGGTGTTCAGCCGCACCGAGCTGATTCATTAGTCCAAGTGTAGCCATGGTGTTTACCTTAAACTAGTAAACAACTTTAGTAAAATAATTAATAGAATTATCAACTAAGAACAAAGACCAAAAGTGCTTAGCTCCCCAGCAACGGCACCATAAATAGCTTGATGACTGCAAGTGCACAGATCAATTGTAGCTAGTTTCAAAATAAGAGTATCGAACCCACATAGACATATTTGGTTGAGGTATTTTATGCCCCTTGTCACTATCTACCAAAGGATACTTATAAGCTATCTTTGATTTCAGGTGAACGGGTGTTTGAAAGGTTTTTGGTTTTACTGCAGGAATGTAAATAAAACAAGTAGAAACAAAGCAAGTAAAAATAGTGTTTTCGGAATGGTGGTTGAACTCAATAGGGATTATACGTTCTCGGGGATGTAGGATACACCACTAGCATGTTGTAATTAATCATAATTAGGATAACCTATTTCTTGTGTCATGATATGTGTGGAGAGAGTTCTGCAATAAGATGTTCACCAAGGCTCGTAGGAAGTCACTTTGTTGAGATAGGAATGAGGTCATCTCTAAATAACCACTGCGATGTCTGGAAGCAATCACCATGCATACCACCATAATTAAGGGTTTCCCCATGGATATCATAATTAGCTTAGTGAATCTCCCTTTGTTCCCCCTTCGACCGTGTTGGATGATAGCGGTGCTTATAGTCAAAGTAGCAACCGACACAAGGCACCCAAGCACATACAAAGAGTTTCATCCTCTTACTTTAGACCCGAAGGCAAATGATATGTGGCCGACTACACACATCATAGATTTGCCAGATCTTCTACACAAGTAATAGATCATCTTTATTTAATTTCATAATAATGCTAGGGTTTCTCCATCTCCCCAAGAACGAAGGGAACTACTCACACATGGAGGCAATCAATAACATCATCATAATGAAATGGATGGATAAAAGTAATGGAATGAATCTAGTGCAAACCACAATTGAATCTAGAATTACAACAAGATTTAATGGATGGAAGCTGGGGTAGAGATGGTGATGGAGATGTAGCGGTTGATGATGTAGGGGATGATACGTTTTCCTTCAATGATCCATGCAGTAGCAAGGATTTGCCCTTCTTCAAGTTCCTCCTTTAGATCCTTTCTAGTGTGGTTTTTCGTGGCTGGAGGTTTTTGTGAATGTCGGATCTGTCTTCTATTTTTGCAAGGAGGAAGTATTTGACAAGGTGGTCCCGTCGCTGGGTCATACGGGCGCGCGGTACGGGGGGGGGGGGGGGGGGGGCTCCGCCCGTACCACTGGATGTTACGCCGGCTGGAGCCTCCTAGGTGTGGGCAATTCTTTGAGGTGTGAAGGTAAATCAATAAAATGACTTTTATCACTTAAAAATAGCATATTACTATGTAATATGATAGTCTCAATTGATGTTCATTAAATACTTAGTAAACTAGGATCATGTTGAAACAAGGACAAAAACATGCGTGTTAAAGCAACAAAATACTAAAAAGCCTATACTACTAATGCAAAAACAATAAATAAAAATGCTCAATTTTTGGACTCATCAACTCCCCATCATCCGGGGGCGCCTAGCAGGCGCCTTATAATTTTTCCTTTTACTAGGTGAATGCCCGTGCCTTGCCACGGGGCAAAACAACATGAAGAAAGATGGTTATATTATGTTGGGCATTGCAAGAACTATTGACTTGTCCTATGCTGGAAATATTTATCCCTCTTATGATCCTTCCAGAAGACCACATGTGTTATTTATGTCCTTACCCTTTTCATCCTCTCATTTTACACCAAGAGATAAAGTGACTATTTTTATACATGACAACAATTTTCAATACGAAAATATTATATGATGAGTAGCGTATACAAAACTGCATTGACAATATCCTGCAATGGGTACAACCGTTTGTTCTAAAAACCTATCATCATTATTCCTCATCATTTGTACCCGTAAGTGGCATTTGTAGGGTAACCTAATTTTGTTAGAGTAGTCATATGCTTAATAAAATGGCTCCAATCAAACAAGTGACTCTCTAAATCACGTCACATTCTAAGAAGTTAAAGAAACAAATGAAGGAGATATACCCTAGAGGTAAATAATAAAAGGATATTATTATCATATCTCATTAGTTCATAATAGTTTTATATCATGCTATAACTGTATCAAGTGAAAAAACTCATACATGTATGGTATACAAACAACCCAGGTCCCTAGTAGCCTCCATTGAACTAGTTCATTGGGCAGACGATCATCAAGGTTTCCTGATCATGGGCTAAACAAAAGTCACTAACAACAAGGTCATGTCATCTGGAATGATGTGATGGACCATTTCCCACCAATGATTGTTGCAACACGATCATGTCACTTAGTTCACATTGCAATTGTCAGAAACAGATTGTCCTAATCCTTAGACCACGAGATCTTATCAATCACTATTACCGGAGGATGCTTAGATTGTATCAACCATCGCTTGTGACTGGGTGATCATAAAGGTGCACGTTGGGTATCCGAAGGAGCACGTAGAGGCAATATTCTTCAAGATCGGGAATTGTTCTCCTGTGTGACGGGAAGATACAACTAGGCCTACTCGGTGAATTACAACTAAGTTGCGCAACACATGACTAGGTCATGGAGATGGTATTTCACAGGAATGAGTAAAACAGTACTTGTTGGAAACGAGATTGAACAAGGTATCGGGATACCAATGATCAAATCTCGGACAAGTCTTGTATCGTGAACAAGGGATTTGGATATATCATTTCAAGTTCGAACGCGATGGAGAATCGTGGAGTGCATAGGGGTCAACATGGGCATCCCGATCCCGATGTTGGTCATTGATATGGATCATGTATATAGCATTTCCGAATCGAGTTAAACACGCTTAAGGGCAATAATACGCTTGGAGATCATCCTGCTAGATGGAATCATGAAAGAGAGAGAAATCGGAATCGTTCTAGAGAGATTCGAAGTCGTTCGGAGAAAGAAGGAAAGGAAAAAGGACTAAAAGGAGTTTAAGATAAATAGGAATTTGAATATGTATTTATTATATGTTAATTATGAATTAATATATTCAAAATAACATTTAAATTAAGATTTATAAAAGTGACTTTCTTATCAGGCCAAATCCCAGAGGGATTTTACCTGGAAAAGAAATCACAGCAAAATGAAAAAAAGGGGAAAACTGCTGCTGGGTCGGGTGTGACCCATCCCAAGCAAACAACAGGGTGGGCGACGGCTAAAGGGCACCGCGCGAGGTCGGCTCTGCGCTGACCGCCGCTCGCGGGCCAAATGCCAACAGCCCACCCGGGGGGCCTCGACCGCCAGCCGCCTCTCTGGCCAAGATGGGCCGCTGGGCACTCGGGTCAGCCCACCCGGAGTGGCTGGCTAGCGCGTAGCTAGCTACCGCGTGGGACGGTGCAAACTGGGCCGCTGGGGGCGCTGAGGCCCACCCGGGACACAGGCTGGCTGCCGCCACTGGAGGGCGAGATGGGCCGTGCGGGTGGCGCCTAGGCCAACTAGGTTGGTCATCTGTTGTTGTTTGGGCTGCCCAGTTTTGGCCCGTCCGACTGTGTCCGAATTTCCTGATATTTTTCTTTGTTGTTTAGTCCCACATGGGGCACCTAAAGGGGAGGGCACACCCCCTCTACCTATATAAAGGGGTGCCCATGGGAGGACTAAATAGAGACTAATACACAAGTATTTGGGGTATCCCCTTTGGTTGGAATACTCCTCTCTCTCAAGTTGCCTTCGCTGTGACATGGTCCCAAGTTAGGACTGTGCGTGCAAAGTCAATGCATCCGCGGCACACCGTTGTGCTGCGGGGATTCCAGGCAGGGGATCTACTTCCACAACCCTAGCAGGGATCAAGGAGTTCGGGAGTCGTCGCATTGCACCATATGCATGCGATAACTCGTTGGGGCTATTGAAGCTTCCGGGCCATTGTACAAGGACCTAGACAAGGGGCGACGTGCGAGGATCTTCGCGGCCTTGAGGTCAGACGGGTATGACTATATCATCAATGCTCTGGCATGAGCGTAACGCTTTCTCGGTCTTAAAGGGTACGTTACCTTTGTCTTCCTCCATTACTGCATTACTTCTAGATAGGTCCTTGGGCATTCAGGGTATTCTGCGTAGGTAAATTTTTTGTTACCTGCTATGGAACCCTATAGTGGTATCAGAGCCTAGATCTATGGTTAGTCTACGGATAGACACATGCAAAGTGTGGGCATCGATACCTTAGTTGTTACCTTCCCACGTGTATTTGCTCATATCACGATACTGTGAGATGAAGCGGCCCGGACCGACCTTACGTGTAATCCTACACGAGACTGGTTCCACGCTCGACATACAGCATGTACCGTATAAGTGGCTAGCAGGCGTCTATATCTCTCACAGTAGTTGATATGGCATCTACAACGGAAGGCCCCGAAAGGGGTGTAGTAGCGATAACTATCATATCTATGTTGTGGTTGGAAGTTCGTAGGTAGAAACCGTTCTATCATGAAAGCCTTAACAACCACGTAAAATTTGCAATAGATAGAGTAGAGGCGTCTAACTTTATATTGCAGGAAAGCCTCTGTGATGTGATATGGTCGCAAGTCATGAAAAGGTAAGGTGGTTTACTTTTCCTGTTGCTAAGTTGTGTAGTAGTAATCATCGCGATGATGAACGACAAGACTGATAGCGTTGTGGACTTGGCGCCAAGCTGGAGCACTTGATGGAGATCATGGAGCGGGAAGACAACCATGTCACGTCACATGATTAGATATGATTTAATCTTTGTTTGCATCTTGTTTGACTGCTGTTATTAGATACACTACGGTAGCATTTAAATAGGATGATCCCTTATTAATACCAACGAAAGTGTTCTCCCTTAGTGTGCACCACCAAGAAAGTTCTTCGTTATGAGGCCGGCCGTGACGATCGGGGGTCAGACATATCTACGTTCGCATACAGTGGGTGTAAGCCATGTTGCACAATGAATACACTAAGGTTAAGTTGGCGAGCCTAGCATGTGTAGACATGGCCTCGAAACACAACGATCGAAAGATCAAGAACGAGTCACATGGATGATGTGATCGACCGGTAAACTCCACCCTAGCACCCACATTGATGGCCATGACGATCGGGGGAGATGTGGGGACTAGGGATCGTGTAATCACTAAAACTGTCTTTAGGGATGATAGTTTAAGTGGGAGTTCATCTGAACTCCATATTATGAACTTTGTCTCAGTCCTTTTTGCAAATATCTTGTAGATTATAGCCATCCCCTTAGTTCAGGACATATATAGTCCATTGATGAACGGGGAGAAACTTAAGTTAGATGGGTAGATTTTCATCGATTGATACCAACGCCAAAGTAGGATCCTCATAGAAAACCATCTCCTATATGTCCTTTGTGAACCTCTAAAAGATTTCCCTAATGAATCCGACGGTGGAAAAGACACGACCCTTCGTGACCGTCGTGATACCTTCGCCAAGGTTGAACCCAAAGTTGGGATCGTTATCAATAAAAAGTGTATATGTGATATACAAGGAATGAACGTTTCCATGAAACGCTTATGCAGCTTTCAAGTATTGGATACTTAATCTTGTTTTAATGAAAATAGGACCCTCTGCGTGAGAGTTACAGATGGAACGAGGCACTGATGGCATGATGAAGGCAAGCAAGCTAGTTGATGGCCAACGACACTCCTTCCCTCGAAGTTTATCATTGAGATTAGTAGATTTGAATAAAAGTTTTGTAATCAAGTTTGTGAAATTTATAAGTGTATCTTGCTTATTGCGAGACGGTTATTCATATTAATAAGAAACAATTCAGTTGTTCTGTTTTTATGAGTGATCCCTTTTATAATTCACATTGGGATTATGAACGTGTTATTCTAGTCTTTGTCGGTATGATAAAAGGACGTTTATAAGAATTGCCAAAAGATATTCAAGTTTAAATGATGAATAACACTATTGTTTAAGTCATTTGGGTTATTGCATGTTTTTCATATTAATGAAGATCGGGGTCCTAGATATTTCATCTAGAGACTTTGCAGAACCATGCCTCGATTGGAAGAATGACTAAAACTCCGCATTCTGGTAAAACAATGATATGCGAAGAAGTGTTGAATTTTATCCATGCGATGTATTGTATTTTCAACAGATAGTGGAAATCATTATTTGGCGAGTTTAGGTAAATAAGTGTATTTACTTAATGAAACACAAGGTTGAAACTGTTTGAATTGTTCAAAGGATTTCAAAATGTAATGGATATAAGATTAACGAGAATTCCAAAGTCTTTGCAATTTGATCCAAGTGATTTCGAATTCAAGTTAATAGCAAATTGGCATATAAGGGACTTTTGAAAACAGTTTCACGAATTATGATGATTGGACTAATCAAATCGTATTGACATGTCTAATAAATTGCAATCATAGTATATAAGACACATTTGGTCCAAATGATCTTCGAATGGTTTAAAGTTAGGAATTAGAGTTAGAGATTGAATTAGTAAACACTGAAAGGTATTAGGAACATCTAAAGATTCGCAGAAACAGCACCATATGTGATATGGCAAGCTCAAGTTTCTAGAGATTTCGATAGTTCGAGATCGTTGCGAATAGTAAGTCTTTGTGGTACATTCTTAGTAAAGACTATGAATGCAAATTCCAAACTAAAGCCCAAAGAAGACAAAGTTTGTACTATCTCGGTGAGGTATTTCCTTTGAGAAAAAGGTTCTCATAGAAGTGTTAGTGGTAAGGCAAAAGTGTAAGCTAAAGTTTTGACCTTACCTCCAAATTGTCATGATTGTAAAACAGAATATGTTCCGGAAAGAAACTTTACAAATAGAGGGAAACTGTGATGATGTGATCATAAGTGTTTTAGCTAATACTTTATGAAAGTAGGATCCAAGAACTTGTTCTGCCAGTTGCAGAATTCCATTCTTGATTCACTTATGGGAATAAGACATACCTACGAACTACAAAGAAAGTTTGATGGATCTAAGTACAAGAAATGACTCAAAGTCATGAAATCCCAAATTAAGTAACATTTGACATTATGAAGTAAAAATTACTTGATCTCATTAAGTAATGGAATTTACTTAATATTTCCAGTAAACTTCAAAGTTGAAAGGATGGAAATGAAACTTAAATGGAAGACATAAAAGCTTATTTTGTCACAAAGTTGTTTTGACAAATTCTTAATGTCTATTGGATTGAAGCAGCAAATAAGTCCAATTTGGAAATTGGTAAATGACTGTTCAAAACTGCAAAGTCTTCAAGAGTATGAAGAGAAAGGTTGTAACCGGTACAACAAGTAGGTTTTGATCAATCAGGAATTGCTGAAGTCTTGTAGCAGAAAATTCTCGATTTGATATAAGATCAAAGAATTTTGGATTTGCCAGGATTATCGAGAGAAGTCTGCAAATTGAGTGGGAGCTAAGAGGTTTCCCTAATGGAATATGTGGACAACATATTTGAGTGGGAGATGAGCATCATCCTAGGATATCAAATATTGATGCAGTATTTGAGTGGGAGCATGACAATGTTCTGGAATATGTAATCAACATATTAGTGAATAATGTGTTTGCTATTAGGAATGATTAGATCATTGGATGGATGAAATTCAACATATATTAAATATAGGGGATCTATGTGATTAGATCAGGATGTTTAATGAACATTAAATGTCAAAGTGCTTGGAGAATTCTGAAAGTGTTCAGAAGGACCTAGTTGATATTCTGAAAAGAGTTCAGAATGGATTCAAAGAAAGAATTGGTTCTTACTTGAGAAGCATTGAGTAAAGACTCGATGTTTATGACAATGGTTGAAACATGGAAAAGGTATGCACTGCATCAACTATGCCTTGGCCATAGTTTTTCTAAGGTAAAACCTATGTTGTTTGTACTTGACATAATGTGACCCATGTTCTTAGATATGAAGAACAAGGATTCTAGAGTGATTTCTGAATCACTGAATCAGAGTTAAGTTTGAACACATCGAAAGCGTGGCTAGACATCAAAGTGAAATTATTGCACTTTGATTAGAATTTACATAGATATAGAAGTATTAGGATATTTCAATATTAGCAAGTATAATTTTGGTCTAGAGAGAGTTCAACTTTCGACTAAGTGTGTTTGGTAGTTATACACGACATCTTGAAAGTTCTATTAACCGATAGATCATCATTGTATAAGCTAGAAAATAGAAGTCTCACTTTGTCACCAAAATGTTAAAACGCATTATATGATAATGGTGTGAATGTCAAGACAGTTGACATTAATGATTTGCAAAATAGGACCTTATGAATCTGGTGAAACAGATTTAGAACAGGTAGTCCTCCATGAGCAAACATGATCAATAAACTCATATGAGTATATGGTTTATCATTAGTAGCAATGCAGCTAGATTATTTGTACTCTAGTGCAAGTGGGAGACTGAAGGAGATATGCCCTAGAGGTAAATAACAAAAGGATATTATTATCATATCTTATTAGTTCATAATAGTTTTATATCATGTTATAATTGTATCAAGCGGAAACACTGATACATGTGTGGTATACAAACAACTCAGGTCCCTAGTAGCCTCTGTTTAACTAGTTCATTGGGTAGACGATGATCAAGGTTTCCTGATCATGGGCTAAACAAAAGTCATCGACAATGAGGTCATGTAATCTGGAATGATGTGATGGACCATTTCCCACCAATGATTGTTGCAACACAATCATGTCACTTAGTTCACGTTGCAATTATCAAAAACAGATTGTCCTAATCCTTAGACCGTGAGATCTTATCAATCACTATTACCGGAGGATGCTTAGACTATATCAACCGTCACATGTGACTAGGTGATCGTAGACGTACACATTGGGTATCCAAAGGAGCACGTAGAGGCAATATGCTTCAAGATTGGGAATTGTTCTCCTGTGTGACGGGAAGATACAACTGGGCTCACTCGGTGAATTACATCTAAGTTACGCAACACATGACTAGGTCATGGAGATGGTATTTCACGGGAACGAGTAAAACAGTACTTGTTGGAAACGAGATTAAATAAAGTATCGGGATACCGATGATCAAATCTCGGACAAGTCTTGTATTGCAAACAAGGGATTTAGATATATCATTTCAGGTTCGAACGCGATGAAGAATTGTGGAGTGCATAGGGGTCAACATGGGCATCCCGGTCCCACTATTGATCATTGATATGGATCATGTCTATAACATTCTCGAACCGAGGGAAACACGCTTAAGGGCAATACGACGCTTGGAGATCGTCCTGCTAGATGGAATCATGAAAGAGAGAGAAATTGGAATCGTTCCGGAAAGATCCGAAGTCATTCGGAGAAAGAAGGAAAGGAAAAAAGGACTGAAAGGAGTTTTAGATAAATAAGAATTTAAATATGCATTTATTATATGTTAATTATGAATTAATATAATCTAAATAATATTTAAATAAATATTTATAAAAGTGACTTTCTTATTAGGCCAAGAGGGATTTGACCTGAAAAGAAATCACAGCAAAATGAAAAAAAGGGGGAAAAACTATTGTTGGGTCGGGTGTGACCTAGCCCCAGCAAACAGCATGGTGGGCGACGGCTAAAGGGAACCATGCAGGGTCGGCTCCGCGCTGACCGTCGCTCGCGGGCAAATGCCAACGGCCCACCCGTGGGGCCTCGGCCGTCAGTCGCCTCGCTGGCGAGGTTGGGCCGCCGGGCGCTCGGGCTGGCCCACCCGGAGTGCTGGCGGACGCGCAGCTAGCTGCCACGCGGGGCGGTGCAAACTGGGCCGCCGGGGGCGCTGAGGCCCACCCGGGACGCAGGCTAGCTGCCGCCGCTGGAGGGCGAGCTGGGCCGCGCGGGTGGCGCCTAGGCCCACCCGGCTGGTCATTTGTTATTGTTTGGGCTGCCCAGTTTCGGCCCGTCCGGCTGTGTCCGAATTTCCTGATATTTTTCTTTGTTGTTTAGTCTCACATGGGCCACCTAAAGGGGAGGGCACACCCCCCTCTGCCTATATAAAAAGGTGTTTATGGGAGGACTAAATGGAGGCTAATACACAAGTATTTAGGGTATTCCCTTTGGTTGGAATGCTCCTCTCTCTCTAGTTGTCTTTGCTGTGACGCGGTCCCAAGTTAGGACTGTGCGCGCAAAGCCAACGCATCTGTGGCACGCCATTCTGTCACGGGGATTCCAAGCAGGGGATCTACTTTCCGCAACCCTAGCAGGGATCAAGGAGTTCGGGAGTTGTCGCATTGCACTGTATGCATGTGATAACTCGGTGGAGCTATTGAAGCTTCCGGGCCATCGTACAAGGACCTGAACAAGGGGCAACGTACGAGGATCTTCGCGACCTTGAGGTCGGACGGGTATGACTACATCATCCATGCTCTGGCATGAGGATAATGGTCTTCAAGGGTACGTTACCGCTGTCTTCCTTCTTTATTGCATTACTTCTAGATAGGTCCTTGGGCATTCAGGATATTCCGCGTAGGTATTTTTTTTTTGTTATCTGCTATGGAACCCTACAACAAATTCATCGTATTTTATTTAATAATAGAAAGTAAGGAATATCTTGCCTTCATACCGCCTCTACTAAAATGCCCATTGCATGGTCGAGCAAAAGATGAATCAGGAAAACGGTAGAAGCTAGTGTTTTTCTTAAGAAGATTAAAATGCTTCTCCTCGTCAACTCCTTTTCATTTAACTTGCTAAACAGATTTTTATAAGAACAAACAAAAATTATGTTCAGTAGGAAATTTCAACCAAATAAATAGAAAAACAAATGTGTGGCTCTATGTCGATATAGAAGATCTTCTATCTGCATTGGACCTTAAATGATGATCATAGGACCTTTGAGCGGTTGAACCTCAAACACCAACGGCTCCTTCCATGCAACAACAGGGCTCCGGTGTGAACTAAACTCTAGTTGCAACAAAACACAAGCATGAGAACAACACCCGCGGTTTCTTTTCTTCCGAAGAATACATGTGTAAGATACATGATAAAGTATCAAATCAGGTCAACATCTAGCTAAGCCTTACCTCCTCTGGTACTGGCTGCAAGCTAGCTTACTGCACGAGGAATCAGCGTCCTCGTTTTGCCTACAAAGCCAATGAGGAATAAAAGTTGCCAGTGGCTAAAACAAGAAAACTTTGAGAAAGTGCTCGGAATCATACCGAACCTCCGGCTTTCATGTTGATTATCATGTTTTTCAGGCCTAAGATAAGGTGAACTATTGTTACAGAAGATAAGAGATCATGATACAACTTTTGGATCGCCTAAAAATCAGCATATGAATTGCAATCGCCCAGGTTTAGGAAAAAAGTTATGAGGAACATTGACCACTCCTATATTTCCTCTTACTGAGTTCAAGCATGAAACAGAAACGCCCGGAGTTTCTATTGACTGAAGTACCAACCACATTGGTGACTCTAAAGGAGCCTTTTAGCAACCAATGGGTGGCATCGATTCCCAGACTTCAAGGAATGACAATACTCATTTGATAAAAACATATCCATTATTTCTACTCCATTGCTTAGTAATAGTCCATTTCTATGTTCATGATCGGTGAAACGGGAAATCAGCGATCAACTGATATGCAAATGGACATATTCAAATATGCACGTCCAAGGAGATAGAAAAACGTTTACCACACTGGGAATCCCTGTATGGCACAGTGGCTGGGTGAGCATGACGACTCACATGGCTGTTAGGAGGGTGACCATGATTATCTTGCTAAGGTATCTCGGCTTGCGCTTCAGATCGGAGAAGTCCATCTCCGCAAGCAGCATCGGTTCAGTTTAGCAACACCGACGCGTACAAACACGCAAGTAAAAAATCTCATAGCATCAGATGGGAATGAGAAATAACACAAAGTATCATGGATGCCAAGTCGAAATTCACTAGTTAATTCCTAGTTGCACAAGCTAATACATGTCAGAGGAAAACTAATTAATTCCCAGTTGCGCGATCTAATACATGCCAGAGGAAAACAAATTGTTCTTGGTAAATTAAAATTTTCAAAAACAAATTGTCCACGGCGCGATATAGTTTATACTAGTGAGCAAATCGACACAGTAAGATATTTTCAAAAACTACAAGACATCATATAATAGAATTGTGCCAAACTAGTCTATCATATTGTTAGTACAAGTCCATCTTCTGACATCTGCCCAAGCGCCGGTCACCTCACAGCTGACCATCCACGTGAGCCTGGAGCACTCAACTCCGCACTCTGACCTCTCACAGGCAAATGCAGCCGCTTTGGACTATCTGGATGGCGACGAGGAGCACAACATAGAAGGCGATGCATCGGACACCTTGAACACGTGCGGGGACCCTCCCATAGACTTCTTGCACTTCACGTCGCCATCCAAGCCCTGGTGACCACTTTGTGGAACTCCTCCCCTCCGCCACCCCATTGATCACATCCTCCCATCCTGAAATATATTAGGAAAATTAAATGGAATATAAGTTGAATTATTTCTCTCATGCTATCTATTTGGTTCTACGTTGTTGAATGAGGCAATACATGTTGCAGTCTTCTTAACATTTCAGAATTCCATTTATGTGAATGATCTTGTAGTCGATGATAGTAGAACAGTAGAACCAGCTCAATAGTCTACTTGGAAAACCATAAGCTGCTAAATATTAATCTGGTGGGTTATACCGGTTTTACAATTGCTAAAACGACTAAATGGCCTATTACCGCTGTTTACAGAATATTGACGAGATGTGCACACCTTGTGTTGTGAAACATAATTGACCAGAAAACCAAAATTAAGCCTACTTTGGTGAATTTTGACAAGTTAGATAAGAGATGACACCATATGTAATTACAGGATTAAAACCAGCGACCTGGTTTGGAGCCTGGTTCTAGTTAGATGGAATTGACCCACCAGAATGGTTATTAAATAGTGTGGTAGAGGATTCAAATTCACGACCTTTATAAGTTTACATGGGAGGATACACTGGCCAATTCAAACATCTATAATGTTCCACTTATGGAAAAGGAAGATTTTGTCAAACAGTTACTGTTCTATTATGCAGAAGAGTGTTACACAAGGAGTATGCTAAAGGTACCTGATGCGAACAGAACCGCGCCGACGATGTCGTGCGGACCGCCGTCGAAGTCGGCTCTGTCGGATGTCTATGGAAGCGGTCGTGGAGACGGGCCCGGCGTCAACGAGATCGGAGCAGGGGTTGGCGGCGTGGATACTTCATACGTGTGGAGGGGACTTGTGTGGAGGCGGCAGCGTGCACGCAGACTTGGAGAACTGAGAGGGGATGGCGGTGGCGCGACTGCGCGGGGAGAGGGAGGGGCAGCGCGAGTGCGGCCTAGAAGCGGTGGCTGCGTACGGCGTCTGGACACCCATTCCACAAGTGATCGTGGGTTCCATTATTTTCCCAACAAATTACTACCTGGGCCTGATGGGCAACGTCGTTTTTTTTCCAAAGAATTACTACAAGGTTTGTTGGGCTAAATCTTTCCCGACCGTTAGATCAAATTATACTAGTCATATTTAACGAGTAGTAAAAGGTACCGTAAAAATTGCCTATTCCATTGGTAATCATCAAATATGCAACCACATACACACAAAACATAATTTATTGTTGCTTAAAGTTTTGCCAAAACCAATTTTTTCTAAAGAGATTCTTGATCAGTGCCAAGAGTATATATGGACGACAGAGAAAAACATTTTTTCATGCGGTCACATGGCTGGCAATCCGCAGATTGTAAGAGCGCCATAGTAAGACCACCAGTTACAGAATACTTAGTACCGGACAAATTTTGATAAAAAAATAAAATGAAAGTGAAATATTTTGTTTGAGAGGATACAACATACATATATCTTTTAAGAAAGTTCACTATCACAAGTGTACAAACCATAAACTATCACCGAAATGGTGAAGTATACTGTAACAACTAGTTTTATTTCAATTTGGCTTCAAACATGCTTATAGTTACCCCATAAAGCACTCCCTGCAGTGTGGTTCCTAAAATACCATCTTCCATTTCAGAAAGAACACTAACTAACAAGTATTCTCTTCAAAATCATCATGGAGTATAGGGAGAACACAAGGAATCATCAATGCTCAAAATTGAATCATCAAAACATTCACGAAAAACCTTATCTCCTCTATTAGTGTTTAAAACAGAATTAATCTTCTAGTAGTAAGAACTAAGAACCAACCTCTGAACCTCTAGGGTAATAGTCTTGCTCTAACCTCTAGGACTCCAAGGTAACAATCTCTCTCTATTTGAAACCCCCTTACTCTGAAAGAAGCGGGAGAGTTTAGTACATGGAGAAACATTATTATTAGGGAAATTACAGTACATATATATTAGTAGCTTTAGCAAAATTTCCTCTGCCATTTCACCGCGTTGTTGCTCCAGCCTTCCCCGCGTCCCTCTGGTCGCCCCATAGGCTCTGCCTTGTCGCCCGCAGTCCTCTCTGCCAAGTGAATTGCCACCATATGCTCTGAATCACCTGAGCATTTCTTCACAGTAGAGTAATGTACCATCTCATCTAAGATTTGCAAAGATTGAAGTTGCCTTGAGGATCAGAATGACAATTAGGAACTTGCTCTTTTGGTATACCAGTAAATAATGAAGTATCTATCACCTCGAAATGACAGGATTAACTATAACTGAATCAGCATGTGGTTGCATCCGTCATAGATTCAACACGAGAACGAGGGTGGAGCCTCTATGCTCGAGGGGTGGAACTTCGAGGAGGATGACAGACACCGGTCAAGGACGGCTCAAAATGGTCGGGTGGCCGCCCAGCGGAGCCCCATGGCGGAGGGTCATATTTGCATCAGAGGTAGCATGCTAGGATTTGGACAGGGCCACGGTGAGAGGAGGTGCACGGAACAGCGTGCAAGAGAATGGCTCCAGGGCGGCAAGCTGCGAGAGAAGGACTCTGGTGTAGGAGACACTGGAGAGACCATGCCGGCCACGACAGTGATGAAAATCCCTAGGCAGCGAGTCACGGACTAATGAACAAAGGCGACCTCACGGACTCAAGTAACTCGAGTCATGATAGAAGCGATGCTAGTGGGTTTAGTTGGGCCTGGCCCAACTATGTGCTGACAGACGTAATGCTGCGATGATCGAACAATGCGCGACGAAGGCGAGCGACGTATCAGCGAGTGAAATGCATTGGCATTCCTAGAACCCTATGGCAAACTGGTCCTAGAACTCATCGTGTATGTCCACCTAAGGTCCTTGCTACGTATCCTGATAACGTGGCGATGAGGGTCGACCCACGACGGTGCTCCGCGCTGGCCCATGAGCGCGCGACCATAATCATCAAGCACACTACAAAAAAAGACAGCTTGAGAAGCACCACAATCTCTTTCAGCTCCCTTTGAATTTCATTTTTTCCACCATTTATCATCTTCTTCTTTGGTAATCCACTGTTGCTTCTTGCAGATAACAAGTTCAGTGAGCTGCTAGCCTTTGTCTGATTTTGACAAATCAATTCGAACTTCTCTAGATACTCCTCATACACATCCTCCCACTTCCAGAAATTGCAACCACCTCTGTGTCTGAGTTTAAAAAAATGAACAACCAAATCAGCTTCTGAATTCAAATTGCACAGAAAAGGGGAAAAGACAGAGCACACACCCCATGATTCAGACACTTCTAGAAATGCCTGAGGTAGTTGTCCTCAGTCTTGGAGACATAGTGCTTCACTCTCTGGACATTGCAGCTATCGCACACAACCAACGGAAAGCGCGATCGCATGCTCTCCGACGAGCTCCTGCCATTGCCGCCACCCATGACAAAAAGCAGGGGTAGAAGAAGAGAGGGGGAAAGCTTGCCTACATGGTCGAGCGGACGAGGGATTGAAGGTTGCAAATGAGCGGGGCCAGCTACACCAATGAGCTCCGGCGATTTCCGGTGGCTCTGACACGCACTTTGTCGATATAGGGTTTTAGAAGGGGGATTTCGGTCTCATAACATTTCACTCCGTCGTCACGCGCATCGTGGGCCAGCACGGAGCGCCATCGCGGGTTGACCCTCGTCGCCACGTTATCAGGATACGTAGCCAGGACCGTAGGTGGACATCCACGATGAGTTTCAGGACCATTTTGACACACTTTCTGTATTGCGGGACTGTTCCAGCTGTAGCCACATAGTTTTAGGACCGCCGATGCATTTCACTCCGGGATCGGCGAACGCGGTATATTTTTAAAGTAGTAGAGAGAGCTTGCACCCTCGTGTCGTCCTCCTGGGCGACTCGGGGGCGACCTCACGCGCCGCCGCCGGCCCCCAACCTCACCCCTCCCCTCCCCCGCCGCTGCCGCTGGCTCCGCCACGGTGGTGGCGGTCCCTGCCGCCGAAGGCTAGCTAGGAAGATCCACGGTGAACGTGTGGTGGCCGGGCGCCATGGCGTCGTCCCCCCGGCGTGGGTCTGCTTGGTGGTGATGGGGGGTGTGGCGCTTCGTGCTTCTGCGGCGGCCGACGTGGCAGCGGCTAGTGGCGCCGGCAGCCATTGGTGCTGCCCTTGGTGGCGGTCGTGGTCGGGGCCTGATGACCCACAAGTATAGGGCGTGTATCGCAGTATTTTCGATAAGTAAGAGTGACGAACCCAACGAGGAGCAGAAGGTGTCGACGAGTGGCTTGGAGCAGGAATTCTCTCTAAATACTTAGCAAACGGATTTTAGGGGTTTTTGATAATGCAGATAAATAAAGTGCGAGTAAATAAAAGACAATAATAATAGATGCAGCAAGTGGCTCAATCTTTTCTTTAGCAAAGGACAAGCCGGTTGTATTACTTAAGATGACCAAACGTTCTCGAGGACACATGGGGATATCGTCAAGTGCTTTCGCTTCATATAGTTGATTAATCTTCTTTAATTTGATAAGTGTTGTGTGGGTGAACCTGTGCTAATGTATTAACCTTCCTAGGACTAATACATACTTGTGATTAAACCCCTTGCAAGCATCCGCAAGTACAAGAAAGTAATTAAGATAGAAACCTAACCACAGCTTTAAACTCTGAGATCCTACACTTGTGCAAAGGTTTCCTAACGGGGGTTCAGGTTTCTGTCACTGCGGCAACCCGTACGATTAGTAGCCAAATACACAATGCATTCCCCGAGGCCTGATAGGTCCATTTTGCATCACTATTCTATATCATAATTTACTGTTATTCATTGATATATTTCATATTAAGAGATGATACTTATGTTATTTCATCTGTTTGCATGGTTGATGACTTTTGGAGCATGGACCGCTGCAGTCAGGATTCTGATGGAAAAGGTGTTGTTTGGAGGCAAAATTCATGAAGATCAGAAAATCCGGAAAAATATATAGAAAATCCTATTTTTCCAGAAGACGAAGGAAGCCAGAAGGAGGAGTGGAGATGGGCCATAGGGGGCCCACACCACCCCCTGGCGTGGGCCACCCTAGGTCGCGCCACCAGGTGGTGTGGCCGCCCTGACCCACCTCTGGCTCTCCCCTCTAGCGTATATAATCCTCCCGAAACCCTAATACTCGGGGAGCGACCACAGAAAGATTTCGCCGCCTCTGCGGGCCGGAAAACACCGAGAGAGAAAGATCTCTCTGGCAGACAGATTTCTGCCGGGGGAATTCCTTCCCGAAGAGGGGAGATCGTCGCCATCAACACCACCATCAAGTTGGACTTCATCGGGATCATCATCATCATCACCACCACCATCATCACCATCAGCACCCTCATCACCATCTCCATATTGCTGTAACAACTGGGTTGAATCTTGCATAGTTTTTAGGGGAAACTTTCTCGGTGGTGATTACTCTTTGTAGTTGATGCTATTGAGTGAACCATTGAATTATTGTTTATGTTCAGATTGTTATACATCATTATTCCATCTCTGATCATGATCCATATGATGTCTTGTGAGTAGTTCGTTTTGTTCTTGAGGACATGGGAGAAGTCATGTTGTTAGTAGTGGAGTTGTGTTGAGAAAGATTCAATAGTTTGATATTTAAGTTGTGGTGTACTTCTTCTAGTGGTGTCATGTGAACGTCAACTACATGACAAATCACCTATATGGGCCTAGGAGAATGCATTGTGTATTTGGCTACTAATCGTAGGGGTTGCCGGAGTGACAGAAACCTGAACCCTCGTTAGGAAACCATTGCACAAGGGACGTCAAGGTCTTAGAGTTTAAAGTTGTGGTTAGGTTTCTACCTTAATTACTTTCTTGTACTTACGGATATTTCCAAGGGGTATAATCACAAGTATGTATTAGTCCTAGGAAGGTCGGTACATTAGCACAGGTTCACCCACACAACACTTAGCAAGCTAAAAAAGATTAATCAACTATATAAAGCGAAAGCACTTGACAGTCTTCCCATGTGTCCTCGAGAACGTTTGGTCATATTAAGTAATACAACCGGCTTGTCCTTTGCTGCATAAAGGATTGGGCCACTTGCTGCATTTATTCTTATTGTCTTTTGTTTACTCGTACTTTATTTACTTGCATTATCAAAAACCCCTAAAAATCCATTTGCTAAGTATTTGCAGAGAATTCCTGATACATACCACTAGCCAGCACCTTCTGCTCCTTGTTGGGTTCGACACTCTTACTTATCGAAAATACTGCGATACACCCCCTATACTTGTGGGTCATCAAGACTATTTTCTGGCGCCGTTGCCAGGAGGGAAGCGCTATTGGAGAGTGGAACTGGTAAAGGAAACCTCTACTTTAAGTATTGTTTACTTCTGTTAGTTGCTTTATGTTCGTTATGGATAATTCGCTGAGTTTCTTATTTGGTAATGCTACTACCACTGCTATGGTAGTAGATGAACCACCACCTGCTGAGAATGATGCTTTTAAAATACCTACAAGAATTATTGATCGTGTTATGGATAATTACTATGTTGGGGATGGAACTGTCCATCCCAATGATCATTTGCTCTTTGTACACGAATTATGCGGGTTGTTTAAGTGTGTAGGTATTACTACAGATCAAGTTAATAAGAAGTTGTTCTCATTGTCACTGAAAGGAAGAGCTAAGGAATGGTATAAGCTGCTGAAGAATGGTCAAGCCCTGGAATGGGAGGAAATAGTACCTCTCTTTTATTCAAAGTTTTATCCTCCTAGTGAGATTCATAGAGATCGGAATCAAATATACAACTTTTGGCCTCTTGATGGAGAGAGTACAGCTCAAGCTTGGGGATATTGAAGTTACTTATGCTCAAATGTCTCATTCATGAGCTCCCCAATAATATTATTATCAATAACTTTTATGCAAGGCTTTCTCTTCATGATAAGGATTTATTGGATGCTTCTTGTGCTGGATCATTCACTCGCATGGAAGAAGAAGCTAAATGGGATCTTCTGGACCGTATTCAAGATAATGCTGAAGCATGGGAAAATGACAAAGGTAGAAAGTCAGGTATAAATTATGATTATGAATGCATTGAATCTTTTATGAGAACTACTGACTTTCAAAATATTAGTAATGCTTATGGTCTTGATTTACAAGTTATTACAAACTGTTTTAAGGCTTTTGCTTCTTATATT
This sequence comes from Avena eriantha, assembly GCA_910589775.1. NCBI lineage: Eukaryota > Viridiplantae > Streptophyta > Magnoliopsida > Poales > Poaceae > Avena > Avena eriantha. The sequence goes on from OU342742.1 coordinate 544,862,209, forward strand.
GAAATCCCAAAAAAGGGATGGAGCAAGTACCATGTGCCTTATAAAGATATTGTTGATTGTGTTCCTGTTGGGAGTACTGAGTATTGCACTATTGATCACATCTTACCTGAACCTTATATCGAGAAGATACCCTTCCCAGATAAGGTAAAGGATCATCCTATGATAACTAGTGTAATCACTAAAAGTGCAAAGAGAACTATAAACATGATGAACAAATAAACATTGAACCTGTTGTAGCAATTGTGAAAGACCTTGTCACTAAAAGCGTAGAAGATGGACACATAGTCTTTTGTGAGGATGCTTCTAATATTGTTTCACACCCTAATAGAACTAAAAAGGCTAGTGTCCATGTGCTTTCCGTTAGAATTTGTGATCATTGCTATTATGGTTTACGTGATATTGGTGCAAGTTCCAGTGTTATTCCTTATGAGCTTTACAGAGAAATTATGCATGAAATCAGTCCCTACGAATTGGAAGAGATTGATGTGGTCATTCACCTTGCTAATAGAGAGACCATCTCTCCAATTGGTATTGTACGAGATGTGGAAGTTCTTTGTGGTAAGATTAAGTATCCTGCTGATTTTCTAGTACTTGGTTCAGCTGCTAGTAAAACTTATCCTATCATTTTTGGTAGACCTTTCTTGAGTACTTGTGGAGCTATTATAGATTGTAAGAGGGAGAAAATCTTAACTTAGTTTGATGGGGAGTCTTATGAGTTTAACTTTTCGAAATTTATTAAAGAACCTTGTGAAAATGAAACTCATAATGAGGATTTTAGAGTTGAACAATTTGCTTCTTTTTCTCTTGCTCCTAACAATGCTTTGCAGCAATTTATGGAGGATCATGAAAGTGAAATCTTCATGGAAGAAAGGAATGAGATTGACGAGATTCTCCGTCGTCAACCCAAGATGCTTAAGCATAACTTGCCTATAGAAGACTTGGGTACCACATTGCCACCTAAAAAAGATCCGGTCTTCGATCTAAAACCTCACCCTGACGATCTTAAATATGCTTACATTGATGTTAAAAAGATATATCCTATTATTATTAGCTCTAAACTTTCAGGGAAGGAAGAAGAAAGGTTATTGGAGGTTTTAAAGAAAACACCGAGGGGCTATGGGCTATACTCTGGATGATTTAAAAGGGATTTCACCTACTATATGTCAACATGCCATCAATATAGAACCAGACGCAAAGCCAGTAGTAGAGCACCAACGACGTTTAAATCCTAAGATGAAGGAAGTAGTAAGAAATGAGGTATTAAAACTCCTTGATGCTAGTATTATTTACCCTATTGCTGATAGTGAATGGGTTAGTCTTGTTCATTGTGTCCCTAAAAAGGGAGGTATTACAGTTGTGCCTAATGATAATGATGAGCTTATTCCCCAAAGAATAGTAGTAGGCTATAGGATGTGTATCGATTTCAGAAAGGTTAACAAAGTTACTAAGAAAGATCATTACCCACTTCCTTTTATTGATCAAATGTTAGAAAGATTGTCTAAAAAGACTCATTTTTGTTTCCTTGATGGATAGTCTGGGTTTTCTCAAATTGCTATTAAACAACAAGATCAAGAAAAAACTACCTTTACATGCCCTTACGGAACCTATGCTTATAGACGTATGCCTTTTGGTTTATGTAATGCTCCTGCTACTTTTCAAAGATGCATGTCTGCTATCTTTCATGGTTTTTGTGAGGAAATTTTGGAAGTGTTCATGGATGACTTCTCTGTCTATGGAACTTCTTTTGATAATTGTCTGCACAACCTTGATAAAGTTTTGCAGAGGTGTGAAGAAACTAATCTTGTTCTTAATTGGGAGAAATGCCACTTCATGGTTAATGAAGGGATTGTCCTTGGGCATAATGTTTCCGAAAGAGGCATAGAAGTGGATAGAGCTAAAGTAGACGCAATTGAGAAAATTCCCTGCCCAAGAGACATCAAAGGTATTCGTAGTATCCTCGGTCATGTTGGTTTTTGTAGAAGGTTTATTAAAGATTTCTCTAAGATATCAAAACCCCTCACTAATCTTCTTCAAAAAGATGTACCCTTTATTTTTGATGATGATTGTAAGGAATCTTTTGAAACTCTTAAGAAGGCTTTAACTACATCTCCTATCGTTCAACCACCTGATTGGAGTTTACCCTTTGAAATAATGTGTGATGCTAGTGATTTTGCTGTAGGTGCTGTCCTTGGGCAACAAATTGATAAAAAGCTAAATGTTATTCATTATGCTAGTAAGACTTTAGACGCTGCTCAAAGGAATTATGCTACTACTGAAAAAGAATTTCTAGCTGTCGTCTTTGCTTGTGATAAGTTTAGACCCTATATTGTAGACTCAAAACTCACCATTCATACTGATCATGCTGCTATTAAGTACCTTATGACAAAGAAGGATGCTAAGCCTAGGCTTATTAGATGGGTGCTGCTTTTACAAGAGTTTGGTCTACATATTGTAGATAGGAAAGGTGCTGAAAACCCTGTAGCTGATAATTTATCTCGATTGGAAAATATCTTTTTTGGCCCTATGCCTGTTAATGATTGTTTTCCAAATGAACAGTTGGCTGTGGTAGGGGTAAGCTCGCGAGGGAGCCCTTGGTACGCTGATTATGCTAACTTTATTGTCTCCAAGTATTTGCCTCCAACTTTTACAGCTCAGCAAAGAAGAAAGTTCTTTTATGATTTGAGGCATTATTTTTGGGATAACCCACACTTATATAAATAAGGAGTGGATGGTATTATGCAAAGATGTGTTCCAGAATATGAACAAAAGGAGATATTGCGTAAATGTCATGGTAGTGCTTATGGAGGACATCATGCAGGAGATAGAACTGCGCAAAAGGTGATGCAATCAGGTTTCTATTGGCCTACCATTTTTAAAGATGCAAGAAAGTTTGTTTTATCTTGTGATGATTGTCAGCGTGTTGGTAATATTTCTAGACGCAATGAAATGCCTATGAACTACTCTCTAGTTATTGAACCCTTTGATTGCTGGGGATTTGACTTTATGGGTCATTTTCCTCCCTCGAAAGGTTATACTCATATTCTTGTTGCCGTTGATTATGTTACTAAGTGGGTAGAAGCCATTCCTATGAAGAGTGCTGACGGGGAGACTTCTCTAAAAATGCTTAAGGATGTTATCTTTCCTAGGTTTAGAGTGCCTAGGTATCTCATGACTGATGGAGGTTCTCATTTCATTCATGGTGGTTTTAGAAAGACCCTTGCTAAATATGATGTTAATCATAGAATTGCTTCATCTTATCACCCCCAAATTAGTGGGCAAGCAGAGTTATCAAATAGAGAAATTAAATCCATCTTGCAAAAGACTGTTAATAGATCTAGAAAAACTAGGCTAAAAAGTTGAATGATGCTTTATGGGCTTATAGGACTGCCTACAAAAACCCTATGGGGATGTATCCTTATAAAATGGTTTATGGGAAAGCTTGTCACCTACCTTTAGAATTAGAACATAAAGCTTACTGGGCAGTTAAAGAACTAAATAGAGATTGTAAGCTCGCTGGTGAGAAAAGATTATTTGACTTAAGTTCTTTAGATGAATGGAGGAGTGAAGCCTATGAAAATGCTAGGCTCTTTAAGGAAAAAGTTAAAAGATGGCATGACAAGTGAATACTTAAGAGAGAATTTCATGTTGGTGAGAAAGTTCTATTGTATAGGTCTCGTCTAAGATTTTTTGCAGGAAAACTACTGTCAAAATGGGAAGGACCTTTCATTATTGAAGAAGTGTACCGTTCGAGAGCAATAAAAATTTCTTCTTTAAGCACTATATTGCTGGAGATTCTTACAATGAAGATGTTGATGACTTTCAAGTTATAACTCCGGAAAAATTTATCAAGGACCAAATTCAGAGACCTACAGAGTCTGTTTCCAAATAGGTAACAGTTCTGGTAAGAAAAGTTCCGCGAAAATACTATCCAACCATATTTTTGCAGTTTTTAGCCAATAAGGAAAGTTACTGATGCAGCCCGTCCTACGGACGCTTCTACATCTACACCAACAAGTCCCCCAAGTGGACCCATGACTCGTGCCCGAGCCAAACTCCTCCAAGCTAAGGTGAACTCGCTCCTCTCTTCGTGCCACTTTGGTACCTCCTTTGATGGCGTGCTACTTCATACCACTACTTTGTGCATCATCAGGTACGAGCCCCCGCCACCAATAAAAAACTACCTTTACATACCCACGAGCCCTGAAGCTGCACCTGAGCTGAAGCTACCTGAGCCAAAGTGTCCGCCCGAATCCAGCCGGAGTGTCCGGCGCAACCGGAGTGTCCGGCGCGACTCAGCCGGAGTGTCCGGCCTGCCCGAGCCCGGACCTGGTGTGGACATTCAGAAGGTCAAATCGGACACACCCCGGACACCACCCGGAGTGTCCGGTCACCCTGGACTGTCCAGCCGTGCCGACCCGGACTGTCTGGCCCAAGCGATGGGCCTGCGAGCCTAGCTGGGCCCTATGGCCCATGTACCCCTCTACTTCGCCCAGAACTCTACTTTAATGCCTGAATTACCCCTGAACTTGTGGCTGGCCTATATATAGACCCCCACCTCCATTGTAAACCCTAGGCTTGATATTGGAATTAGTGGAAACCCCTTTGTGGATCTATCTAATTCTTGCCTCATGCTCCTTGACTAAGGAGCACCAATATCCCCAAACCTCGTTGGAGTTTGCATCGTGCCTCCGCGTTGTACAAGGACTAGGCATCGGTGTCCCTTTGCCTAGACGTCAAGATCTCACCGAGTCTCCCATCTCGTCGTGCCGGTTCGAGAGAGAGTCCTCCGCCCGACGCCGATCCTAGGGATTGCGCCAGACCGGTCACCACCGGTGTGAGCTATTGGTGTTTATCGCGGGGTTTGCGTGTGTGTGTTCATCGCGTTCTTCGTGTGTGTGTTCATCGTGTTCATCCTTCCCTCCTTCCCCCGCACTCCACCCTCGATTTGAAAGGGAATCGTGAAAGATTGGGCCACCCTAGAGGTTTGCCCTCAACATATTGGTATCAAGAGCTTCGTTGCTCACGATTTCCCCCACAAATTTTTCTTCTATCCACCAAAAATTCGAAAATCCCCACAAAAAATAGCCCATATTTTCCTTTGGATCGATCTCTTGATTTGGAGTGTTATTTGTGGTTTTGATCCGACCAAACCTTATCTAAGGAGTTGGTCCAGCTTTATCCTGCGTTTCCCCAGCCTGATTTGGCCAGTTTCTCGCGGATTTGAGGCCCGAAGGCGAGGATTTCCGCTCAAGAACACGAGTAGGAAACCCGCGCCGGAGTGTCCGGCTCATACCGACCGGAGTGTCCGGCCGAACCAGATCGAAGTGTCCGGCCCAGACAGACCGGAGTCCGGCTGTAATGCCAGTTTTGACAGTTTTGCCTCATTTCTCGCATTGGCTAATCTCTTTTGTTTGCTCGTGTCCCGTGTGCGTGTCAACAAGTACCAGCAAGCTTCCGCATCATCAACTTCCGCGCTCATCGACACCACGGACCACGAACATCATTCCGCACCACCGACGCCAAGTTCATCATCAAAGAAGGTATAACTTGCGTCACCTTGTTAACCCCCATCTTCCTTTGTGTGTACCTATCCCATGAGAGTGGCTCATCTTGTGTTTGCTTGAGCATTGTGCATTTGTCCTTGGATAGTGAGAGTGCAAGAGCAATATCAAGTGTGACTAGGTAGCATCAAGGGAGAGCAAAAAAAAAGGAAAAAGATACAAAGTAAAAGCAAAAGAAAAATAGTCTCCCCTTGCAAAAGAGAGTCTCAAAGCTTGTAAGCAAGAGAGAAAGAAGAGCGCGCAAGGCAAGTGCACAAATCCGTTGCTCACTTTTCCTCTTTGCAAATGAGCCACGGTCTCTCCTTGCATTAGCACGACAACGAGCTTAGTCTTTGCTAGGACTTTTGGTTTGCTCATTTTCATAGTCGTGTCAATCCCAACTTTCTCCACGTGTGTGTACATAGTCGTAGGTTCCCGTCACCCTTTTGAGTTGTTGACCTTCGCCTTTGACTTGAGTTTTGTTGGATTTTTACCACTTTTGACTATCCCTTTTCTTTTGGTTGGTTCTTTGGCTTTCCACAGCCCTAACCTACCACCAACAAGCTTTTTTTTAGTGTGAGTGTTCTTTGCATTTCCACTTTGCACGCTTATAGCTCTCACTTGTGGTTTCTAGTTTGGTGCAATCCCCAAGGTGAGGTACAAGGCTAACACCACCATATTACACTTCCATATACAATACTTGTGTGTTTTGCATGATGGATAGGCACGGTGAGACGAGCCAACCACCTCCCCAAGAAGAAGATCAAGGTCCGTACATGACGCGCGCAAGTCACTTCATCGTTCGACAAGAGTTCCGTGAACGTTTCCAAGCCCTTGAGACGCGACAGGATGAACAATTTGGCGAGACGCAAGCCGAGTTCAAGAACATCGACAACCGCTTCGACGGCCTCGAATGACAAATGCATGCAATGCATCACAACTTCGGCCACCAAAATGAAGCGCTCCAACGCTCCGTCGCTGAAACAAATGACAATCTTCGACGCCTCATCGATGGCATGAAAAGACCATGTTCACGTGCTTCAAGCTCTGCAAGTTCTTCGCATCATCATGCACCTCTTCCACAAGATCTACATCAAAGTGCTCAAAGACGCAATGATGCCCCCGTGGTTGAAGATGGAATCTCTTCGAACTATGTACCTTCCCCACGGCACGCTGCAACGTCAAGCTATGACGATGAACTCTCTTCAAGGCCACAAGCAAGGCAAGAAGCACACCGTCATCACGCAAGGGCACTAGTGATTCAACAAGAGCAACCACAAGAGGAACTGCAAGCGCAACCGCAAGTCTACCACCATCGACCGCGACACATTCTTGACACAACAAGTGATGACTCCAATTTGGAGAATCAAGTTCATCATCGACGTCAAGCTCTTCAAGATCCTCCTCCTCGTCATCAATGTCATGAACGTCAACAACGACACCATGGTCATCACGAGGCGCTTCCTCCACATCAACAAAACTTGGAGCGTCAAGTGATACAAGTTGAGCGACGCCCACCACGTCAAGAGGCTCATGACCATATTCTTCGCCGTGAGGCACATGTGCCTAACCAACATCACCAACCAAGGAACGAGCCTCCTCTTCGTCATCAACCTCATCAAGAGGCTCCACACCTTCGCCACCATGAGGCCCAAGCGCCTCAACCACGTCAACAACCGCGCCAAGAGCAAGAGCAAGCTCCTCAACAACAATACCAAGAGCAAGCTCCGCAACAAGGACGCGAGAACCACGTTCCACCTCCCCAACTACAAGATCATCAACAAGATCACCAAGCTCGTCGCAATGACCGCAATGATGAAGAAACTTTTGGCAAGCTCAAGTTCACAATGCCCAAGTTCACCGGATCCAATGACCCTAAAGAATACCTCTCGTGGGCACTCAAAGTTGACAAGATCTTCCGCATGCACAACTATAGCAACGAGAAGATGGTCGCCATGGCTTCGCTAGAGTTTGATGATTACGCCAACCTTTGGTGGGGACAAGTTCAAGTTGCTCGTGATGCAAGACAAGAGCCACCAATCACAACTTGGCATGACATGAAGGCTCACATGAGATCCCGGTTTGTCCCAGCGCACTACACGCGAGACCTCTTCAACAACCTTCAAGCTCTTCGTCAAGGGACAAAGACCATGGAAGAATACTTCAAGGAAATGGAACTCAACTTGATTCGCGCCAACATTGATGAGCGCATGGAGCAAACAATGGCACGTTTCCTTATTGGCTTGAATCACCCAATCAAGCGCATCATCGAGTTCCAAACATACAACACCATGGTTGAGCTTGTGCACATTGCAACAAAGGCTGAACGTCAAGTGCAAGAGGATATCAAGTACAACAAGCCCAAGACGTACTTCACCTACAAGCAAGCTTCAACCCCTACACCAAAAACTTTCAATGGTAGCTCCTCAAGTACCTCCAAGCCTTCCTTCAAGCCCACACTTCCTCAAGGAAAACTGCCACCAAGTGGCAAGCAAGCAAAAAGTTATACACCTTTCAACGGTGAATGCTACAAGTGTGGAGGTAAAGGACATAAGTCGGCCGAATGTGGAAACAAGAAAGTCTTGTTCATCCATGACAATGGTGATGAAGAGTACTTGAGTGAAGATGAGTTTGATGCCCGTGTCAAGGAAGCAATGGTAAGGCAACGAGTGGAAGATGATCAAGAACTCCTCATGTGTGAACATGACGCAATTCCATCGCTTGTCATCACAAGAATCTTGACCAATCAAGCACAAGAGCATGAAGACCAACGCTCCAATATCTTCCAAACACGAGCCGGCATCAATGGCAACTATCAAGGTGATCATTGACGGAGGGAATTGTCACAACCTTGCTAGCACCGAGTTGTGTGAGAAGCTCAACCTCACCCTCCATCCACACAAGCACCCCTACCACGTGCAATGGCTAAGTGACCAAGGGTCCGTGAAGATCAAGCATACCGTATCGGTCTCCTTCGCCATTGGTCCTTACAAAGATACAGTGGAGTGTGATGTGGTTCCTATGACAGTTTGCCACATGCTTCTTGGTCGACCATGGCAATTTGACAAGGCTGCTCAACATGATGGTCGCACCAATATATACACCTTCAAATGGCTCAACAAAATATGTTTTTTGCAACCGATGACTCCTAGCCAAATAATTGCGGACAATGCAAAGGCTTTAGCAAGGGCGCAAAGCACAACACCTACTTGTGAGAAGAGTAGTGAGAGAGAGAACCACCTCATAGTGAGTGAGAGCCACAAGCCAAATTCGAGTGGAAAAACGAAGAGTGTTCTCCTTGCCACCAAAAGTGAGATGAGAGATGTTCGGAACAACCCATCCATATTGCACTATGTCCTCCTTTGCAAGGGACTAGCGCAAGGAACTAACGAATTAACCAATGTTCCTCCATCTTTGAAGAGTGTTTTGCAGGAATTCAAGGATGTGTTTCCCGAAGAGCTTCCACATGGACTACCTCCTCTTCGCGGCATTGAACATCGCATCGACCTCATCCCCGGTGCACCACTTCCAAACCGCGCCGCTTACCGCACGAACCCGGAGGAGACGAAGGAGATCGAACGTCAAATCAACCAACTCGTCTCCAAAGGTTTGATCCAAGTTAGCACTAGTCCAAGTGTCGTACCTATGATTCTTGTTCCAAAGACGGATGATACGTTACGGTTATGCATGGACTGTCGTCCAATCAATGCTATCACCGTGCGTTATCGACATCCCATACCACGTCTCGATGACATGCTTGATGAGTTGCGTGGAGCCACTATTTTTTCAAAAATTGATCTTCGTAGTGGTTACCATCAAATACGCATGGCTGAAGGTGATGAGTGGAAAACCACCTTCAAGACCAAACTTGGTCTCTATGAATGGTTGGTTATGCCCTTTGGTTTATCAAATGCCCCATCCACCTTCATGCGCCTTATGAATCACATCTTGCGTTCTCTCATTGGAAAAAGTGTTGTTGTCTATTTCGATGATATTCTTGTTTATAGCAAATCACTTGAGGACCATATAACACATGTCAAGGAAGTTTTGCAAATCCTTCGACATGAAAAGCTTTATGTTAATCTTCCCAAGTGCACTTTTGCTAAAGACAAGTTGATTTTTCTTGGATTTGTCGTTTCTTCGAAGGGAATTGAAGTTGATGTTTCCAAGGTAAAGGACATACAAGATTGGCCCATACCAACAAATGTGAGTGAACTCCGAAGCTTTCATGGGTTGGTCGGTTTCTATCGTCGCTTTGTGAAAGACTTTTCAACCATTGCTTGTCCCCTTAATGAATTGACCAAAAATAATGTCACCTCCGTGTGGGGCAAAGCACAACAAAAAGCTTTTGATGAACTTAAAAAGAGGCTCACCGAAGCACCTCTTCTTGCTTTACCGGATTTCACAAAAACTTTTCAGATAGAGTGTGATGCTAGTGGTATTGGCATTGGAGGAGTCCTTATGCAAAACGGATGTCCTATAGCCTACCATAGCGAAAAACTTGATGGTGCTCGCCTTAACTATCCGATTTATGACAAAGAGCTTTTTGCCTTAGTTCGTGTCCTTCAAGTTTGGCAACACTACCTTTGGCCCAAGGAATTTATCATACATTCCGACCACGAGTCGTTGAAATATCTAAAAGGCCAAGCTAACTTGAGCAAGAGACACGCTAAGTGGGTTGACTTCATGGAATCTTTTCCGTACATTCTCAAGTATAAGAAGGGCAAAGATAATGTAGTTGCGGACGCATTGTCTCGCAAACATACAAGCCTTCTTACGAGACTTGAAATCAACGTGTTGGGTCTTGAGGAAATAAAATCTTTGTATGCTTCCAACCCGTTCTTTGAACCAATTTTCGCAAAGTGCTCCAATGACAAGGGAGTTGATGATTTATATTTGCATAAGGGCTTTCTTTTTAAACAAAACAAGATATGCATTCACAAGTTGTCGCTTCAACTTTTGCTTGTCCAAGAATCTCATGGTGGAGGCCTTATGGGTCACTTTGGTCGCGACAAGACATTGGACATGCTCTCCAATCACTACTTTTGGCCCAAGATGAAGCGTGACGTGGAGCGCTACGTTCAACGATGCACGACATGTGTTCAAGCTAAGTCGCAAGCTAATCCCTATGGTCTTTATATGCCATTGCCTATTCCTCATACACCTTGGTCCGACATTAGCATGGATTTCGTGTTAGGATTGCCTAGATCTAAGCATGGTCATGATTCTATATTTGTTGTTATGGATCGTTTTTCCAAGATGGCACACTTCATACCATGCCATAAGACCGACGATGCTTCACATGTTGCAAATCTATTTTTCAGGGAAATCGTCCGTCTTCACGGTGGGCCAAGGACAATCGTCTCCGACCGCGACGTCAAATTCATGAGCTACTTGTGGAAGACCCTCATGGCCAAGCTCGGCGTCAAGCTCCTCTTTTCATCCGCATCACATCCTCAAACTAATGTCTAAACCTAAGTTGTCAACCGAAGCCTCGGAACTCTCCTTCGTGTGTTGATCAAGAAAAACCTGAAGGATTGGGAGGAATGCATTCCACACGCCGAGTTCGCCTACAATCGAGCCAAGCACTCAACAACCAAGATGAGTCCATTCATGATCGTCTATGGTTTCGAGCCCCTCACCGCGCTCGACATCCTACCACTACCTCTCCATGAGCGCACAAACATGGATGTCGAGAAGCGCGCACAAAAGATGAAGAAGCTTCATGAAGAAACAAGAGCAACTATCGAACAACAAGTCCTTTGCCAAGCTTCAAGGTTAAACAAGGACAAGAAGGAGATGATATTTGAAGAAGGTGACCTTGTGTGGATACACCTAAGCAAGGACCGCTTCCCCAAGGAACGTGACTCCAAGCTCAAGCCAAGAGGAGATGGTCCCTTCAAGGTCCTCAAACGAATCAACAACAACGCCTACATCATTGACATACCGACCTCCAAGTACCTTGCAAGCAATACATTCAATGTCAAGGATCTCTCACCCTACCATGGAGATGTTCAAGATGATATCCATGAAGAGTCGAGGACGACTCTTTCCCAAGGGGGGAGCTGATGCAGCTCGTCCTACGGACGCTTCTACATCTACACCAACAAGTCCCCCAAGTGGACCCATGACTCGTGCCCGAGCCAAACTCCTCCAAGCTAAGGTGAACTTGCTCCTCTCTTTGTGCCAATTTGATACCTCCTTGGATGGCGTGCTACTTCATACCACTACTTTGTGCATCATCAGGTACGAGCCCCCGCCGCGTCGACCCACGAGCCCTGAAGCTGCACCTGAGCTGAAGCTACCTGAGCCAAAGTGTCCGCCCGAATCCAGCCGGAGTGTCCGGCGCAACCGGAGTGTCCGGCGCGACTCAGCCGGAGTGTTCGGCCTGCCCGAGCCCGGACCTGGCGTGGACATTCAGAAAGTCAAATCGGACACACCCCGGACACCATCCGGAGTTTCTAGTCACCCCAGACTGTCCGGCCGTGCCGACCCAGACTGTCTGGCCCAAGCGATGGGCATGCGAGCCTAGCTGGGCCCTATGGCCCATGTACCCCTCTACTTCGCCCAGAACTCTACTTTAATGCCTGAATTACCCTTGAACTTGTGGCTGGCCTATATATAGACCCCCACCTCCATTGTAAACCCTAGGCTTGATACTGGAATTAGTGGAAACCCCTTTGTGGATCTATCTAATTCTTGCCTCATGCTCCTTGACTAAGGAGCACCAATATCCCCAAACCTCGTTGGAGTTTGCATCGTGCCTCCGCGTTGTACAAGTCCTAGGCATTGGTGTCCCTTTGCCTAGACGTCAAGATCTCACCGAGTCTCCCATCTCGCCGTGCCGGTTCGAGAGAGAGTCCTTCGCCCGACGCCGATCCTAGGGATTGCGCCGGACCGGTCACCGCCGGTGTGAGCTATTGGTGTTTATCGCGGGTTTGCGTGTGTGTGTTCATCGCATTCTTTGTGCGTGTGTTCGTCGTGTTCATCCTTCCCTCCTTCCCCGCACTCCACCCTCGATTTGAAAGGCAATCGTGAAAGATCGGGCCACCCTAGAGGTTTGCCCTCAACAGTTACGAAGCGAAAGAGGGACGGGAACTGAGCCAGGGTGGCTCACACCACCATGTGGCGCGGACCCACCCCTGGTCGCGCCACCAAGTGGTGTGGCCACTCCGGACTCCGTCTCCGGCCCGTTTTCTCCCAGTACCTTCCTTTTGTTGTGAAACTTCGTAATATATAATCCCTCGGATCTCCCGAGGTTCGTATATCGTGTTTTCGTTTCGATCTGTTTCTGACAGGTAGAGTCCCGGATTTGGAGCCACGATGTCTTCCTCTGGATCAGCCAAGGAAGATTCTTCAGAGGATGTCATCAACCTATACATGAGAGAGTTGAAGATTCATCCCAAGGAGTTGTTGCTTGAGGATGGGGAGGTCCGGATAAAAGAGGTTCAAGGCCCTAAAGGTGAATGAAGTCTAGAGGACAGGATGGAAGCACTGGAGCAAGAAGTCTTTAGGTACAAGAAGATGGCGGAACGCGAAGTGGATATCATCCATAAGATTTGTTCCGAACTCATCGCCGAGCATCAAGAGAAGACTGCTGAGCTCAAGGATGAAGTCCTCTCACTCCGCCAAACAACCAACAAACTGCAAGCACAGCTCTAGGACATTCAAAATCAAAACTATGAGTATGATGTTAGGTTTAAACGAATAAGTGCTGCTGCAAGTTTCAGGATGCTGGAGACCACGATGTTCTTTGTTGACGGGGAGCCCTTACCCTGGAAGTCAGACGATGACGAGAGGATACCACCACCACCGAAGGAGTAACTCGTTATCAGGTTTGGCATCCCCTTGGTTTGTTCCAAGCTTGGGGGAGTGTCGTGGTATCACATCACTTTGTTTTATCTTTTTACCTTTTTAAGTAGAGTCATATCATGAATAGAGCAGTTATCATGTAGGATGGTTTGCATTATGGAAGTGTCCCCTCTCTCGTTAGATATGTATCCCTTGGTGTGAGTTGCTGTTATGGAATATTAATGAGAAGTTCTATCATTTACTCTTTTGCATAGCTTATATTAGTTTTCAATTCGCGTTTATATGATTGATCTTGTTGTTACTATTGGTATCACTTTGGGATCATTGAGTTAATTTAGTTGGTTTTGGCAAACCTCGCTCGGTCAGTAGCAACACTATTTTTGAGAGTTGAATGAAAATATAAAAGTACTCTAAAGATATAATTTCATCATCTTTCTTTCTTGATTTTCTCATAAGTTTAGTATTCTCTAGTTAAGATCTTTTGTGCTTCCAAGGAAGATTGCATGTTTGTCTTTATCACTTGTATGTTTGTTTGTTTCCTTCAACTCTTATACTTGCTACCCAGCCTTGCTAGCCAAAAACCTGTACTGAAAGGGATTACTTCTCGTGCATCGACCTCCTTAAAACCAAAACCTATGCCATTTGTGTCCACCATACCTACCTATTAGCATTATTGCTATTCCAAGTAAATTCATGTTTTTATCTACCTTCCAAATTAAACTTTTTTATGTGAAAATTAGTGATTAAAGCTCTCATGAACTTGATGGCACACTTTACTTTCTTGCACTTAATAAACTTGAACCATTATGCCCATCTATGTTGCATATATGCTTGTGCTTTGTAAGTTGTGAATTAGCAGAACCATGCTATCATGGGGAACGCTTTCAACATTGCACTGGTACTTTGTACCTAGTTGATATCATGTTCTTTTGTCTATGGATGTCGTCAGTGTGAAATGAAAGGGGAGCTTGTAAGTCCATGGAGTTATGCATGTGTGTTAGAGAAACGCCTGGGCCGCTGGTCTAATCCATGTTGACATGGTGGAAACCTGCAGCGTAACCATAACAAGCATCTATGAAGCATTCTTCTTATAAAAAAAGAGTCTGGTATTGAGAAAAAAGAGAAAAAGAAAAAAGAGATTATGAAAAGAGGAAAGAGAGAAAAAAGCACCATATTCCCATGGTAAATAAGAAGATTGCTGAGATGTTTGTTGTTTGCTTGCCTTGTCATTTTGATATGGGGATTCTTCCGTATCATCGGGCAAGGGGTACCCCGTTGGTGGTTCTCTATGATACACATGTGCTTACGATGACAAGAACTTACCGGTGACTAAACTTGAGTAGCATGAGGAGCGGCCCTCGTTTTCAAGGGACATGAGATTCTCAATTTACAACTTGTCAAGCATATCCTCATATTTGATCACTTTAACCTTAATCACCTAAAGATGCCTATGATAGGGGCAATGAGAGCTGAAAGCTAATAAGTATCATAATTTTTCGGAGCTCTTTATGAAACTTGAAATCCCTGCTTCCCTCTGTGAAGGGCCTTTCTTTTAATTTTTAGCTGAGTCGGTAAACCTATTCCCTTCTATCTCAGCAAATATTTTGAGTTGTTGTGTTTCATTCATTCATATGATGATTTATTCAATCATGTTTCTTATGTTCCTTGTTTTGCACATTGTTCTTAACTTGGTGTCTACTACTTTGAAAGCTATCATTGCAAATCAGTTATTTGTGAACTCTAGCAAATTATCAACTATTCTTCGACCAAGAGCAAAGTTTGCCATTACCAATTATGATTTATTTTATGTATCTTTATTGTGTTTCCTTTACTTATTTCAAGTTAAGTTATATAATAGTGAGTTGTCTTCTATTATGATCTATGTATTGATGAATGTGATGCTTCTTGTCCGTATTCTTTTTATCGACTCTTCACTCCATAAACCTGAGGCCATGTTTATTGAGCTCAGTTTCGCTTGGGGACAAGCGAAGTCTAAGCTTGGGGGAGTTGATACGTCCATTTTGCATCACTATTCTATATCATAATTTACTGTTATTCATTGATATATTTCATATTAAGAGATGATACTTATGTTATTTCATCTGTTTTTGCATGGTTGATGACTTTTGGAGCATGGACCGCTGCAATCAGGATTCTGATGGAAATGTGCTGTTTGGAGGCAAAATTCACGAAGATCAGAAAATCCGGGAAAATATACGGAAAATCCTATTTTTCCAGAAGACGAAGGAAGCCAGAAGGAGGAGTGGAGATGGGCCACAG
The DNA here is from genome assembly GCA_910589775.1 of Avena eriantha. Lineage (NCBI taxonomy): Eukaryota > Viridiplantae > Streptophyta > Magnoliopsida > Poales > Poaceae > Avena > Avena eriantha. The sequence goes on from OU342742.1 coordinate 544,877,841, forward strand.
GGGGCCCACACCACCCCCTGGCGCGGGCCACCCTAGGTCGCGCCACCAGGTGGTGTGGCCGCCCTGGACCACCTCTGGCTCTCCCCACTGGCGTATATAATTCTCCCGAAACCCTAATACTCGGGGAGCGACCATAGAAATATTACGCCGCGTCTACGGGGCGAAAAACACTAAGAGAGAAAGATCTCTCTAGCAGACAGATTTCTGCCAAGGGAATTCCTTCCCGGAGAGGGGAGATCGTCGCCATCAACACCACCATCAAGCTGGACTTCATTGGGATCATCATCATCACCACCACCATCATCACTATCATCACCCTCATCACCATCTCCATATTGTTGTAACAATTTGGTTGAATCTTGCATAATTCTTAGGGGAAACTTTCCTGGTGTTGACTACTCTTTGTAGTTGATGCTATTGAGTGAACCATTGAATTATTGTTTATGTTCAGATTGTTATACATCATTATTCCATCTCTGATCATGACCCATATGATGTCTTGTGAGTAGTTCGTTTTGTTCTTGAGGACATGGGAGAAGTCATGTTGTTAGTAGTGGAGTTGTGTTGAGAAAGATTCAATAGTTTGATATTTAAGTTGTGGTGTACTTCTTATAGTGGTGTCATGTGAATGTCGACTACATCACACTTCACCTATATGGGCCTATCGGAATGCATTGTGTATTTGGCTACTAATCGTAGGGGTTTCCGGAGTGATAGAAACCTGAACCCCCGTTAGGAAACCATTGCACAAGGGACGTCAGGGTCTTAGAGTTTAAAGCTGTGGTTAGGTTTCTACCTTAATTACTTTCTTGTACTTACGGATGTTTACAAGGGGTATAATCACAAGTATGTATTAGTCCTAGGAAGGTCGGTACATTAGCACAGGTTCACCCACACAACACTTAGCAAGCTAAAGAAGATTAATCAACTATATGAAGAGAAAGCACTTGACAAGTAGTGAATGGGCAGTGACTCAAGCACTATATTGCTGGAGATTCTTACAATGAAGATGTTGATACTTTCAAGTTATAACTCCGGAAAAAATTATCAAGGACCAAATTCAGAGACCTATAGAGTCTGTTTCCAAATAGGTAACAGTTATGGAAAGAAAAGTTCCACGAATATACTATCCAACCATATTTTTGCAGTTTTTAGCCAATAAGGAAAGTTACGAAGCGAAAGAGCGACGGAAACTGAGCCAGGGTAGCTCACACCACCCTATGGCGCGGGCCCACCCCTGGCCGCGCCACCAGGTCGTGTGGCCACTCCGGACTCTGTCTCTGACCCGTTTTCTCCCAATACCTTCCTTTTGTTGTGAAAGTTCGTAATATATAATCCCCCGGATCTCTCGAGGTTCGTATATCGTGTTTTCGTCATGTTTTCGTTTCGATCTGTTTCTGGCAGGTAGAGTCCCAGATTAGGAGCCACAATGTCTTCCTCTGGATCAGCCAAGGAAGATTCTTTAGCGGATGTCATCAACCCATACATGAGAGAGTTAAAGATTCATCCCAACGAGTTGTTGCTTGAGGATGGGTGATATATTGCAAATGTATCTATAATTTTTGATGTTCCATGCTTGGTTTTATCCACTTTCTTGTGTTTTGTTCCAACTTTGGAGTACTTTTCATATGATTTCTTGGACTAACCTATTAACAAGAGCCATAGTGCCAGCTGCCTGTTTTCTGCTGTTTTTGGTTCCAGGAAAATCAGAAAATGAATATTCTCGGAATTGGACGGGGCAAAAGCCAAAGTGCCTATTTTTCCGGATGTCATCAAGTGCCAGAATACGAGACGGAGAGGGGCCAGAGGGCGGCCACACCACCTGGCCGCGCGGCTAGGCCTGGCCCGCGCTAGGGGGTGGTGTGGCCAGCCCAGGCACCCCCTCGGCCTCCCCTTCCGACTATAAGATGCCCTCGGGACGAAAACCCTAAGGGCCCGATCAAAAATCCACGAAAGAGTCTGTAGCCACTGTCATCTCCATCCCTAGATTGGGAGGGATCTGAAGCTCTTCCCGGCACCCTGCCGGAGAGGGGAATTCACCCTGGAGGCCTTCTGCATCACCATGCAAGCCTCCCTTGTGATGCGTGAGTAGTTCATCCTTGGACTACGGATCCATGTAGTAGCTAGATGGCTGGTTCTCCTCCTTTTTGCTTCCATGTTTAGATCTTGTGAGCTCCGTTCATGATCAAGATCATCTATTTGTAATTCTGCATGTTGTGTTTGCGGGGATCCGATGGATATTGAGATGTTATTTCAGATTGATTATTGATTCTATCATGTCTTTGTTATTTGTGATCTTGCATGCTTTCCGTTGTTAATAGCTATCTTGGCCAAGTAGATGCTAGCAACTCCAAGAGTTAGTATTTATGTTCGATACTGGGTTCATGCCTCTAGTAATCTGGGGAAGTGACAGAAATCTCTAAGGTACTAGATGTGTTGTTGCTACTAGGGAGAAAACAACAATCCTTTGTTCATAGAACAATCGTATTGTTTACTTTACACGCAATTCGTAAAGCAATAATCTGTTGCTTGCAACTTAATACTGGAGGGGGTTCGGATGATAACCTGAAGGTGGATTATTAGTCATAGATGCAGTTGGATGGCGGTCTATGTATAATGTTGTAATGTCCAATCAAGTCTCAAAGGAGTCAAGATGATTAGTATATGCATGTATTGCTTTCTCGATGTTTGTCAATTGCCCCGCTGTAATTTGTTCACCCAGCATGTTATTTATCTAAGGAGAGCCACCTCTAGTGAACTATGGATCCCGGTCCTTTTTCTTTACATACAATCTTTTACTGTTTTGTGTTTACTTTCTACAAACTTTTACTTCTTTCCATTCGATACGTTTAATCCTTTGTTTTCTGCAAAAAAGCTGAGATTGACAACCTCATCGCAAGTTGGGGACAAAGTTTTTTGGTTGTGTTGTGCAGGTCTCCACGTTGCTACTAGCACCGGTAGTGCGCCCTACCAAAGCTCAGCCAGTAACACCTTTGGGGTGTTTCCTTGCTCCTACTGGTTCGATTAAACCTTGGTTTCATAACTGAGGGAAACTTGCTGCTGTGCTCATCATACCTTCCTCTTGGGGTTCCCAACGAGCTCTACATCAACCACGCACCAACACTTTTCTGGGCGCCGTGCATTGAGCCATCAAGAATTTTTCTAGCGTCGTTGCCAGGGAGTCAAGGACATCTTCACATGGGTAGTCCCTCATAACCAATCTCTTTACTTTGTTGTTTTTGTTTTTCTTAGTTTCTTTTTTCTTTGTTTGCTTGTTTCTTTATCAAAAACACAAAAAAATAATTTTACTAGTTTGCTTTCTTATTTGAAAAAACACAAAAAATTAGTTCCTATCTTGAGTTGCCATTATGTCTAGCCTTGCTCCAGTCACTATGTCACCCGAGGAAATGATTTTCACTTTTAAAAAATGAATTGAGGAAAGTTTTAAGGAAGCTTGGTCTAGAATCTCCGATCTACATGAAAAAACTGAGCCTAAAATGACTCAGAGTTTGTTCCTTAGTAGTTTTTATCTTGGGATTGCTGTTTGCTATAGATATGCTTTAGATGCTATTGTGGGAGGAGATTTCCTCCAGTGTAATGAGGATGATGCTATTAATGTTATAAATAAATTGATCCTCACTTACAACATGCCTAGCCAAACTGATATTTCTTTCGCAAAAATATTTGCTAGGTTGAACACTCTTGAGGCTAGCACTACTAGTTTAGAAAGTTGCTATAATACACTTAGGGAGCATCACAATTATGTTCCAATAAACTCTGAACCATCAAAGTGGTTCCCTACAGTAAAGATTGAGATGAACACTGAAACTTTTCAAGCTCGTTGTGATATCATGTCTGAATTCTGCCTCATGCCCAAAGATATTTATAAATTTCTGAATACTTGGGGGCTTACTGAAGGAGGAAAAGGAATATCTCTTGCTAATAATACTACCATATTACCTCTTGGAATAGCTGAAGGAGTGTTTACAAAGATCCTTGAGAAAACGATTTCTATTGATTATCTTCTTATTGAATGTGCAGGAAAAGGACAAATTACACTTGGAAGGTCCCTATTAGAACTCCTTGGAGCAATAATAGATGTGGGAAAGGGGACCATGCACCTTTCTTATCCACCAAACAATCATATTTTCCCTAAGGTTAAGAATAAAAATAAGAGAGGTAAGGGAAAGAAAGTTGGTTTAAATGCTTCTTCATTTGAGAACACTAGATTCTTTCTTTGCTTCTTATGCCTAACTTAAAGGCGTTAAAGAAAAGTACTTATTAGGAGATAACCCAAAAGTTTTAGATGATTCTTGGAAGTTATTACCTCACTAATAACCTCTCCTTATCCTTTTTATTTGCTTTTTGTGCCAAGAGTAACCTCTAATGAGAGTGAAGTAATGATTGGAAAAGTTGCTGTCCCGAAACAGATTTTTGTAATTCACCGTAAAAATTCGTGTAAAATCTCTGAACGTCTTTTTGAGGCGTTAATTTTTGTGCTTCTGCCCCAGGTTGTTATCTAAATTTCTTTAGTTCAACACTTTTTTATTTTAGCAACAGAAGGTCTTCAAAAAAAATCGTCTTTACCTGCTGGTCTGTTTTGACAGATTTCTGCCATTTTCTGCATTTGCTTCTTGTTGATTCCTTTTTGAGTTCTTTTGGGGAATTGAGCTTTTTGAGGGAAGTGCTACAGTAGCTAGTGTTCTAATGGAAGTTTATTTGGTATTAGAACTGAACCTTAAGACTTATTTATCTTGAGTGCACTAAATGTTGCTAATAAAGATTATGTGAAGTTTTGTATGAACGAAAATTTTCAGGTGTATGGAAGGAATGAGTAATGAGATGAAGGATGGACTAAAGCTCAAGCTTGGGGATTCCACGCGTGTCACCCCGAGAAATATTCAAGAAGTACAAGCGTCAAAGCTTGGGTATGCCCAAGGCATCCCCTTCTTCATCAATAAAAATTCCAGGTTTCTTCCAAACGCTTCATTTTTATTGTTTCATGCACAGTTGTGTTTTTCTTGGAGCGTCTTCTTTTTCGTTTTTCGTTTACTTTGTTTGTTTAGTTTGCTTAATAAATTGGTTGGACCCCCTCTTTCATGCATTAGTTTTCAAATAGTTTGGTTTGGTTTGGAAAAGAGTAGGAAAGTTCATTCTAATGTGGTAAAAAGAGCTCGTTTTTTACTTTGGCCTATGCTTTGTCATGCCATGCTTGATATTGTTTTGGCTTTATGCTTAGTATTATTTGTTGTAGCATGAATTGTTATAAACAATTGAGATTTCTTAATGTGCCTTGGATGAATCATGCATTGTTTTAGCATATTAAAGCATAGTATAGTGTTATTCTACTTTGATGCTTTATTTGGGTTGACTTGGCGCATGCTCACACCATGTTATGACTATCCAAAGTCACCATAGCCTTTATGATCCTTTAGTTTTCAACTTGTAGTATCACTTTATGCTTTGATCAATGATGTTTTGTCGCTCTGCATGATTATGGCCATTATTTCTCTCTTAGTTTGTCGCTCCCAGTCTTTTGCTAGCCTCCACAACAAAGTATGAGTTCCACTCATGCATCCAACTCCCTAAACCAAGTTATTCCAAAGAGTCCACCATACCTACATATTAGCTTATGCTATTCCAAGTATATTCATGCTTTTGTTTACCTTTCAAATTAAACTTGTTATGAGAAAACTAGTGATTAAAGCTCTCACGAACTTGATGGCACACTTTACTTTTCTTTCCCTTAATAAACTTGAACCATTGTGTCTTCTATGTTCTATATGCTTGCACTTATTTGTTGGGAATTAGCAGAACCATGCTTTCATGGGGAACGCTTTCAACATTGCACTTGGTACTTGTACCTAGTTGATATCATGCTCTTTTGTATATGGATGTCGTCGGTGTGAAATGAAAGGGGAGCTTGTAAGTCCATGGAGTTATGCATATGCGTTAGAGAAACGCCTGGGCCGCTGGTCTAATCCATGCGGACATGGTGGAAACCTGCAGCGTAACCATAATGAGCTGTCTATGAAGCATTCTTCTTATAAAAAAAAGAGTCCTATATTGAGAAAAAAGAGAAAAGAGAAAATAAAGATATTATGAAAAGAGGAAAGAGAGAAAAAAGCACCATATTCCCATGGTAAATAAGAAGAATGCTGAGATGCTCGTTGTCTTCTTGCCTTGTCATTTTGATATGGGGATTCTTCCGTATCATCGGGCAAGGGGTACCCCGTTGGCGGTTCTCTATGATACACATATACTTACGATGACAAGAACTTACCGGTGACTAAACTTGAGTAGCATGAGGAGCGGCCCTCGTATACAAGGGACATGAGATTTCTGACTTATACTTCGTCAAGCATGTACACCATAGTTTGTTCACTTTAACCTTACTCACTTCAAGATGCTTATGATAGGGGAAATGAGAGCTGAAAGCTATAAGTACCATAATTTTTGGAAGATCTTTATGAGACTTGAATCCCTACTTCCTTTTTAAAAAAGGCCTTTCTTCCACCATTATATTGAGTCTCCACCTTCTACCTTTATGCACCTACTTTGAGAGCATAGTGGCCATTCTTAGTTCTATGTGCATTGTCCCAAGACTAGTTGATTGATGCATAACTTGATATTGCTTGTTTTAAACTATTGTATCTAGTCACTCTTATGAACTTTGAAGGTGTCCTATGCATTTATATTTGCTACTCTATTGAGGGACAAGCTGAATACTATTATGCTATGTTTTCTTTATGTGAAACAATCAAACGTCTTGCAAAGCATTGTTATTCATGAATCTTTTGTTTGTGCCTTTTCATGTTGCATCATAGTTTGTTTGCTTATTGCTAGAACTTTGACTTTCATGTTATGATTGAAGTACTATGATCCCAGCTTAGAATGTTTTACAAATACTTTGATCAAGTCTTTGATGGTGCATGTCACCTCAAAAATTATTCTTTCTTTTTATCACTTACCTACTCGAGGATGAGCAGGAGTTAAGCTTGGGGATGTTGATACATTGCACATGTATCTATAATTTTTGATGTTCCATGCTTGGTTTTATCCACTTTCTTGTGTTTTGTTCCAACTTTGGAGTATTTTTCATATGATTTCTTGGACTAACCTATTAACAAGAGCCATAGTGCCAGCTGCCTGTTTTCTGCTTTTTTGGTTCCAAGAAAGTCAGAAAATGAATATTCTCGGAATTGGACAGGACAAAAGCCAAAGTGCCTATTTTTCCGGATGTCATCAAGTGCCAGAATAAGAGACGGAGAGGGGCCAGAGGGCGGCCACACCACCTGGCCGTGCGGCCAGGCCTGGCCCTCGCCAGGGGGTGGTGTGGCCAGCCCAGGCACCCCCTCGGCCTCCCCTTCCGACTATAAGATGCCCTCGGGACGAAAACCCTAATGGCCCGATCAAAAATCCACGAAAGAGTCTGTAGCCGCTGTTATCTCCATCCCTAGATTGGGAGGGATCTGAAGCTCTTCCTGGCACCCTGCCAGAGAGGGGAATTCACCCTGGAGGCCTTCTGTATCACCATGCAAGCCTCCCTTGTGATGCGTGAGTAGTTCATCCTTGGACTACGGATCCATGTAATAGCTAGATGGCTGGTTCTCCTCCTTTGTGCTTTCATGTTTAGATCTTGTGAGCTCCGATCATGATCAAGATCATCTATTTGTAATTCTACATGTTGTGTTTGCAGGGATCCGATGGATATTGAGATGCTATTTCAGATCGATTATTGATTCTATCATGTCTTTATTATTTGTGATCTTGCATGCTTTCTGTTGTTAGTAGCTATCTTGGCCAAGTAGATGCTAGCAACTCCAAGAGTTAGTATTTATGCTCGATAGTGGGTTCGTGCCTCTAGTAATCTGGGGAAGTGACAGAAATCTCTAAGGTACTAGATGTGTTGTTGCTACTAGGGAGAAAACAACAATCCTTTGTTCATAGAACAATCGTATTGTTTACTTTACACGCAGTTCATAAAGAAATAATCTGTTGCTTGCAACTTAATACTGGAGGGGGTTCCGATGATAACCTGAAGGTGGATTATTAGTCACAGATGCAGTTGGATGGCGGTCTATGTATAATGTTGTAATGCCCAATCAAGTCTTAAAGGAGTCAAGATGATTAGTATATGCATGTATTGCTTTCTCGATGTTTGTCAATTGCCCCGCTGTAATTTGTTCACCCAGCATGTTATCTATCTAAGGAGAGCCACCTCTAGTGAACTATGGATCCTGGCCCTTTTTCTTTACATACAATCTACAATCTTTTACTGTTTTGTGTTTACTTTCTGCAAACTTTTACTTCTTTCCATTAGATACGTTTAATCCTTTGTTTTCCGCAAAACACGGTGAGATTGACAACCTCATCGCAAGTTGGGGACAAAGTTCTGTGGTTGTGTTGTGCAGGTCTCCACGTTGCTACTAGCACCGGTAGTGCGCCCTGCCAAAGCTCAGCTAGTAACACCTTTCGGGTGTTTCCTTGCTCCTACTGGTTCGATTAAACCTTGGTTTCATAACTGAGGGAAACTTCCTGTTGTGCTCATCATACCTTCCTCTTGGGGTTCCCAACAAGCTCTACATCAACCACGCACCAGCACTTTTCTAGGCACCGTGCATTGAGCCATCAATGGGGAGGTCCGGATAAAAGAGGTTCATGGCCCTAAAGGTGAAGGAAGTCTAGAGGACAGGATGGAAGCACTGGAGCAAGAAGTCTTTAGGTACAAGGAGATGGCGGAACGCGAAGTGGATATCATCCATAAGATTTGTTCCGAACTCATCGCCGAGCATCAAGAGAAGACTGCTGAGCTCAAGGATGAAGTCCTCTCACTCCGCCAAACAACCAACGAACTGCAAGCACAGCTCTACGATGTTCAAAATCAAAACTATGAGTATGATATTAGGTTTAAACGCATAAGTGATGCTGCAAGTTTTAGGATGCTGGAGACCACGATGTCCTTTGTTGACGGGGAGCCCTTACCCTAGAAGTCGAACGATGACGAGAGGATACCACCACCACCGAAGGAGTAACTCGTCATCAAGTTTGTCATCCCCTTGGTTTGTTCTAAGCTTGGGGGAGTGCCACGGTATCACATCACTATCTTCTATCTTTTACCTTTTTAGTAGAGTCATATCATGAATAGAGAAGTTATTATGTAGAATGGTTTGCATTATGGAAGTGTCCCCTCTTTCGTTAGATATGTATCCCTTGGTGTGAGTTGCCGTTATGGAATATTAATGAGAAGTTCTATCATTTACTCTTTTGCATAGCTTATATTAGTTTTCAATTCGCGTTTATATCATTGATCTTGTTGTTAGTATTGGTATCACTTTGGGATCATTGAGTTAATTTAGTTGGTTTTGGCAAACCTGGCTCGGTCAGTAGCAACATTATTTTTGAGAGTTGAATGAAAATATAAAAGTACTCTAAAGAAATATAATTTCATCATCTTTCTTTCTTGATTTTCTAATAAGTTTAGTATTCTCTAGTTAAGATCTTTTGTGCTTCCAAGGAAGATTGCATGTTTGTCTTTATCACTTGTATGTTTGTTTGTTTCCTTCAACTCTTATACTTGCTACCCAGCCTTGCTAGCCAAAAACCTGTACTGCGAGGGATTACTTCTTGTGCATCCACCTCCTTAAAACCAAAACCTATGCCATTTGTGTCCACCATACCTACCTATTAGCATTATTGCTATTCCAAGTAAATTCATGTTTTTATCTACCTTCCAAATTAAACTTGTTATGTGAAAATTAGTGATTAAAGCTCTCACGAACTTGATGGCACACTTTACTTTCTTGCACTTAATAAACTTGAACCATTGTGCCCATCTATGTTGCATATATGCTTGCGCTTTGTAAGTTGTGAATTAGCAGAACCATGTTGTCATGGGGAACGCTTTCAACATTGCACTGGTACTTTGTACCTAGTTGATATCATGTTCTTTTGTCTATGGATGTCATCGGTGTGAAATGAAAGGGGAGCTTGTAAGTCCATGGAGTTTTGCATGTGTGTTAGAGAAACGCCTGGGCCGCTGGTCTAATCCATGTTGACATGGTGCTTAACGGTAGTGCTTGAATTAATACATAGATCATAATAGAAGACAACTCACTATTATATAACTTAACTTGCAATAAGTAAAGGAAACACAATAAAGATACATAAAGTAAATCATAATTGGTAATGGCAAACTTTGCTCTTGGTCGAAGAATAGTTGATAATTTGCTGGACTTCACAAATAACTGATTTTCAATGATAGCTTTCAAAGTAGTAGACACCAAGTTAAGAACAATGTGCAAAACAAGGAACATAAGAAACATGATTGAATAAATCATCATAATGAATGAATGAAACACAACAACTCAAAATACTTGCTGAGATAGAAAGGAATAGGTTTACTGACTCAACTAAAAAGTAAAAGATAGTCCCTTCGCAGAGGGAAGCAGGGATTTCAAGTTTCATAAAGAGCTTCCAAAAATTATGGTACTTATTAGCTTTCAGCTCTCATTGCCCCTATCATAAGAATCTTTATGTGATTAAGGTTAAAGTGAAAAACTATGGAGTATATGCTTGGCAAAGTATAAGTTGGCAATCTCATGTCCCTTGAATATGAGGGCCGCTCCTCATGCTACTCAAGTTTAGTTACCGGTAAGTTCTTGTCATAGTAAGTACATGTGTATCATAGAGAACCGCCAACGGGGTACCCCTTGCACATGATACAGGAGCTATCCCATAATCAAAATGAAAAGGCAAGCAGACAATGAACATCTCAGCAATCTTCTTATTTACCAGGGGAAAATGGTGCTTTTTTCTCTCTTTCCTCTTTTCTCATCTTTTTTTCTTTTTTCTCAATCTCTATCTCTTTTTTTAAGAAGAATGCTTCATAGATTGCTCATTATGGTGATGCTACAAGTTTCCACCATGATTAGGCATGGCTTAGGCTAGCGGCCCATGCGTTTCTCTAACACACATACATAACTCCATGGACTTACAAGCTCCCATTTCATTTCACACTGACGACATCCATAAACAAAAGAGCATGATATCAATTGGGTACAATGTACAAGTGCAATGTTGAAAGTGTTCCCCATGACAGCATGGTTCTGCTAATCCCAACGTATAAGTGCAAGCATATACAAGATAGATGACACAATGGTTCAAGTTTATTAGGGGCAAGAAAAGTAAAGTGTGCCATCAAGTTCGTGAGAGCTTTAATCACTAATTTTCACATAACAAGTTTAATTTGGAAGGTAGATAAAAACATGAATTTACTTGGAATAGCAATAGTGCTAATAGGTTGGTATGGTGGACACAAATGGCATAGGTTTTGGTTTAAGGATTGGATGCACGAGAAGCATTCCCTCTCAGTACAGGTTTTAGGCTAGCAAGGCTGGGTAACAAGCATAAGAGTTGAAGGAAACAAACAAACATACACGTGATAAAAACAAACATGCAATCTTCCTTGGAAACACAAAAGATCTTAACTAGAGAATACTAAGCTTATGAGCCAATCAAGGAAGAAAGATGATGAAATTATATTCTTTAAGAGTACTTTTATCTTTTTCATTCAATTCTCATAATAGTGTTGCTACTAACCAGGCCAGGTTTGCCAAAACCAACTAAATTTACTTAATGATCCCAAAGTGATACCCATACTAACAACAAGATCAATCATATAATAGTAATTGAAAACTAAAATAAGATATGCAAAAGAGTAAATGATAGAACTTCTCATTAATATTCCATAACGGCAACTCACACCAAGGGATACATAGATAACTAACGAGAGGGGGGACACTTCCATAATGCAAACCATCCTACATGATAACTTCTCTATTCATGATATGACTCTACTTAAAAAGGTAAAAAGATAAAACAAAGTGATGTGATACCACGACACTCCCCCAAGCTTGGAACAAACCAAGGGGATGCCAAAACCTGATGACGAATTACTCCTTCGGTGGTGGTGGTTGATGTCTACGCACTTCTATTATTGTAGACAGTTGTTGGGCCTCCAAGTGCAGAGGTTTGTAGAATAGCAGCAAGTTTCTCTTAAGTGTATTACCCAAGGTTTATCAAACTCAGGGAGGAAGTGGTCAAAGGTATCCCTCTCAAGTAACCCTGCAATCAAGATACAAGAAGTCTCTTGTGTCCCCAACACACCCAATACACTTGTCAGGTGTATAAGTGCACTAGTTCAGCAAAGAGATAGTGAAATACAAGTGGTATGGATATAAGACAACGGTGCCAGAAAAGAGCTTGACGGGAGGAAAAGACTAAAGGCAAAAAGATGGAAGCGAGCAAACATGTAACAGATCTAGTTGCAAATGGTGTTTCAATGCTTAGAAACAAGGCCTAGGGATCATACTTTCACTAGTGAACACTCTCATATAAATATCTTATCTTTATGATGTTACTCTGAACTACTCTCCGGTTGGACACTCTAATCCATGGTAGGGCTATAACAGCACTCCTCAAAGTCTGCTTTCCCCATCTAGATAACCCCACACTGTCACCTTGAGCGCTAGATGGTTCCAACAAACACCACAATTTCATAGAGACATCCAACTCCAAATATAACTCATAACAAGTATTTGTAATCTCTAGCCTAAGTGCCACCATGGTGTGCACGCTATCACTTTCACACACATGGGGAGAGCCAGAGATCTATTAAAGCACTTCTGTAGCAAGGTAGATCTACTTGATTACAAAGCTCATGATCACAATATGATCATGCATAGAGAGAGAGAGATGAACACATAGCTACCGGTAGAACCCTTAGCCTCGAGGAAGAACAACTCCCTCATCATCATGGGAATCAACAACGGTGATGGAGATGGTGGTGGAGATCGATGGAGATGGCTCCGGGGGCACTTCCCCGTCCCGATAGGGTGCCGGAACAGAGACTTTCTGTCCCCCGAATCTCCCCTTCGGTGGCGGCGGCGCTGTGGAACTTTTCATGGCTAGAGGCTGGATTATTTAGGGTTTCTGCATCGGAGGCTTCTTATAGGCGAAACGGAGATGTCAGAGGGTGGACCAGGGGCCCACACCACCTGGTGGCGTGACCAGGGGGACCCATGCCACCACATGGTGTGGCTAGCCCCTCTCCGTCTCATCTTATGGCTCCATGAGTCTTCTAGTAAAATACCAACTTTGGCTTTTGTTCGGTCCAATTCCAAGAATATTCATTTTCTGGCTTTTTTGGAACCAAAAATAGAAGAAAACAGGCAACTGGCACTGTGGCATCTTGTTAATAGGTTAGTCCCAGAAAACATATAAAAATACCTCAAAGTGTTGACAAAGCAAAGCAAAGTAGATACTAAACAAGCATAGAACATCAAAAATTATAGATACGTTTGCGACGTATCAGTGGTGTTCTCTCGATCAGAGTGAGAAAATCTTCTAGGAACTTGCAAAGCCTTTTATTCTCTTCTTTTAGTATCTCCACCTTTCTCCTCAGGACTCAATACTTATCGCAAAACTCATCAGTGGCCCGTAGAGCTTCCATTGCTATAGGGCAGGAACCGAGGTTTAGAATTGGAGGTATCAGCCCTTGTCCTTCCATGCATGCCGACATGCCCTTCACTTCCTCCTTGATGCTCCGACCCATATCTTCGTGCCTAGCTGTGATCCTTTCTTCTTCCACCCATCCTACGAAGGTCCTCTGCTCCAGGTCGTGATGGAGCTCGCGCCGGCGTTGCAGCTCATAGTCCTCCAAAAACGAACCCAGAACTATTACCTATTCGAAAACAGACTCTGCAGGTCTCTGAGCTTGGTCTTTGATAAAATTTTCCGGGGTTACCATTTGAATAGCATCAATGTCTTCATTGTAAGAATCTCCAGAAATATAGTGCTTGAGTCTCTGACCATTCACCACTTGTGTAGTGTTATCTTTTAGGGAAGAAATCTTTATTGCACCTGAACGATACACCTCTTCAATAACAAAGGGACCTTCCCATTTTGAGAGTAGTTTTCCTGCAAAAAATCTAAGATGAAACCTATACAATAGAACCTTCTCACCGACATGGAACTCTCTCTTAAGAATTCTCCTGTCATGCCATTTTTTAACTTTTTCTTTAAATAGTCTAGCATTTTCGTATGCTTCACTCCTCCACTCATCTAACGAACTTAAGTCAAATAATCTTTTCTCACCAGCAAGTTTGAAGTCTCTATTAAGTTCTTTCACATAAAGCTTTGTGTTCTAATTATAAAGGCAGGTGGCAAGTTTTCCCATAAACAATTTTGTAAGGAGACATCCCCATAGGATTTTTATAAGCAGTTCTATAAGCCCATAAAGCATCATTCAATTTTTTAGCCCAATTTTTTCTAGATCTATTAACAGTCTTTTGCAAGATGGATTTAATTTCTCTATTTGATAGTTCTACTTGCCCACTAGTTTGGGGATGATAAGTTGAAGCAATTATATGATTAACATCATATTTAGCAAGGGTCTTTCTGAAACCACCATGAATGAAATGAGAACCTCCATCATTCATAAGATATTTAGGCACTCCAAACCTAGGAAAGATAATATCCTTAAGCATTTTCAAAGAGGTCTCACCATCAACACTTTTTGTAGGTATGGCTTCTACCCATTTAGTAACATAGTCAACGGCAACAAAAATATGAGTATAACCTTTTGAAGGGCGAAAAGGACCCATAAAGTCAAATCCCCAACAATCAAATGGTTCAATAACAAGAGAGTAATTCATAGGCATTTCATTGCGTCTAGAAATATTACCAACTCGTTGACATTCATCACATGATAAGACAAATTTTATCGCATCTTTGAAAAGGGTAGGCCAGTAAAAACCCGATTGTAGAACCTTTTGTGCGGTTCTATCTCATGCATGATGTCCTCCATAGGCACTACCATGACATTTCTGCAATATCTCCTTTTGTTCAAATTCTAGAACACATCTTCGCATAATACCATCTACTCCCTCTTTATATAAATGTGGGTCATCCCAAAAATAATGCCTCAAATCGTAAAAGAACTTCCTTCTTTGTTGTGCTATAAAAGTTGGAGGAAAATACTTGGAAATAATAAAGTTAGCGTAATCAGCATACCAAGGACTCCCTCGCGAACTAACCCCTACTGCAGCCAATTGTTCATTTGGGAAACTATCATTAATAGGCATAGGATCAAAGGAGATGTTTTCCAAACGAGATAAATTATCAGCAACAGGATTTTCAGCACCTTTCCTATCTACAATATGTAGGTCGAATTCTTGTAAAAGCAACACCCATCTAATAAGCCTAGGCTTAGCATCTTTCTTCGTCATAAGGTATTTAATAGCAACATGATCAGTATGAATGGTAACTTTTGAATCAACAATATAAGGTCTGAACTTATCACAAGCAAAAACAACAGCTAAGAACTCTTTTTCAGTAGTAGCATAATTCTTTTGAGCAGCATCAAGACTCTTACTAGCATAATGGATAAAATTTAACTTTTTTATCTATTCATTGCCCAAGAACAACACCTACATAAAAAGCACTAGCATCGCACATGATCTCAAAGGGTAAGTTCCACTCAGGTGGTTAGACAATAGGAACAGTAGTTAAAGCTTTCTTTAGAGTTTCAAAAGCTTCCTTACAATCATCATCAAAAATAAAGGGCACATCTTTTTGGAGAAGATTAGTCAGGGGTTTTGATATCTTGGAGAAATCTTTAAAAAACCTTCTATAGAAACTAGCATGACCAAGGATACTACGAATACCTTTAACGTCCCTAGGATAGGGCATTTTCTCAATTGCTTCAACTTTGGCTCTGTCAACTTCAATGCCTCTTTCGAAAATTTCATGTCCAAGGACAATTCCTTCATTGACCATGAAGTGGCATTTCTCCCAATTAAGAACAATATTAGTTTCCTCACATCTCTATAAAACTTTATCAAGGTTGTGCAGACAATTATCAAAAGAAGTTCCATAGACGGAAAAATCGTCCATGAATACTTCCACAATTTCTTCACAAAAACCATGAAAGATAGCAAACATGCACCTTTGAAAAGTGGCAAGAGCATTACACAAACCAAAAGGCATTCGCCTATAAGCAGATGTTCCATAAGGGCACGTAAAAGTAGTTTTTTCTTGATCTTGTTGTTTAACAGCAATTTGAGAGAACCCAGAGTATCCATCAAGAAAGCAAAAATGGGTCTTTTTAGAAAATCTTTCTAATATTTGATCAATAAAAGGCAGTGGGTAATGATCTTTCTTAGTAACTTTATTAACCTTTCTGAAGTCAATGCACATCCTATAACCTACTACTATTATTTGGGGGATAAGCTTATTATTCTCATTGGGCACAACAGTAATTCCCCCTTTCTTAGGGACACAATGAACATGACTAACCCATTCACTATCAGCAATAGGATAAATAATACCAGCATCAAGAAGTTTTAATACCTCGTTTCTTACCACTTCCTTCGTCTTAGGATTTAAACAATGTTGATGTTACACCACTGGTTTTGCATCGGGTTCTATATTGATAGCATGCTAACATATAGTAGGAGAAATCCCTTTTAAATCATCAAGTGTATAGCCCATAGCTCCTCGATGTTTCTCCAATACTTCCAATAATCTTGCCTCTTCCTTCCCTGAAAGTTTAGAACTAATAATAACATGATATATTTTTTTATCATCAATGTAAGCATATTTAAGATCGCCGGGTAAAGGCTTCAGATCGAAAACCGAATCCTTTTTAGGTGGCAGTGTGGTACCCAAATCTTCCACAGCAAGTTATGTTTAAGCATCTTAGGTTGATGGCGGAGAATATAGTCAATCTCATTTCTTTCTTCCATGAAGATCTCACTTTCGTGGTCTTCCATAAATTGTTGCAAAGCATTGTTAGGAGCAAGAGAAATAGAAGCAAGTTGTTCAACTCTAAAATCCTCATTAGGAGTTTCATTTTCATAAGGGACTTTAGCAAATTTTGAAAAATTAAACTCATAAGACTCCCCACCAAATTTAGTTAAGATTTTCTCCCTTTTACAGTCTATAATGGCTCCACACGTGTTCAAGAAAGGTCTACCAAAAATGATAGGATAGGTTTTACTAGCAGCTGAACCAAGTACTAGAAGATCAGCAAGATATTTAATCTTACCACAAAGAACTTCCAGATCTCTTACAATACCAATGGGAGAGATGGTCTCTCTGTTTGCAGGTCAGCAACCACATCAATTTCTTCTAGTTCGCATGGACTTATTGAAAGGTTCGCAGCATAGAAAACAAAAAAATCCTACGATGTGAACTATACACCAAGATCTATCTACTAGATACAAGCAACGGGTGGATATACATCCATAGAGAACTTACCCTCGAAGACAACAAAGCTTTGTTAACGAGATGGAACTCGTGGAAGATGTAGTCGTACACTTGCTGATCTCAAGATCGTGATGAAGTCCAGCAGGTCCGGCTCCAGCACGTCCATCAGATCCAGCTCCAGCAAGTCCAGCACCACTAAGTCCAGCACCGCAAAGTAGCGGTGCATCCGTGATCGCACACACGTCCGATACCCCGACAACCTCCATCCCTCTCTCCAGCAAAGCAGCGGAAGCAGCAACTCCTTTCTAGATAAAGCCACTGGAAACATGTATCTCGCTAATCCGAGACCATGGGGGAAACATACTAGAGGGGGAGAGAGATCCTTCACGAGGAGGTGTGAGGAAGAAGGGGTGTGAGGGGGGCCTTTTATAGGAGGAGGGGGTGCCCCTCCCCATGGCCGGCGCCTCATGGAGGTGACCCCTCACCTCCCCCATTCATGTGGTGGTAACCCCCTCCACATTAAAATGCCCCTTCACATTCTCTTTTAAAGTCTCCACTTTAAATGCATTAAATTTCTCCAAATTTATTGCTCTCTCATTTAATAAAACTTTTTATTAATTTTATTCAGAATTTTTTTAATTACTTTAATTAACAAACATTCACATAAAACCCCTTGCAACATTTCAATATTACATGCAGAACCAAATTCTGCAATTTCACCCGAAACAGTTTTGGTGTGTATTGAAATAATTCCAGCGCTTTCTTAAATCTTTATATGAAACATATTTGCTCCAAATGGTGCTGGTATCCCTTAAGTGTGTCACCCTACGGTTCGTGAATAATGTAGACATGATCGAGACCCCTCTCAGATCAATAATCAGAAGCGGGACCCGGAGATCCATACTGACTCCTACACATTCAACGATGACTTCTGTGATCGTGAGAACCTTTAACGCTAATAACTAAATCCCTTTGTCTCGCGATATACTACATGTCCTAGATTCGATCATCGGTATCTCCATACCTAGTTTGATCTCGTTACGCTAGTAACTAAATCCCTTTGTCTTGCACATCAGACTTGTAATAATGATTTTCTACGACATTTTAGCAATAATGTTTATGAATGTGATTTCTCCAACAAGACTTGTAAAAGTTCATCCATCCTTTATGGAATACGGTAATTATTTGAACAACCATTGTTCTCGTAATACCGGAACAAAATAACAATTAGTAAAACAAATCTTGAAGACTAGGTTTGACGACAACGAAAAACACAATAACACTTTATTTGTTCTTGATGAACATCAACACTTATTCTCTTGCTAGTTACTTAGGCTATTGCATTTCCTGAATTGTGTTGTTCTGTATGACACTTCACACCAACCAATTCGGTATCCAATACCGGTATCCAATACCTAAGAACCACATTGTTTAACAAGCAAAGAATACAGCCATAACATGTATATCTTCTATATACCTAAGCTAGACATCTCCAACTTTTCTTTTCTACCAAATATTTTATAGATTCTCTTTCAGCAATTCCTTTTCCTTTTAAAAGAATCTATCAACATTAATAGTGGTGTCATTCACATGACACATAGTACAAAGCGTGTATAGTCAAATACTAATACCTTTGGACTTGCACTTTGAAGTGGATCACCATCATCAAATGTTTGGTATTCTTTCAAAAATCCATTCTTTAGTAATCTTTCAGTGTAGTAAACATTTTACTTACATCTTCTATTCATCCTTATCATGACAACTTTCATGATCAAGCTACAATAGCCTATAAGGATGAATCATAAGTATAATATCAGTTCCCAAAACCTTTTTGGTAGATTAGGACGCCTAGCGTCTCCAACCTTCACAAATTCTCATACAATATGAGAACGTGTAGTTTGTTAAATTATACTCTATCATATTGCAACCATAAACATTGTTTTAGATATCACAATATCTTCACACATGATGGTTTCTGAAAAAATTATTTCAGCTCCTAGATAACCTCGATATTAAAACAACTTTTGAATATAAAGAATCATGGAGGCAAAGATGATACTTTAGACACTAACATTGGAATTCTTACTCTTGATTTAATACTACTTATTAAACTTCATGGAGTAAACAGAGTTTGCTGAAAGTTTGCAATAGGACTTCTAAACTTTAAACTGACATTCAATACAATACGATACTAGTTCGTAAAGTAAATATCCATAATTCTATAGTTCTATTATCTCAATTAAAACTAAGCATAAGGTAGTAAACAGATGCCAATGACTGCAACAAATTATGCAAATTCACTTTGATTTAGTTTATGAAAAATTCGGTTCAACTAATCCAAATTAGAGATGAACTCCCACTCAAAAACGACATCCTCATGCCTTTTTGGTGATTACATGAACCAAATCCACTACACCAAGTTTGATCATCACGTGAGTCGGTGTAGCTTCAAATGCGAGCATCAATATGGGCATCATATCAATTATATGACTCATGCTTAACCTTTCGGTCCGTGTTCCGAGGCCATGTCTGTAAATGCTAGGCTCGCAAAGTAAGAACCTTAGTACTCGCGTGTGTAAAACTGTCTTACACCCGAAATATGATCGTGGATTCAAGTACACCCGATCATAACGTGATGTCTTGAAGAGGCGAAACATAAACGGTGCATACTTAAGGAAGAACACATTTTTATATTGATATTTAAATGAGGGATCATCTTATAACGCTACTAAAACGCCAAACTAGCAATATAAGATGCGGACATCATATGTGTAAAGTGGGATGATATGGTCCATGCATTTGATAACCATCATATGCATCGTGGTATGATCTCTATCATTCCTTTGTGTGTAAGGCCAAGGTCTATGGAACTTACACGTTAAGTGTGTTGTAAGAGTATCTACCATACATAAACTTACAACATTACCATATCATGACACAAGCCCAACACCGATCTAAACTAGACGCCTCTAATTTATCAATTGCAAGTTTTACGTGGCTTAGGGCTTTCGAAGATAAAACCGTTCTTACCTACGAACATGGAACCACAATGATGATAACCAAATTATTAGCAACTCGTTGTAAAACAGATATTGACTATAGTAGAAGAGACAGACACCCGCCAGCCACTTATGCAAAACTAGTTGCATGTCAGTCGTGGAACCGGTCTCATGTGCGATGACATGTAAGGTTGGTCCGGGCCGCTTCATCCCACTATGCCACCAATATCCAAAGTACCTATAAGAAGCAATAACATGATCATCACTTCCCACATACTCTTATGTGTTCTACCCGTGCAAAGCACCTACGCATAGATCAGGCTCTGATACCATTGAAGGGTTCGCAACATAGAAAACAAAAAAATCCTACAATGTGAACTATACGCCAAGATCTATCTACTAGATACAAGCAACGGGTGGATATACATCCATAGAGAACTTACCCTCGAAGACAACAAAGCTTTGTTAACGAGATGGAACTCGTGGATGATGTGGTTGGACACTTGCCGATCTCAAGATCGTGATGAAGTCCAGCCGGTCCGGCTCCAGCACGTCCATCAGATCCAGCTCCAGCAAGTCCAGCACCACCAAGTCCAACACCACCAAGTCCAGCACCGCAAAGCAGCGGTGCGTCCGTGATTGCACACACGTCCGGTACCCCGACAACCTCCATCCCTCGCTCCAGCAAAGCAGTGGAAGCAGCAACTCCTTTCCAAATAAAGCCATCGGGAACATGTATCTCACTAATCTGATGCCATGGGAAAATATACTAGAGGGGGAGAGAGATCCTTCACAAGGAGGTGTGAGGAAAAAGGGGTGTGAGGGGGGCCTTTTAAAGGAGGAGGGGGTGCCCCTCCCCATGGTCGTCGCCTCATGGAGGTGACCCCTCACCTCCGCCATTCATGTGGTGGTAACCCCCTCCACATTAAAATGCCCCTTCACATTCTCTTTTAAAGTATCCACTTTAAATGCATTAAATTTCTCCAAATTTATTGCTCTCTCATTTAATAAAACTCTTTTATTAATTTTATTCAGAATTTTGTTAATTACTTTAATTAACAAACATTCACATAAAACCCTTGCAACATTTCAATATTACATGCAGAACCAAATTCTGCAATTTCACCCAAAATAGTTTCGATGTGTATTGAAATAATTCCAGCGCTTTCTTAAATCTTTATATGAAACATATTTGCTCCAAATGGTGCTGGTATCCCTTAAGTGTGTCACCCTACGGTTCGTGAATAATGCAGACATGATCGAGACCCCTCTCAGATCAATAATCAGAAGCGGGACCTTGAGATCCATACTGACTCCTACACATTCAACGATGACTTCTGTGATCGTGAGATCCTTTAATGCTAGTAACTAAATCCCTTTGTCTTGCCATATATTACATGTCCGAGATTGGATCATCGGTATCTCCATACCTAGTTTGATCTCGTTACCGACATCTTCTCTTTTTTTGTTCCTGTGATATAACATTCTAGTGATCACATCACTTTCTTGCAAGCTAACCAATGTGATATCACCGAGAGGGCCCAGAGTATATCTATCCATCATCGGGATGGACAAATCCCACTCTTGATCCATGAGCCTCTACATAACACTTTCGTAGCACTGAACCCACCTTTATAATCACCCTTTCATGGTGTGACGTTTGATGTTATCAAGATACTCTTCCAGTGTTAGTGATTGACATGATCTCATGGTCTAAGGACTAGGATTACTTCATATGATGTTATAGCAATATAAACACAATGAATTTGATCGTAATGCTATACTTCGGATGAATGTTCATCACATCATTCAACTAATGTTGTGACCTCGTTATTAACAACATCCAATGTCCATGATCATGAAACCTTGATCATCTTGTTAATCAACGAGCTAGTGTATAAGAGAGGCATAACTAGGAACTTTCCTTTTTGTTTATTAAACACACATGTCTTAACGTTTCCAAATTAATAGAATTATAGCATGCAAAATATACATTTATCAAGAAATAAGATAATAACCACTTTATTATTGCCTCTCAGGCATATTCCCTTCACTTATTTCATGCATAATTTATTTGTAAAGCTCATAAGGAATGTCACTTGAACTTGCACCAATATCACATAAACCATAATAGCAATGATAACCAATTCTAACAGAAAGCACATGGACACTAGCTTTTCTAGTTCTATTAGGATGTGAGACAATATTAGAAGCATCTTCACAGAAAACAATGTGTCCATCCTCTACTCTTTTAGTGACAAGGTCTTTCACAATTGCTACTTAAGGTTCAATGGTTATTTGTTCATTAGGCTTAACAACTCTCTTCGTACTTTTATTAATTACACTAGTTATCATAGAGTGCTCCTTTACTTTATCCAGGAAAGGCATTTTCTCGATATAAGGTTCATGCAAAATACGATCAATAGTGCAAACTTCAGTACTTCTAGCACGAACACAATCAACAATCTCCTTATATGGTGCATGATACTTATTCCACTTCTTTTTAGGAATTTCAATATAAGAAGCAAAAACCTTAAACAATTTGCAATAACTTGAGAGTCTAGACCATAAGCATTACTAATATTTCGAAAATCATCAGTTCCCATAAAAGATTTAATGCATTCATAATCATAATTTATACTTGACTTTCTTCCTTTATCATTCTCCCATGCTTCAGCATTGTCTTGAATACGGTCTAGAAGATCCGATTTAGCTCCTTCTTCCATGCATGTAAATGATCCAGCACAAGAAGCATCCAATAGATCCTTATCATGAAGACAAACCCTTGCATAAAAGTTATTGATAATAATATTATTGGGGAGCTCATGAATAGGACATTTGAGCATTAGTAACTTCAATCTCCTCCAAGCTTGAGCTGTACTTTCTCCATCAAGAGGCCAAAAGTTGTATATTTGATTCCGATCTTTATGAATCTCACTAGGAGGATAAAATTTTGAATAAAAGAGAGGTACTACTTCCTCCCATTCAAGAGCTTGACCATTCTTCAGCATCTTATACCATTCCTCAGCTCTTCCTTTCAGTGATAGTGAGAATAACTTCTTCTTGACTTGATCTATTTTAATACCTGCACAGTTGAACAACCCGCATAATTCATGTATAAAGAGAAAATGATCACCAGGATGGATAGTTCCATCTCCAACATAATAGTTATCCATAACACGATCAATAATTCTCGTGGGTATCTTAAAAGTATCATTTTCAGCAGGTGTAGGTTCATCTACTACCTTAGCAGTGGTAGTAACATTACGAAATAAGAAACTAAGTGAATTATCCATATTGAAATAAAGTAACTAATAAAAATAAACAATACTCACAGTAGAAGTTTACTTTACCAGTTCTACTCTCCAATAGCGCTTCACTCCCCGACAGCGGCACTAGAGAATAGTCTTGATGACCCACAAGTATAGGGGGTGTATCGCAGTATTTTCGATAAGTAAGAGTGTCGAACCCAACAAGGAGAAGAAGGTGTCGACGAGTGGCTTGGAGCAGGAATTCTTTGTAAATACTTAGCAAACGGATTTTTAGGGGTTTTTGATAATGCAGATAAATAAAGTGTGAGTAAATAAAAGAAAATAATAATAGATGTAGCAAGTGGCCTAATCCTTTCTTTAGCAAAGGACAAGCCTATTGTATTACTTAAGATGACCAAACGTTCTCGAGGACACATGGGGATATCGTCAAGTGCTTTCACTTCATATAGTTGATTAATCTTCTTTAATTTGATAAGTGTTGTGTGGGTGAACCTGTGCTAATATACTGACCTTCCTAGGACTAATACATACTTGTGATTAAACCCCTTGCAAGAATCCGCAAGTACAAGAAAGTAATTAAGATACAAACCTAACCACATCTTTAAACTCTAAGATCCTACACTCCCTTGTGCAAAGGTTTCCTAACGGGGGTTCAGGTTTCTATCACTCCGGCAACCCCTACGATTAGTAGCCAAATACACAATGCATTCTCCTAGTCCCATAAAGGTGAAGTATCATGTAGTCGATGTTCACATGACACCACTAGAAGAATAGCACCACAACTTAAATAACAAACTATTGAATCTTTCTCAACACAATTCCACTACTAACAACATGACTTCTCCCATGTCCTCAACAACTAAACGAACTACTCACAAGCCATCATATGGATCAAGATCATAGATGATATAATGATGAGTAACAATCTGAACATGAACGATCATTCAATGGTTCCACTCAATAGCATCAACTACAACAAGTAATCAACACCGGAAAAGTTTCCCCTAAGAACTATGCAAGATTCAACCCAATTATTACAGCGGTATGAAGTGGTGATGATGGTGCTGGTGGAGATGATGATGGATATGATGATGATGATGATCCCGATGAAGTCCAGCTTGATGGTGGTGTTGATGGCGATGATCTTCCCTCTCCGGGAAGGAATTTCCTCGGCAGATTTTTGCCTGCCGGAGAGCTCTTTATCTCTCTATAGTTTTCCGTCCCGTAGAGGCGGTAGAAACTTTCTGTGGTCGCTTCCCGAGCCTTAGGGTTTCGTGGGGATAATATACGCCAAAGGAGAGAGCTAGGAGTAGGCCAGGGAGGCCACACCACCTGGTGGCGCGGCCTAGGGTAGCCCGCACCAGGGGTGGTGTGGGCCCCATGTGGCCCAACTCCGCTCCCCCTTCTGGCATCCTTCGTCTTCTGGGAAAATAGGATTTTCCATGTATTTTGCGAGATTTTCTGATCTTCGCGAATTTCGCCTCCAAACAGCGCCTTTTCCATCAGAATCCTGACTTCAGCGGTCCATCCTCCAAAAGTCATCAACCAAGCAAAAACAAATGAAATAACATAAGTATCATCTCTTAATATGAAATATATCAATGAATAATAGTAAATTATGATATAGAATAGTGATGCAAAATGGACGTATCAGGGCCTGCCCTAGGCCCAGATGGGCTTCGAGGGCCGTGGCTCGGCGGGGCTGTTTCGGCTGCTGGCGAAATGCTGGGTGCTGCTGGAGTGCGGGAAGCCGAGCCGACGGGCTCGGGTGGGGTCTGGTCAGGGTGGTGCCCCTCGACCGCGGGCAGCCGGCAAGGGTGGCCGGCTTCTCGTTCTCAGTCGCCTTTCGCCGGAGATGAGGAAGCCAGGGCGGCGGCCCCGAGGACGCGGCGGCTGTGGGGTGGTCGGCAGCCTGGGCTTTGCCTCGACGCGGCGGTCGGGTGGAGGATGGCTGGTCTGGGGGGCTCCGTGCGGTGGTCTCGTGGAGCTCGCCTTTTCCGTTGGTGCCTTGGTGGCTTTGGTGGGCTGCTGCGTGTGGCTGGTGGGGGCATGGTGGCTCTCGCTGGCATTCCCATGGCAGAGGTGTGCCATGGTGCATGGTCGGCGGCGCGGTGGCGCCACTTTTGGTGGACGGGACGCTTGCGTGCGCCCCTTGGATGGTGGCGAGTTGGCATGAGGATGTTTGCTCTGCTACGCGTGGAGGCCGGAGCGGCGGCTCCGGACAAGGATGGTGTTGCTGTTTTGTCCTGGTCGTGCGGGCGGCGGGGCAAAGGGGTGTGGGCGGGGGCGCCATCTCTCCTTCCGCTGGTCATGATCGTCGGGCGGCATGGGTCGCCTTCATGACGGTCCATTGGAGGTGGTGTAGGGGCCTCCGGACGAAAGTCCAGCACGACATTGGTTGGTGCCGACTTTGGCGACGCCTGTGGGCGCCGCTTCCCCCTGGAGGTGTTATCGTGGAGCCCATGCACCCTTTCGTCCATCACTATGGGGTGAAAACCCAAATCTGGCTTCGCCAGAATGGATGACGACGACGTCCTCTCAAATGTCGTTACCTTCCCGAAGGCGTCATTTTTCGGAGTAATGTGAGCCTTTGCCTGGGGTTGCTGGTGCTACGGGGAGGGTCGACGTCCTCGAGCCCTGTCGGCGTGCGAGTACCGCTGGTGAGTTCTCTTGGGCCTGCTTATCGCCACGAAGCCTGTGAGGCCTAGTCATTCCTTCGGCTCTGACTTCTTCTCCGGAGACGTGGACCAGGCTTTCTGCAACGCTCGCTGTTGCCGTTGTGCTGGCGTTGTTCGGCGGTGCTCCAGACCTAGTCGAGCTAGGTAATGTGGCCTCGTGTGGTTTCTACCGGTTTTCCTTAAAACTGTGCCGTTTGGGGTCTTTTTTTGGTCTGGTTCCCCTTTTAATCTGACCCATGTATATATACGTCTGTTTCGGGTTTTGACCGATTTCCCTTCCAAACTGGCCAATTCTCTTCTTCTCTACTTACTTATCTCTACTTTTATTTCTATACCTAATAATAAATGACGGATTGTTTCTTCCGGTCCAACACTTTTTAGGACCGTTTACCTCTATAAAACTGAGAAAAATTACCCACATATGCCACCCATAAGCCAACAAAAAGTTTCTTTTTCCGCTTTGCATGCATCACGTCACCTGGGCTTGGGCACGCTTTGCAAGCATCGCGTCACCTGGGCTTGGGCACGCTTTGGAGGCATCGCGTCAGCTGGGCTTGGACACAGTTTGATCCTTTAGGAGCCAAGTGGTCCACAGGCCCAATCTTTTGACCGGCGTGGATGTCTCGTTGCCGGCTCGATCCCTTGCCCACATCATATATCTAATAGTACCACATCGCTCAATTAAACGAAAATATACCAGTTTATATAGCTAGGCATATTAACTATCAAACAAGCCAAGCAACGTGATTTCAATGAAATACAATGGAAAATCAAAGGGCCAGGAAGCGCGGAGGGCAATTGACGGGAGGCTGCCCTCCAAGGTTGAGGGAGGGGTCGACGAACGGGAGAGAGAGGGGAGATAAAAGAGCTTTGCTTGGGGCGATGGAGGTCAACAAGGGCGGCCATGGGCCCCGCAGAAGGACGCCGGCGACGTTGGGGATGGAGGCACTAGGGCCCCGCAGTTGCTGGGGATGGCGCTCGATGGCGAGCGGCAGGGAGGAGGCGGGCTCGTGCAGCCGGGCCGGGCACCACGGGGTCCGGGAAGCAGGGCAATCGCGAGGCAGACACGCACAGCGGGGGGGCGGCGCGTGGTTGCCGTAGGGCCGAGGCCATGGCCGGCGGTCGCGCTCAGAAGGAGAATCGCGCGGGCGGCGGCGCCTCAGAAGCCGGGATGGGTTTGGTAGAGGTTGCGGCCAATGTGTGTGAGTGCGTGCAAGGCCGGGTGCGTCCAGGTGTGTGGCCGGTTTTTTCTGAGAAAGTCTGGTTCGGGTGTTGGTTGATTGGGCCTGCTGGGGGTGGACGGGGGTGGTAGTTGGCCTTTGAGCCTGGCCGGTTGATGGCCTACCTCAGTTTTTATAAAACTGTTTATTAAATTACCACCGATCCTTGACCGAACGGCAGCCTTCTGTCCGTAGTTTGTACGAGTTGCCGATGGGTGGTGAAAGGTATATATGGGCCAACATTATTTTTGCAGCGGTGCCTGATTCTAATAGGCTGCTATGTCTGGTCCACCATATTTTCTTGTCCAGCTACACTTGTTCGTATAATAAATAAAGAAAATCCAAACGCTAAACCGTACCTGGTAGGATTCATGTTTAGTCCCACCTTGCCACATTATACCAATCATCACAGGTTTATATACGTTCAACGTTGACTATAGTATCAGTGAGCTAAGTCAGGAATCAACAGGCAACAACACCGTGAAGGTGTGAGCTAATTAAATTGGCCCGATTGTGGGCTGCATGCTGTGCCATGGCAACCACGTTGCATGATTGATTAAATAAACAAAATTGGTGGGCCTGTGCATAATTGAAGTAGACTACTCCATGTACTCCCTCCGCTCCAGTTTGTTAGTCACGCGTGTAGTTTAATAAAATCTTTGACTTAATTTTGACCAATAAAATATGCAATATACGAGTCAAAAAAAATATATCATTGGAAACTACTTTTGAAGATGAATCTAATAGTATAATTTTGTGATATATTATGTAAAATTTATTGACGAAAATTAATAGTCAAAGTTGTTCTTAAACTAAGTGCATGCCTAATAAACCAGACCGGAGGGAGTAGGTACTACCTGCAACTAATCTTGCTTACCATGGTCGGTCTATTTTAGGCTAAAATTTGGGTCACATCAAATCCCATCGAAAAGTTTTATCTGCCGGTGCAACGCACGGGTATGTTTGCTAGTTTTACTTAAAAATGACGAATTTCCTCTGTTTTCTCCGGTCGCTGGTTTCGTCCAACATTTTTAAATAAGACCATTTTATCCTTCCACCAAAATCACGCGAGGTTCTGTTGTCTGCCAAACGACCCGCTCTGTCAGTCATTTTTCGTCCACGATCTCCACCCACCAGGTTTTTCGTCCAACGCCCAGAACACCACGAGACCTCTCTCCCTCGCACATCTCCTCTCTCTCTCACCGCCGCCGCCCAGTACCTGTCGCCTACGCCGCCTATTGGCATCGGCACGGTGCTGAAGGAATCTGCCTACTCCCCCGTCTCCTCCCTCTCTCGCCCATCGGCGCCGCCCAATACCACCGCCTCACCGTGCCGGCCTCGCGCGCGGCTAACCTAGGCAACTATCTCCTATGAGGTCGGCGATGCTGCGAGGACATGAGGTAACAGATCGACGCCGCGCCAACGGCCCAATCCAAGCAGACACCACATCTTCTACGTCTCCGCCTAGCAGCATCCTAGACCTACCGACAAGGCCTCGGCCAAATTAGATATTTCACCACGAAACATTTTTCTAACCCAAATCGGTATGTATTTCATGATTCTAGGGTGGAGTCTTTCAATTCATTAGAGAAACCCTGGTCACGGTAGCAAGAAAAACCTACATGCTCCTCTAGCTGCTTTTCGTCCATAGCCACGGTGTCGTGGCCGATCTGATGACGCCAACAAGAAACTGACCATATTCTTGGTCCGGTTCCTCCCGAAGTCACAGGACAAAGAGCTTCTGCCTTGCACATCACTTAGCTCCGGCCATCAAATAATTGCTTGTCCATATATGAATAGTCATTGATGCACCCTATGTGTTCGTCAGATGTCAGCTTACCATATCTAAAAGGAATTTTGTTCACGGTTATTTTTGCAATGCCATTTAGAATGTTAGTTTTTCACAAGATACATTATATTTTTACGCATTCATATGTACGGCATATAGTCAGTTCTAGACCCATATCAATCCCATTATATCCGCGCTTTGACTTTGTCGCCCACCTGTGTTTCAGGCGTGGAGCAACGGGAGGCTGCACACCGTGAATCACTGGGTGCAGCGCGTGGTGCCGCACATCTCGATCGCCATGTTCCTGCTCGTGCACAAGGACGTTAGGCTTAGCGTGCCGGAGCCGTTCGTCAACGCGGAGCACCACCCGCCGGTTCGAGCCTTTTAACTAGCACTAGGATGACTACAGGAAACTCCGATTGTCCACGAGCACGCCGGTGAGGCGCTCGCTCGGATGGCGGCATCACCTAGACATGTGACAAGGTAAGATACCAATGCACGAGAGTTACTGTGAGCAAGAGTTTTGTATAATCAGGTGCTTTCCGCTTTTGGCCTGATGTATTCATGTTTACACATTTATAATTTAGTGGATTTCTTATTGTGTTTAAACGGTTATGCATATTTATTATTTCTATTCCTCACATGATTTCTGTGTCTGAAAACACAGTGAAATTGTTGTTGGTAAAAACATGGTTTGTCCATTTTTCTGCCGGGACTTGCATTGTCATACAAATTTACAAAAATCCTTGCTAAGATGTGACACTTATTAGTGTTAGTTCTGAACAATTTTCTGCTCAATTTGGTTTAGTCTTTCTTGAGATCCTATACTGTGTATATAGAGAATATTATATTAGCACAAACTTAATCTCTTGGGTTTTGGTTTCATGCTGTTCTCGACATCAACATGCCCCTCTAGCTGATGGTTCCTGACAATAATAATGTTGATTGTTGAACCCAGTGGGACTAAAAATTGACATTGATTTTGATCGAGTTTTGTTATCATGCAGGTGTTACTTCGGATGAGAAATGTGATGATCCTACGGTGGAGTTGCACAACTTCTGGAACAAATCAGATGGACCATATTGCATTTAGTTCTGGTGCACAACAAGTCAACAACATATTGTAACTTGGTTTAGACATTCGGGTACTGTATACTTTCCTAGCTCCGAGGTCAGATTTGGGGATGTTCAATGATGTGCCTCAGATAGATAGAGATAGAAAGCCAATTGACAGATGCATGGATTTCTTTCATCTAGAAAATATTATATTGCACCATGAAGGAAATCCTTTTATTCATCATCATGTAACACTACGACGTCCCGATAGCTAGGTATGCCCTGCTGGCTGCTATCCCTGTCCCTGCACCGACACCCTCACCACCGCACGCGCTCCCCTCATTAGCTCCTTCGATTCTTCAGTATCGCCCCACTGCATCCAAGGTTCGCGTCGGGGTATGTTCTCTCCATATCAGGCCTCCGGCCACCGAAATAGTTGTGAATTGTAGCTTGCTCCATTTTTGTTTCTTGCAATACACATCTGGTTGGCTGTTTGATTGATTCGCTATTGATTCTTAGTAAAAGTTTGATTACTTACTTGATTCGAAGGTTTTCTATGTTTAGTTGTTTGATGAATTTTCTCAGTCAGATAAGCTAGGGTGCTAAATTATAATCCAGTTCAAAGATCTCACACTTGGATCTTTAGACTTTTCATACTATATTAACTGCAATAGTAAGTTATCAAAGTTCTTAACTTTAAAACTTATAGTCTAGATGCCAAGGCATTTTAAAATTTTCTTGTATTTTTGGCTAAATTTACATGCTTTAATTATTAAATCATGTGCTCAGTTTGGGATAGGTTCTATCTGTAAACATACTCTCTCATTAAGGAATTAATGTGCAACATATACACAGATCACATAGTTGGTACACATTGGTATTCTTGGACCAAATGTAGGAATACTATAGTCGAAGCATGATACCTTTGTACCTGTTTCCAAAGCTTTCATGTATTTCCAAGCTTTTAGTTATGGTTTAGTCCGATGATGACATGTTTGAGTATTTCAGGTTTCTTGTCAAATACGGATTACACATGATCTTCTGATGTCCCTATGAAAAAATAAACAGCTACCCTCGTTTTGGTTTTAAATCATGTTCTTTTTGTTCCCTCTTAGGTTATTTTTTTTATTGGCAGGTGAGGCCACGTCAGGGTAAACTGCGACAGATTCATCTATTTTGGTGATCACGTGTGACTGATTTGAATCATCATCTTAGTCCTGCAATGTTGCTTCTGATGTAGAGATGGTAGGCATGTTGCAGAAACTAGGAAGGTTTACTTAGGGTTATTTGTTATTTTTCCTATAGTTGATGGGCTGTTGCTTGAGGAGATGCATATGTCGGAAAGTTTGTGCATTGCTGAAGTAAGGATTACTTCCATGTTCTGTAAGGTTTTCTTTCATTTCCCTTTTATTGCTGCAAGTTTATTCAGACTATTTCTTGCAAATTATTCAGACTTTCCATGATCTAGATCAGTACATGTATGCTTCATTTTCTAGATTTCTTCACCTTGTGTTAAGAACAAATGTGTTATTAATTTGTTCCTAGGAAATTTATTCACCTTGTGTTAAAGCAGAGCGTGTTGTTTGTTTCTAGGAAATTTCATGAGCTTGTGATAAGAAAAATCCAATGGAAGAAATTATACGTGAATGAAATGAAGTGCGGAGAGCATTTATAATTGTACCAATGGGTGTGCTTACAGGAAATTTGTTCACTCAGTGGAGAGGAGATTGCAGTATTGTTGGTCGGCTGCTTGGAGGCACACGCACAATAGCGAGTATGTTTAATTTGAGACATTGCTGCTCCAGTTTCTTTATTTATACTCATCCCCATTCTCCCCTTTCTTAGATATTCTCCGTGCATATGATTTGAGATGTTGCTGTCATGTACAACTTCCGTTTCATGGCAGGAACCTAGAGTAACCACTTGATTTAAGAAAATTATTACTCTATCAGGAAGTTGAGATATTGGATTGTATCACGTAAATCATTGATGCAGTCTCTATACGAATTGTAAGAGAAGTTCCAGATTTGGCAGAGAACTTCATGGGTTTTGCTGCATCATTAATCAAGGAAAAACATCACGCGGTTCTAATACCTGTTGTCCAACTTTGCCTAGAACTCTGTAAAGCCAGTAGAGAAGCATTGTAGTACTTTAGAAAGGCACACTGCTATTTTATGGGCCGCAATAAGAAATCATTTGTATTGTCCTAGTTCCTGCTCCTTCAGACTGTATTTGGTGATGCACTGATGCAGCAGTGTAAAAAAATCTTGTTTTTCTCTATAACTATATCCAAAAACATTATTGTTAGATTATACCTGCAAAATTATTGCAAATATTTATATATAGTTTTGGCAGTAATTGATTATTCTGATAAAATATTACTATTTCAGCA
Source organism: Avena eriantha (assembly GCA_910589775.1). Taxonomy (NCBI): domain Eukaryota; kingdom Viridiplantae; phylum Streptophyta; class Magnoliopsida; order Poales; family Poaceae; genus Avena; species Avena eriantha. The sequence goes on from OU342742.1 coordinate 544,910,518, forward strand.
CTGTGTCGCGGGTTTGGTCTGGCTATTGAGATATGTGTCAAACAGTTCGTTCGTTCCCGAATATAATCCATGGCCAAAGAGTGAAGACGGACAGTTATATCTCTTATTGTTTTATCTGTCTTTATTTCCAACAATTCATTTTCTTTATTCCTTTACAGTGGGGGCACCTATTATGTCACCTGCAATGGGTTACTATACCTTGGAGCCGAGATGAGGTCCAGCCAAGATGGGTCCCTCGGAGGTCGTTAAGCTGCACCTGCGGCCTCACCAACTTCACCCCATCCACAGGTAACGTTTGTGTCTATCCTCGCCCAGGGCTGCTCAAGTTGGCGCGGATAAGGTTGTCGCATCAGGTTCTGGCTCACCAAGATTAATCAACGACTGCCGTGTGGCGCTGCTCGTTTCATCACGGGCTGATGCTTTGGCACCACTGATAGTTTCCTCAGAGGATTCCCCGATGATCTTCACGGTCCGTAATGATGGAACCATTTATCAGCTCGTGAAATAATCCAAGATGAAATGCAAATGAATAACACCGCACGTGAGAAAAAGTAACACAAATTTTGCACATTCTCAAGTGTTTTCCTGCATGTTCTAGAGTTATTAGCCTGCTTTCCTGGTTGAGATTCACATTTGGAATAGAAGGTCACTAGAGCTGGGGTTGTTGCCATTTGTAAATTTTTCCTGCACACCATGAATGCTCATCCCAGATAGAAGTTTTTGTACGAAAAGAATACTTCTTTATGGTTCTCCACAATAATTTGTTGTGATGATCACTCTAGCTGATTTGGTTTAACAAAATGCTTCCTCTCTTTGTATTTGAGCAGCTGCCACAAGGATCGATCCGTATATAAAAATGCACCTGCTCCTTTCAGGCTTAATTTTTTATTCTTAGTGTTCATTTATGTTTTAAAATGTCCCAAAATACTTAATTGCATGAATGGCTGGCAGGAAAACCATGGTTTGTTGCTCCGTCAATGCAGTTCTATCTAGAGTTTAAATCGATCCAAGTGTTGCGCAAAGGGATATGCGATCGGGATCACTTAAGGTACGTGATGTTGTTATATCACGAGTGTATGTTTGTACATAGATACTGATGTCTCGACCATTTGAAAAGAACCTTTTGGGGGACTCAACATGAGTCTTAATTTGTGAGATAATATCTCAGATGTGTTAATTTATACCACTAGGCCATGAACAATTTGTTTTGCTTTACTAATAAAAGTTTCTTCAGTAAGCTTAAAGTGCAAATTAACTTCAGGGAATAAGATGATTCTTAGTTATTCGTTCTCATTTTTTATTTGTATGGAGTTATACCTAACTCATCATTTAGTTACCCTTCTAGAATTGTTTGGTTTTGAAATATGCTGGTATGCTTTTATAGCATGTTGGCTTTTGTTTTAGTTATGTTTGTTGCTCAACCCTTGGTGTAAATAATTCATTTTGTTGGTGCAGGGAGCTTTGGATAGTGGTATTTGACATTTCCCACAGCGACAAGATATTGGTTGGGTTCAAGAAGGATGAGCAGCAGCTGGATGCTGAGTTTCATCACAAGTACATCTATGGAGGTCATGTTGATGACTACATGAGGTCATGTTAACTTGCTCCATTCCCCGGTGGTGTTGCTGTTGTACCTAAAGAAAAGCCCTTCATTATGTTACCTAAAGAAAAGCCCTTCATTATGTTTAAAGAAATTTTACTGATTCTTTATTTACTTTTGCACCATCTTATTCCAGACACTACCATCTTATTCCAGACACTAGCTGAGGAGGAACCTCAGAAGTGTACCAATCCCACTTCAGCGAGTACATCAAGGATATTGTTTATCATACAATTTTTTTTATAAAGTGTTACTTGATGGTAGTTTTTTTCCGAAACATTAGGAACTAAAATGTGGGCGGCGTCATCGCATGCTAGGAGCAGGGCCTGCGGGTGGCGTCATTCGCGGAGTCCGAGGGGCTGCTGCAGGTGAGTCTTTGCTGCCGGCAATGAGTAGTGTTGGGGTCAAGCTCGTGTGGATGGAGCGCAGCTGTGGAGGCATGGCTGAGCAGGATGGAGGCCGGCGCTCGTGGCGTGTGAAGCTGTCGAGGATGTCCGGCTGGCGCACGAGCAGAGGCGGCGGAGGTGAGTGAGCATGGCGGGGGCGAGGCAGAGAGAGGAGGGTGGCGACGGTGCTCAAGCAGAAGGGAGCGAGCGGACATGTGTGGAGAGATATGGAAGAGAGAGGAAAAATTAGACTGAGCAAACCAACATCTGAAGAATCAGCAAGTCTGCAGCCCTACATGCCTGCACTACCTCCAGGAAAGAAACATAATCATAGTCGATGATGCAAAACTTTGGGCCATTAAAGAGCTGCAAAGGAAAACTTCTAGGGGCTGCGTCTTGGGCATCAGCTTTTGAGCAATGTGCGATACTTTTATTTTATTATGTAAAACAACGCCTCAATCATAAAAAATCAACAATTTGTATCGGCGACGTTGCCTTTTTCGCTTGCTGAAGCATCTTAGGCGGTGGCGTTAGGAGGTGAAGAAGGTTCAGGGGCATCATTGGAGAAGCATGATTATGTGGAAGACAAGCACGATGTTTTAACTTCTAACATGTAACTTATGTATTGTAATGTGTCAATGATATTCAGTCGCAGTCTCCCAGCCCAGCTAATCATGGTGGTGACCGGTGACGTGGTGGAATAAAAAATAAACGAGGCACACGATCAAGCGTCTCAGCGACACTAGGCTAGATGGGGCTAGGTCGTCATGCAGAGTTGCATACCTCCAGTAGGAGACTCAGCTGTAGCAGATGAGGCCTGTGTAGGCCATGTGTCATCAAAAATAATAGACATGTCTAACTTGAGCAAATGAGGTACCGGTAGAAAAAATAACAACACAGATTAGATCACGGGCCCTAGATTTCTCGCTCACCTCGTCGTGTCATGTCCTGGGTACGAAAAATAGAAGGATCTATGTAAATCTTATTTTCTATCATGGTATTTAGATCATGAACTTGTGGAGAGTGGGGAGATTGTACCACGAAGAGTCGAATTTGTAGTTGAAGTTTTGCTCTAAGACAAACAATTGGTTTGCATTCCCGTTGCAACGCACGGGCATTTATCTATACCTAATAATAAAGGACGGATTGTTTCTTCTGGTACAACACTTTTTTGGACTGTTTTGCCCTTCCACCAGACAAAAATTACCCATTGCCCCACCGGTAAGTGGAAACGGATTGTTTCTTTCGGTCGAACACTTTTTTGGACTGTTGGACCGTTTTACCCTTCCACCAGACAAAAATTACCCATTGCACCATCGGTAAGTGGAAACGGATTGTTTCTTTCGGTCCAACATTTTTTAGACTATTTTGCCCTTTCACCATACAAAAATTACCCATTGCACCACTGGTAAGTGGAAATACCGCTTATCTCATTGGCAGTTTCCGTTTACCACGAGCTTCCTCAGCTTTTCCCTAAAAAAAAGCTTCCTCATCTTTTCCGGTTATCGGGCCTGGTTCCTAGCCGTTTGATGGGCTCTGTGCAGCTGACCTACTCTGAGGCTTTCGGTTTCTGGACTCTGCCACCGAATAGGCCTATTTATTACTTATGTGAGAGGCTGGATAACAAAGACAAAAACTTATACTAAACTAACTTTTTTAATCCCATATTGCTCCCTTACAAAGAACCCTACTGGTTTATATATGTTCGCGAGTTGGTTGGAGGCAAGCCAAGTTGGGAATCAAGCGGCACCGTTTTTTACTTTGAGGATAGTTGCCTAATTTAAAAGAGCTAACTAAACGGATGGATGGATAGACTGTAGGCATGCTGCATAATTTAAAGAAGGATCGGCACAAACATTTGATTGAGTAACCCTCATACCAATTGAGGCTTCGGGAGCAAAATGCAGCCATGACAAACTAGATATGATCGCAATTAGGGCTGAGCTTCATTCATGGCTCGGGTACAGGACAATCCATGAAGGGGTCGGTGCGCTGGCCGGCGAGGGGAGATCACATTGTGGTGGTAAGACATGGACATATCTTTGCGTGTCGGACTGACGTTCTCTGGTACTGAACCACTAAAGGAAGTTGTGGGACATGGAGATTACTTCTCGAACCCAGGACCCACGCGCTCTGTATCCGAACATGTTCTAGACAACCTAAACTAGCAATCTTTCAAGTTTTCAAGTGTGGGTACGATTGAGCTTGCTCGAACTATGCAGCATTACTTCATAAGCGTAGTGTTGCAGCTACTGTATGTGTCTGTGCTAGAAAATATTGTTGATTTTATAATTTAAGCCAGAATGCTTGCTGATTGAATGTGAAAAAAATGACGAACTAGGACAAAAAGGAAAGGGCGGTGCGACGCTCCGATCTCCCGGGTCCTCCTGCTGACACGTGTCTCGTCTAATTCCCGCTTTTGCTACACTCTGTCCCACTTTTGCTACATAATGCCCCGCTTTGCTACATGTAGCAAAAAAGGGTTCGGTTCAGAAAATACAAAAATAGACTGGACCTCGCCGGAGATCTTGCCGGAGACCTCGTGGGCGACCGTGTAGCAAAAAACTTTACACTATTGTAGCAAAACATGACCTCACCGGAGACCCGCCGGAAACCTCGCCGGAGACTTTCGCCAAAGATCTTGTAGCAAAAACTTTACACTATTGTAGAAAAACCACAAAAGGTATGTAGCAAACAAAATTTCTTATTGTAGCAAAATCCGACTTCGCCAGAGAACTCGCCGGAGATCTCGTAGCAAAAACTATATACTATTATAGAAAAACGATAAAACTAATGTAGAAAAAAAATTATAGCAAAAATCCGACGTTGCTCGTAGCACCAATGGAGGTCTGATACAGTCGCACGTATCAAACTCAAACTTCCCTTGTAGCACCTCCGTCTGTCGTATGTAGCAAGTCCGGTGACCGCTTGTAGCAAAGCCTCACCCAGCTCGTAGCGAGGGCAAGGAGTAGCACCGCCACCGACACGGGGTAGCACCACCACCGACGCGGGGTAGTACCTGTCGCCGCCGGCGCAACCACCGACGAGGACATCATAGCTCGTCTTAGGGCGGGCAGCACAACGCGCGAGCTGCGGCAGGCCGTGGGCGAGCTTCCACAGGCGGCGCGGCGCGTGGAGGCGAGGCGAGCTGCGGCGCGACGCACGGAGGCGAGACGAGCTGCGGAGCGCGGCGTCGAGCGAGCTGCAGCAGGCGGCGGGCTAGGTTCGACGGGCGGCACGGCTTTTATATTAAATTATGAATGTACAAGCTGTATGTTGGATATTTATTTTATTTCTTTTTTATAAAGTAAGAGGGGATTTGGAGAAACAAAATATTCTTCTTGCGAATTTGAACAATGAATTGACCGAGGAGCGGCTGTCACCGAAGTAAGTTAAAAAAAATATATGTTGCGATATGCCATTAATTTTTTAAAAGACTACCACTGGCACAACAACGATTAACTTCTTTCGGCGTAACACGCGGGCATTTTGCTAGTACTAGTCTAATAGAAAAGGCAGAGCTAGCATAGGCGCTCATCATTCTGCAGCTGGAGGAAGGGAATCCTTCCGGTCTTCCCGACAGCTCTGCTGCACGTGGGCCAACGTGACCCGCTCGACTTCCGCTCTAGGCCACGAGGGGACCCAGCTGAGCAATCGTGCTTGATCGCGCCCATCCAGACCGTCCACGTTTCCCGAATCCAGCACCCAAACACCACGCGGACAGCCCAGATGTTCAATCCTCCAATCGTGGATCAGAGGAGGTCGCCAGACAGACAAAACCGCTAATCAAATCAAATCACACATCCCCGGGGACAGCAACAGGCGCGATCGTTGAAGCCACAGCCAAACTCTGCAGCGCCTGCGCATCCGATCGAATCCAAGGTACGCTCGCTCTACTCGGATCCCGCCGTCCTCCTCCTCTTCCTCTTCAGCGTTCGATCCGTCCCAATCCTAGTCTCGTCCGCTCGCCGCGGCACGCTGAAGCTCTCGCGCGCGCGCCACAGATTTGCTTGGTTGGCCAGCCTAGGAGGAGCAGAAAGGTGGCACCGGGTTTCGATTCTGCGCTCCAGATCGACTCCGTAGTTCGTAGTCTTAAGGCATTTGTGCGTTTTCTTCCTCTGGTTCTCTGTAGCTTGCTCTGTGTCTGTGTGTGTGCACGGGCGCCTTCGTGCAGTTGTGATGTTTCTGGATATCGATGATCGGATCAACAGATGTAGAAACCTGTAGATTAGTCAACGGGACGGCGGGGGAGGGACGAGCTTGTCAGAATGCTGTCTCTAGAGCTTGAAGAACCGGTCTAAGGTTGAGATTTGGTTAATTAGCTCTTGTCTGGTTCAGTGTTCCTTAGAGCATTGCGTCAAATGAGAAGATGCAACCATTGAAAAGCAAGTTTAGTATAGTTGAATTAGCATATCATAGTCATCTAGGGATTTCTTCAGTTTGAACATACTTTGCTGACTTAGTTATGTTGATTTGGTATATCAGGCTTCTAAAATTCAGAAACATGGTTGTCGCAAATGGCAACGCCGACATGGAGGAAGGAACACTTGAAATCGGGATGGGTATGCATTTTCTATTTATCCCCGTAAAAGTATATTTACGTGAATAGGGATATCAACACTTTGAACTGATAATCTGGTCAAGATAAGACACACCTTTTAACCATTCTCTTTGTATTGCAGAGTACAGGACAGTTTCTGGAGTTGCTGGTCCTCTTGTGATTCTTGATAAAGTGAAGGTATCCTATCTTCGTACCATTTTTGGTGATTTAATATTTTATAATATTATTGGTCCTGAAACTGTCATTTCAGGGTCCTAAATACCAAGAAATCGTCAACATACGGTTGGGAGATGGCACAACTAGGCGTGGCCAGGTGCTTGAAGTTGATGGAGAGAAAGCTGTTGTTCAGGTATTTATATATTAGTGTGATAGTGCTACAGCAGCACGAAGAACCAAGATTACAGTACTTTTTCTTCAGAAGAAGTTGTCCACCCATCATCATCTATTGATGGGATCTTTTATTCAGTTTTTTATAGTATAATTTGATTGGAAAGAGAGATGACATATACTGTTTATATCATGTTTTAAGCAACCTCCAAAGACTACACTCATTTTCTGTCTTTAGCCATAACGATCTTTATTGTAGTGGAGACGATTATGCGAATTACCATCACATATCTCAATTTAGCCATCATTGAACAATGAGTTACCTTTTTGTAAGAAACAATTAATTGCCTCTGTCTTTACTTCGTCTTCAGTTCACCTCATACATTGAGAAAAAATCGAACCTCAACTATATGTTAATGTACAGTTTTTTCCTTTTCTACAAACCTTTTTTTGTCATTGTTCATGAAACTTTAGAAATTCACTGGCAGGTTTTCGAGGGAACTTCTGGTATTGATAACAAATATACAACTGTGCAATTCACTGGCGAGGTAACAACGATTTTCCCAGAAACTAGTTCCAATTGGTCTCAAAGGAAATTCTTTTTATTCGACTACAGTTTAGTCCTCTTTGGGCTAATTCTAAAAAAATTCAAACATATTTGTTCAGAATTTGGCTTGTTCATATTTCTTTTATTTACAATTTTAAGGTTCTAAAAACTCCGGTATCACTGGATATGCTTGGGCGTATTTTCAATGGTTCTGGGAAACCTATAGATAACGGGCCACCAATTTTACCAGAGGCATACCTGGACATTTCCGGTAAGAATTAGCTGATTCAAATGTGCAGAAAATTTTAGAAAACCTAGATTTTGATATTGTTTTGGTAATATGGTGCAGGAAGTTCTATCAATCCCAGTGAACGAACGTACCCTGAAGAAATGATTCAGACTGGCATATCTACAATTGATGTCATGAATTCTATTGCTCGTGGTCAGAAGATCCCACTGTTCTCGGCTGCAGGTCTCCCACACAATGAAATTGCTGCTCAGATTTGCCGTCAGGCTGGTCTGGTAAAGCGTAAAGAGAAGACTGATAATCTCTTGGAGGTATATATAAAGCCAAAATAATTATTAGCTACCCATAGTATTTTCTTAATTATAGTTTGTATAACTCTTTGCATTACTAGAAATAATTATAATGAACATGAAGCTGAAATAACCAACTACCTTTGATGGTTCTCTGCTCCATCAACCAGGCTTCTGTCATGATGATTGAATTTTTCTATGGACTATCCAAACCTTTCTCACTGCGCTGAAAATTTCTACACACACTTGAAGTGATCACTTTTTATAATTGATCTATCATGGAAACAAATATATCTACTTTCATATATGATTTTTTTTCTAAAATACATAATATAATATCATACGTTGTTGGCTCATCATTGCAAATTTATGATCATTGGGTTGTAGCAATCAATCTCTATATATTAATCTTCGTCCTCTTGGAATGGCACTTGGTCAGCAAACCATAGTTTACAACATTGAACTGTTGATTTCTGTTGTATTTGCTCTAACTTCCCAAGAAGTAGCTATTAAATATATATATTGTTCAGAATCTTGGTTTGTCTTACACTGCGGAGTTAAGTGTACAAGTGGTAACAACATTAATTTGAATAACAGAACTTATGAATTAATATTATGCTCAGTTAAAGTGATTTATTTTAAACATTATATCCATGTTTACTCCATGCTAGATCAATATTTTGACATTCACACATCTGCTACGATTGTTGTAGAATGCCGAGGAGGACAATTTTGCTATCGTCTTTGCAGCTATGGGAGTAAACATGGAGACAGCACAATTTTTCAAGCGTGACTTCGAGGAGAATGGTTCGATGGAGAGAGTTACCTTATTTCTTAATCTGGTACATATTCATAAACATTTCCCCCTTTTTTCCTTCAATTGTTGTTCTTTGTTCTTAGGATTTTGCAAATTTGCCAGCTAACCTCTTTCTTTTCTTCATAGGCAAATGATCCAACAATCGAGCGCATTATTACTCCAAGAATTGCACTCACCACAGCAGAATACTTGGCATATGAGTGTGGGAAGCATGTTCTTGTCATCCTGACTGACATGAGTTCATATGCAGATGCACTTCGTGAAGTAAGGGCGCTTAGCTTCAGTAATATTTTCCTTGATTTTACAGTAGAACATGTTAACTTAACAACTCTCTTCCATCAACTGGAGTTAGCACAAGATTTCTTTTATCAACACATGTTTACCTGAATATTTTTGGATCTCGCATCTTAATTTTACTTGTTACAAGAAAACTCAACACGTTCTTGCAGAAAACTCCATTTAGGCAAATTTTCATATAATTAAGTTTTAGAAGATTGCCAATTACTATTTGTGTATTATCATTAGTGTCGGAATATTCACTATTGTGGCTATACTAGATTATACTTTTATGTTATAATAATAACTTGGTTAAACTAGGATTTATACATGTTAGTTTAAGCTACTGATATTTATGAAATAAGATCTTAGCAAAAAGTGAAGTTATTGGCAGTGGTTTCTAATTGTTTTATGGTTTTGATCTAAGTGATCCTTGAGTGTATTGTCCTGATTCATTATCAGTTCTATAATTCCCTTACTCTACATGGACTTACAGTTACCTTTGCCTTTTTTCCTATCAGGTTTCTGCTGCTCGAGAGGAAGTACCTGGAAGGCGTGGTTATCCTGGTTATATGTATACTGACTTAGCGACTATCTATGAGCGTGCCGGTCGTATAGAAGGAAGAAAAGGATCAATTACGCAGATACCTATTTTAACCATGCCTAATGATGGTCAGTTTATGATATATTCTTACTTTTCATCGAATGTTATATGATGCATTTTCTCTCCACATTCGTACCATACGTTCAGTATTGCTGGCAACCCTTTTTGTTGTTACGAGTTTTTTACTCTTGTAGATATTACCCATCCAACTCCTGACCTTACTGGCTACATTACTGAGGGGCAGATCTATATTGACAGGCAGCTACACAATCGGCAGGTATTCCACAATGCCCAGTTATCCACTCACTTTGTAGATCTCTAAATGGCCACCAAACTTCGTAGATGTTCTAAGGCTGTCATTAGGATTCCTGATGTGAACAAGAAACATGATTAGACTTGCAAGAGTCAATTTGCTGAGACAATGCTTTTTTTGCCAAGGCAAGAGGCATATATAGAAGTGTAGAACACTTATGTGAAATGAATTATTACCTGGCTCTTCATATTGAGGAACGAGCGTTTGTTGCCTTTCCTTCAGAAGAAGAAAATGATAGTTTCTCTATAAGACAAACTTTACAATGAAATGGAAAACCCTATATTGCTCTAATATTTTTTTAGCTGATAACGGAGTAGTATCTTGAAATCTATGCCTGATGATGGCTGATATCTATATGACAGATTTATCCACCAATCAATGTCCTTCCCTCACTTTCGCGGCTCATGAAGGTATGGTTGTGCTACTAAAGAAATTGTCATAATTGACACCTATGTTATAGTGATGCCAGCATTATCAATGAGGTCCATAACTGCCTACTTATTCTGGATCCTTTGCAGAGTGCTATTGGCGAAGGCATGACTCGACGTGATCATTCTGATGTCTCGAACCAGGTACGCGAGAGATTCCCATAATCTGCAGCCTGCTCAATCTTACTCCAGAATATGGATCTGTTAATCGCATGTTTTCCTTCCAGCTATATGCCAATTACGCCATAGGCAAGGACGTGCAGGCGATGAAGGCGGTGGTCGGAGAGGAGGCGCTGTCATCAGAGGACTTGGTAATCTAGAGCATGCACTGACTTTCCTCCTTATTTTCTCAATTCTTTTCAAGCTCCTTATCAACTGAACTCTTGGAATATGATGGCAGCTCTACCTTGAGTTCCTCGACAAGTTTGAGAGGAAGTTTGTGGCTCAGGGGGCATACGACACGCGAAACATCTTTCAATCGCTTGACCTAGCCTGGACCCTACTCCGCATCTTCCCCCGCGAGCTGCTCCACCGTATACCGGCGAAAACCCTTGATCAGTTCTACAGTCGTGATGCCTCCCACTAGGTCATAAACTTGGGCGCTATCTTGGAAATTGATGGTGGTTGTGCAATAAAGCCATGCCAGTGGCTAGGTGGATGTATATTGTGCTATTTGTTGTTTAAATTTGTGCTAGCACTAGCAAGACATCATTTCTTTTGACAAAGAACATGATTTATAGCAATTCGGACGTTAGCATTGTTACCCGAACCGTATCATGTATCATATTGCTGAGGACATTTGGTACAAAGAAAGAGGAATAATCGAGGACAAGTTGACCCGGGTATTATGAAGTTTGAATAAAGAATGAAATGATTTGTATTCATGCCAAGATGCGTCAAAAAGGTTGCATTCTTGTGAAAGACTCTACCAGACACTAACTTCTACGTACTAGCTTTCTAGGTTACTACATACTACTAAGCGCTAGCTGTGCGCAAAAATCACACAAAGAATAACCAGCTTTTTGGAAGATTTCACAATCTAACCTGATTTCATGACGCCCTACCAGACGGCGTCATGGACAGCTACACGATGCCTTCCGCCGCGGCGCCATGGTCTGGATGACGCTCTTGTCAACGGCCATGTGAGCGTCTGACGTGGCGGTCGTGACAGGCTGGGGCCCATAGCTAGTAGTACGGTGCTACCGCCCGTGGCGCCATACCACTGAGCATGATGCTCCCCGCAACGGCGCCATACCCCTACACATAACAAAGCGCCCAAGCCCTCTCTCCTCTCGGACCCCTTATATGTTCGTCCACCCACACACGCAGGAGACAGAGGGCATGGTGCCGGTGCCGCCCCTCTAAACCCCCTTCAAATCGGACCTCAAAACCTAGCGGATCTGTAAGAAATTTTGGTGGATTTCCTTCCCGTTGCAATCCTCAAGGTATTCTCCTTCGATTCCCCTCTATTTATTGGTTGAAATCATCCCATTTCCCTCCTTTTCTTAACCCTAGTTCATCCAAGATTTTCGAATTTGTTGTTGATTTGGCATGTATATGGTAGGATGATTGATTCCTAAGAGAATTTCCCCTCCTATTGTCAAGCCTAGTTTCTAGAGATTGGTTGAAATCATCACATTGCCTCCTTATGTTAACCCTAGTTCATAGATTGCTTAATATGAAATTATAGTGTGGATTTTGGCATGTTATAGTTAGGATGATACTACAGATTGCTTAGTTTTTATAGATGATTACAAAATTAATGTGGTGGCTGATATGCACCATATGGGAATACTTTGTAGTTTCATAGATTGGTTAGTATGAAATTGTAGTGATTTGGCATGCACAAAGATTTTGCCTCCTATTGTTGGTTTACATATATTTTGGCATGTTATGGTTAGGATGAAACTATAGATTGCTTAGTAAGAAATTATAGTTTTTATAGATGATTACAAAATTAGCACGGTGGCTAATATGCATCATATGGGACTAATTTATTGTTTTATATATGGATTTGGCATAGAAGGATTGTGCTTTGCTTACATAGATTTTCTATATTGTTGTGGTTGTTTAGATAAATATCCATAGCTCAAAATGTTCACGTATCTATTTGCTCACATATGTAGAATGGAAAACGAATCTCTTCTTAATGGGCATTACGATTCAAGGCACCGTGGTATGTTCATGACGGAGAAGAGGAAGGTTTTGCAAATGGTTGCTCTTGAAGTCGCACGAGGTGCATAGCAAGAATATGCCTTATGATGAGCTGTGCACGCCGTGGATCGAGAAGACTGGCGTCATTCCTTTCGTCTAAGTTGTGTCTCGTTCGATGTCACATATGAACCTGCGTTTGATCACGACACTTGTAGATAGATGGAAACCCGAGACACATACTTTACCTCTCTTGTTGTGAGATGACGGTGACTTTGCAGGATGTCTCCATGATCCTGGCGCTTCCAATCAAAGGAAAACTTGTGTGTATGCGCACATATTCGAAGAACTGACGTGAAGGGACGAGGGACTTAATTGGTGATGCACCGTCAACTGAGAAGATGTCTGTCGGGGCTCGCATGGCATCGTTGACAAGAGCGCCATCCAGACCATGGCGCCGCGGCGGAAGACGCCGTGCAGATGTCCATGGCGCCGTCCGGTAGGACGCCATGAATCAGGTTAAATTGTGAAATCTTCCAAAAAGCAGGTTATTCTTTGCTTTCTTTCTTTAATTAGGGTAATTGTGTGATTTTTGCCCTAGCTGTGTGTATTAGTTTTCCTTGTAAACTCTCGTACTTTGCATGTGTTTTTTTTAACTAAAAGATCATATTGATGCCTCATGCCTGGATTTATTAATTTAATAAAGCCCTTACGATTACAAAGCAGGTCTAAAGCCAAATATATTTTAATTAGAGCATCTCCAGGCGAGTAGTCGCCCCTAGGCCATTTTTCAGCGATAAATTGGGCCCCTTGGGGGCGCCGACACAAGGTTTCGGCGTGGGGCGCTGATTCCTAGCCGTGCCCTCGGTTCGGCCCCTCAGATGGTGATTTTTATGAAAAAAACAGTCACCTCCCACATAAATTCGGCAAATGGTTCGACGAAAGCTAGCAAATAGTACAACAAAGCCCATAGTTCGACATGGATTTAACAAGTTTTGAAGCACAAAATAAAACATATCAAACTAGATGTTGCCTTTGCGCCTCCAGAGGTGCTTCACCAGATCCTGCTGCAGTTGTTGATGCATATGTGGGTCTCGGATCTCCTGACGTATAGCGAGGAACGCAATCCATGATGCCATCACCTCGTGACTAATAGTTGCAAGAGGACTCTATCTGAAATATGTTCAGTGTCGATCACCGGCTCCTCCTGCTCACTCTCACTCTCAATGATCATGTTCTGTAAAATCACACAGGCATTCATCACCTTCCAAATCTGATCTTTCTACTAGGTGAGAGCAGGATACCGGAAAACAACAAATCGGGCTTGTAGCACACCAAACACCGCTTGACATCCTTTCTGCAAGCTTCTTGCTCCTTGGAAAAGTTAGAATTATTGTCCACAACAGGATTTGAGATAGTCTTCACAAATGATGACCATCTTGGATAGATATTATCTGCTAGGTAGTATCCTTTGTTCTAGTGGTACCCACTGATCACATAGTTCATCTAGGGAGCATGACCTTCAACAAGCTTGGCAGAGACATTTGAGCACTGTAGGACATTGATGTCACATGTGAGATCCTACCACTTCGAAGAAGGAATGTCAGATCCAGAGATCCTATGTAGCCACTGCCTCAAGTATCACACTGCAAGCTTCTTTGTGGCCTTTGTACATCATCTTGTCTATCACCGGGGGCTCCATATGCAAGCATCCTCAAAGTGGTCGTGCACTTTAATTGAGGAAAATCCTACCACGCCAGTGCAGTCCTTCTTGCATTTGAAGTAGGTGTCAAACTCCCGAATGGCATGCACAATCTTGATGAAGAGCTTCTGGCCCATCCTAAAATGGCGTCGAAATACCGTCTTGTCGTGCAACAGATCGTCGACAAAGTAGTCGGCGTACAACATTTAGTGGCCCTCCAGACGCTGCATTGGCTTGATCTTGCGACGACCTTGTGCCGAGCTACCGCGTCGTGGCTTTGCATTCTACACGTACATGCAGGCGTGGAGCTTCAAGTGTTACGCATCTTCGGCGGCTGTGGTGGCTTCCTCCTCTGGAAGGATACATATGTCGCCTAGAGGGGGGTGAATAGGCGGTTTAAAAACTTTTCCGAGATGTGCTTAACAAAGGCGGAATTAAACTTGCGTTTACTTTGTCAAGCACAAAACCTAGAACAACTAGGGTTCACCTATGTCCACCAACGACTTATGCTAAGCAAGACAACCAACTATGTGATAGCAAGATATAGACTTCAAGCATGAAGGCTATCACAAAGTAAGGTGCATAAGTAAGAGCTCGGGTATAGAGATAACCGAGGCACGCGGAGACGACGATTATTACTGAGTTCCTCCCAACAATGGAGTACGTCTCGTTTGGAGAGGGGGTGGTATCAAACCACCAACGCCACAAAAGGCTCCCTTATTCTCCGATGAATCTCACCCCAATGGGATCGATCCACCCTTCCACTATCGGCAACCTTCGAGGTGGTAGCCGGCACCTTTACAACAAGTTTGAGGCACACATCCACAACTTAATTGGAGGCTCCCGAATACAAGCAAGCTGTCAAACAATCAAAGACAAAGCTTGTAAGAATCAATTCAAACCAAAACAAGGCTTAGGGTTTCCAATGAAACCCTAGAGCAAGGGGCCCTCAAGTGAATGAGGGGGAAATGAAGATCTCTCTTGGTGAAGCTGTAGATCAAGGCCTCCTCCTCCGATTCCCCAAAGATCAGCGAGTTTGGGTGGTTGGATGAAGAGATCTTGGAGTTTTGGTGGCTCTAAAATGGTGTTCTTCAGTTTCTGGAACGAGCAGCTTGAGGTTGAAGAAGAGGTCCCCTATTTATAGGCCCACTGATTTCTGACCGTTGGAGAAGAGACAGACCGGAGACTCCGGCCTGCACACCGGAGACTCCGCTCTACACCGGACATTCCGGCCCATCTCCGGACCAGCCTCCGGACCACCAAACAGAATGACCCAACCCTTCAACTTTGATCCACTCCGGAGACTTGTGGGGAAACTCCGGACCACACCGGAGACTCCGATGTCTGCACACTGGAGACTCTGGTCTGAAAAACCTGCCAGAGACAAAACTGATGGAAACAACAAAAATGTAACGATCATAACATTTGCATCCGGACTCCGATTGACCCGAAACCAATTTTGTTGGAAAGGGGGTGACAAGAGCTACCTGACAAAAAGTCGAAATATTGGATACCACCAAGAGAGAACATTTTATGTATTATGATGTGAGATACCTCTCTTGGTGAGAAACCGGAAAAACCTCCAAGATCAAAAACGCAATAAGGTATAAGGGGGAATCCGTTTTTGATGAACTAGAGCTTGTTATGAATATTGCCACAAGTTCTAGAACCTCACATGGATAAGATCCAAATAATAACCAAGAAAGATGATGCCAAGAATGCAAAGGTTTGAGCTCTCTCTCAGAAGGATATGATCAAGTTACTCACTCGAGAGCCCCTCTTGATAGAACGGTTATCTATCCTACAAACTGGTCTCTCCAACTAGCACCACGAGACCGGTAAGAAGGAAACCCTATCAAGACCATACCTTTGCCTTGCGCATATTCCACTTGATCTTGATGATGACGATCTTCTCCACCTCAAGATAGAACACCTTTCTTGATTGGTTGCGCTAGCTTGGGGAAGACTTGCAAATTGCTCCCCATACTCCACTATGGTAGAGCTTCTCTTTTGGGCATATCATCTTCCCATATCCATGATCACCATATGATGGCAAGCTTCAAGCAAATGATCTCTTCGAGATGACTCATCTTGAACTTGCACATCATTTCTTCTTTCTTCATTATGTTGGTGTCTTGAAGGTACATAAGAGATATCACTCCAACTTTATTCTTCAAGACACACTTGCTATAGGCCCAACTCTTACTTGACCAATCTCCGAATCACTCATTGAAACCTTGGTCAACACTTGATCTTCTCTACTTTCTTCTTCTCCCAACCTTGAAGCCAACATATGGTTCAAGCATTGCCTATGGATAAATCCTACAAGTAAAACTCAATGCAAACATAAGTCCATAAAGATTGTCATTAATTACCAAAACCACACATGGGGGCACACATGCACTTTCATCCTCCATCAAGACGACTAACATCGCCTCATCGTCGGAGTTTATCATCGAGTAGTCAAAACACCGAACACCTCGCGGGCGTGGTGGACGAGAAGCTGCTCGCGAAGCTACCCACGGCACGGAATCACCACAAAAACTCGCGGAACAAGAAGATGGAGGTTGGTACGGTGGAGGGTGTCCTTGCTAGCGGAGAGCTTTCGACGGAGTAGGGAGGGGTGGTACCGACGGTGGAGTGGCGACGAGAGAAAGAAGAGGGGGAGAGCTGGGGCGAACATGCGAATCTGGGCGGGGAATATGCGTTCTGTCACGGACATAGCTGGCCCACTCGCCCTTTTCCTTCCACCGGTGCCCCCAACAGCACCCCAGCGCGCTGGGTTCGTCCCGGGTTCGCCGGATGAAAGTTTGGCCAATCCGATGATATTTTGGCTTTAGGGGGGGCGACTGAACGGAAATCAGTTTGCCGGCGCAAAAAGGCCTCGTGGGGGCTCTTGGGGGTCTGACTAGAGATGCTCTTACAAGAACACAACAAATATAAAAAGCAACAAATAGACTTGGACAGGCTGCAAGCTAGTTTGATGAGGAAGGCGTCAATGGAAAGTAGGTGGAGTTGAGAAGTCTTTCGGAGAAGAGGCAAGCAACTCGTCCAACATGATCAGGAAGGTGTATCTTAGAAAGTCCGCCACCGCTGCATAAAAACTAAGATTTTCTAATTAAATAAGACTCAGATGTAAGTTGAAAATTTGATTTACCTATTATAAGTCAAAGAGCTATTTAAGACTACTGTAGATTTATCGAATACACCTTTTGTAGCTTTTTGAATATGACAAAAGCTGCCACATTGTGTAGATCGGACGACAGTCTCAAATCGATTTGAATTTATGCTTTACACACAAATATCAGATATACCAAACATTTTGTAGGGTTACCAGAAAGCTGATCAGATCATAGTAAACTCATAGTTGGACTACATATGAAGCCTAGATGGTAAATTCAGTACGAGCATTTCATAGAACCCCATAGGCACCTACTTTTCGGATAAACCCCTATTTGGCATCGAAAATCTGGGGAAAAGAGACTGGGTTCCATCGAACACCAAGCATCTCTCTGACACCATTCCACATTAACTGAATGAGCGCACAATGTGATTGGTATCTAAGCACACAAGCCTTCAAAGGGTACATATCTTTTGTGGATGTGGTCATTACAAAAGGACACAGACGCCTTATTTTGTGGTACAGATAATAAATCGAGAAGGTGACAGAGGTTAAGGACAAGCACCAGATCATTTAGTCATGACCGTGATGCTAAGGCCATCCACTATGTGTGCCAAAAATGATTCATAGCTCTCTTCGAACCGGTTCAATAAGTGAACCAACAATTCAATCCGGCTCAAAGAAATCGTTGTGTTAGGAGCAAGTGTACCAGATCCACTTGATAGGGAGAAAACCAAGGAGAGAGAGAAGACTTTGACGGGAGTAACATGGTAGATTAAAATAGCGCTGTCACTTCTCATATATATATAGTGAAATTTTGATGGCTGACGTCCGTGGTTTTTACCTCTCTTTATTGAAGAGGTTTAAAATTACGTGTCTCTTGTTGTGATTTCGTTTTTCGTTATTTGCTTGTGGCGGTTATAATATTTTTTTTTCATGTTTGCAAAAGAGATCAGTAGTCAAAGTTTCACAAAAAATACTTTATCCTTGTCTAAGACGACAACGTATTCTGCTCAGTAGGTGTGCAACCAAATCTGGTCCGACTTATTAACAGGAATTTCAGTCTTTTTTGAGTTTTCCGTCTCCGGTACCCCCTGTTGTACTCGGACCTGATTTACGTGGAACAAAAGCTTGGATATCTCTCGCGAGAGCCTTTCCCCCGACGCAAGAATAAACGGGAGCGAAAAAGCCCACGGCCCCTTCCCCTCTTCTCCCTGCTTGCGGCGGCGCGACCGTAGTGGAACTCAATCGAGAACATGGCGGCCGCCGCCGCCTTCCGCTCGAAGCGCAAGCTCCTACCGTATCTCCACCGGTTCCTCCACTCCGCCGCCTCACCCTCGCCCAACCGCTTCCTCCGTCACGCCTCGCCGGTGCCCCGCGCCGCCGACCACTCCCCCTTCTTCCGCCTCCCCGCCGCGCGCGTCTCCACGCTCCCCACCGGCCTCCGCGTAGTCACCCAGGCCTACCCGGCCGCCACCCGCATGGCTTCCGTCGGCGTCTGGGTCGACGCCGGCAGCCGCTTCGAGCTGCCCGGCACCAACGGCACCGCGCACTTCCTCGAGCACATGGCCTTCAAGGGCACCGCGCGCCGGCCCACCGCGCACGCCCTCGAGGTGGAGATCGAAGACATGGGGGCACGCCTCAACGCCTACACCTCCCGCGAGCAGACCACCTTCTTTGCCGACGTGCAGGGCCGCCACGTGCCCGCCGCGCTCGACGTGCTCAGCGACATCCTCCAGAACCCGTGCTTCCCGCAGCAGGCTATCCAGCGTGAGCGCGGCGTCATCCTCCGCGAGATGGAGGAGGTGAGCTGTCGCGCCAGCCCTTTTTTCCTGCCTCACGCCCTTCTCCCGTACACAGCTACAATAAGATTCCTTAATGAAATCGGGTGGAGTCCCCCTTTTTTATCAAAAACGAATAGCTACAATAAGATTCCTTAATTTACTAGTCCCTGGATGTAAGATTTCGTGATACTTAATCTTACTTACTGTTCTTGTGGCATTGGTAATTTGTCATCTGACCATTGGGCTGAGAGTACAGGTGAATTTGCTTTGTTGGTGCTTGCTGTGTATGGTTGGTACTAGTTCCTTAGGCTCTGTCAAATGTTTAATGGGTTGCTTCTGCA
Source organism: Avena eriantha (assembly GCA_910589775.1). Lineage (NCBI taxonomy): Eukaryota > Viridiplantae > Streptophyta > Magnoliopsida > Poales > Poaceae > Avena > Avena eriantha. The sequence continues at coordinate 544,930,013 of OU342742.1, forward strand.
ACAAACGGTCGAGTTTTTCGTCTGCTAAGATTTGGTCTTGGTACTTCATTGACGTTGCAATGTGTATGTAGTGTAGCCCTTAGGCCGCTCCTGCTGGTTATGGATGTTTCATGTCTGGGTCTTTCTCTGAATTTTTACTTTGTTATGTGGGTTGCTCTACCCTTTTGTGCTTGCTCAAACTTTGGCAATATGGATTTTTGATGCATGGTTACATATGTTTATGGTTAGACAGGTGCAAGGAATGATGGAGGAGGTCATATTTGATCACTTGCATACTGCAGCATTTCGAGACCATCCACTGGGGGACACAATATTAGGTCCTAAAGAGAACATTCAGTCTATCTCGAAGAAAGATTTGAAGGCGTATATTTCAACTCATTATACATGTCCTAGAATGGTATGGTTATCTGCCTTTTAAAAATAGTTTTTAGCCATTTTCAACTTGGAAAGTTAATAAAAGTTTTTGCTGGTTCCCTTAGGTTGTATCTGCTGCTGGAGCTGTCGATCACGATGAGGTTGTTGATAAAGTCAAAGAATTGTTCACAGGATTCTCTACTGATCCAACTACTGCAGATCAGCTTGTTGAGGCAAACCCGGCTATTTTTACTGGCTCAGAGGTCTGCTTTTAGTTTATTTAGCTGTTATTGTAGTAATTTGTTAGGCTACGTGAGTGATCTTTATCTGTTGGATTTTATAGGTTCGTATAGAGGACGCCGAGATGCCTCTAGCGCATCTTGCTATTGCTTTCAAGGGTTCATCTTGGACTGACCCTAGATCAATTCCTCTTATGGTTGCCCAAAGCATATTGGGATCTTGGAACAGAAGTATTGGTGTAGGGAACTGCTCAGGGTGAGAAGGATTTTCATTGATCGATTGATAATTTTCCCTTCTAGTTTCTTATTACTGAATTTGTTGCTATGCTGATGTTATATGTTGAAATGCTAGGTCTTCCTTAGCTCGTGGCATCAGCAATGGTGGGTTAGCTGAGAGCTTGATGGCGTTCAACACTAACTATCGTGATACAGGATTATTTGGCATCTATACTACTGCTCCGGTAAACTTTGTTTCTCAATCTTATTTTTCAGTTGCTTGAACATTTGAATCACTTCAATAAATTGCTTAAAACTCTGATGTGATTATTTCCCTAATATCTTGATGTCAGCTAATATGAGTAACAGTTATCTTTACTTTTAAGTTCACTGCTATTTTTTTCCATTTCAGTGCTGACCTGAATAGTGGTTAGTTTAAATATGAAGTTTCTAGTGGTGGTACTCTTCTACTATATGTAAATAGATTTGTTAATTAAGCATTGGATTTGTGTATACTTTGCCACCTATGGGGCATGTGTAAGCTGTGTGTTAAAAACATATGATTGTTAGCAAACTCCGAAATCTTTCTTTTTAGGAAACTTTCTTTTACCCTCATAGCATCTGAATTGGTTACAAGTTTGAAAAAGCATGGCAATCACTAGTGTGTGTGTGCTATGCAAAGTATCTTCAAGTTTTATTATTCAATTATACTAGCAGCGAGGGAGATGCGTTATCAGTTAAGCTGTGGTTTAGACCAAACGTGTTGTGGACTTGGATCCACAACGGGATAACTACCGTGCTGAAGATAGCCAGACGGCGTGGCTGCTAGGGTTTGGGTAGACATAGGTTGAGTAGAGAGAATTGCTAGGGGGAGATTAGATTGATTGTTCTTGCTTGTCTCAAACGTGGATACATGCCATCCTTATATAATGGATGTTCAGGCCCTTGACCTCTCCTAATACGATTAGATCTAGACCTTTCCTGATACAATTGGACTCTTTCCTAATCCTATACTTTCCTAAAGGACTCTTGCCGTCTCCTGCTCCAATACGAACATCCTGGTCTTCTTGCCGTCCGGCCAGCCGCAACCATCTTACTAGCGTCCACAACAAAATGACTCTCCTTTAAACGTTATCTTACAACCGTCCGGCCAGCTGCAACCATCTTGCTAGCGTCCACAACAAAACGACTCTCCTTTAAAACGTTATCTTACAACTTTTGTAATATGATTGCAGCCTGATGCACTACATGACCTGTCACGGTTAATAATGGAAGAATTTAGAAGACTTGCATTCAGAGTGTCAGAGACAGAGGTTGCTCGTGCTCGTAATCAGGTACTGTGGTCTCCCGGGTGTTCCCTAGATTTATACATTTCTCTTCTAATAATTCCTGGCTTTCTATGTGAATATTTATGGAAGAAAATATCACGCAGTTTCTCCTACATTTTTATTACTCCCTCCGATCCATATTACTTGTCGTAGAAATGGATGTATCTAGACATGTTTTAGTACTAGATACATCCGTTTCAATGACAAGTACTATGGATCGGAGGGAGTAATAAATATTAGAAGAAAATCATGCTACAATTTGGTTGATTTGGACATGCACTTGTAGTGTTCCACTTTATTTAATATAGGGCCATGCTTTTCTGTGGTATTACATGCATTTGGGTCGCAGGTGGTAATATATATGTTTCTGCTTTATTATCGTTCTGTCTTTCGGTTATCTGTTCTCCCTTAAATTATGCTGTTATTGTTGCGAAGCTCATGTTGCCGTACTTCACAGCAACAGTGACAAGGTGGCTACATGTAATATATTTAAAAATGTGACTGATGATTAATCTATTCTATCTTCGGCAACAGTTTAACAAGTAACAAGTTCATCAGTAGCAAACCCCTTCCCTTTTTTTGAAAACAGCTTGTGCTTAATGATCTATAGGATAATGCATATGTTGTTTGGATAGAATCATTAATCATTTTCTCCAATTGGAACATCAACCTGCAATCCTGTAGTTGTCACTTGCAAGCGAGCTTCACATTTTTCTTGGCCTCACTTGCAAGCAACATGTTCTTTATGCACTGGTTTTAATTATAAAAAAAGTAGGTAACAACTACCATTTTTATCCTTTCAGTTGAAATCTTCTCTTTTACTTCACATTGATGGATCAACTTCGGTTTCTGAGAATAATGGTCGCCAGGTATGTATAATCTAATTTTGTCTTGGCCTTCTCAGTACCAATAGGTACTATTCTCCAGATTAACAAAACTTGCCCACAACCATGTCATGCAGATGCTGACTTATGGACGAGTAATGCCAGCCTTGGAGCTTTTTGCTCGGATTGATGCTGTTGACTGCGCTGCAATAATGGAAACAGCCAAGGAGTTCATAGTTGATAAGGTAGATCTCCCAAGGCTCAATTTTTGGTTGCTGAATTGTAAATGCACTAACTAAAGCAAGAAAAAGCTGGTTGGCAAACATGATTATCATAATCCACCACAATACCAATTACGTCCTAAAACTTGGTGTCTTCGCTAATAATAATGCAGTTGAATGCAGTGTTGACGAGTAGTCTAGCCATTCTGAAGTTTATGCACTTACGTGTTTGACATTTATTTTCAGGATGTTGCCGTTGCTGCAGTCGGACCGCTCTCTAATTTGCCAGAGCTGAGTTGGTTTCGCTCACAGACAAGTTCTGATGACGAATTTAGTGCAAGAATATTCTCGCTGGGCGCTTAAAATAACTGAAGCTGCTGCTCCGAGATAGTGTTGTTGTAACCCTAGTACTATATGAATTGATGATGATAGCTAGCTCCAAGAGTTTTAGGTATTCCTTACCGATATGTTTTTTTAATCTTTGTACGCAATTTATTTGGAGTGAATTCAAACATCATATTTCCGAGGTTCAAAAAATTCTAAAAAAGCGGATGTAGCCAATGATGTATCCCACCAACTTGCAAAATATAAATTTCAAATTCTGTTAAACTTTTATGTAGATCTAGATGATTTTTAAATATGCAGTTTGGATTAGTGTATCTGTTACGCCCCATGGTTTTCCATACCGCAAACAAGGTTTCCGGTTTACCGCATCTGCAAAATACCGCGATATGCGGTATCTGCTAGAGATGCTCTAAGAGCATCATCCCCAAAATGCGGCATCCGGGGAGACGCTGGCTTCCAGTCGTACGCCCATAAAAAATAGTGAATTTTTTTATTCGGTATTATTATTTCAACTGAAACTAGTCATAATTATGCCTAGTCCTATAGTATTGATGCGGGTAGTGTAGACCGTCGATCAGACTGCGGGGACCGGCAGCTGTAGCAGCCCATCGTGATGTCCTCGGTGCGGTACAAAGAGGCGTGCTGCCTTGGGAACTCCCCCGAGTCGCCGGTACGCCCAAGCTGGCGCGCCGCCATAGTGTATTCCGGTGGAACCTGCCATTCCGACATCGAAAACCGGCCGCCAGGAGGTGGGGTGCCCCGGCTGGTGACGGCACCGCGCCCGCGGCTAATGCCGCCCTTGCTTGGGCTTCACGGAGGCTGAAAGTGCGGGTACCGTAGGCGAGGGTGGTCCCCTTTGGTGATCACACCGGCGAGTGTCCGATTCGCCCACCACAGCCGTCGGTAGGCTTCATTGTGGTTGACCCGAGGAGGGTCGTCACCCTCGTACCCAACGAGCTCTCTTTCCCGCCGATTGGCGAAGAAAGCAGTCCAGGTCGTGGTGTTGTCGGGGCACCAATTGGGATCCATCCGCTGCTCCGGTGCGAGCTCGAGGTAGTAGTGGCTCGTGATGGCCGCCCGGCGAGCGGAACCACGAGGCACAGGAGAGACAGACACCCCTCTAATGCTCAGCTTCCAGTCAGGGGGTAGCCGGTAGCCTGGCAGACATGGGTAGCTGGAGGCGCACAGTGCCTCCGTCTCCTCGAGGGTGAGATAGGCGCAGTGTGGGGTGTCCATGGTGACAAAGAGCGGTGTGGACATGTGAATGGCAATGGCGTACGCCCTAGATATAGCGGGAAAGGGTGAAAAATCTGGGCGGGAACGATGCACCTACCCCAGTGTTAGGGCTGGCACGCGTCGTTTTCAGTTCCACTCGACGCCCCCGCTTGCCCCCTCTCCCCCTCCCGTGGATTGGGTTCGTCCTGGGGGCGCCGAATAACAAAACGGGCCACGCCGACGCCAATTTTTTTATGGGGGTGGGGGTGGGGGTGGGGGGGGGGGGGGGGGGGGGGGTGAGCGTGATTTTGGGCGCCAACACCCCCATAGCCCTTTAGGGACCCCGAGTGGAGATGCTCTAACGCTCAAGATTTTGTTGGCGCGTGGGCCCGATGGGATTATGGCTCCGGTGATGCAGATCATGCTCAAGATACGTGAGTTGTGTGGAGAACTGGAGGCCCCTCTTCTCCTTTGTCGATGGTGCTTTTGCAGGTGGACTCGCTTGGAACCTCGGCGGTGGCTTTCGCACTACCACCGGTGGAGCCAAGCCTACGTGGTGAAAAGGTTAATAAGGCAGGTGACCCTGAGGCTTTATTTGCTAGAGAGTTCTGTGACTTGCTCGTTAGTGTGGAAGCAGCTAGCCGTGTATCCGGCAAGAAGATTGCTTGCATCCTAGCGGAGAAGACTTCAAGAGCCAAAATCCAGAAGGTGAAGGAGTCTCTGGAGCAAAAGAAAGAATAACGGTGTCACAAGGAAGGAGTCCACTGCAACTCGATGGATGGTTCTCATCTTTTCAAGTTGTTCTTTTTGTTCATGTGTTTTCGGTGGGGTTTTCTTTGGGGGTGTGACGATCAATGTGAGAGTTTTTGGTTGTAGCAGTTACATGCTTTGAGAGTAGTCGGCATGTGGTGTTTTTTTTCCCAAGAGGCCCACCACGGGGATCAAATTCCATTACTCTGGAGAATAACGGAATACAAAAGAATTCATGATAAAGTGCACGTGGTGTTGTATCGGTTTTCGTCCGGTTTTCCATTAATTAACTAGTCAATTATCTTCTTCTTAATTAATAGATTGTGGCAAAGTTTTTGCCACCGTTTGAAAAAAAAGTAATTTCACATGAATTTTAAAGGATTCCATTCCTTAGCAAAATTTCTAGCTTGTTTGGTTTATAGAATTACGAACCATACGATTTCTTTCCAAAGGAAAATTTTCGGAGGTGCTCATATTAGAGTGAGTCCCATAGGAGTTTGTATGGCAATGCCAACACAATTCTATGTTTTCTATATTCCTGCATTTATAGAATTTCAAATCAAAGAGGCTCTAATATAATGAACTAGCAAGACATATTAGTTTTGCGGTGAATATAGTCATTTCTACGGAAGTGTTGTGCCTACAAAATTTCGCTTCACAAGATTCTCATAGCGCATATCCTGTTGCAAAACCAGAATAACAGGATCCAAGAGCTCTCATCAGCTAGAGTAAGTGTAGCGGTACCGGCCGATGTGCGCTGTTGGATCCTGCGATTGGAATAGCTGGCTATATCCCGGCTACAGCGCACCCTTGAGAAGCTTTCCGCTACGGTCGTGTCTTTCTTAGGCTAAATGTAGAATAGCCGGCTATAGTTCGATTTAGCCCTAAAACCTCTAGTTTAGCCGCTAAACTACATGTCTTTGATTTTTTCTTCTTTTCTCCTATTTTTTTTCTGTATTTATGTTAAATCTGATACAATAACACATGTGAGTTAATTGGTTGAATAATTATTTGTGTTGCATACTTGCATAATTTGTAGCTCGAATCTTGTTTGAATCATTATTTTTCCCATCTTTTAAGAAGATTTGGCCAAAATTCGCTCTGTTTGAAAAGACGTTAAAACGGAATTATAGTTACGCTGTAGCCTTTCATAGCCGCTGAAAAACCACGGCTAAATGGAATAGCCAGCTATTTTAAACTATGACCTATATTCATCTCTAGTTAACGTAAAAGAGCTTACTTAATAGATCGGGATAAGAGCATCTCCACTCGGCCCCCCAAAGGCCCCCTAAGCATGCTATGGGGGCGCTGACGCACAAAAATCCTCCTAGTCCATACCCCCCCGATGTAGCCCGACCTTCGGTCATTACCACATCATGGTCACCAACTTATACCAAGTCGTCATGGACTCCAAAGGTGAATCCGTTTCTCTATGCGAGCCCACTTCTTATCCTCTTGAATGGTATACTACTTCATACTCCATCCCATATACATGATAGGTTCAAACCGACGAGTACGGAGGCAAGGGAGGAAGCCTGGAGCACCAAGCCCGACAAGACAGAGGCTTGGAAGAGAAGACGGAAGAAGCAACAGCTGGAGCAGCGGAGTCTCTGGCCTACGCACACCAGAGTCTCCGGCCTGAAGACACCGGAGTCTCCGGCCTGTAGACCCCGGAGTCTCTGGACCCATCTCCGGACCGACCCTCAGATCGAGCTCAAGGACAGCCAGAAGGCCCCTCCAGAGACGACACCGGAGACAGACCGGAGTCTCCGGCCCACACCGGAGTCTCCGGACCCCACACCGGAGTCTCTGGCCTGAGCGTATGGGCCTGCGCGCCGCCAGCTAGGCCTTTGGCCCATGTACCCCTAGTCCACCCTGACTTTCTCCTTTTATTCCTAAAGTACCCTTGAACTAGTGGCTGGCCTATATATAGTGCCCCCACCCCCTCATGTAACCGGAGGCATAGATGATAGACTAAAGAAAACCCCCTTTGTGGAATCTCTAGTTTTGCCTCATCCCCTTCTACCAAAGGGGATCGACTATCGTCATCACCTCGTTGGAGTTTGCATCGCGCCTCCCTCGTTGTACAAGGCTTTGGCATCGGTGTCCCTTTGCCAAGACGTCAAGACCCTCTCCAAGGTGTTCTTCTCTCTCCGCGTGGGATCGAGGGAGCACGTTGACCGATCTTTCCTTGCGGGGATTCTATCGGACCGGTGGCCACCGGTTAGAGCAATCGGCCTTGTATCGTGTGTGTTTTGCATGTGTTCATCGTGTTCTTCGCGAGGTGTGCGTCCGCTTCCGCTACCTTCTCCCTTTCCCCTCTCTTTCCCATCGATTTGACCATGAGATCCGTGAAGATCGGGCCACCCACGGGGTTACCCCATAACATCTGGTATCAGCAGCTTTTGGTTGCCACGAATTTCCCCTCGATTTGGTCTTTTTCCCCATAAATTCGAAAATTCCACCAAAAACAGCCCCAATTCGTGTTTTGGATCGATCTGTGATTTGAGTGCGTTTTGGTAGGTTTTGATCCGTGGATTACTTGCTAAACTTGTTGATCTACCTTCCCTTGCGTTCCCATGGCCTAATTCCATGATTTCTCCCACCAATTTGGTGTTTTGGTTCGAGTTTTTCCGCCAAAATCACGTCCCGGACGAGTTCTGCACGTCCTGGAACCTCTGGACCGGAGATTCTGGCCCCCGGACCGGAGACTCCGGCCCAGACCGGAGATTCCGGCCCCGGACCGGAGATTCCGGTCCAGACGGGAGTTTCTGGCAAAGTCTCCGCCCCTCCTGCTGACAGCAAATCTGTTTCACCGTTTTGGGTATAACTTTTGCATACGAACTCGGATTTTGGTGTTTTTAGCTCGTTTTGAAGAGGAGAAAGATCTCTACATCATCATATCCTTGGTTCATGCTATCTACTCCATCCAAATTCCGTGAGCAAGGCGAAATCCACCAATAAAGGGTGAAGATCGGCGACGAAAGGTATACAAATTCCGCGACTTCTCCCCACTTGCATCCCTTTGTGAGCCACACTATCTTTGCGTTCAACAAACACCTATTGAGACTAGTTCCTTCTATGATTGCTTGGGCTATGCACATTTGATACCTTGTAGAATTTCGAGCAAAAGTTGTGAGCGCGCTATCTCATATAGTTATCTTGTATAGTTGTTGGCACAAGGAAGGGGCAAGTGAAAAAGAAAAGAAAAAGAGAAAAAAAAATAGAAAAAGAAGAAAAAGAAAGAAAGAAACAAGTGCCTCATAGAATAGGAAGCGCAAGCTCGATGAACATCAAATAGGTGGTACTTATTGTGCATATCTTGTAGCCCACCAATTTATTGCAATCGAACTAGCGTCTCTCCTTGCACTTGTGCGACACGAGCTTATAGTCTTCGCTAGGTAATCATTTGGTTCTTAGCTCACTTTCTCCGTCGCACAAGTCCCATTTATCCCACCGCATGTGTTTCCTTGTACATAATTCCTATCTTGTGGATTGACTTGTTTTGCTTTGTGATCATCGTGGTTCTTTACTTTCCATTACAATATCTTGAGTTCGGATTAGTTCTTGGACACGCCACCTTCCATACCTATCCACCATAAGCTTTGTGTGTGTGTGTGTTTTTTAGTGGTTAGTTGGTTTTGGTGTTCCGCGTGAACTTCACTTTGCTTGGTTTTGATTGCTCTCAAGTGTTGCCACTTGCACGATACTATCTTACAAGGTAAAGTAAGGTTTGACGTTGCATCCCTAACCCTCCTGCCACTTCCATATACACCACTTGGTCTTGTGAAACATGTCTAGGGACTCCGGAACCAAGGATGATATCTATGAAGAATCCACGATGAGCCACCATGCCTACGCCTCCACAAGCATAGATGCATGATGGAGCACTACACCTACAATGGCTCCACATGCTTGGGTGATATGGAGTTCTACAACAACAATAACTCCCCAAGCATGGAAGACTTCAAGAACGACAACGACAAGCTCCTCAAGTCGCATCGACCAAGAGGGAGCCACCTCAAGAGCGCCAAGGTCCACCACCACATGGACAAGTTCGAAAGCTCCCTCAACAACTTCAAGAGCGACATGGATAACAACTTCACCAAAACCATGAGCATGATGGCCAAGACTAATGATGCTTTGCGCTCATTACAACGCCTCACCAAGAAGAGTGCCAAGGACAAGGAGCATCATCGCGAGCGTCATGTGGATGACCAAGTGCGCCATCTACATCAACCTTTGGCAAGGCATGCCAATGACCTCCATCGACACCATCATAAGGCGCCTTCAACTACTCGTTCCACCACCAAAAGGGCACCAAGAGCAAGCTCTCCTCCACGCCATCAAGCTTCACGCCAAGAGTCTACACTTCAAGATGGAGGAAGCCAAGGCCACATATGTGATGAAGTCGATCCGAGCACCGCTCTCGACAACAACATGAGCCTACTTCCACCACTACCACAAGATGGCGATGACAAGGTCAAGAATGGTGAGCATGGGATTTTCCCTTCACCAAAGGAGGCGCATGGAGTTGAGAGAACCAAGCCTACCCCCATATGCTTGAGTGATGATGTGGTACCAATTCCATGTGAGCATGAGAGCCACTTAGCCCACTTGAGTGAAAACAAGAGAGCGATGAGTGACTCCACCATATGTGAGATTGAGTGCTTCCACTTTGAGGGCATGAGTGATACACCGAGTGAGTCGAGAGTGGTAGTTGATTGGTCATGTGAGACCACTTTGACTTCTAACGACTTACCCTCTACCTCTAGTGTGTTATATCATGATGTGCTAGGTTCAATGAATCAAGAAGCGCCAAGCTTGGAGATGATGATGCCTCCAACCGAGAAGATGTACATGGTGGATGAAGATGATGCCATCCCCATATTGGATGAAGAAGTCGCCCACATGGAGGCCAATGCTACCACAACACCCACTTCATATGAGAGGTATGAACAAGGTAAGAATACGGGTGTTGATGGTGCCATGATCCCACTAGTGGACATGATGACTTTTGATGATTGGCATGCTATGGATGATGTTTGTGATATCACATATGCTTCATTGATATTTCCATGTGATACTTTGCCTTTGCATAATGTTGAGCATGTGAAATTATTTGATTGTGATGATGTTGCCATAGACATGCCATGCTCTAAACGTTACGTTGATGATATCATTGCTTGCACTTTGTTGAACAATTGCTCTTTCCAATGTTTTGCTTGCAACAATGTTACCAATGGTACCCCTCGAACCATGCTTTGTCATGAGTGTTTCACAATTTCTCCCGTTGCTTGCAATAAGTTGAATAATTGCTCTTTCACTTGTTTTGCTTGCAACAATAATTCTCATATGGTTTATATGAGATGCCCCCCATAGCTTTCTCAACTTTTGGAGATTTTAATGATTGCCATGATAAGCATGTTCCCCACTTGCATACTCACCATGCACATTTCTCATACTTGATTGCCACTAATGGTGATGTGCACAAGAAGAGATATGTCATGATGGATGATGTATTTCTCTACCATGCACACACGTTCTTCCTTTTATCTATGATGTGTGTAGGTACCCCGCACAAGAATGTCAACCTCGGTTGAGCACGAGATGACAAAAAGAGCTCTAGAGAGCATCCCCCAAGTGAGTTCAAGATCGAACCCAGCTCTGATACCTTTTGCATGCTTTGCATCTTTCATGTTGACAAATTGTTCTTTCCTATGGTTTGATTGCAAGCATGTTGATGGTATTCTTTCACCTTGTGACAATCATGTCTCGTTGCTATTGGATATTGATACTTTGTGTGTTGCCACAAAAATGTAAACAATTTCTCTTTCCGATGTTTTGTGTGCAACCATAATGCCATTATGAGCATGTATTGTCACGAGAGCTTCCAAGTCTCTCATATTGTTGTTGCAACAAACATAAGGACCACTTGCTCTTTCATATGGTTTGTTTGCAAGCATGTTGTTTTTGCTTCCGATCGTGATACTCATATCCCCATGATATTTGCTTTTGATGATATGTGTGTGGCATCCAACATATTGAACAATTGTTCTTTCCAATGGTTGGTTTGCACACATAATGATGTTGTTTTGGATATTCTTCCTCATGTGTTTTTGCCAAATTCTCCTATCCTTGCATCAAAGATGTTGATCTATATCTTAGTCAATTGCTTCGAGTGCCACACTAAGATGCTTTATGGAGTTTTTGAGTTCCCACATTTGGATGATGTTCAAATGATTTCCATGCACTTTGACCTTGCATATGCATTCCGTTTGCTATACTTGAGTTGTGCTAATAGTGTTGTGATCAAGAATGGACATGCCACATATGACATGCCCCTCTATCACACACAAACATATTTTGCTTGGTCTTTGTTGTGTGAAGGTACAATTGCGTACGCGTCAACCTCTATGGACAAAGAGTTGACAAGACGAATCGAAGAGAGTTACCTATGGCTACCCTTCAACGAACTATCTCTACATCATAAGGTGACTTCCTTCTACTTGAGGACTCATGCTATAATCTTCATGAACTGGCTACGCTTTGAGTGTTGCTTCGCTTTTGTGGTGAGCTTTGTAGGCTTCATAGAAGGTGAAGGAACATTGAAGTGTTGTCAATTCAATCTTCCCGATGAAGACTATATGGTGAACCCCAGGATCAAGAAGGTCTCTCAACATCTTCTACTTTGTGATGAGCATGTAGAGTCGAGGACGACTCTTTTTGAAGGGAGGGGAGATGATGTAGACCGACCTTCGGTCATTACCACATCATGGTCACCAACTTATGCCAAGTTGTCATGGACTCCAAAGGTGAATCCGTTCCTCTATGCGAGCCCACTTCCTATCCTCTTGAATGGTATACTACTTCATACTCCGTCCCATATCCATGATAGGTTCATACCGACGAATATGGAGGCAAGGAAGGAAGCCTGGAGGACCAAGCCCGACAAGGCGGAGGCTTGGAAGAGAAGACGGAAGAAGCAACAGCTGGAGCACCGGAGTCTCTGGCCTACGCACACCGGAGTCTCCGGCCACGCCGGAGTCTCTGGCCTAAAGACACCAGAGTCTCCGGCCTGTAGACCCCGGAGTCTCCGGACCCATCTCCGGACCGACCCTCAGATCGAGCTCGAGGACAGCTAGAAGGCCCCTCCAGAGACGACACCAGAGATAGACCGGAGTCTCCGGCCCACACTAGAGTCTTCGGCCTGAGCGTATGGGCCTGCGCGCCGCCAGCTGGGCCTTTGGCCTATGTACCCCTTAGTCCGCCCAGACTTTCCCCTTTTATTCCTAAAGTACCCTTGAACTAGTGGCTGGCCTATATATAGTGCCCCCACCCCCTCATGTAACCGGAGGGATAGATGATAGACTAAAGAAAACCCCCTTTGTGGAATCTCTAGTTTTGCCTCATCCCCTTCTACCAAAGGGGATCGACTATCGTCACCACCTCGTTGGAGTTTGCATCGCGCCTCCCTCGTTGTACAAGGCCTTGGCATCGGTGTCCCTTTGCCAAGACGTCAAGACCCTCTCCAAGGTGTTCTTCCCTCTCCGCGTGGGATCGAGGGAGCACGTTGACCGATCTTTCCTTGCGGGGATTCTATCGGACCGGTGGCCACTAGTGAGAGCAATCGGCCTTGTATCGTGTGTGTTTTGCATGTGTTCATCGTGTTCTTCGCGAGGTGTGCGTCCGCTTCCGCTACCTTCTCCCTTTCCCCTCGCTTTCCCATCGATTTGACCACGAGATCCTTAGAGATGGTGGCGCTTGATGGCTTGGAGGTGATGGCGCTCGTCCCCTTGGAGATGGTGGTGCATGATGCCATATAGGTGTTGGTGCTTGACGCCTTGGAGGTGGATCATCGAAGTAGGTGGTGCCCTTTGGTGTGGCACGCTTGGCCTTGAAGATCATGGTTTTTTGATGATGCGTCTCTACTAGCTTGGCGTAGTACTCCTCCATCTCCAAGCGGTGGAGGTATACTTCATGGCTCATGGAAGAGCCCTCGAAGTGGATGAAGCTCACCATGTCCTCCATGCTTGGTGAGGCATCGTCGTTGTAGCACTCGAAGTCATCCATACTTGGGGAGTCATTGTTGATGTAGTACTCCATGTCACCCAAGCACATGGAGCCATTGTCGATGTAGTGCTCCATGTACTCCATGCATGAGGAGCCATTATCGATGTAGAGCTCCAAGTCCTCCATGCTTGAGGAGCCATAATTGATGACGTGCTCCATGTCTTCCATGCATCTGGAGCCGTGATAGGTGCAATGCTCCGGGTCCTCAAAGCATGTGGAGCCATTGTCGGTGTAGTGCTCCATCATGTCCTCTATACTTGTGGAGTCGTAGTCGTGGTGGCTCATCATGGATTCTTCATAGATATCATCCTCGGTTCCGGAGTCCCTAGACATGATTCACAAGACCAAGTGGTGTATATGGAAGTGGTAGGGGGTTAGGGATGCAACATCAAACTTACTTTACCTTGGAAGATAGTATCGTGCAAGTGGCAACACTTGAGAGCAATCAAAACCAAGCAAAGTGAAGTTCAGACGGAACACCAAAACCAACTAACCACTAGAAAACACACACACAAAGCTTATGGTGGATAGGTATGGAAGGTGGCGTGTCCAAGCACAATTTGAAATCAAGATATTGTAATGGCAAGTAAAGAACCACGATGATCACAAAGCAAAACAAGTCAATCCACAAGATATGAATATATACAAGGAAACACACACGGTGGGATAAATGGGACTTGTGCGACGGAGAAAGTGAGCTAAGAACCAAATGATTACCTAGCGAAGACTATAAGCTCGTGTCGCACAAGTGCAAGGAGAGACGCTAGTTCGATTGCAATAAATTGGTGGGCTACAAGATATGCACAATAAGTACCACCTATTTAATGTTCATCGAGCTTGCGCTTCCTATTCTATGAGGCACTTGTTTCTTTCTTTCTTTTTCTTCTTTTTCTTTTTTCGATTTTTTTTCTCTTTTTCTTTTCTTTTTCACTTGCCCCTTCCTTGTGCCAACAACTATACAAGATAACTATATGAGATAGCCCAAGCAATCATAGGAGGAACTAGTCTCAATAGGTGTTTGTTGATCGCAAAGATAGTGTAGTTCACAAAGGGATGCAAGTGGGGAGAAGTCACGGAATGTTTATACCTTCCTTCGCCGATCTTCGCCCTTTATTGGTGGATTCCGCCTTATTCACGGAATTTGGATGGAGTACATAGCATGAACCACAGAGATGATGATGTAGAGCTCTTTCTCCTCTTTAAAACGAGCTAAAGAACACCAAAATCCGAGTTCGTATGCAAAAGTTATGCTCAAAACGGTGAAGCAGATTTTTCTGTCTAAGGGGGGGCGGAGACTTTGCTAGAAACTCCGGTCTGGGCCGGAGTCTCCGGTCCGGAGGTTCCAGGACGCGTAGAACTCATCTGGGACGCGATTTTGGCGGAAAAACTCGAACCAAAACACTAAATTGGTAGGGGAAATCAAGGAATTAGGCCATGGGAACGCAGAGGAAGGTGGATCAACAAGTTAAGCAAGTAATCCATGGATCAAAACCTAAAAAAACGCACTCAAATCACAGATCGATCCAAAACACGAATTGAGGCTGTTTTTGGTGGAATTTTCGAATTTATGGGGAAAAAGACCAAATCGAGGAGAAATTTGTGGCAACCAAAAGCTGTTGATACCAGATGTGATGGGGTTACCCTATGGGTGGCCCAATCTTCACGGATCTCGTGGTCTAATCGATGGGAAAGCGAGGGGAAATGGAGAAGGTAGCAGAAGTGGACGCACACCTCACGAAGAACATGATGAACACACGCCAAACTCACACGATACAAGGCTGATTGCTCTCGCCGGTGGCCACCGGTCCGATAGAATCCTCGCAAGGAAAGATTGGGCAACGTGCTCCCTCAATCCCAAGCGGAGGGGGAAGAACACCTTGGAGAGGGTCTTGACGTCTTGGCAAAGGGACACCGATGCCAAGGCCTTGTACAATGAGGGAGGCGCAATGCAAACTCCAACAAGGTAATGACGATAGTCGATCCCCTTTGGTAGAAGGGGATGAGGCAAAACTAGAGATTCCACAAAGGAGGTGTTCTTTAGTTTATCATCTATGCCTAGGGTTACATGAGGGGGTGGGGGCACTATATATAGGCCAGCCACTAGTTTAAGGGTACTTTGGGAATAAAAGGGGAAAGTCTAGGCGGAAAGGGGTACATGGGCCGAATGCCCAGCTGGCGGCACGCAGGCCCATACGCTTAGGCCGGAGACTCCGGTCTGTCTCCGGTGTCATCTCCGGAGGGGCCTTCTGGCTGTCCTCGAGCTCGATCTGGGGGTCAGTCCGGAGACTCCGGGGTCTGCAGGCCGGAGACTCCGGTGTCTTCAGGCCAGAGACTCCAGTGTGGCCGGAGACTCCGGTGTGCACAGTCTGGAGACTCCGGTGCTCTAGCTGCTGCTTCTTCCGTCTTCTCTTCCAAGCCTCCGTCTTGTCGGGCTTGGTGCTCCAGGCTTCCTCCCTTGCCTTCGTACTCGTCGGTATGAACCTATCATAGATATGAGACAGAGTATGAAGTATTATACCATTCAAGACGGTAGGAAGTGGGCTCGTATAGAGGAACAGATTCACCTTTGGAATCCATGACGACTTGGCATAAGTTGGAGACCATGATTTGGTAATGACCGAAGGTCGGGCTAGGCCTTGTACAACGCGGAGGCACGATGCAAACTCCAACGAGGTTTGGGGATATTGGTGCTCCTTGGTCAAGGAGCATGAGGCAATAATTAGATAGATCCACAAGGGTTTCCACTGATTCCAATATCATGCCTAGGGTTTACAATGAAGGTGGGGGTCTATATATAGGCCAACCACTTAAACAGGGGTACTTTAGGAATAAAAGACAAGTTCTGGACAGACTAAGTTGTACATGGGCCCCAAAGGCCTTTTCATGCCTGGCGACGGTCGGACCGGAGACTCCGGTGTGGTGGAACGGAGACTCCGGTCTAGGCCGGAGATTCCGGTGTAGCCTCCGGACCAGCCTCTGGAGGGGCCTTCAGATTGTCCCATGGCCTGGTGTAGGGGGTCAGACCAGAGAGAGGGCCCGAGTCTCCGGTGTCTTCAGGCCGGAGGCTTTGGCAGGCCGGAGACTCCGGTGTGCGCAGACCGGAGACTCCGGTCTGAGCAGCTCCAGCGGCGTTTGCTTCATGTTCTGCTCCTTGTTCTCCATCCTTGGGTGCTTGGTGATGTGTCGAAGCTTCGTACCTGATGATACATAGTGTAGATGCATGAAGTAGCATACCATCCAAGGAGGTATCAAATTGGCACGAGGAAAGGAGCGAGTTCACCTTAGCTTGGAGGAGTTTGGCTCGGGCACGAGTCATGGGTCCACTTGGGGGACTTGTTGGTGTAGATGTAGAAGCGTCCGTAGGACGGGCTGCATCAGCTCCCCCCTGGGAAAGAGTCGTCCTCGACTCTTCATGGATATCATCTTGAACATCTCCATGGTAGGGTGAGAGATCCTTGACATTGAATGTATTGCTTGCAAGGTACTTGGAGGTCGGTATGTCGATGATGTAGGCGTTGTTGTTGATTCTTTTGAGGACCTTGAAGGGCCCATCTCCTCTTGGCTTGAGCTTGGATTCACGTTCCTTGGGGAAGCGGTCTTTGCTTAGGTGTATCCACACAAGGTCACCTTCTTCAAAGATCATCTCCTTCTTGTCCTTGTTTAACCTTGAAGCTTGGCGAAGGACTTGTTGTTCTATAGTAGCTCTTGTTTCTTCATGAAGTTTCTTCATAGCTTGTGCACGTTTCTCGACGTCCATGTTTGTGCGCTCATGGAGAGGTAGTGGTAGGATGTCGAGCGTGGTGAGGGGCTCGAAACCATAGACGATCATGAATGGACTCATCTTGGTTGTTGAGTGCTTGGCACGGTTGTAGGCGAACTCGGCGTGTGGGATGCATTCCTCCCAATCCTTCAAGTTCTTGTTGATCAACACACGATGGAGAGTCCCGAGGCTGCGGTTGACAACTTTGGTTTGGCCATCAGTTTTGGGATGCGATGCGGATGAGAAGAGTAGCTTGACGCCGAGCTTGGCCATGAGGGTCTTTGATGGCTCAATGCACGGCGCCCAGAAAAATGCTTGAAGGCGGTGTTGATGTAGAGCTCGTTGGGAACCCCAAGAGGAAGGTATGATGAGCACAGCAGCAAGTTTCTCTCAGTTATGAAACCAAGGTTTAATCGAACCAGTAGGAGCAAGGAAATACCTCAAAGGTGTTACTAGCTGAGCTTTGGCAGGGCGCACTACCGGTGCTAGTAGCAACGTGGAGACCTGCACAACACAACCACAGAACTTTGTCCCCAACTTGCGATGAGGTTGTCAATCTCACCGTGTTTTGCAGAAAACAAAGGATTAAACGTATCGAATGGAAAGAAGTAAAAGTTTGCAGAAAGTAAACACAAAGTATAAAAGATTGTAGATTGTATGTAAGGACAAGGACCGGGATCCATAGTTCACTAGAGGTGGCTCTCCTTAGATAGAAAACATGTTGGGTGAACAAATTACAGCGGGGCAATTGACAAACACCGAGAAAGCAATACATGCATATACTAATCATCTTGACTCCTTTGAGACTTGATTGGGCATTACAACATAATACATAGACCGCCATCCAACTACATCTATGACTAATAATCCACCTTCAGGTTATCATCCGAACCCCCTCCAGTATTAAGTTGCAAGCAACAGATTATTGCTTTACGAACTGTGTGTAAAGTAAACAATACGATTGTTCTATGAACAAAGTATTGTTGTTTTCTCCATAGTAGCAACAACACATCTAGTACCTTAGAGATTTCTGTCACTTCCCCAGATTACCAGAGGCATGAACCCACTATCGAGCATAAATACTAACTCTTGGAGTTGCTAGCATCTACTTGGCGAAGATAGCTACTAACAACGGAAAGCATGCAAGATCTGAAATAACAAAGACATGATAGAATCAATAATCAATCTGAAATAGCATCTCAATATCCATCGGATCCCCGCAAACACAACATGTATGGATTACAAATAGATGATCTTGATCATGAACGGAGCTCACAAGATCTAAACATGAAAGCACAAAGGAGGAGAAACCAGCCATCTAGCTACTACATGGATCCGTAGTCCAAGGATGAACTACTCACGCATCACACCGGAGGCTTGCATGGTGATGAAGAAGGCCTCCAGGGTGAATTCCCCTCTCCGGCAGGGTGCCGAGAAGAGGTTCAGATCCCCCTGATCTAGGGATGGAGATGACAGCGGCTACAGACTCTTTCGTGGATTTTTGATCGGGCCCTTAGGGTTTTTGTCCCGAGGGCAATATATAGGCGGAAGGAGAGGCCGAGGGGGTGCCGGGAGCGGCCACACCACCCCCTGGCACGGGCCAGGCCTGGCCACGCGGCCAGGTGGTGTGGTGGCTCCCTGGCCCTTCTCCGTCTCGTATTTTGGCACTTGATCCCTTCCGGAAAAATAGGCACTTTGGCTTTTGTCCCGTCCAATTCCGAGAATATTCATTTTCTGACTTTCCTGGAACCAAAAACAGCAGAAAACAGGCAGCTGGCACTGTGGCTCTTGTTAATAGGTTAGTCCAAGAAATCATAATAAAAGTACTCCAAAGTTGGAACAAAACACAAGAAAGTGGATAAAACTAAGCATGGAACATCAAAAATTATAGATACATTTGCAATGTATCAACATCCCCAAGCTTAACTCCTGCTCGTCCTCGAGTAGGTAAGTGATAAAAAGAAATAATTTTTGAGGTGACATGCACCATCAAAGACTTGATCAAAGCATTTGCAAAACATTCAAAGCTGGGATCATAGTACTTCAATCATAACATGAAAGACAAAGTTCTAGCAATAAGCAAAGAAACTATGATGCAACATGAAAAGGCACAAACAAAAGATTTATGAATAACAATGCTTTGCAAGACGTTTGCTTGTTTCACATAAAGAAAACATGGCATACTAGTATTCAGCTTGTCCCTCAATAGAGTAGCAAATAAAAATGCATAGGACACCTTCAAAGTTCATAAGAGTGACTAGATACAATAGTTTCAAACAAGCAATAACAAGTTATGCATCAATCAACTAGTCTTGGGACAATGCACATAGAACTAAGAATGGCCACTATGCTCTCAAAGTAGGTGCATAAAGATAGAAGGTGGAGACTCAATATAATGGTGAAAGAAAGGCCTTTTGTAAAAGGAAGTAGGGATTCAAGTCTCATAAAGAGCTTCCAAAAATTATGGTACTTATAGCTTTCAGCTCTCATTGCCCCTATCATAAGCATCTTGAAGTGATTAAGGTTAAAGTGAACAAACTATGGTGTACATGCTTGACGAGTATAAGTCAGAAATCTCATGTCCCTTGTATACGAGGGCCGCTCCTCATGCTACTCAAGTTTAGTCACCGGTAAGTTCTTGTCATCGTAAGTATATGTGTATCATTGAGAACCGCCAACGGGTACCCCTTGCCCGATGATACGGAAGAATCCCCATATCAAAATGACAATGCAAGCAGACAACGAGCATCTCAGCATTCTTCTTATTTACCATGGGAATATGGTGCTTTTTTCTCTCTTTCCTCTTTTCATAGTATCTCTTTTTTCTTCTTTTTTTCTCTTTTTTCTCAATGTAGGACTCTTTTTTTTATAAGAAGAATGCTTCATAGACAGCTCATTATGGTTACGCTGCAGGTTTCCACCATGTCAGCATGGATTAGACCAGCGGCCCAAGCGTTTCTCTAACACATATACATAACTCCATGGACTTACAAGCTCCCCTTTCATTTCACACCGACGACATCCATATACAAAAGAGCATGATATCAACTAGGTACAAGTACCAAGTGCAATGTTGAAAGCGTTCCCCATGCAAGCATGGTTCTGCTAATTCCCAACAAATAAGTGCAAGCATATACAACATAGACGACACAATGGTTCAAGTTTATTAAGGGCAAGTAAAGTAAAGTGTGCCATCAAGTTCGTGAGAGCTTTAATCACTAGTTTTCTCATAACAAGTGGAAGATAAACAAAAGCATGAATATACTTGGAATAGCACAAGCTAGTAGGTAGGTATGGTGGACACTTTGGAATAACTTGGTTCAGGGAGTTGGATGCATGAGTGGAACTCATACTTTGTTGTGGAGGCTAGCAAAAGACTAGGAGCGACAAACTAAGAGAGCAATAGTGGCCATAATCATGCAGAGCGACAAAACATCATTGATAAACGCATAAAGTGATACTACAAGTTGAAAACTAAAGGATCATAAAGGCTATGGTGACTTGAGATAGTCATAACATGGTGTGAGCATGCGCCAAGTCAACCCAAATAAAGCATCAAAGGAGAATACCACTATACTATGCTTTAATATGCTAAAACAACGCATGATTCATCCAAGGCACATTAAGCAATCTCAATTGTTTATAAAAAGTCATGCTACAGCAAAGAATACTAAGCATAAAGCCAAAACAATATCAAGCATGGCATGACAAAGCATAAGCCACAGTAAAAAACGAGCTCTTTTCACCACATAAGCACAAACTTTCCTACTCTTTTCCAAACCAAACCAAACTAATTGCAAACCAAATGTATAAAAGAGGGGGTCCAACCAATTTATTCAGCAAACTAAGCAAACAAAAGCAAACGAAAACAAAAGCGAAAACGAAAAATAAGACGCTCCAAGAAAAACACAACTGTGCATGAAACAATAAAAATGAAGCGTTTGGAAGAAACCTGAAATTTTTATTGATGAAGAAGGGGATGCCTTGGGCATCCCCAAGCTTTGATGCTTGTACTTCTTGGATGTTTCTTGGGGTGACACGCGTGGCATCCCAAATCTTGAGCTTTAGTCCATCCTTCATCTCATTACTCATTCCTTCCATACACCTGAAATTTTTTCTTCATACAAAACTTCACACGATCTCATTAGCAACATTAGTGCACTTAAGATAAATAAGTCTCAAGGTTCAGTTATAACACCAAATAAACTTCCAGTAGAACACTAGCTACTGTAGCACTTCCCTCAAAAAGCTCAATTCTCCAAAAAAACTCAAGAAGGAACCAACAAGAAGCAAATGCAGAAAATGGCAGAAATCTGTCAAAATAGACCAGCAGGTAAATACGAATTTTTTCGAAGACCTTCTATTGCTCAAATAAAAAAGTGTTGAACTAACGAACGTTAGATAACAACCTGGGTCAGAATCACAAAAAAGTACAGCTCAATCCGACATACAGAGCCCTCTCAGGAATTTTTACGGTGAAGCACAAAAATCTGTTTCGGGACAGCAACTTTCCCAATCATTACTTCACTCTTATTAGAGGTTACTCTTGGCACAAAAAGCAAATAAAAAGGATAAGGAGAGGTTATTACAGAGTTAATAACTTCCAAGACTCATCTAAAACTCTTGGGTTATCTCCCAACAAGTACTTTTCTTTAACGCCTTTAAGTTAGGCATAAAAATTTGAGAAGATGCTCTCATAGGAAATATGAATTGAAGTAAAAGAGAGCATCAAGAAGCAAATTCAAAACACATTTAAGTCTAACCCACTTCCTATGCATAGGAATCTTATATGCAAATAAATGCACAAAGATCAAAGTGACAGGCATAGGAAGATAAAACAAAAGTAACTTCAAAACTTTCAGCACATAGAGAGGTGTTTCATTACCATAAAAACTTCTACAACCATATTTTCCTCTCTCATAATAATTTTCAGTAGCCTCATGGATAAACTCAACAATATAACTATCACATAAGGCATGCTTTTCATGATCTACAAGCACTAGAGCTTTATTATAAACATTTTCAAAAGAATCCTCGGGAACATAACATTCACCCTCCTATGATAAGCATGGGGGACAATCAAATGATGTAAGGGATACCGAGTTACTCTCATTAGAAGGTAGGCATGGATAGATCCATTCTTCCTCCTTTTGTCCATCACTCTCCTCCTCTTTTTCCTCTAATGAGCTTTCAGGTTCAGCAATTTCTTCTTCCATGGAGGTTCTAGCAGGCGGTGGTTCATCTATTACCTTAGCAGTCATAAAACTGTTCCCAAATAGGAAACTGAGTGAGCTATCCATAATGAAATAGTTATTGGAGCAGAGCTAGTCATAAAGGCAACTCAAGATAGGAACTATTTTTTGTGTGTTTTCAAATAAGAAAGCAAACATGTAAAACTAATTTTTTTTTGTGTTTTTTGAAGAACAAAACAAGCAAACAAAGCAAAAAGAAACTAAGCAAAACAAAAACAACAAAGTAAAGAGATTGGTTATGAGGGACTCCCCTTGTGAAGATGTCCTTGACTCCCTGGCAACGGCGCCATAAAAATGCTTGATTGCTCAATGCACGGCGCCTAGAAAAATGCTTGAAGGCAGTGTTGATGTAGAGCTCATTGGGAACCCCAAGAGGAAGGTATGATGAGCACAGCAGCAAGTTTCCCTCAGTTATGAAACCAAGGTTTAATCAAACCAGTAGGAGCAAGGAAACACCTCAAAGGTGTTACTAGCTGAGCTTTGGCAGGGCGCAATACCGGTGCTAGTAGCAACGTGGAGACTTGCACAACACAACCACAAAACTTTGTCCCCAACTTGCGATGATGTTGTCAATCTCACCGTGTTTTGCGGAAAACAAAGGATTAAACGTATCGAATGGAAAGAAGTAAAAGTTTGTAGAAAGTAAACACAAAGCAGTAAAAGATTGTAGATTGTATGTAAGGACAAGGACCGGGATCCATAGTTCACTAGAGGTGGCTCTTCTTAGATAGAAAACATGCTGGGTGAACAAATTACAGCGGGGCAATTGACAAACACCGAGAAAGCAATACATGCATATACTAATCATCTTGACTCCTTTGAGACTTGATTGGGAATTACAACATAATACATAGACCGCCATCCAACTGCATCTATGACTAATAATCCACCTTCAGGTTATCATCCGAACCCCCTCCAGTATTAAGTTGCAAGCAACAGATTATTGCTTTACGAACTGCGTGTAAAGTAAACAATACGATTGTTCTATGAACAAAGGATTGTTGTTTTCTCCCTAGTAGCAACAACACATCTAGTACCTTAGAGATTTATGTCACTTCCCCAGATTACCAGAGGCATGAACCCACTATCGAGCATAAATACTAACTCTTGGAGTTGCTAGCATCTACTTGGCGAAGATAGCTACTAACAACGGAAAGCATGCAAGATCTGAAATAACAAAGACATGATAGAATCAATAATCAATCTGAAATAGCATCTCAATATCCATCGGATCCCCGCAAACACAACATGTATGGATTACAAATAGATGATCTTGATCATGAACGGAGCTCACAAGATCTAAACATGAAAGCACAAAGGAGGAGAAACCAGCCATCTAGCTACTACATGGATCCGTAGTCCAAGGATGAACTACTCATGCATCACACCGGAGGCTTGCATGGTGATGAAGAAGGCCTCCAGGGTGAATTCCCCTCTCCGGCAGGGTGCCGGGAAGAGGTTCAGATACCCCCGATCTAGGGATGGAGATGACAGCGGCTACAGACTCTTTCGTGGATTTTTGATCGGGCCCTTAGGGTTTTCATCCCGAGGGCAATATATAGGCGGAAGGAGAGGCCGAGGGGGTGCCAGGAGCGGCCACACCACCCCCTGGCGCGGGCCAGGCCTGGCCGCGCGGCCAGGTGGTGTGGTGGCTCCCTGGCCCTTCTCCGTCTCGTATTCTGGCACTTGACCCCTTCCGGAAAAATAGGCACTTTGGCTTTTGTCCCGTCCAATTCTGAGAATATTCATTTTCTGACTTTCCTGGAACCAAAAACAGCAGAAAACAGGTAGCTAGCATTGTGGCTCTTGTTAATAGGTTAGTCCAAGAAATCATAATAAAAGTACTCCAAAGTTGGAACAAAACACAAGAAAGTGGATAAAACTAAGCATGGAACATCAAAAATTATAGATACATTTGCAATGTATCGGTCTTCCATAAGTAGCTCATGAATTTGACGTCGCGGTCGGAGACGATTGTCCTTGGCACACCGTGAAGACGGACGATTTCCCTGAAAAACAGATTTGCAACATGTGAAGCATCGTCGGTCTTATGGCACGGTATGAAGTGTGCCATTTTGGAAAAATGATCCACAACAACAAATATAGAATCATGACCATGCTTAGATCTAGGCAATCCTAACACGAAATCCATGCTAATGTTGGACCAAGGGGTATGAGGAATAGGCAATGGCATATAAAGACCATAAGGGTTAGCTTGCGACTTAGCTTGAACACATGTCGTGCATCGTTGAACGTAGCGCTCCACGTCGCGCTTCATCTTGGGCCAAAAGTAGTGATTGGAGAGCATGTCCAATGTCTTGTCACGGCCAAAGTGACCCATGAGGCCTCCACCGTGAGATTCTTGGAGAAGCAAAAGTTGAAGCGACGACTTTGGAATGCATAGTTTGTTTTGTTTAAATAGAAAGCCCTTACGCAAATAGAAATCATCAACTCCTTTGTCATTGGAGCACTTTGCGAAAATTGGTTCGAAGAACGGGTCGGAAGCATACAAAGATTTTATTTCCTCAAGACCCAACACGTTGATTTCAAGTCCCGTAAGAAGGTTTGTATGTTTGCGGGACAATGCGTCCGCAACTACATTATCTTTGCCCTTCTTATACTTGACAATGTACGAAAAAGACTCCATGAACTCAACCCACTCAGCGTGTCTCTTGCTCAAGTTAGCTTGGCATTTGAGATATTTCAACGACTCATGGTCAGAATGTATGATAAATTCCTTGGGCCAAAGGTAGTGTTGCCAAACTTGAAGGACACGAACTAAGGCAAAAAGCTCTTTGTCATAAATTGGATAATTAAGGCGAGCACCATCAAGTTTTTCGCTATGGTAGGCTATAGGACGTCCGTTTTGCATAAGGACTCCTCCAATGCCAATACCACTAGCATCACACTCTATCTCAAAAGTTTTTGTGAAAT
Source organism: Avena eriantha (assembly GCA_910589775.1). NCBI lineage: Eukaryota > Viridiplantae > Streptophyta > Magnoliopsida > Poales > Poaceae > Avena > Avena eriantha. Next base: position 544,955,524 of record OU342742.1, read on the forward strand.
CTGGTAAAACAAGAAGAGGTGCTTCGGTGAGCCTCTTTTTAAGTTCATCAAAAGCTTTTTGTTGTGCTTTGCCCCACATGAAGGTAACATTCTTTTTGGTCAATTCATTAAGGGGACAAGCAATGGTCGAAAAGTATTTCACAAAGCGACGATAGAAACCGGCCAACCCATGAAAACTTCGGAGTTCACTCACATTTGTTGGGATGGGCCAATCTTGTATGTCCTTTACCTTGGAAACATCAACTTCAATTCCCTTCGAAGAAACGACAAATCCAAGAAAAATCAACTTGTCTTTAGCAAAAGTGCACTTGGGAAGATTAGCATAAAGCTTTTCATGTCGAAGGATTTGCAAAACTTCCTTGACATGTGTTATATGGTCCTCAAGTGATTTGCTATGAACAAGAATATCATCGAAATAGACAACAACACTTTTTCCAATGAGAGAACGCAAGATGTGATTCATAAGGCGCATGAAGGTGGATGGGGCATTCGATAAACCAAAGGGCATAACCAACCATTCATAGAGACCAAGTTTGGTCTTGAAGGCGGTTTTCCACTCATCACCTTCAGCCATGCGTATTTGATGGTAACCACTACGAAGATCAATTTTCGAAAAATAGTGGCTCCACACAACTCATCAAGCATGTCACCGAGACGTGGTATGGGATGTCGATAACGCACGGTGATAACATTGATTGGACGGCAGTCCATGCATAACCGTAACGTATCATCCGTCTTTGGAACAAGAATCACGGGTACGACACTTGGACTAGTGCTAACTTGGATCAAACCTTTGGAGACGAGTTGGTTGATTTGTCGTTCGATCTCCTTCGTCTCCTCCGGGTTCGTGCGGTAGGCGTCGCAGTTGGGAAGTGGTGCACCGGGGATGAGGTCAATGCGATGTTCGATGCCGCGAAGAGGAGGTAGTCCATGTGGAAGCTCTTCGGGGAACACATCCTTGAATTCCTGCAAAACACTCATCAAATATGGAGGAACATTGGTCAATTCATTAGTTCCTTGTGCTAGTCCCTTGCAAAGGAGGACATAGTGCAAGATGGATGGGTTGTTCCGAACATCTCTCATATCACTTTTGGTGGCAAGGAGAACACTCTTAGTTTTTTCACTCGAGTTTGGCTTGTGGCTCTCACTCACTATGAGGTGGTTCTCTCTCTCACCGCTCTTCTCACAAGTAGGTGTTGTGCTTTGCGCCCGCGCTAAAGCCTTTGCATTGTCCGCAATTATTTGGCTAGGAGTCATCGGTTGCAAAACACATGTTTTGTTGAGCCATTTGAAGGTGTATATATTGGTGCGACCATCATGTTGAGCAGACTTGTCAAATTGCCACGGTCGACCAAGAAGCATGTGGAAAACTGTCATAGGAACCACATCACACTCCACCGTATCTTTGTAAGGACCAATGGCGAAGGAGACCGATATGGTATGCTTGATCTTCATGGACCCTTGGTCACTTAGCCATTGCACATGGTAGGGGTGCTTGTGCGGATGGAGGGTGAGGTTGAGCTTCTCACACAACTCGGTGCTAGCAAGGTTGTGGCAACTCCCTCCGTCAATGATCACCTTGATAGATTTGCCATTGATGCCGGTTCGTGTTTGGAAGATATTGGAGCATTGGTCTTCATGCTCTTATGCTTGAGTGGTCAAGATCCTTGTGACGAAAAGTGATGGACTTGCGTCATGTTCACACATGAGGAGTTCTTGATCATCTTCCACTCGTTGCCTTGCCATTGCTTCCTTGACACGGGCATCAAACTCATCTTCACTCAAGTAGTCTTCATCACCATTGTCATGGATAAACAAGACTTTCTTGTTTCCACATTCGGTCGACTTGTGTCCTTTCCCTCCAAACTTGTAGCATTCACCATTGAAAGGTGTATCACTCTTTGCTTGCTTGCCACTTGGGGGCAGTTTTCCTTGAGGAAGTGTGGGCTTGGAGGAAGGCTTGGAGGTACTTGAGGAGCTTCCATTGAAAGTTGTTGGTGTAGCGGTTGAAGCTTGCTTGTAGGTGAAGTACGTCTTGGGCTTGTTGTATTTGATGTCCTCTTGCACTTGACGTTCAGCCTTTGTTGCTATGTGCACAAGCTCAACCATGGTGTTGTATGTTTGGAACTCGACGATGCGCTTGATTGGGTGATTCAAGCCAATAAGGAAACGTGCCATTGTTTGCTCCATGCGCTCATCAATATTGGCGCGAATCAAGTTGAGTTCCATTTCCTTGAAGTACTCTTCCATGGTCTTTGTCCCTTGACAAAGCGCTTGAAGGTTGTTGAAGAGGTCACGCGTGTAGTGCACGGGGACGAACCGGGATCTCATGTGAGCCTTTATGTCATGCCAAGTTGTGATTGGCGGTTCTTGTCTTGCATCACGAGCAACTTGAACTTGTTCCCACCAAAGGTTGGCGTATTCATCAAACTCAAGCGAAGCCATGGCAACCATCTTCTTGTTGCTATAGTTGTGCATGCGGAAGATCTTGTCGACTTTGAGTGCCCAAAAGAGGTATTCTTCGGGGTTATTGGATCCCGTGAACTTGGGCATTGTGAACTTGAGCTTGCCAAAAGTTTCTTCATCGTTGCGGTCATTGCGACGAGCTTGGTGACCTTGTTGATGATCTTGTAGTTGGGGAGGTGGAACTTGGTTCTCGTGTCCTTGTTGTGGAGCTTGCTCTTGATATTGTTGTTGAGGAACTTGCTCTTGCTCGTGGCGCGGTTGTTGACGTGGTTGAGGCGCTTGGGCCTCATGGTGGCGAGGGTGTGGAGCCTCTTGACGCGGTTGATGATGATGAGGAGGCTCGTTCCTCGGTTGGTGATGTTGGTTAGGTACATGGGCCTCACGGCGAAGAACATGGTCATGAGCCTCTTGACGTGGTGGGTGTTGCTCAACTTGTATCACTTGATTCTCCAAGTTTTATTGAGGTGGAGGAGGCGCCTCGTGATGACCATGGTGTCATTGCGGACGTTCATGACGTTGATGACGAGGAGGATATTGTAGAGCTTCACGTCGATGACGAGCTTGATTCTACCAATTGGAGTCATCACTTGTTGTGTCAAGTATGTGTCGTGGTCGATGGTGGTAGACTTGCGGTTGCACTTGCGGTTGCGCTTGAGGTTCCTCTTGTGGTTTCTCTTGTTGTATCACTAGTGCCCTTGCGTGATGACGGTGTGCTTCTTGCCTTGCTCGTGGCCTTGAAGAGAGGTTACCATCATAGCTTGACGTTGCGACGTGCCGTGGGGAAGGTACATAGTTCGAAGAGGTTCCATCTTCAACCACGGGGGCATCATTGCGTCTTGGATCACTTGGATGTAGATCTTGTGGAAGAGGTGCATGATGACGCGAAGAACTTGAAGAGCTTGAAGCGCGTGAACATGTCCTTGCCATTCTGTCGATGAGGCATCGAAGATTGTCATTTGTTTCGGCGATGGAGCGTTGGAGCGCTTCATTTTGGTGGCCGAAGTTGTGATGCATTGCATGCATTTGTCGTTCGAGGCCGTCGAAGCGGTTGTCGATGTTCTTGAACTCGGCTTGCGTCTCGCCAAATTGTTCATCTTGTCTTGTCTCAAGGGCTTGGCAACGTTCACGGAACTCTTGGCGGACGATGAAGTGACTTGCACGCGTCATGTACGGACCTTGATCTTCTTCTTGGGGAGGTGGTTGGCTCGACTCATCGTGCCTATCCATAATGCAAGACACACAAGTATGGTATATGGAAGTAGAATATGGTGGTGTTAGCCTTGTACCTCACCTTGGGTATTGCACCAAACTAGAAACCACAAGTGAGAGCTATAAGCGTGCAAAGTGGAATTGCAAAGAAAACTCACACTAAAGAAAGAACTAACTCTCAAAAGCTTGTTGGTGGTAGGTTAGGATTGTGGAAAGCCAAAGAACCAACCAAAAGAAAAGGGGATAGTCAAATGTGGGTAAAATCCAACAAAACTCAAGTCAAAGGCGAAGGTCAACAACTTAAAAGGGTGACGGGAACCTACGACTATGTACACACACGTGGAGAAAGTTGGGATTGACACGACTATGAAAATGAGCAAACAAAATGTCCTAACAAAGACTAAGCTCGTTGTCGTGTCAATGCAAGGAGAGATCGTGGCTCGTTTGCAAAGAGGGAAAATGAGCAACGGATTTGTGCACTTGCCTTGGGTGCTCTTCTTTCTCTCTTGCTTACAAGCTTTGAGACTCTCTTTGGCAATGGGAGACTATTTTTCTTTTGCCTTTTCTTCCTGTTGTATTTTTTTTGCTCTCCCTTGATGCTACCTAGTCACACTTGATGTTGCTCTTGCACACTCACTATCCAAGGACAAATGCACAATGCTCAAGCAAACACAAGATGAGCCACTCTCAAGGGATAGGTACACACAAAGGAATATAGGGGTTAACAAGGGGATTCAAGTTATACCTTCTTTGATGATGAACTTGGCGTCGGTGGTGCGGAATGATGTTCGTGGGTCGTGGTGTCGATGAGCGAGGGGGTTGTCGATGCGGAAGCTTGTTGTTAGTTAACGACGCGCACACGGGCACAAACAAACAAGAAGAAATTAGCCAATGCAAGATTAGAGGCAAAACTGTCAAAATTAGGCGTCAGGCCAGAGACTCCGGAGGTTTTAGGCCGGAAACTCCGGCGCAGGCCGGAGACTCCGGCGTGGGTAGGCCAGAGACTCCGGTGTGCAGGCCCGAGACTCCGGTCTGGAGTCAGATCGCGAACTGCTCGTGTTCTTGAGCGGAAATCCACGCCTTGGGTCCTCAAATCCGCAAAAAATTGGCCAAATTGGGCTGGGAAAACGCAGGATAAAGCTGGACCAACACCTAAGACAAGGTTTGGTCGGATCAAAACCACAAATAACACTCCAAATCAAGAGATCGATCCAAAGGCAAATTTGGGCTGTTTTTGGGGGATTTTCGAATTTTTGGTGGATAGAAGAAAAATTTGTGGGGGAAATTGTGAGCAACGAAGCTCTTGATACCAATATGTTGAGGGAAAACCTCTAGGGTGGCCCGATCTTTCACGATTCCCTTTCAAATCGAGGATGGAGTGCGGGGAGAGGAGGGGAGGATGAACACGACGAACGCACGCACGAAGAACGTGATGAACACACACACAAAACCACGATACACACCTATAGCTCACGCCGGCGGTGACCGGTTCGGCGCAATCCCTAGGATCGGCGTCGGGCAGAGGACTCTCTCTCGAACCGGCACAGCGAGATGGGAGACTCGGTGAGATCTTGACGTCTAGGCAAAGGGACTCCGATGCCTAGGCCTTGTACAACGCGGAGGCACGATGCAAACTCCAACGAGGTTTGGGGATATTGGTGCTCCTTGGTCAAGGAGCATGAGGCAAGAATTAGATAGATCCACAAGGGTTTCCACTAATTCCAATATCATGCCTAGGGTTTACAATGAAGGTGGGGGTCTATATATAGGCCAACCACTTAAACAGGGGTACTTTAGGAATTAAAGAGACCCCCAAACTGAAAAGGCGCCAACGCGACCCAACTAATCAGCCAACGCCCTCAGGCCGAACCCAACCCAAGGGGGGCTATCGGCGGCGCCGGATGAGCCTGAAAAGTTGGCGGGCCAGCCCTATCGGCGGTACACCAAAGTTTTCCCTCCTTTTTTCCCTCCATATCTCCTTTCCCCCTCCTCGCGGCCCATTACCGCCATTTCCCCCGTCCCTCCCCAACTGACTAGATCCAACTCGCACCGCCACCATGCCACAGAAGGAGTACCAAGCTCCCCGCGCGTCGACCTCCAGCAAGAAGGGGAAGGCCGACAAGGAGCGGCCAGAGGGGATGTCGAATACGGACTCCGGCAGGTGGAGAACGCAAGACACCGACCGAGGGAGAAGAACTCGAGGCTGTGCAGGGCAGCAGAGGCTCAGGAAGTGGCGGCACAGAGGGCCACGTCCATGGCGGGGATGGCAGTGCCGGCATGCACATCCCCGGGAGCCAAAGCAGCATCTCTTCCATGTCGCCATCCAGCGCGTTGCCATCCGCCCAGGCGATGTTCCATGAAAGCCAGGGGAACACGACGCTGTATCTCTCATGCTTCACGCCGGGATGCAGCGACTTCGACCCGCTCAACGGTTTCGACCCCAACTCTTATACCACGAACTACTCGCCGACCCACCGTCGCCATTCCTTCAACGGTGGCGTGCCTCCACCATGCACTGGTTTCAACCAATTCACCGCAGGAAGCAGCAGCTAGAGCGCCCCAGGCCTGTTCGGCAGAACGCCCAATGGCGACTCCATCATGGCCGACATCATCAACGGCGGCTCTGGCCACGCCTACACGCAAGAAGAATCCAATGCCTACACTGATGAAGATGACGAAGGCGACGAGCGTTGGGAAGAAGAGGCCTACCCCTATGCCGAGGTCGAGGAATAGGTGGTGGAGGTACCGGTGACCATCGCTTTCCAACCGAAAGGGAAGAACAAGGCGGTGGCCATGGAAAAAAAGAAGAAAGGAGACGGTGGCCGCCGACCCAAGTGGAGTTCGAGGGAGGACGAGTGCCTCGTCGAATCTTGGAATACGGCCATCATCGATCCCTTCACCGGAGCCAATCAAAACTCAGGTTGCTATTGGAAGAGGGTGAAGGCGGCGTACGATGACCAGCGGCTCTTAGATCCCTACTTCAAGTGCTTGGTCCATGATCGTGGCGCCTCCGACATGTCTCACCATTGGGCCATGATCCAACATGCTTGCAGCAAGTGGCATGGCATCATGGAGGAAGTACGCCCGAGTCCATGTTAACGGCTCCAACTTCGACGATCAAGTAAGCGACCGAACCTAAACGATTGCCATTTGAAATTGTATCCCATGGTTGCTATCGTACATTGCAGATGCGCACCATGATCGTAGCCTACCGAGAGGACAGCGACGACACCGAGTTCAAGTTCATCCATGTCTTTGCACAGATCGAGGGATGCTACAAGTGGATGGAGATGTGGACTGCCCTCAACAAGGACAAGCCTCCTGAGACCCCGACGCGGTGCCGTCCGCGGCCTCGGAAGGCCGCCCTATTGGCCACAAGAAAGCCAAGGCCATGAGGGACGCGGCGCCGACCATCGAGAAGCTGCACTCATCCATCATGCCCTGCATGGCCGACGCTGCCGCACACGCCGCTAAGAGGGTTGAGCAGGCCACCAAGATAGAAGAGATCGTCGTAGCAAGGTGGGCATCGGTCATGGAGAGACAGGACATCAAACTCGTCCTCATCAAGGCCAACCTGGCGGCAAACAAGAGGAGAGAGAGGACTTGGCGATCTTGATGGTCGACACCAAGGATATGGATGACAGCATGAATGCGTGGTGTGTTGATCAACGTGTCCTGATCCTATCCGAGAGCCGGGTGACACCGACTGCCAACCAAGACAGCACCCCGACTCCGGCGACTGCAACCCGGCCACGATCGGCACCCAGACCAGCACCCCCACTCTGGCGACTACGACCCTGACCCCGATCGGCACCAAGGCCAGCACCACTGTTCCATCGTCGGCTACCCCGGAGGTGCCTCCTACCGCGACGTATGATATCACCATTTGATTTCCGTTCGCATGTTTATTTTGATCGCTAGACTTGCATTGCAGCGATTTATTCGTCGAGACTATGATTTATCCGGTGGCGGCAAAACTTTGTTTGTTTAATCTCCGGCGATTCGATTTTGAATCTTTGAATTTATCAAATTGTTGGGGGCGATGTTTGGAAGGAGAGGGGGGGGGGGGGGGGGGGCTGAGAGCCGGTGACCCCCGATAAGAGATACTTGCGCCAGCATTCCCATAAGGTCAACCGCCGGACGCCGTGGGGGTGGGGGTGGGGTGGGGTGGGGTGGGGCGAGTGGAGATGCTCGCCCAGTCGGGCTGAGACCCATCGCCAGGCTTTCAACAGTAATCACCAGCTATTCAGTGAACGAATGCTGGCCAGTGATCACTGCATCGTTTTGGCTCTTCACTACTGCAATTAGTGGCAACAGGACGCAGATGCTGCTGTTTCTACGCGCAGATTTTGTTTCAGCAGAAACCATCCGTTGCATCGTTTGAGCGTTGGGCCGGGCATGGCCAGCAGTCTCCGCTCTCCTTGGCTTGGCTCCCTTCCCTGGAAGGACAAATGGGCTCACGCCGCTCACGTTCCCGCGCCACCACCACCACCACCCCCCGCGCCCCTCCCTCCTGGACCTCTCTCACCTAGTCATGTGGCTCCTCCCCCATTAATCCTTCTTCACGCACCCGGCCGTGTGCACAATCAACTCCTCCTTCCCTGCATCCCTTGTGGTGCCGTGGTGTCAGTCAGTGCTACATACACCTTGGCCGGCCATTCTCGATCTCTGCACCATCTTACCATTTCTCTGCCTTTCGTTTCATGGCACTACGCGTGCTCTTCTTGATACTGGCGCTCCTGTCAGCTGCCCGCGTGTCCTCTCGCGGGACGACCCCAGACGCCGTGGCGCTGCTCGCCTTCAAGTCGGCGTGCGCCGGCCGTGGCACCGCCGCGCTCGATTCCTGGACGGCGTCCTCCGACCCCTGCTCCAGCGAGTGGCGCGGAGTCACCTGCCAGCGCTCGTCGTCCTCCTCCTCCTGCGTCCCTCCTCGCGTCCGTGGCGTTGTTCTCGAAGGCCTCGGCCTCGGTGGAGATGCCGGGGCTCTCGCCGCGCTCGCGGGTCTCCCTTCGCTCTCGTTCCTTAGCCTCAAGAACAACAACTTCACGGGACCGCTCCATGGCGTCGACTTCTCCCCCTTGGCGCCGCACCTCAAGCTCCTCTACCTCTCCGGCAATGCCTTCTCCGGGCGGTTTCCCGAGTCCATCCTACGGCTTCGCCACCTGCGCCGTCTCGACCTCGCCGGCAACCGACTCGCTGGCACGATCCCGCCAGAGATCGGCCGTCGCCTCCGCGCGCTCGTGACGCTGCGTCTCGCGCGCAACTCGTTCGCCGGTCCCCTGCCCGCCTCTCTGGAAGCGATGGAAAAGCTTGCTGAGCTCAACGTCTCGGGCAACCACCTGAGCGGGCAGATCCCAAAGCGTCTCGCGGCGGCATTTCCCGCGTCATCGTTCACGGGCAACCCCGGGCTTTGCGGTGCCCCGCTGCGCCGCCGGTGCAACCGACAGCAGCAGAGACAGAGAGGCGATGGCGAGAAAGCAAACGTGCAGATGGGGAGGAATTCGCACTACCGGTGGATGGTGGTGATGATCATGGCGGCCGTGGGAGCGGCTGTCGCCACGCTGATCGCCACGGCGCTGTGCGCCGTGCTGTGGTGGAAGAACAAGACGCCCGCGCCGCCGCGCGCCAACTCGCGCACCACCAGCTCGACGTCGGCGTCGCGGGAGGAGACGGTGCGCTTCGACGGGTGCTGCGAGGAGTTCGACGTGAGGAGCCTCATGATGGGGGCCGCGGAGATGCTGGGCAAAGGCGCGGCCGCGACGACGTACCGGGTGTTCATGGGAGGCCAGAACGACGTGAACGACGACGACCACGCTGCGGTGGAGAAGATGGAGGGCGAGTCGGTGGTGGTGAAGAGGCTGAAGAGGAGGGAGGGCGCGACCCGGGAGGACGAGAGGCGGCGGAGGGAGCTGGTGAGGGAGATGGGCTCGTGGCGGCACGCCAACATCGTCAACCTGCGCGCGTTCTACGCGTCGGCGGAGGAGCTTCTCCTCGTCTTCGACTACGTCCCCAACGGCAGCCTGCACAGTCTCCTGCATGGTCAGTAGCCTCTCTTTCTGTCTCATTTGCAAACCTGTCACGTAGTACTACACCTTTTCTAATGTACGTCTGCACGAGTGAGCAGAGAACCGGGGACCGGCACGAGCCCCTCTGGACTGGCAGACGAGGCTGAAACTGGCGCAGGGCGCGGCGCAAGGCCTCGCCTACCTCCACGGCGCGTCCGGCTCCAGGTTCTCGCACCGGCACCTCACCTCCTCCAACATCCTCATCGACGCCGGCGGCGACGCGCGCGTCTCTGACTTCGCCCTGCTCCAGCTGCTCGTGCCGGCGCCACAACCTGAAAAGGCCCTGCAGAAGCAGGACGTGCGCGCCTTCGGGGTCATCCTGCTGGAGATCCTCACGGGCCGTTCGCCGGAGGACGGGAAGGTGGACATGCCGCGGTGGGTGCGGACGGTGGTGCGGGAGGAGTGGACCTCTGAGGTGTTCGACATGGAGCTGCTGCGGACCAGGGGCGCCGAGGACGAGATGGTGGCGCTCCTCCAGGTGGCGCTGCTCTGTGCCGCCGATGACCCGAGGGAGCGGCCGAGGATGGCGGTGGTGGCCAAGATGATCGAGGATATCAGGGACAGGGGGAGCAAGAGGAGCAAGTACTCTGCTTCTCCGTCGCAGGCTGGTTGTTCGTACGAGTCGTCTCCTTGCGTTTCAGAGGATACAACGAGGTCTACTACTGCTGCCTCAAGCTCTTGACGCACCAGTAGTCAGAAATCCGTTTCCCTATTATTGGATAGTACGTACCCATCCAGTCAATAGCTCTGCTATTTCCTGATGTCACTGGCGCAAACAATGTCGACTCGAGAAAACATGTTGGCAAAGTAGATACGGAGTAATTTATTCGCAACGAGCTAACTGATAAAACGATTTCCATCGACCCCCTAGTGGTGCTACACCTGAATATTCATAATGGACTGCGCTAGCTTCACGTGTCTACTTTTCCTAGTTGTACATTTAAGTGAACTATCTACTCCCTCTGATCCATATTACTTGTTATTAGATTGGATGTATCTAGCCCTAAAATATATCTTGATATATCCATTTCTGCGACAAGTAATATGGATCAGAGGGAGTATTAATTCTTCTGATGTATCCATGGTCTTTCCCAACAAGGTATCTTAGGCAAAATACTGGCGTGACACGTCAATTAAGAAAAGAGGGTTGTCTTATCTTAGCTAAGATAGCCCAATCATATGCATATAAGAGAGCAAAATCATTAAATTAAGATACAACCCTATATTGCATTCTCAAAGGCTTAAGTCGACTTGACACACTCATTTCCCCCGCTTTCTCTCTCCTCCACCCTTCTCGTTGAGAGTCGCTAGGTTCCCTCCAACCCCTCTCCCTTTCCTCTCTAGTGGCTTTGCTGGCCAGAGGCGGCGGGGGAGAGGAGGTCGGGTCCATGTACAACATAGTCTAGGTTTTTATATAGTAGTTTGTTTGGCGCTATATCAGTATGGCGCTATGCAGATGGTGGTGACTTCCCCTTCCTGCGGTGCTCCATTGGTTGGAGCAGAAGGCGGAGGGGAAGGTATCTTCCGTGCCTCTTCCCAATAAGCTTGGGGAGCTCTTCTTTGACCTATTCTTTCTGGATTTGGTCGCAACTGACGCGGGCAGAGACGGGAGACTGCAAGATTTGTAGCTCCTAGGGTCGCTCCTGAAGCTTCAACTTGCGAAGTTCATCAGCAACACCAAGGTTGTGCCGCTGCTTCGTCTAGCCAAAGGGGCCACTTCGCGCCTCGGAGCTAGTTGCTTTGACGGATCTTCTCCTTCCTCTAGGCTAGGGAACCACATGAGAGGATCTTCTTCAACCTCAGCACATCACCTTGCGTAGACCTCGCCCCAAGCGGTCTTGTCCCTAGCGGCATTCTCAGCGTACACTTCTCGGAGGTTTAGTTGTGAGGGTGGTGGAGTAGGGCTCGATTGTTTTTTCTGTTTTCTTATGGGTCCTTCTCAAAAAGGGTGAGGACCATGCTGTAATTGTGTTTTTCCTTTGGGTTCTCCACGTAAGTTGTACCCACCACGTGGAATGAAGCTCACCCCTTCAAAAATAAACCTAAGTAGACTTAGAAAAAAGCTATTCTAATCTAGTGATGATAGTTGTCGGATCAAATATTACTAGGAGGACCGCACCGCCTACATTGCGCTTTGGCATCGTGAGACAGGTGTGTTGGGGTTGCAGGTGTTTTTAGCCTTGTTGCCATCCATTGTAAGACACTTAAGTTGTCTTTTATTTTATTTTCACGCCACCTATAAACTAAATTGGAGTAGGCACGCTCTATCACACCTGCTAATAGACGCTGGTGGAATACATCATAAACAACGAACCCACATTACAATTAAAGAGAAAGACATGAATGGATTTTGCAAGAGGGTAGTTTGGTAAGATAATCTTCCTTTACCTTGCACTAACACCATTAATACAAATCAAGAGAGAACTAGCAGGACGAGTCACACCATGAGTTTTGAACACTGTCCATTAGAGTAAGAAAATTGCATTCTGTATTCTAATTCAAACAACAAAATTAAATTAAGTAGACAATGCTAGAATACTGATTTTTTTAATTGGTGGCCAGCAATGTCTAGAGCTCTACTCAACTCAATATAACTACGAACTTGTTAAAAACCTACATCAATAGCAACACTAGTATTAAACACAATGTAGTGTTTTCTACCACGGTCATAGATAGGAAATGACATGTTGACTCAAGACATGAGTACATCAGTTTTTACCATCTCAGCCTTGATAATATCCTTCAACATGCACTGAATCTAGGAAGAATAGAATAAATAGAAAGTTCAAAAACTCGTGATACAATGTATCTTGTCCTAAAAAAATAGTAATACTGAATCATCGGCTAGATAGTCATCTGATTTGACTTAAAAGATACCATACTACTTATTACCAACTGTATCAGACTACCATTCTAGAAAGGAAAACAAAATAAAAAAATAGAGATGTCAGTTTCCTCAACTTTGTTAACTCAAAAGAGATCTAGGAAAACATGAAAAATACCCAAGAAATCATCTGCATGACAATGGCCTCCAAGGTGTATTGTTGTGTGGCATAGGAACCGCAAGGTGACTTAAAAATACATGAAGGAGCATGAACCGGAAGGGAGAGCGGTATTACAAAGAATGACAGGATATTTTTGCCTTACTATGCTCCATTCATTTTAACCGGCATCAACAATGTATCATCTCAGAGCACCACAAGCAACCATAAATTTATTAGAAAGAAAATTGAGCAAGGCTATGCCACAATATGATATAGAAATAATGCACCTCTGATATTCCAAAGTAACTATTGAGATAGGATAAAGATTTGTTATTTCACTCAAGCAACTACCCATTGCAAATCTTGGCATTGCTTGCATGATAAGGGAAAAGTTAGTAGAAAACAATTTTTCTCTTCATTCGCTAAATTTGCAACAAAATTATATGCATCTCACTCTGGTTGTCTTCAATTATTATGTTACCTGATATTTCACATGCAGCCAAATAAACACGACCTTTCATACATGAAAAGCACCTGAGAAAGTAACTAAATTCCTAGAACATATGTGCAACTAACATCCTAACTCTGTGTGTTATGTGCCAACCTATAATTAGTCCCAAATTTGAATAAGATAGGATGAGGATTTGACTCTTCACCAAGTTTTTTCAGTATCTAGGTTTTGCACTACTCTTCTCTTGTGAAGAGAAGGAAAAAATTGGGGTGTTAAAACAATAGAACATCACTTGAATCAAGCATCAAATTCTAGTTTAGTGCTCTCACACCAACAATAATGCACCAATTCAATGGAATGGATCCAACATAATGTTACGACAAAAATTCAGAAATGTTTGATTCATCTATTTATCACTTCTTTCCCTTTAGTTTCCCAAGAACCATAGAAAACAATACAGTACAATCCAGTGGAGGGCTAAAAAAGTCTGCATCAGGAACACAGAGTGAAGGTGGAATCCAATAAATGAACCTGGATAACATAATATGAGAGGAAATTTTAGGAAAAATAATAAATGTACCTTAAGCATTGGGGGAAGTAGCATAGGCTTCATCCATGAGTATCACAATCATTGGCATGGGACTTACGAACTTACATAAGATGGAGAGGAATTGATCTAATCCTTCCTGTAGAGTATAGTTTCTACATAAATGAATTCAAATAAAAACTGAGACACATCTAGGTAACCCAAAACAAAAGAACAATTTAATGTTGCATCTATAGCACAAGACGTATGGAGATCATAACAGCAATTATTGTAAATCTATCATCTAAATTTTGTATTATCCTTTCTGCAATCTTCACCACACCACATGGACACTAAAGAGCTTAGAGGCTGCTTATCATGGCTATGGTACTCATACCTCGGACCAAATGTAGAAGAGCATTCTGTAGCCTTGAATTGGGAGGGAGTACCGTAGAAGATAGTTATTGCATATATGCATGCACGGTGAAAGCAATTTTAAGTAGGGATTCAGAGCGAAGTTCTTTTGTCGTAAAAATTGTGACCAATACAGGGTTCTGGGTTCCATATAAGATCATAAAAAGGCCATCATCTAGATGTGTAAATATCACTAGCATTAATATAACCATAACTGGCATGGAGAGAAAAAAATGCAAAATAGGAGCAAAAATGAAAAAAATGGCATATTATGAGATGTTAGATCAACCCAGACAAGATATTAAGGGAGAAATTGATAAGGGGTGGCCCGATCTTCTCAGCAAGCAGTTGGCGATAATGATGGTGGATGATAGATAACTAGGTTGTAGCTATGAACTCTCTCGCTCGAACCCTGATGCCGATGTAATAGCTCTCAAACCCTATGGGATATTCACAACACCATGCTCTTGCGCACGTAGCCGTCGACCACGAACGGTAGTTTGCAATCTACTAATTCCCGATGGAACAACAGATCACACTCAATTGCAGTAGATAATTCGATAACAGGGTAATTTCATAGGTTCTAATAAGAAATAACTCTAAAATATTTTTAACGTGGTCTAACCTAATCTAGAGGGTGTTTCCAGGCTTATATGGCCACCGGAATGTCCGAAAAATGCGAAACGAAAACGTGTCTAGTACAGTCAGACCCGTCTGGATCTGATGGAAAATTTTAGGGCCAGATTATCTACCCCTAGAAGGCTGGATTATCCCCCCATACAGAACGACGCGCCCGAAGTCCTTAGCAGAATTTCCGAAACAGGGCCAGATTATCCGGGGTGTGGGGTCCGGATTATCCGGGGTCTTGAGACGTGGAAGTACTCATTTGAAAGATCTTGGAATTATCTATCCAACAAGTGCTTATTTGCTTGATTCGGAGTTCGTATGAGGAATTCACGCCCGTTTCAATTTCAGGAATTCTGTCTGTCCGAATTAAACGTTCATTCTCTTGATGATCTCCCTTGCTTGTATTACGCCTGCCTCCCTCTCCTCCCTCGTGCCATGCTTGTCTCCTTAGTGAATATGAGCATACATAAATGCATAGACTTAGGCAATATAAAATTCTCATTAGCATAAACATCAAATTCATTTAGGAGTGAATTCACCTGTTATTCAAGTATCTTTGCACGAGTTCTAGTAAGTGGTCCAATCCTGACTTCATTGGACTTATCCTTGACAACACCATCAACATCTTCATTAGGAGTTGGAGATAGCAAATCAGTAGGGATGTCCTCATCATCTCCCCTCTTCAAAAGGTGTCGACCTCGACGCTCCAAGGTCTTCTCCATCATATGGTGACAAATCAGCAACCTTGAAGCTGTTGCTAACTCCACTAAACTCAGCAATAGGAATATCAATCGAGTAGGCATTATCATTAATATTTGCTAACACCTTGTAAGGACCAGCACCACGTGGCTTCAATTTGGATTGTCAAAGTAGTGGAAACCTATCCTTGCACAGATGCACCCAAACCATGTCGCCAGGCTTGAACAAAACTTCCTTCCTTACTTGATTCCTTGCAGCAGCAATGTTCTTACCTTTCTTCTCTATAGCCTCTCGAGTCTTCTCATGGATCTTCTTCACATATTCAGCACGTTTTGATGCCTCCATATCAACTCTCTCATATAATGGCAAAGGCAACAAATCAAGTGGCATCAATGGCTTGAAGCCATACACCACCTCAAAAGGACAAAGCTGAGTAGTCGAATGCACAACCCTGTTGTATGCAAACTCAACATGTGGCAAACACTCTTCCCACTCCCGCAGATTCTTCTTTATCATAGTCCTCAGTAATTGTGACAATGTTCTATTCACCACCTCCGTTTGACCATCTGTTTGGGGATGGCATGTAGTACTGAACAACAGCTTTGTTCCCAGCTTCCCCATAAGGTCTTCCAAAAGTAGCTCATGAACTTCACATCACAGTCAGAAACAATCGTCTTGGGTACTCCATGTAATCTCACGATGTCCCTAAAAAACAGGTTAACAACATGCGATGCATCGTTGCTTTTTTGGCAGGCAATAAAATGAGCCATCTTAGAGAACCTATCCACTACCACAAATATAGAATCATGACCTCTCTGTGTTTTAGGTAGACCTAGCACAAAATCCATACTAATGTCTTCCCATGGTGTAGTAGGTGCAGAGAGAGGTGTATACAAACCATGAGGCTTCAACTTTGATTTGGACTTGTGGCATGTAATGCAACGGCTCACAAATCTGTACACATCACGCCTCATCTTTGGCGAATAAACATGATTAGCTAGCATGAGCAATGTCTTCTCACGCCCAAAGTGACCCATCAAACCACCAACATGTGATTCCTGCACTAAGAACAAACTTAACAACGATTCTGGAATACATAGTTTGTTAGCTATAAACAAATATACATCATGTATATGATACTTATCCCATGTGTTTCTAAGAGCACACAAATGATATGGTTGAGCAAAATCATGGTCAGTTGCATAAAGTGCACAAATACTCTCTAATCCAGGAATTTTAACATCAAGATTGGTTAATAGCATGTTTTTCCTAGACAAAGCATCAGCAACTACATTCTCCTTTCCCCTTTTATACTTAATGATGTAAGGAAAAGATTCAATAAACTCAACCCATTTAGCTAATCTTCTATGCAACTTTGATTGAGCTTTCAAATACTTCAATGCTTCATGATCAAAATGTATGATAAATTCTTTTGGCCACAAATAATGTTGCCAAACTTCAAGTACTCTAACAAGTGCATACAATTCTTTATCATAAACAGGACAATTCAATCTAGCACCAGTAAGTTTCTCACAAAAATATGCTATAGGATGACCCTCTTGCATCAAAATTCCACCAATACCTATACCACTAGCATCACATTCAACTTCAAATTGCTTTGAAAAATCAGGTAATGCAAGTAATGGTGCAGAAGTAAGCAAATGTTTCAATGTATCAAATGCAATATCTTGGTCTGCGCCCCATACAAATTGTTTCAATGTTTGCTGTTCTGGCCTCTTACTGTTCTGGCCTTTTGCTGTTATGGCCTCTTACTGCTACAGACTTTTACTGTTTTGTCCTTTTACTGTACCGACCTTTTATTATACTGGACATTTACTGTTCTGGCCTTCTAGTGTTCTGGACTTTTACTGTTCTGGTCGTTTTGGGCTGTCCATGCGCACGTTGTTTCAATGTTCGGCATGCTACTGCTCTGACCTGTTACTGTTTCAGACTTTTTGCTAGCGCCTACTTTTCACAGAACAGGTGAATATCAAGACATCAATTAATAAACACACAGAAATTAAAAATTACTTATTACACAACAATAAAATTTTGTTACAACAGGTTATACAACAAGATCGTAATTCCGACAGATTACAACATGTCAGTACCATCAATAAGAGATCGGTACATGGTGATTCACTTCAATGTATCATCTGTCCTCTTCTTCAACATTTTAGCTACAGATCTAAGAGCAGCTATACCCTTTCGTTCTGCATGGAATACATCATTTATATATTTAGCACCGGCAGGAGTTGTTCTAGGTGGACTATTAAGTAAGTTGTTTGCTTCGGAAATGCAATGGGAGGATGAATGGGACGAGGGATCACAACTTTCAGTCCTGCCTTCCAAGGACTCCTGCTGGTTTTAACTATTGTCTGCTAAAATATGGTGAAACAGGTTAAAACAAACAACAAGGGAAACAAGTAGTATTATATAAAGTAGAGATCATTTAAAGTAAGTATGAACTTACTGTAGCACGTTCAGGCTGACAATAGCTCCTTCTCGAGCGGGTGCGACTCCTGGTCAATCTGCCAGAAGAATCTGAGCAGAGCAGTTGGAACTCTGATCCTTGTACTCCATTGTCATTTCTCTACATGACATTTGAAACCAAGTTGGTTGGTTTGGAAGGGTGAAAACTCCTGAAAAAGATAGCATTAAAAATTACCAGATGTATGTTTCAAACTAGATAGCTGGTTTGGAAGGATGAAAGCAGGTGAAAACACCAGCATATAGCATTAAAAATGACCAGATATATCACCCAAACTAGATGGACATTTTCCGAATTAAGCATTCGCACATATATTCACAATTGAACATAAATGAAAATGTCATGGCAAGTTCTTAGGTAGAATGACTTATTGACTTATTAGGCATGCAAGTTATACAACTAATTAACATGACAAGAAACTGGCCTAAGTAACACAAGGAAACCTCACGATTCAACCTTGTTGGGCATCAGATTGTCAGTGTTGGATCCTCTATGAGCTGTTTGCATGACCTGTGCGAGTGCTCCGAAAGAATAGAATCTATGAGTTCGTGTTGGAGGATTAAATCGATAGCGTGAGAATAAAGAAAGGGAATAAAAGTGAGAAGCTAATGATGTGGATAGGGCCTACAAGATGAAGGGTGCAAAGGAAATGGCAATTGCATCTAGGATATTGAGCAACATCCTAACGATTTCATAGCTTACAAGTATCGAAAATATAGCAAACAGGCAAGAGAAATTACCACTGCGCAGTGAGGACGGGTGGGACAGGCAAGTGGGCGGAGGGGGCGGCGGCTCGGCATTTCGGGGTCAACAACGAATGATTCAGTGAAGCAGGTCTGGTAGGATAGACGACGGCATTGGCGAAGCAGATCCGGTGCTGCGAGGGAGTCGGTGAAATAGTTCCAGTGAAGAGTGCCTGCAGTGGAAGAGCTCCTATGTGGAAGAGAGGGTCGTGAAGCAGCTAGAGAAAGGTCGAGGTTGGAGGGGTGTGGGCGGGGAAGAGACGATGGGGGATATAGGTGGGATAACGCACATTTACGACCTATACCCCTCTATTATTGCAGTACTCCCACAGTCCTTGTTTCCAGAGTAGGGATAGAAGAGGAATTTTGCATTTGCAAAAAGTGGGGTGGGATATTTGAATAGATGCGTGGGATATTTGAATAGATGTGCGTGGGATGTTTTGGCGCCATGCAAATTTTTTGAGGTTGAAGCTTCCGATGTACGCTACACCAACGCGGCCACTCTCACGTGTTAGCCCCGTCTAGACCTACACGCCAGTGACATTATGCTTACCAACATATAAATGAGTTTCCACACATTTGCCAAAATTGAGAAACAATATATTTTGAAGGCTTTCATACAAGATGACCAAGGTCATGGCCATATCTCTGTTATAGTTTATAATAGCGTGTCAATATCTGGTAGATAGCTGCAATTTGGCATTTCAAAAGAAGATTCTAGATTTGATGGACAATGCCCAACTTTCATGAATTTCCAAACTTTCTAGCTAAATCTATGCAATAAAATGACTTTTTGACAATCTGAAGTAAATATGTCTAATTTAGAACTAGAAAGTGTGTGATATACCTTGCTCTTGACTTTTTAAAATAATTCAAAGATATCAAGTAGTCAAATATTGGAGAACCACCGAGAGTTTCACAAAATTCAACTTTTTGATATGAATGGTAATGACACCTAATTTCGTCCATTTTTAAAAATACAAAGAAACAAAATATAAAAAGAAATGCATCCATTATTTTCTCTCTTTGTGTGTCACTATGTGCACTAGCTAGTTTCCATGGAAAAATATAATCTTGAAATTTGATAAATTCTAAGAAAAAATTGTATCACAATATATGGAGTACCATGTAAGAATATGCATGGCTTTCAAACCAGATGATCGAGGTCATGGCCATATCTTTTCTATAGTTTATAATAACCTATCCATATTTGTTATGGTGTGTATTGGCATTTAAAATATTATTTACAAAGGAAACTTCTGAATTAGAAGTTATTTCAATTTTCTAAGGCACAACAATGGCTTTAGTCATGAAGCTACTACAAAACATGGCTTAAAATCCCACTGTGCCGGTTTTCACTCAAAGTATATATAACCTAGGGTTAAGTTTCGGGTTCGAGGTTTTATTTTGGGTTGAGGGTTTAAGGGTTCATGGTTTAGGATTTTAGGGTTTACTGGTTTAGGGTTCATGATTTAGGGTTTATGGTTGTTCAGGGTTTTAGGGTTTATGATTGTTTATAGGTATTTTCAATAATAATGTTCAAGCTTTGTATATATGGTTATATTCATGGAATAGAATGGTGTTATCGCAATTTAATAGAAGTATTTCAAAATTTGATCTATAAGTGCATTATAAATCCTTGGTAAGGGTTTAGGGTTCTAGGGTTAGGAAGTTGGGGTTCTAGGGTTAGGAGGTTATTAGGGTTTACGGTCAAGGGTTTTTGATTTTCAATAATTTTCAAGCTTTATGCTTATATTCATGTAATAGAATGGCATTACCACAATTTAACGAAAGTATCTCAAATTTTGATCTATAAATGCACGGTACCTGCTAGTTTAGGGTTTATGGGTTGATGATTTAGGGTTTTACGGTTTAGGTTTTGTGGGTTGTTTAGGGTTTAGGATTAGTGATTTTTCAATAATGCTCAAAGATTTATGCTTATATTCATTGAATAGAATGGCGTTACCTGCTTTAATGAAAGTATCACAAATGTTGATCTATAAGTGCATGATACCTGCTTGGTTAGGGTTTATAGTTTAGGTTTTATGGTTGTATAGGGTTTAGAGTTTAGCGAATTTAGAATAATGCTCAAGCTTTATTGTTATATTCATCGAATAGAGAATGACGTTACCTAATTTATTGAAAGTATCTCAAATTTTGATCTATAAAGTGCATGATACCTGCTTGGTTAGTGTTTATGGGTTGAGGGTTTGGGTTTTTAGGGTTTAGGTTTTATGGGTTATATTGGGTTTAGGGTTTAGGGAATTTTCAATAATGCTCAAGATTTATGCTTATATTCGTCGAATAAAATGGCGTTACCAAATTAAACGAAAGTATATCAAATTTTGATCTATAAGTGCATGCTATGTGCTTGCTAAGGGTTTAGGGTTTCGGGTTTTAGGGGTTTAGGGTTTTAGGAATTTTCAATAATGTTCAAGTTTCTTTATGCTTATATTCGTGGAATAGAATGGCATTACATCAATTTATTGAAGGAATCTCAAATTTTGATGTATAAGTGCACGATACCTGCTTTGGTTAGGGTTTTTGGGTCGAGGGTTTAGGGTTATTGGTTTTTACGGTTTAGTATTATGGGTTGTTTAGGGTTTAGGGTTTAGCGATTTTTCAATAATAGTCAAGATTTATGCTTATACTCGTAGAACAGAGTGGGTGTTAGCTGATTTACTTAAAGTATCTCAAATTTTGATGAATGTGTGCATGACACCTGCTTGGTTAGGGTTTATGGCTGAGGGTTTAGGGCTTTAGGGTTTAGGGTTTAAGTTTTAGGGGTTGTTTAGGGTTTAGGGAATTTTTGATATTACTCAAGATTTATGCTTATATTCGTCAAGTAGAATGGCGTTACCCAATTTAACAAAATTATCTTAAAATTTGATCTACAAGTGCATGCTATGTGCTTGGTGAGGGTTTAGGGTTATAGGGTTTAGGGGTTTAAGATTTGGGTTTTAGGGGTTTCGGTTTTGGGGAATTTTCAATAATGTTCAAGCTTTATGCTTATATTCATGGAATAGAATGGTGTCACCCAATTTAACAAAAGTATCTCAATTTTTGATCTATAGTTGCACGATACATGCTTGGTCAGGGTTTAGGGGTTTAGATTTTATGGTTTAGGATTCCGTGAATTCTCAATAATATTTTCAAACTTTATAGTTATATATATATTCGTGGAACAGAATGGTGTTACCACAATTTAATGAAAGTATCTCAAAAATTGATCTACAAGTCGATGATACCCTGCTTGGTCATATTTTTTGTTAAATAAAATTGAAGGTACCCAAGTACTAAAACAAGGGAGAAACACAAAGAGTTCCTTGAGATTTAGGCGCTGTTTGGTTGGGCTTTAATTCTAGTTTTTGATTTTTGGATTATAAATCTAAGAACATGTTTTTGGCTTTGTTTTTTTAGCTTTTACTCTGACATAGTGGAATGATAGTATAAGCGAGGTTGGATAATTTTAACGATTTTATCTCGGTTTAGCGAAAAATATTCGAATTTTGAACAACAAGCAATGGGAATCTCTACTTCCCGTAATTCTAGCTCACGACATGTCAGTCACTTGGAGAGTGGGTCCAAAAAGTCAGTATAGGTGAGAATGGGCGGGCAGGTAAATATTGAAGAAGGGCTGGGAAACGTGGATGGGGTGATACACTTGGGAGAACACAAATTTACCACCTATATCCCTCTGTTATTGCAGTGCGCCCTCGGATTCTTGTTTCCGAAGTAGGGATATAAGAGGAATTTTGCATTCTAGAAAGAGGTGAAGCATGTTTGAATGGATGCGCGGGATATATTAATGGATGAGTGCGATGTTTCGGCGACGTACCAAATTTTGAGGTCTAAGCTTTTAGCATACGCTACTCCGGTGTGGGGCCTCTCAGACGCGTTATCACCGTCTAGGCCCACACGCCAGCAAGAGTTGCTTCCCAGCATTTAAATGAGTGTCTAGGCATTTGCTGAAATTTTCAAACAATTTAAGGCTTTCAAGAAGATGACCATCGTCCAAAAAAAAGGTGACCAAGGTCATGCAAATAGTTTATGATGACGTGCCCGTATTTGGTAGATCGGTGCATCTTTGCAAATTAACCAATATGTCCACTTCCAAATTTGAAGTTTTTTTTTGAATATCCAAGTAACAATAATGTGTTTTCTTGTGAAGCAAGCAACTACAAAGATGATGGCTCAAAATGCCACCGCCCCCTTTTTTCACACAATGTATAATGCCCTTTCAAGCTTCCAGGCTAAATTTGTGCAATAAAATAATTTTTGGGGCTGGATGTTTGAATGGGTGGGTGGGATGTTTGAATGGGTGGGCGGGCTCTGCCGAAATTTTGAAGTTGAAGCTTATAAGGTACACTACTCCCACTTGGGATAATGTCCCCGTCAGATAGACCCACAGGCCTGTATGCTTTCCAGCATTTAATGAGTTTATAGACATCTGCCAAAATTAATGAACATTAATTCAAGGCTTTCAAACAAGAGGAGCAAGGTCACAGCCATAGTTTCTATACCTTTTTCATGTTTTGTACTACTCTGTACATTAAAGCATCTTCGCCAACCAAGCTTACAAACCTGTCCATATTTGGTAGATCGGTGCATCTTGGCATTTCAAGCAATTGTTTACAAAGGAGATTCCAGATTTGATGGATACTTCCCTACTTTCATGAGTTTTCAAGCTTCCTAGCTAAAGATGCTAAACTTAAATAACTTTTTGACGATTGAAAGTAAGTATGTCTATTTATGAACTACAAAGTGTGTGATATAGCTTGGTCTTGAATTTTTAAAAATAGTTTAAAGGTACCGAATTAGAAAAATATTGGAGACTCACCGAGAGTTTTGCAAGATTTCAATTTTTTGATATGAATAGTAATGACACCAAATTTGGGCCATTTAAAAAAAATGAAGAAACAAAATATAAAACGAAATACAACCATTCGTTTCTCTGTTGGTGTCTCACTGTGTGCATTGGCTAATTTCCATGAAAATATATAAAATTTGATAACTCCCGAAAAACTCGTTTCACAATATGGCATACCATGTTTAAATATTCATGGCTTTCAAAAACTAGATGACCAATGTCAAGGCCATATGTGTTATCATACTTTATGATAATGTATCCATGTTTGGTAGATTGGTGCATATTGGTATTTCAACATTGTTTAGAAAAAGAGCTTCCATATTTGGAGTTATTTTAAAAGCTCCAATCGATAATAATGGCTTTAATTTTGTCATACGAGATATGGTGTACCATGTATGAATTTGCATGGCTTTCAAACCAGGTGACCAAGGTCATGGCCATACCTTTGCTATAGTTTATAACAACATGTTTGTATTTGGTAGATTGGTCCGTATTATTGGCATTTAAAATATTATTTACAAAGGAAGCTTCTTAAATTGAAGTTATTTTCAATTTTTCAAGCGACGACAATGGCTTTTGTCATGAAGAGACTACAAAATAAGTATGGCTCAAAATCCCATTGCCCTAGTTTCCACATAAGATATATATAGCCTAGGGTTTAGGGTTCGTGTTTTTTGGGTTGAGGGTTTAGGGGTTTAGGGTTTATTATATATGATTTAGGATTTTAGGGTTTAGGGCTTAGGAGTTTAAGGTTGGTATTTAGGGTTTAGGGTTTTAGGGGTTAATGTTTTCTAGGCTTTATGGTTTATGAATTTTCAATAATAATGTTCAAGCTTTTATATATATATGTTTATATATATATTCGTGGAATAGACTGGTGTTATCGCAATTTATTGAAAGTATCTCAGATTTTGATCTATAAGGGCATCATACCTGCTTGGTAAGGGATTGAGGGGATGAGGGTTTAGGGTTTATGGTTTTGGGGGTTTTGGTGTTTTGGGAATTTTTGATAATGTTCAAGCTGCTTTATATATGCTTATATTCATGGAATTTAATGGTGTTAGCACAATTTGAGGAAAGTTTATCTGAAATTTTGATCTACAAGTGCATGTGATACTTCATTTTCCAATGTTGTTTACGCAGGGTTGAGGGTTTAGGGTTTTAGGATTTAGGGTTTAGGGCATTTTCAATAATGTTCAAACTTTATTTGTTATATTTGTGGAATAGAATGGCATCACCGCAATTTAATGAAATATCGAATCTCAGATTTTGATCTATAAGTCCACGGTACCTTCTTGGTTAGGGTTTATATGGGTCAAGGGTTTAGGGTTTTACAGTTTTGGTTTTATGGACTTAATAGGGTTTAGGGGGTTTATCGAATTTTCAATAATACTCATGCTTTATGCTTATATTCATTGAATAGAATATGTCGTTACCTAACTCATTGAAAGTATCTCAAAATTTGATCTATAAGTGCATGATACCTAATTGGTTAGGGTTTATGGGTTGAGGGTTTGGGGTTTTAGGTTTAGGTTTTATTAGGGGTTGTTTAGGGTATTTTCAACAATTCTCAAGATTTATGCTTATATTCATTGAATAGAAAGGAGTTACCAGTTTAATGAAAAAATATCAATTTTTGATCGATAAGTGCATGGTACGTGCGGGGTTGAGGGTTTAGGGCATTTCCAATAATGTTCAAACTTTATTGTTATATTCGTCGAATAGAATGGTGGTACCGCAATTTAATGAAAGATCGAATCTCAGATTTTGATCTATAAGTCCATGGTACCTGCTTGGTCAGGGTTTATACGGGTCAAGGGTTTAGGGTTTTAGGGTTTTACGGTTTAGGTTTTATGGACTGAATAGGGTTTAGGCGGTTTATCGAATTTTCAATAGTACTCAAGCTTTATGCTTATATTCATCGACTAGAATATGGCGTTACCTAACTCATTGAAATGCTTATATTCGTCAAATAGAAAGGCGTTACCCAATTTAACGAAATTATCTTAAATTTTGATCTATAAGTGCATGTTACGTGCTTGGTGAGGGTTTAGGGTTATAGGGTTTAGGGGTTTAAGATTTGGGTTTTAGGGGTTTCGGTTTTCGGGCATTTTCAATAGTGTTCAAGCTTTATGCTTATATTCATGGAATAGAATGGTGTCACCCAATTTAACGGAAGTATCTCAATTTTTGATCTATAGTTGTACGATACCTGCTTGGTCAGGGTTTAAGGGTTTAGATTTTATGGTTTAGGATTACGTGAATTCTCAATAATATTTTCAAACTTTATGGTTATATATATTCGTGGAACAGAATGGTGTTACCGCAATTTAATGGAAGTATCTCAAAAATTAATCTACAAGTCGATGATACCCTGCTTGGTCATATTTTTTGTTAAATAAAATTGAAGGTACCCAAGTACTAAAACAAGGGAGAAACACGAAGAGTTACTTGAGATTGAGGCATTGTTTGGTTGGGCTCTAATTCTGGTTTTTGATTTTTGGCATATAAAGCTACAAACATGTTTTTGGATTTATTTTTTTAGCTTTTACTCTGACATAGTGAATGATAGTATAAGCGAGGTTGGATGATTTTAACGATTTTATCTCGGTTTAGCGAAAAATGTTCGAATTTTAAACAACAAGCAATGGGAATATCTACTTCCCGTAATTCTAGCTCACTGACATGTGGGTCACTTGCATAGTGGGTCCAAAAAGTCAGTGTAGGTCGGAGTGGGCGGGCAGGTAAATATTGAAGAAGGGCTAGGAAACATGGATGTGGTGATGCACTTGGGAGAACGCAAATTTACCGCCGATATCCCTTTGTTATTGCAGTGCTCCCTCAGATTCTTGTTTTCAGAGCAGGGATAGAAGAGGAATTTTGCATTCTAGAAAGAGGTGAAGCATGGTTGAATGGATGCGCAAGATATTTTAATGGATAGGTGCAATGTTTGGGCGCCATACCCAATTTGAGGTCGAAGCCTCTAGCATACGCTACTCCGGTGTTGGGCCTCTCAGACGCGCTGTCACCGTCTAGGCCCACACGCCAGCGAGAGTTGCTTCCCAGCATTTAAACGAGTTTCTAGGCATTTGCTGAATTTTTCGAACAATTGAAGGCTTTCAAGAAGATGACCATCGTCCAAAAAAAGGTGACCAAGGTCATGGAAATAGTTTATGATGACGTGCCCGTATTTGGTAGATCGGTGCATCTTTGCAAATCAACCAATATGTCTGCTTCGAAATTTGAAGTTTGTTTTCGAATATCCAAGTAAAAACAATGTGTTTTGTTGTGAAGCAAGCAACTACAAAGATGATGGCTCAAAATTCCACCGCCCCCTTGTTTCACACAATGTATAACACCCTTTCAAGCCTCCAGGTTAAATTTGTGCAATAAAATAATTTTTGGGGTTGGATGTTTGAATGGATGGGCGGGATGTTTGAATGGGTGGGCGGAATATTTTGGCGCTCTGCCGAAATTTTAAAGTTGAAGCTTCTAAGGTACGCTACTCCCACTTGGGATGCTTTCCCCATCAGATAGACCCACATGCCTGTATGCTTTTTAGCATTTAATGAGGAGAAAGGTCACAACCATAGTTTCTGTACCTTTTTCATGTTTTGTACTACTCCGTACATTGAAGCATCTTCACCAACCAAGCTTACAAACCTGTCCATATTTGGTAGATCAGTGCATCTTGGCATTTCAAGCAATTGTTTACAAAGGAGATTCCAGATTTGATGGATACTGCCCTATTTTCATGAGTTTCCAAGCTTCCAAGCTGAAGATGCTAAAATTTAGTAACTTTTTGACATAAAGCAATTCATTTGCAAAGTGCAACGCTATGTGCATTAGTTTCCATGGTAAAACATAAACTTGTATTTTGACAAGTTTTGGATCAATTTCGATCTATGGTGACTGGCAGGTGGGCCACGTATATGGTGGTGTCCAAAGCAGGGTAGGTCAGAATTTCCAAAGTTATCCCTTCGCACCCCTTCGCGATGTGTATTCACTTCCACCCTCCACCGCCTAGGCCTCACCCCCTTCTGCACAAAACAGACGTGCTTACGGCCACTCCTCATCACCAACATGCGGGAAGAAGCTTTCCCTACCCGTCGGTCTTCTTGAGATGCACCGGTGGTACATCGATCCGACGGCAGTCCTTCTATCTCTAGCTCGATCTGGTTGGCATTTTATTGCCCTTTCAAATATGTAGTTTAATTTGTCCTCAATCTGCATGGTCATAGTTTATGCTATGCTGGATCTGTGTTCCTAAATACCTTCGACGATTTTTACTGTCAATAGGTTTGCTGAAACACATAGGCATATATAGTTTTTGTACTCCATCTATATGTTTCCTGCTTTTCTTTTAATAATAACCAACCTTGTATGTCATAATTAAATGGATGGACATATTTTGGATAGAGATTGCTCCATTAGGCAGCGCTAAACGTATCCTTGATGTTCTACGATTTATGGGATTTGTTAGAGCTTATTGTGACAACTCAAAAGTACATTGCCCTTGCTGGTTGTGTGTGAATCGTAGGGTGCTGCCTCAAAGTATAGTGGAAGAC
This sequence comes from Avena eriantha, assembly GCA_910589775.1. NCBI lineage: Eukaryota > Viridiplantae > Streptophyta > Magnoliopsida > Poales > Poaceae > Avena > Avena eriantha. The sequence goes on from OU342742.1 coordinate 544,983,637, forward strand.
CATATTTTTACATTTGGGATGCTAAGCACATGTGTTAGATGGGTATTTCATGGTGAACCATATGATCCTTCATATGAACCGGGGGATGCACATCTTTATCATCAAGATCAAGTAGGGGAAGCAGATGTTGATCAACTAGATCAACTGACAGAGGCAACTCCTAAGCATCTAGATCAACTTGGAGAAGGGGGAGGAGAGAAAAAGCGCAAGCTGCATGAAACAAGTTTCATTTCTGGTACTACCGCATATCTGTAGAATGACAAATGTTCCGGTTGTGTGTCTTTCATGTTTCTCTATAAACGTATCTATTAATATACTAATCGCAGAAGCAGACGACTGCAGAGGACTTTCATGGTAATGACGATGACCTGTTCATTGATGGGCCTGTACCTGAGGCTATGGATCAGGTACACTGCTTCTGGATGGATTTGACGTAGGGCTGCTGATCATTAGGGGTGTACTTTTGGTGTCGTTTGGATAGTCTCATTGAAGGAAATATGCCCTAAGAGGCAATAATAAAGTTGTTATTATGTATTCCTTGTATATGATAGATGTTTATTTTGCATGCTATAATTGTACTGATAGGAAACGTGAATACATGTGTGTTTAATAAACAAAAAGGGTTCCTAGTTATGCCTCTCTTATAGACTAGCTCGTTGATTAACAAGATGATCAAGGTTTCCTGATCATGGACATTGGATGTTGTTAATAACGAGGTCACAACATTTGTGAAATGATGTGATGAACATTCATCCGAAGTATAGCATTACGATCAAGTCATTATGTTTATATTGCTATAACATCATACGGAGTAACCTTAGTCCTTAGACTATGAGATCATGTTAATTGCTAACACCGGAAGAGTATCTTGATAACATCAAACGTCACACCGTAAACATGGTGACTATAAAGGTGGGTTCAGTGCTACGAAGGTGTTATATTGAGGCTCATGGATCAAGAGTGGAATTTGTCAATCCCGATGACGGATAGATATACTCTAGGCCCTCTCGGTGATATCACATTAAGATAGCTTGCAAGCAAGTGATGTGATCACTAGAATGTTATATCACGGGAACGAGAAAAGAGTGCATGTAGGTAACGAGACCAAACTAGGTATTTGGATACCGATGATCGAATCTCGGACATGTATTATATCATGATACAAAGGGATTAAATTACTAGCGTTAAAGGTTCTCACGATCACAGAAGTCATCGTTGAATGTGCAGGAGTCAGTATGGATCTCCAAGTCCCGCTTCTGATTATTGATCTAAGAGGAGTCTCAATCATGTCTGCATTATTCGCGAACCGTAGGGTGACACACTTAAGGGTTGCCGGACACCATTTAGGAGCACATATGTTTCAGACAAAAGGTTTGCAACGCACAGGAAATGTTTCGATAGAAACCGGAATTGTTTCGGGTGAAATTGCAGAAAGTGGTTCTGCATGTGATATTGAAATGTTGCAAGGGGTTTTATGTGAATGTTTGTTAATTAAAGTAATTAACAAAATTCTGAATAAAATAAATAAAATAGTTTTATTAATTGAGATTTGCATTAAATTTGGTGGAAATTTAATGCATGTGAGTAGAATTTTGGGTGGAGCTTGAATTGATGTGAGTGGAGCTTCCACCACATGAATGAGGAAGAGGAGAGGGCTCCCTCCTTGGCCGCCGGCCATGGTAGGGGAGGAGTCCCCCTCTCCTATGAAAGGCCCCCCTCTCCTCCCTCACAAAGCACACCTCCTCGTGAAGGATCTCTCTCTCCCTCTAGATATTCCCCCATGGTCCCGGATTAGCAAGATACATGTTCCCGGTGGCCTTGCGTCTGGAAGGAGTTGCTGCTTCCACTGATTCGCTGGAGCGAGGAGGTGGAGGTTGTCCGGTGGCTTGAACGTGTGTGCGAGGACGGATGCGCTGCTAATTTGTGGCGCTCGGACTTCCACACGATCTTGAGATCGGCAAGCGTACGACTACATCAACCACGAGTTCCTACTCGTTAAAAAAACTCGTTGTCTTCGAGGGTAAGTTCTCCATGGATGTATGTCCACCTGTTGCTCTGTATCTAGTAGATAGATCTTGGCATATAGTTCTCATCGTAGGAATATTTTTGTTTTCTATGCCGCGGACCCAACACTCATGACCACTAGCCCAGTTGCAAAACTCTTGGGGTGTAGAGCTATCCCTTGATTGGTTCGCTACTATCATAGTTCTGTAATATGGAGCTACCTTATTATGATTTCTAGTCCTTTGTTAGCAGAACTGTAATGGGAAACTATTCCGTATATTAGTATATACAGAGTATATATGTGTTTGTGTGTGTTTCTAGTCTGAAATCCGAGCTTATCATTTTATCGATTCCTAAACTATTTTTGAGGCCCCAGCGTTGGTGCCCTATGCTTCAACTACCGTCGTCTTGTCCACTGCTCGGTGAGATGAATCAGCAAAAGGATAATAAGCTGGGATCAATTTGATTTGAAGAGGGGCGATTTTCTCTGTCCTTGGAGAGGAACCCGGGAGAACTAGTACTAGTACCAAGGGAAGGAGGAGGTTGGCTCGGTCAATTATCTCACCCACTTGATGTGGGACATGCTTTAACTCGCCCCTGACATGGGTCCCGCTTGAAACAGCTGTAGGCCACCACGTGATAGATGGGATCAAAAATTAGGGATTCTCTCCCGGCAAAATGTTCCAGCCACTGCCACTTAAAAATACTTACTGTAGAAAAAAAGTGTACTGCCCAACCCTACTACTACTAGTACTACTACTCCCCTACCCATGCCTTTCTACCAACAACAAGACAAGAAACCATCACTAGCTAGCTCACATCCAGCAAGCAACTGTTGGAACTGGTGCAACCTCCGATTGGGGAGTTCTTGTTGAAATAGGTGGGTGTATTTGCTCAGCTCGAAATCTGGCTTTGCTTAATTTTCTTCCGATTGGGCCATTGGGGGTACTATTAGTACTAGGAGTAGTAGTATTCGATATGCTTTGATTGTGGAGTTCTTTCTTATTGATTACCTTGGAATCATCTAATCAGGATATTTTTCCTCTTGTCTAATCGATTGGGTCATTTGGGTGGGGTGGTGGTGGTGGGTATGGGGGGTGGGGGTGGGGGGAGGTGGTACTGATTTCGTATGGATTCCGGATCTGGACATGGTCACCGCTATTCTGATTGGGGCATTTGGTCGGGTTCGATTTCGGTGTTCTTCACTTCTATAAACTTTAGTTGCTACTTGTAATGCAATGAATTTTGCGTCAGATTCTGTATGGAGAAGTATGGGTCAGTGACATGCACGGCCACTACGGACAGGGATGGTCCCGTCAGTTCCCTTAAAAGTTGCCTAAAAAAGATAATGTAGCAGTATATTCGTCGCGTTCTTCCATTCTTTCCAATGCTGAAAGTGGTTGGCTGCAACCTGGATGTATCCCTGTGCTAAAAGTTGTCTCTGTCTGCATCCTGTTTTTGTGGAAGCCTCTGTGATACCATCTCTCCTTCATTTACTGTAGCACGGTGGTACATACCTGTGAACGTGTGGTACTCCAGGTGCGGCAAACATGATGGTACCCCCACATGCCGCAGGATCCGGCGAGTACCACTACTCACCAAACAAGCACAAGGCCACCGACCAGCTGGGAGGGCCCAGCTTAAAGAGAAAGGTATTTGTTCTGTATACCCTTATTACCATGGTGTAGTCAGATTTAAGTATTACCCACTTGGTGTCATGCATGCTTATCAGATGTTCAGAAACATATCTGTGATTTTATTAATTCTGGCACTGTGTTTAGGTGAATCCAGATCTTGATCTGTCAAACTGTCTCATACAGTCAGTATATGACTACTATGTACTGTACTCCCTCCATCCCAAGGCTTAGGCATATACTAGTACTATATTTTTTGAAAAGTCAAGCGAAGGAAAGTTTGACCAAACTTTTGAAAAAAGTCAAAAACTATCAAGAACTATGATGTTATATACATATATATTTCATGATGTATCCAAGGATATATAATTCATATTATAATTTTTTTTTCTAAAAACATGGTCAAACTTTATGTAGTATTGAACTATTGAGCTCTGTTGCTATTTATGCAGATTGAAGGTGCTACTGCGGAGGCTGAGGCTGATTTAGAGGCTAGTAGATTTCTGATGCCCGCACCAAAAGAGGACATCATCTAAACAACAAGGAAGCGCCAACACAGTACCCAGGTGGGCAGTGACCTCTCTAAGAAGTGGGTATAATTTGGAAATCCACAATTTCACATGTTATGATTTTTCATGTTATTGTTACTAGCTAGTACTATATGTTTAGGCTCATTAGAAGTTCACAAAAATAAAATATGTTTGCTTTATAGGCAATGGTTTTGTATTATATTATTATATTTACTTGCTCTTTACATAATTTAACCTTTCCACTTAATTTCAATTAGTACCACGCACCAGCTGCTCAGCCCTTTCTGCTACCCTCCTCTTGTCAAGCTTGTGGATTAAAAGGGGGCCCCTGTATGCCATTCCAAAGGCAGAGGAATGAAAAATTGTGCATGGCCACCCTTCGCAAAGGGTACCCATGGTATCAGGTATGGATTCCAAGTGGTTTAGACCGACTTGATGTAAGATCTTGTATCTCACTTTTTTTGCTGTCGCCTCACTTCTCTATCAATTTTCTCATGAAGGTTGTCCCTTGTGTCGCTCGCCCATTATAAACAAGATGTTCGGAAACGACAAGTTTCTAACTCTGTATAGCAAGGGCCCTAAAGGCGTGCGGCAACTATATGATGTGGATGTCTCCCAAACGATGGCCACCACCTATTTGGGCGGCCGAGGTTGGTCCAAGTATGTCCGTGAGAATGGTCTGAAGCAGGGGGACGAGGTATCATTCAATTTTAGCAAGCCTGGGCAGATACTTGCACACCATCGTACACCTGTTGACCGAAGGACCAAGAACAAAGGTAGTACTAATTAATTTGATTCTATACTCATCACAACGTCTAATGATTTTCTTGCGACTAACTGTTCTGCACCATTGTATTTACTCATCATATGACCCTGACCACTTCTGTAGTCTGCTTCCCCTTATGTATCACCTAGAAGGGTGCCAGCATCAAGCTGCTAGCATCGGCACCAGGACTGGCCCCAGTTCCTGCAACGACACCTATTGACCTTAGTAGGAGAAAGAATAGAGGTAGTAACTTAATTCGCTTGTATACTCTCATCTCTGTCTAGTAGTTACTGTTGTATAAGAAACCATTTTGCTTGTCCACATCTCATATGCCTCTTTGACCACTCCTGCAGTCCCCTTACCTACCCTCAGAAGGTAACCAACACCAATCTGCTGGCACCCCCAACGGCACTGGCCCTAGTTCCTTCTCTGGCACCTGTTGACCTAAGAAGAAAGAATGGAGGTAGTACCTTAATTTTCTTGTATACTCATCATATCCTCTGATCACTGTCTTGTGAGTAACTATTGTATAAGAGACCATTTTGCTTGTAAACTTCTCATCTGCCTCTACCATCCCTACAGTCAGCTTAGCTACCCCTTAGAAGGAATCTAGCATCAAGCTGCTGGCACCGGCACCAGTTTCGGGCCTTCTGGCTCCTACACCAGCCCCTCTACAATTAATGGCACCATCTCCTGCACTAGCACCAGCCCCAGCACAGGCTCCGACACAAGCTCCTTCATCACCCCGGGAAACACCTTGTCAGACCATATCCTACACATGTGTCATCACAAGGTCACACCGGATTATGTTTGTGAGTATATGGTGGCAGATAAACTGTTCTGAATGTCTTCTCAAGTTTCACATGATTTAGTGCACTGCTCTTAGTAATTATGCGTCTATCTCTTGCTTTGACTCAGAAATTGCCTAAGAGTGCCACAAAGCAACTCCAGGCCAAACAAAAGGGCACAATAGTCTTCATGATGCAGAGCAAAGGATTGTGAATTGAGGGACGCTACGCCATTAACTCGACTGATGGGCGCTTGGCAGCTACTTCTAGGTGGATCAACTTCCGGAAAGCACCCAAACTTATTATTGGAAGAACGGTCAAGGTCGATGTATCTGGCTGTCCCGAATGCCGCATGTTATTCATGAATTTCCTAGCTGTCTAGCTCTTTGGACGCATGCTATTGTAATTAATTATGTGGTTGTCTTATCTCCACTGATCATATATGGGTGGTAAAACTGTGATAACGTTTTGCTGGATTGGAGCTATGACTAGTACGTGCTAGTATGGTATATCTGTATCTATATGATGGTTCCCTATATGACCAAATATTATGACAATGATTGTGTTCCAGTGATCGAGTGTGTTTGGAGAAAAGGGCAAACTGGTCGCGTGGCATGGTTTTTAGAGCTGAAACAAGAACTGCCTCTCTCTGTAGTGATATTGAATTTCAGTGTTTGTATTGATGAATCAGTCACTTTGAAATGCTTCTGAATTGGTCAAGTGCTGCTGAATATGAACTAGGAATCTGTCAATTTTTTATGTCTTATTATTCTGTACTCCTTAATCTTTCAAATGGTATTGAACTTGTCAAAAGTTCCGTTGTTGCTGCTGGCTGCTTGCTCTAGAGCTTTTGCCTTTGTGTCATTAGAACCATTGGATGCATTTTTGATAGAGATGAGAGGGTAAAGATATACAGCGTGATTTCACCAAGTGAAGTCATTGGATATCATCCCTGTTTTGGTGCATGTGGTGTGTGTTGATTAGATATTTTTATATGAATATCTATCAAAGGAATTATCTCTTTTTTCCTCCCTCGAAGAGGTATGTGTTTGAATCTGGCGAGACACATCCCAGTGAAATTTGAGATAGGAGCCCATTGACCATGGCCCAAAAACTTTTTAATTTGGCATTTTTGGCATTGCCCCTACCTCTAAAAAACTCTGCCTACCCATGTTTTTAAGAAACTAATCCATTATGTCGCTTTTTATAAATCGAGGTTCTAGTAGCACTGCTCTTTTATTTTAAGAGAGATAACATGGACACACAAAATATGTTTTAGAAGACCGATAAATAAGTTGTAGTACTAATACATGTTTAATGATTCAATTTCTATTAGTATCTTTGGTATAGTGGCAAACACTCAGTTTATGTCTATTTGATTTGAAGGTCTTTAGTTCGAATCCCCTGTGTGTACATATTTATATATATTTTGGGTTTACTTTTTTTTGAGAAAGGGTTTACTTTTTAATATCGCACTACGGAGAGGCTGACATCGTGGACCCACTAGCCTGCAGCATCCCTCAAGTTTAATGGTCAGGTTTGAAAAAAAGTTAAATACTTGTACAGAGAGGCTGGCATCAGGGACCCACCCGCTAGAGCATACCAGAGAGGGTGACATGGGGGCCTCAGCAGCAAGACCATACACGGCTGGCACATCGAGCAACGTTTCCAAGGTCAAAACAGCGGGTGTGGCCGAAAAAAGTCCATCATACGCAGGTTTGATATATAGAGAGACCGACATGTGGGACCCAGTAGCGCGGCCTTATACAGGTTCTGCCTCGAGCGACGTCGCCAAGTTCGAAATAGGGAGGCACAAGCGAGAAAAAGTTCCAGCATGCACACATTTCTTCTAATGAGAGGCTCACATGGGGGACTCGGCAGCCTAGAAAAACGGCTGATGCATCGAGCAACGCTATCAAGTTCGAAACACGGAGGCGCGACCGAGAGAAAAAATTCCATCATACACACGTTTCTTCTAATGAGTGGATGACATGTGAGGCCCTGCATCATTATTAAACGGTAGATGCAGTGAGCAACACTATCAAGTTCAGAACACGGAGGCGCAACCGAGGGAAAAAATTCTATCATACACACGTTTCTTCTAATGATAGGATGACATGTGGGGTCCAGGAGTTTGATTAAACGGTAGATGCATCGAGCAACGCTATCAAGTTCGGAATAAGGTAGCGCAAGCGAAGAAAAAATCTTATCATACACACGATTCTTATAATGTGAGGCTGACATGGAGGACCCATCAGCTTGACTAGATGGCAGATAGATCGAGCAACGTTATCGAGTTGAAATCAGGGAGGCAACATCTAAGGGAAAAAATCAATTATACACACGTTTCTTCTAATGAGAGGATAACATGTGGGTACTAGGAGGTTGATTAAAAGGTAAATGTATCGAGTAGCGCTATCAACTTCGGAACAGGGTAGCGCGAGCAAAGGAAAAAATTCCATCATACACACTGTCCTTCTAATGAGAGGCTGACATGTGGGACCTGGCAGCCTGACTAAACGGCAGACGCATCGAGCAACGTTATCGAGTTCAAATCAGGGAGGCATGACAGAAAAGTATGGTCCGCAAGAGACACTGACGTCTGGGACCCACACGCCTCAAAAGACTTGAAGTGAATATCAAGGGTATGGAGAACGATCATAGGACACACAGGTTATTTATGGTGAAGCTATAGGTATGGTATCCTAACTACACCAAAGCAAATCCTAGTGCTAATCGTATGACAAACATCCAAGGAAACACACACGTGGAGATAAACGTGGCAAAGCAACTTATGAACAGGAATATTGCAATGCACAAGAGAGACGCTAGTAATAGCTCAAATAGAACAGGCACAAGATTGCTCAATCTACTAGTGCTATTATGAAACTAGTCCTCCAATCAACTTTGATATCTCCTTTTTTTCTCACTTTTGTATCTCTTTTATTTTCTCTTTTTTCTCACTACCTTTTTTTTTGATTTTTCAACTATCTGATACAATGCAATACGGATGCAACAATGCTAGGCAATTTAGGCGCCGGATAATCTGGGTTTTCGGGGGCCGGATAATCTAGTCGACCTGGACGAAAATTTGGACTTCAAAACCCTAATGAGCAGCCTGTTCAGAGCAAAGCAACTACTCTCGTAGGTATGTTTCTAGGCACCAATGCCATAGATAGGCCATAGCTAAGGTTTGAAAACACCAAAAGTATGCTATGTGGAGTCGGAAAAGTATATGTAAGCTTGCGGAAACGATGATGAACGACTCAAAAACACGGAAATAACGAAAATAACAAGGAAAACCTAGACAGTATGACTCGTACTGGAAGAGATCAGATCAAAGACACGACAACGACCAGCAACTAAGACTCAACTGCGATACAATCTAGGCTATGACAAAGACTAACCCTAATATTTTTGTATGGCTTTTCTATATAGGATAAAAACAAACTAATCTATGGATGGATTTGTGGATGCTTACCGATACAACACCGGAAATCTGATACCAATATGATATGGGGTGGTCTGATCTTCTCAGCAGCACTTGTCGATGATGATAATGGTGGATAGATAACTAGCCCGTAGCTATGAACTCTCCTGCTCGAACCCCTGGTGCCAATGCAACATCTCTCGAACCCTGTGGGATATTCCCAACACCACGCTCTTGCGCACGTAGGCATCAACCACGAACGGTAGTTCTCAATCTACTAATTTCCAATGGAACAACAGATCACACTCAATTGCAGTAGATAATTCGATCATAGGGTAATTCCAGAGGTTCTAATAAGAAACAACTCCAAAATAGTTTTAACATGGTCTAACCTAATCTAGAGGGCGTTCCCAAGCTTATATGGCTGCCGGAACGTCCGAAAAACGCGAAATGAAAACGTGTCTGATACAGTCAGATCCGTCCGGATTTGATGGAAACTTTTAGGGGGCCCGCCCCTAGATTAGGTTAGACCACGTTAAAACTATTTTGGAGTTGTTTCTTATTAGAATTTATGGAATTACCCTGTGATCGAATTATCTATTGCAATTGAGTGTGATCTGTTGTTTCATTGGAAATTAGTAGATTGCAAACTACTGTTCGTGGTCGATGGCTACGTGCGCAAGAGAGTGATGTTGTGAATATCCCACAGGGTTCGAGAGCTGTTGCATTAGCACCAGGGTTCGAGCGAGAGAGTTCATAGCTACATGCTAGTTTTCTATCCACCATTATCAACATCGACAAGTGCTTGCTGAGAAGATCGGGCCACCCCATATCAGAAATAATTTGTTGTTAGCCTAGTCATGTATCTAAGTTGAGATGAGGACCCTCTATTCTTTTCATATAGGCAGAACAAGCAAAAAAACTGAACAAAGGCAACACAAGCAAGAGCACCAAGAAAACAACAACTCAAACCACCCCCTTGACATTTACAATTGATGATGATCGTAACCAAAAGCTATAAGTAATATAATATTCATACTATCATATGTTGCGTAAACAATTTTTCATCAAGGAAAAAAGTATAAACTTTACATGTTAACGGATTATCTCGAAAATGTTTAATCTAATGTAAAATATTTCATGAATGACCACATCATGTCATATCGCAGCCCGCATCTTCATAGTACATGGATGTAAGTAGGGGAATGTACCACCGTATCAATTCAAGTATATAATGGAAGAAACAATATGGAAATGTGGAAATACAACATCACCTTGTTCCTTTACTAATATAGAATGCCCTTTTCAACTGTTATATTTTTTATGAATTCCATTCAACAAAAGAATAAAGAAGACTTAATTATGCTGGATGTATGCTACTTTCTGGTTGATTCTAGGAGGAAGAAATTAACTATCGCTTGCATGGTGAATATTGGCATGAAAACACAAACCTATCAAGGAGCCATGGATGAACTTCGGACAAAGACGCTGAAATTAAAGTGAAGAGTAGGTAATACTACTCCAAGTATTGACTTTGGCTTATTGAAACGTTGTTCAGCTATGTTATATACTAAATTAAATTGCATAGCCAAACCATAAGTTATTAGAATTACAGAATACATTCATTCTGAATAAAGAAGATAGTTAGTGAACCAACCTTGAGAGCAAATTTTCCAAGGTAATCAGATCCTCCATCTCTTAATTCCAATGCATCATATAATTCTCAATTTAACGATCTGAATACCAAGATATGTACAATTAGTACGAAGTGGACAGTTCTGATGGCTCTTGAACAACCAAACTTCTACATGGAATGTAAATTCTACGGTAAGCTGGATGAACTTAATAGCGATCCAAATATCAAATATGATACAGAAATAATAGGAATAAGTTAGTCTCCATTGTATGAACCATGCAAAATAGAAACGATTCCAGGCAAGAATAAAGAAATCACACTTTTGTATTACAAGGTATATATGAGAGTTGAGGACAATTCGGCCAGTCTATCTAGCAAAAAATTGCTAAACAGTATGAAAAGACAGATTCCTGTAGAGATGTCCCAATTTTATTGCTCAAGTATAAGTATGTTAAACATTTTTCCTAGTACCCTATATTAGGCAACAAGGTTCAATTGCCTTCTGCACTCCTAGCACACCGAATTTTAGAGAGGGGCACCCAGGTATTTACCACACGACAGTCAGTGGTTGTCGCCGTTGTAGCTCAGTAGGAGCAGAGAAGGTAGTCAAGGAAGACGAAAATGAAGGCGAGGCGGAGCACCGTCTGACCCATACCAGGAACGACATGCAGAGGTGTGGGGGCCATGCGCCGGCGGCGTGCGAGGGGAAGCAACGAAGGAGGCGAGTCCGAGCAGGGGCACCTAGGCGACACGGGTCCTCAAGGAGGTGCAGGTTTACAGGGAGGACACGCGAGGATCTGCCCCGGCGATGCCAACCGCTATCCCCAGCCACGCTAGCGACCCCGAGCGCATCTAAGGTCAGCTACAAGGGCAATTACGGGGCCTTAGAATAGCAGCGGCAGCGGGTAATCGACAGTGGACACTGAGGCAAGATCAGGCTGGTGGGAAACAACGCCGATTGGTGGCCGAGGTGGTTAGAATCAATGGTGTTCTGGAGAGAGGGTCACGCCGTCTCTGCCCAGGGTCGAGATCGGGAGGGATGTAGGGGTGTTGTGCAGCAAGGATGAGTTGGCTGCAGGGAGGTGACAGACGGGCCTTGCCGGACTAGACCACCGACCTGTGGGGGCAGCAGGAGAAGGTTCACGCTGAGTAGGAGGACAGTGGGGGTGGAGGAGGAGCAAAATATGGCGAGAGAGGCCTGGGGCATCGACGGTGGCGCTGGATGGCAGGAGAGGAGCTAGGGTTTGCACGTGGTGGCGGAAATTAGAGGCGTTGTACGACTGCTTTGGAGGAGGGATCAGAAGGGGAGATGCCATGGGAGCTTCGCCGGCAAGCGGTGGTGTTGGGGAGGCCGGAGAAATGCGGGGATGTGGTTGCCGACAACGTGGCTAGGAGAGTAGGGAAAAGAGATCACCGTCTCAGGAGAGAGAGACAGGAATCAAGATTGAGATTAGGGTCAGTGTGTTAGCGCTGGACCATGGAGAGGCGAGTGCACCGACGCCAGCTACAACCGATGCGCAAAGCATGCCCCTGGCCTACATATAGCGACACAAACTGGTATATGCCCAGAACTAGCTACAACATGCATGAGCAGATGGCCTGAGATGGCTCGCTTTTTCTCACTCTTAAGCTATAGAGTAATATCTACACAAAAGTAATCAAAGTTAGTTCCCATAGGTAATTTAGAAATATACTCCATCCGTCGAGTAGTTGTTTTAATTTTGTCATCCGAAGTAACAAGAGAACTTCTTAGCATGGCAAATGTAACAAGGTGGTATACTAGTATACGATCATAGATAAGCTCAATATCCCAGCCTCTCCATCCACGATACGGGCTTGTCATTTTACGACCTAAAGTTGGCGTGCGAATGAAAGCGGGGTCCGAGTTGCTTGTATTCGCCGGTTTTCGCAAAGATGGGCTGCCAAATACCGAGAGGGTCTATTTTAAGGCAAACTTATTCCACCCCTACTATATTCAAAAGTTTCACCAACTGCCCCATGAAGGAGACGGTCGGAAATCCCATGTCAGTACTCTGTCCGTAACGTGAGCGCCAACGCAGCAACCACGTGGGCAAAACACGTTGTGCGTTGACCAAATTCACAAATTCCTTCGTATGAACCTAACTCTAGTGACGGCTAAAATTCACCCTCCACCTAGAACAATCCGTTGGGTGGCGGCGGGAGAGATCGCTGGAGGCGCCGTCGGCTTGCAACTATGGCAGTATTGAGGAGTGAAAGACATCCAGAACGATCCATTGGGTGGCGGTGGTAGCTAGAGAGATCGCTAGAGGTGCCATCGGCTTGCAGCTATAGCAGTATCGAGGAGTGAATATAGGGTGTGTTTGGTAGCTCGGTTGGGTCCAGAAATTCCCACCTCAACCGACCATTTGTTGTTTGTTAGACCGGGTCGGCTCAGTTCAGCTATGCCCACCTGATACGAAAACAGGCCCTCGGCAGTGCCCGGTTGGGAAGCTCAAATCGAGCTTCTCAACTCAGCCTGGCTGAGTCCAACCGAAAAAATCCCGCGAGGCCCACCAAGGGTCACCGCCCCCACGTCCCGAGCTCTTCATTCGTCCGCCCCATCTCTTCCGTCCAACTGCCCCGCCTCCCTCCGCTCCCCTTCCCCGTGCTCTACCTCGAGCGGCAGAGGCTCGTCACAGCGGCATGTGGCAGTGGCCCGCGGCGCCCAGCAGCAGCGGCGTGTTGCGGCAGCACGCGAAGCGGCAACGGGGAGCAGCAGCGCATGACGACCCCGACTCTCCTGTCCAACTGCCCCACCTCCCTCCGGCCCCCTCCTCCCTCCGGCCCCCTCCCTCGAGCTCTACCTCGAGCAGCAGCGGTGCGTGGCGGCAGCACGGGAAGCAGCACCGGGGAGCAGCGGCGCGTGACGGCCTCGTCCATCGCACAGATCCTGGCGTCCTGGGGTCCTGGCGGCGGCTCGTGGTGGCGAGGCGGCGCATGAAGGAGGCTGCAGCGCGTGGCTGCGATGACGCCGGCTCGTGGTGGCGCGTGGAGGAGGCTCTCTCGCCGGCGACGAGCAGCGCGTGGCTACGACGACGCCGGAGCCCAACCTCCAAGGGCTTGATTGCTTTTTTATGTTTTATCCAGGGACCTGATTGTTGTTTAATAATATCTAGCCTAGTTCTTGTTATACGGTGACACCAAACACAATCTCAATTGGGCACAACTTACCTAACACGACCTGCCAAACACCACACTCTAAGAGCACTTGTATGTAGTTCACATAGCTAGACTCGGCATGTATGAGTTGAGATAGTCCACCCGGGCTACCAAACACACCCATAGTGGATTCGTAGGGAAGAATAGAAGTAAAGGAGAATGCCAACTCACGTCCTATTGCCAGTTTGTCTAGAGCAAGCAAATTTTTTAACGTGACAATAACAAGCTAATGTGAGTTATTATTATCAATTGGATAATTGAACTCGTCAAATTATTAAGAAATATTAAAAACTAAAACTATAATACATTCACACAACAAGTATACTCTCCACACCGGAGTAGTATTGATTACGACTTACATTTAACCACAACATAACTACTACAACTCCCTATCGGTCTTGTCGATGCAAATATAGAAATGCATCTGTTTGGAAGGTCTAGCATCGACAAGATACTTAGATGGCAATGAAAGTACCGACCTCAGGTCTGCAAACTCCACGTCGCCCGATGTCAGGAAGCTCGGTGCCTTGGCTGTCACCATCAGGATATCGGATGACGGCGGCTGGGCGTGCACCCACATGCTCACAGTGTACAAGGGCTAGGCGCTCGAGACCGACCAGACACATACCGCACACATGATGGTGGGCCCAGCGATGGTTCCTTGAATGCCAGCGGTGATGGTTAGGACAAAAAACGGAGCCATCCTCCCCCTCGCAAATGAGCCGGCGGCATGCCAAGTCAGGGAACGACACCTGCTCTTGGAGATGTTCGGTGTGTTTGTACGAGAACCTAATCACTTCGATCAGATGATCCTCTGCAAGGTGGACCACGAACTCTACCGACGGACCAATGTAGGTTGTAGCCGGGCTTCGTGTAGGCGCACACGTGGTGGGGGCATGTGAGCTTGTGGTTAGGGAGCTCGTAGTAGGAGAAATAGTGAAAGCATCATGGGTGGGAGCACACAAGTGGGTACGTCGCTAGGATGTTGCGCGCGATGATCTCTAGGTTCTTGGGGTTTAGAAGTACGTACTCCTCATTCAACAGCTGCCCCATCTGAAGTTTGTCTAGAAATCAGAGAAAAGATTTGTTGTTAGTTAAGCTGATAACAAGAATATATAAGATAAATTCAAATACTAGTTAAATTACTTTTTACTTGAAGGTTCAAGTCAGCGGTTGTCGTCTGGGCACAGAGCACGAAAGCCAATGGCGTCTTCCGGGCACGGCGAGTAGGGTGAAAGGATTATGATTATGGGAGAGACATGGTCAGTCAATAGCTCAATATATAGTAGGATAGAGGGGAGTGGAACTAATAATATTAATAATATAAGTGAATAGTTAGCGCAGCCAATCATATCGCCGAAGAGCCTGCTTGCGGATCGCCATTACGAAGAACCATCTGAATCGTCCACGCGCCCTGATTAAACGGTATGTAACAATCAAGATGCAGAACTAGCGTGGAGGGGTCTTCTAGAAGACACGATCTAATGGCCACCATTGGGTGCTAGGGTTACGATCCAATGGCTGCTATTGGTCGTTAGGGTTACTCCAGTTTCTTTGAGGTTTCGAGCCAATCAACGGGATTATCCTGTGTTTGACCAGATTTCAAATAATCATAAGTCATTCTTTTTTTAAATAGTGGGTATGGACATTCTATGCGGTGTACCATCCCTGTAAATTGCCTCCCGCCCATTTTCGTGCTCAAATCTTTTAGCTCCTTTGGAAAAACACCGTTTTTTGGATTAATAAAATGGGAAGTCAAGATTTCTTCAAATAACCAAGAAATATCTAGTTGGATAGGTGGCTTGGAATGCCGAGAGGGAGCTAAGTGCCGGGTGTGGGCTCAATCCATGGAGTGGTGCCATGTTTTGGACAGTGATGGGGGATCTAGGGATGAAAGCCAAGTTAACTCCTACTCTATAGCCATCTGGGTGGTGCCTTGGGTGCCAAAAGTCTTGGTATGTCTTGTTTATTACTTTTTGTAGGTAGTGGGTCACATATAAGGGATCCACGACCTGGTTTCATATTTTTATGATTTTTTATGAATTTCCTTTGACGGGGCTGGAAATTAGCCAAACTCGCTGACCTGCGCAACCATGCAAGGTTCAGTGCAATCTTGAACCCAGGAATGTATCCAGCCTAGGTACTCTATGGTGCACCACACACCATTTTTTACTGAAAATTGAGTGTGTTTTCTGGGGTATCTACGGTTAGAAATCGCCATTACCGGGGCATAACTCAAGAAAAAACTGTATATGCCTCCACGCCGAGAAAAATACCCAGCTCCAGGTTATGGCCATTTTATGCGCTGTAGCATCCATGTAAATTGCCTCCCGGCCATTGTCGCTCCGAAATTTTGCACCTCCTTTGGGAAAACACCAGTTTTTGGGATTCATAAAATGGAAAGTCAAGATTTCTTCAAATAACCAAGAAATCTCTAGTTGGAGAAGTTGCTTGGAATGCCGAGAGGGAGCTAAGTGCCGGGTTTGGGATCATTCCATGGAGTGGTGCCATGTTTTGCCAGTGAGGGGGGGAGGGTCTAGGGTTGAAAGCCAAGTTAACTCCTACTTGATAGCCATTTGGGTAGTGCCTTTGGTGCCAAAAGTCTTGGTATGTCTTGTTTATGATTTTTTGCGGGTAGTGGGTCACATATAAGGCCTCCACGACCTGGTTTCATATTTTTATGATTTTTTATGAATTATCTTTGCCCGGGATAAGAAAATAGGAAAACTCGCTGGCGTGTGCAACCATGCAAGGGTTAGTGTAATCTTGAACCTAGGACTGCATCCATCCTAGGTACCCTATGGTGCAACCAAAACCTTTTTTCCTTGAAAATTGAGTGCGTTTTCTAGGGTACCTACAGTTAGAAAACACCATTACCAGGGTGTAACGCAAGAAAACAATAGTATATGCCTCCATGCCGAGAAGAATACCCATCTCCATGTTATTGTTGTTTTTACGGTGTAGCATCCGTTTAAATTGCCTCCCGGCCCTTGTCGTGCTGAAATCTTGCACCTCCTTTGGAAAAACACCCGTTTTTTAGATTCAGAAAATGGAAAGTCAAGATTTCTTCAAATAACAAAGAAATCTATAGTTGGATAAGTTGCTTGGAATGCCGAGAGGGAGCTATCTGCCGGGTTTGGGCTCAATCCATAGAGTAGTGCCATGTTTTGGACAGTGAGGGGTGGATCTAGGATTGAAAGCCAAGTCAACTCCTACTCGATAGCCATCCGGGTGGCGCCTTGGGTGCCAAAAGTCTTGGTATGTCTTGTTTATGATTTTTTGTGGGTAGTGGGTCACATATAAGGGCTCCACGACCTGGTTTCATATTTTTATGATGTTTTTGAATTTCCTTTGTCGGGGTTCAGAAATTGAACAAACTCGTTGGAGTGCACAACCATCGAAGGGTCAGTGCAATCTTGAACTCAGGCATGTATCCAGCGTAGGTACCCTATGGTGCATGATGAGTCCAAAATTCAATCATTTTTACCTTTTGTTTTTGCATAAATAGAGTAGGGATCTTTGTATTTCACTGCGTTTGCACGCACTATTTTGTTTTTGTTTCAACAGGAACCCAAATAATTGAGTCCTATATGAACATATCAATTGGAATTGTCATATTGTGTAATTATATGATATTTCTAAGTGAGAAAAGTCATTTTACGGATTTACCTTCGTACCTGGGAGAATACCAAGCAAGGAGGAGGCATCAGTACCAATAACGACATGTGGTACAGGCGGAGCCCGCCCATACCAGGTGCCATCGTGACCACCTCATAACATACTTTCTCCAGGCAAAGACGAGATACAGATCCGACATTCACAGCCACCAGCAACCACGAAAAACCACATCCGAGAGGTATCTGAAGGAGGAACTTGGCTAGGGCAAGATCCTAGCCGCTTCACGGATCATTAGAGGACAACGCATCATCCCTTTCATCATCAATCGTTGCATCTCCATTACCACCATTACCCCCATCTTACATCTATTAGATCTCGTTGTAATTCCAGATTCAATTGTGGTTTGCATTAGATTTACCTCCGTACTTTAATCCATTCATTTGATTATGATGATGTTGTGGATTTCCTCCATGAGGTGAGTAGTTCATTTGTTCTTGGGGAGATGGAGAAACCCTAGCACCATTATGAATTCGTAATAAAGATGATATATTCTTGTGTCCATATGACTTGCCTGTCTATGCTATAATTATGATTTGTGTTTGATCTCTCTCTTTAGATGGTATGTGTAGTCGGCCGCATATCATTTTCCCTCGGGACTAAAGGGAGGGAGAAATCCTTTGTACGTGTCTTTGAAGCATACCCGGAATGGCTCCGTGATAGATTGGCGCCGACTCGTAACCTACACGGTCAAAGGAGGATTAAATAGGGACTCCCTAAGCTAATTACGATATCCACGGGGAAACCCTTAATTGCGGTGGTTTGTCTGGGTGATTTCTCTCAGACATCACAGTGGTTATTTAGAGGTGACTCACTCTTGGCTCAACAAAGTGGCTTCCTATGAGCCTTATAGTGAACATCTTATTATGGAGCTCTCTCCACACATATCGTGACACAAGGAGTATGTTATCTTGATTACATATTACAATAATACTATGCTAGTTGTGTATCCTACATCCCCGAGAATGTTTTAGCCCTATTGAGTTCATCGACGCTTTCATACAAACTTGTTACTTGTTTTAATTACTTTTCTGCAAACAACCATAAACTTTTCAAACACCCTTTACTTGAGATCAAAGGCAGCTTATAAGTATCCTTTGGTAGGTAGTAATAAGGGGCATAAAGAACTTTACCAATAGCTCTTTGTGGGTTCGATATCTTTACTTTGAAACTAGCTACAATTGATCTGTGCACCCCATACCATTTTTTCTTGAAAAATGAGTGTGTTTTCTAGGGTACCTACAGTTAGAAACCGCCATTGCCAGGATGTAACTCAAGAAAAAATAGTATATGCCTCCATGCCGAGAAAAATAGCCACCTCCAGGTTATGGACATTTTGCTGTAGCATCCGTGTAAATTGCCTCCCGGCCATTGTCGCGCTCAAATCTTGCACCTCCTTTGGAAAAACACTGGAATTTTGGATTCACAAAATGGAAAGTCAAGATTTCTTCAAATAACCAAGAACCTCTAGTTGGAGAAGTTGCTTGGAATGCCGAGAGGGAGCTGAGTGTTGGTTTTGGGCTCAATCAATGGAGTGGAGCCATGTTTTGGGTAGTGAGGGGGGATGGCCATGGTCTGTGCATGCTTTATGCATGCCGGTCGATGCCAGGAGCGTGCCCAATGGTGCTCAGCTCCACGCGGCAGTGCGCCTAGCTATCCAATTGCAACCCATCCACCATGGCACAAGTACGGTGCACCGTAATGTCATGTCAGTGGGGGTCGAATGATGTGTCAGCTGCACACGTCGTGCCACTTGCTGTCTAGCCTACCCACTCTGCCCCTAATTTATCAGTTGGGTTTTTAGGCATCTCTCAACTAAACTTCTATGAGAAGGAACACGATCGATCCCCCGTACATTAAAGAATTCATCGTATGGTCATGTCATGTTTAATCTCGTCTGAAAAGCCTACTACTCCACAACACACGTGCATACAATAGGCCTCATAGTGCGTAGTCATCCTCGGTCGCATTGCCTACCCGCGCCTCCCTGCTGCCAAGTGGGCGCTGCAATTTATTATCACTTTATTTTACTAAGCACCATCCCATTTTTACCCAGCGCGACTGCAATATCACTTCCAACTGGGCCCCACCGCACGAACCGTCCACATGTCTGAGCCAAGGTGGCTGCGCCTGCAACAGCCGATGCGGTGCCTCCCGCCGTAGATCTGGAGCAACATCATGCAGCCCATGGCGAGGAGGAAGTCCAGTTCGACCCCTGTGCGTACCATGAGCTTGCCGGTGGAGACGACTAAAGGGGATATGCCCTAGAGGCAAATAATAAATAGGTTTATTATCATATCTCGAACAAGTTCATAACAGTTTCATACTATGCTATAACTATATCAAGAGGAAACATTGATACATGTGTGGTGTGCAAACAAACCAGGTCCCTAGTAGCCTCTATTCAACTAGTTTGTGGGGCAGCCAATGATCAAGGTTTCCTGATCATGGAGCATTTATGCCAGTTGCCAACAAAGTCATATCATTAAGGAATGATATGATGGACATTACTCACATAAGTATTACAACATGATCTAGTCACATGGTTCATCATTATGATAGTTAGAAATGAAGTGACCTTCTCCTTACACCGTGAGATCATATTAATCACTGTCTCCGGAGGATGCTTTGATCACACCAACTATCATGTCCGTAACTAGGTGACTATAAAAGTGCATATTGGGTATTCCAAAGGAACAATTGAGACGTGTGTATCAAGATCGGGATTTGTCCACTTGCGTGACGGGAAATACACTGGGCCCACTCGGTGAGATTTTATCTAATAATCTGCAACGTTTGACTAGGTTATGGGGATATAATATCATGATAACGAGTTAATTTGACTTGTCGGTAACGAGATTGGTATGATACTAAAAGATCAAATCTCGGACAAGTCATGTATCGAAGATACAAAGGGATAAAACACTAAGTTTATGGTTCGAACATGACAAAGTTTTGTAGAATGCATGGGGGTCATTATGGGCATCTCGGTCCCGTTATTCATCATTGGTCGAAGTGAGATTCCAATCATGTCTATTACGTTCCCGAACCATAGGGTAACACGCTTAAGGGTCTGACGATGTTCAGAGATTGCTATGGAAGGAAGGGATCGCTGATGAGAAATAGAAATTGGAATAGTTACAAGAAAAGGGTTCGGAATAGTTTCGAAGAAGATTTGAAGATGTTCGGAAGAAGGAAGAGACCGAAAGGTGTTTTGGATAAGTGACAATTTATAATATATATATTAATTATGAATTAATATATATTCAAAATTATCTAAATAATTATTTATGGGGCAGCTTCCTGCATTGGGCTGAACCCCCGGAGGGAAACAGCCCAGAGGGATGCCACTCCAAAGGGAAACTCACACCGGTGTAGTAGGTGGGCGGACAAGCGGGCGCATGCATGCGACTCATGAGCGGTCCGTAGCCAGCGAGCCACGCTCAGTCGGTCCACATGGTGCGGGCGCAGCCACTAGGGTGCTGGTGGGCCGCGCTAGTCCTACCCGACCGAAGCCGCCTTGCTGCCAGCGGCTAGTTGGGCCAGTGCATGCAAGAGGGCGTGTGGGTAGGCCGTCCCACCTAGGACACCGCCTCACCTGGCCAGGCCGTGGGCTGGCGCACTCCATGGCCCACCCGGCCACCGCTGGATTCCACCGGCTGCCCCTCCTTTTTCCTTTTGTTTTAGTCCCACATAGGGACTTGAAGGAAGGGTGTACCCCTTTTCCCCCTATATAAAGAGGTCTATATTTGAGGGAAAAATACACAAAAAATAAAAGGGATTTTCCTAAGGCTACGTTCCTTAGGGAACTTTCCGCTCTTTCTCTAGTTGAGTCTCATGAGTGTGGTCATGAAGAACTACACACGAGAGAGTCGACACCACCGGCACACCGTCACGCTGTTGGATCCCGATTCTAGCGGGTCTACTTCCGCATCTCGGCTAGATCAGGGAGAACATGAGTCGTCGTCAGACACCGTATATGTGTGATACCTCGGATAGCGCTGCCACTTGTAGCGTTGGGCTGTCGTGCAAGGACCAGGAGGAAATGAGTGAGGAGCTTCGTGACCTTGAGGTCAGGAGATCATGACTACTTCATCCACATTCCCGCGGGAATTTAACCGCATTTCGATCTACAAGGGTATGTATTTGAAACGTCATCCTGTTAGTGCATTAACTAGTAGGTAGATCTTGGGCTTTCGGTGTGTTCTAGTTAGGAAAATTCTGTGTTTTCCACTATGAACCTCTTCAACGACTTCGAAGCCCCCAATGAGGGCGAGGAGTTCGACGAGCACGCTCTTCTCGTGTACCCGGAGGTACATCTATTTCTCCATGTTTCTACTTTATGGTTCATTTTTTTGCTCGGGTCGTTGATCGTTAATCTGTTCATGCACTCCTTAATTTGTTCTTATACTTCTTAAGATGTTCATGTACTCCTTAATATAGTCCTACTGATTAGATGTAGATTAATCCGTTCAAGTAATTCAGAATTATTGTTCGAATATCTATGCATGACTGATAAGTGCATTACTAGTTTGTGCGATTTTTTTAGAACATGTAGACTAAGTAAATTTATTTTGCTCATTTCTTTTGCACTTTATATATATTACAGGTAGATTCTAGTGATGTGGACTCTAACAAGGAGGACAGGGACCACAAGAGCCGCCACGTCATGTATAAGCTCAAGAGCGGGGGAACCCCTTTCTGCACTCGAACTTGAGAGTTTAGGTGCCCTTTGTGTGACAAACGAGGCAACCTGAGGATTGACAACTTGATTCTACATGCGGTTGGCATCGGTAAAGGCCCCGTGAGAAAAAATAAGGCATCGACCAAGGATAAGAACGATGTGTATGGAAAATTCCTGAGGGAGTATGTCAAGACTGGCCTGGTGTCCCCTTACTTCGTTATCGAGATCGACTGCAGAAAGCTGGCGAACAAGTGACTGTGCTAGCGCTCCTAGTCCCTAGTAATATTTTGTAGCCCTGCCGTTGCTAGAACATGAAACTATGTGGTGTGTTGAACTTGTTGCTATGTTAGCGTTTGTGTGTTGCAACCTTGTTTGATCGTGCTTGCAACATGATTATATCGTATTTACTATTGCCTTGCATTTCAATTGCTTAGTAATTTACTTCATTCGATTCGATGGACCATAGTGGCACAACCATAATATCCACACGTCATAATGCTCTTTCTTCTAAGTAATTTAGTTACGCATGCACAATACCATGGTGTCTCCAGTCCATCTCGCTTACACAAGATGCTACCATATCAACATTCGTACTTAGAAATTATGTTTGTGCCCTTTGCATGTGGCAGAATCTAATACTGCCATGCATGGCCTAGGTTTATTACAATTCAACGCGGTCATAGTGGCACAGTAATAAAATACCATCTAGAAGGAGATGCTAGCCAACTCGGCTCCTTGTGCTTGGCCATAGTGGCACTGACACAATTTCTGTGCTAACTAAGGACACAGTCAGAAAAAACCCATACTATTGGCATTATGCCGAACACAATGGATGTGTCCTTGGGGTTCAGAGAGTAGGATGCAGTGGGTTGTGTGGATGCGACCACGGTGATGACAAACTCCGATTCGGGAGGAGGACAACAGGACCGAGCCGTTTGGCATGGTGACACATCTCCTCCGGGAATGAATTCTTGTCCCGGTGCCATGCCATGGGTGCGAATATGGCGAGGGCGAGCTCCGATTCGGGAGGAGGAGGAGAGCGGGGTTGAGCATGTTCGGTCGGGGGCTAGATATCACCCCTGAAGGAATTGGTGTCCCAGCTCTGCACCATGGCCATGACCTTAGGTCGCTGCTCCATGGAAGAAGAAGGATGCGGGCGCCAACGTTGCAAGTCTATGTGGAAGCCACAATGGCAATGAAATAACGGTCAAAATTGACAGGAGGGGCCCAACTTGACAGGCGTTAGCGTGACATTTTGGGTTCAAATGTTATGTTGAATTCATGTCGAAAAAGACCCTCTACGCCTTTGGCACGCCAACTAGAGGTAACGCGATCCAATTACAAGCAACTCGGACCCTGCTATGCCTTGGCGTCTCAACTTTCTGCCGTAAAATGAAAACCTCCCACGATACACAAGTTTGGTTAAAACTATGGATCCTTGTCTCGATTATTTTATTGCCACAAGATTCGTCCATGGCACCTGTAATTCCAATTAAGATTTGTTATGTTTAGGGGGCTAAGGAATGAGAAACCCCAAAGAGAACCCAAGCTACATGTGGACATTATAACTTTTACTTAATGATGGATACTACATGGATAGTGTGTCCTTCGGTGAGACAAGCATCCCACTCACCGGTCAAGAACGTAATGTCAACGGGTATGGCCTACTACCACTGCAATACTTTTTGGGGTGGTGATTGGTGGCGGTGGCATCAAGATGTAGAATCTTCCACGATGCATCGATGATGGCAAAGCATTGTACATTGTATTATGAATTTTGATTTTTTATCTCATTAGGTTTTCGATCTCATAAACTTTGGGGTTTCTTCTCGGGACGGTGCCAACGACGTGCCGAAGTGGATCGATGTCCTGGTGTACAACAATGTATTCTACACGCATCCTTTCAAGTGCAAGTGTGGCATTAAGCCATGATGCCTCATTACATACAAGAGTGTGAACAACGACATTGCATTCACTAGTACAGATCGGGCTATCGCACACGATAGAAATCATCCTTCACATGCGGTGATTTGAATCATCGCTACCCGAGGGTGGGTCGATGAGCTTCTACTACCCACATAGTTTCATGAACCATGTGCAAATGGAAACACTCTTCTTATATACTATATCATCCTAGAATTTAGGACTAAACGAAGGGTATTAGGTTTAGGTCATCTACGATGAGTGGGATGAATTTTGACATGACCTGTATTGTTTTTGTGATCTATGAAGGGAGAAATTTGAGTTATGAACACTTATAAACATTATATAAGCTAAGAGGAAATAAGTAATGAAAATAAATTTCAAATGAATTAAGAGTATTTTATATTACAATTAAGGAAATGAAATAAATTAAATAAATACAAATAGGAAAGTAGAATTCTTTAATTTTATTCCATATAAAGATAGGATTAAGGAATTGTTCACAATAACACAAACATAAGAACAAGAAAAGATTAATTTTATTAATTAAAAACAAGTATTACAATATCTCTTTACAATAAATGAATAAAGAAAAAGAATAATAATAAGGTAATTAGTATAGTACAATGCTTTTACATTATTCTCGAACTAAAAGAAAATTACAAAGTGAATAAAGAGGAACCTAAAACTAAATCCTATAAGTAATTCTTCTTCTTGCTCGTGTTCCTGAAAAAGAAATGATAAACAAAAATAAGAAAGAAATGGTGAAAGGTTAGTTTACTTGGATTGCTCCTAGGTTTTAGCAATGAGATGCATTGCTTAATGTCATCATCGAGCAGATTAAGAAAAAGGGCCAGACATAGTATTTGTTCTTATCAGGCTAAGTCTTAGAACTACATCACAGACTTAAGAGGGGCAAGTTTCACTAGGAAAGTAAACAATAAAAGATAGAACCACCAAAAATGATCAAAAATTCACTTGATCTCATCCATAATAAGAAGTTATTGACATGGAAACTTGAACCATAGGTCACACCTGTTAGCAGCCCACTCGACACATGCAAACCGTTGTGTGGTTAAACCTACAGAGAAGAGAGAGATCATATAAGGAAACAATACAGCCATAGCAGCTCAACTGCTCACCACATCGCATCTCCATCACCCTCTATCCATTCCCATAGGAACACAAGCACACCACCACTCCACAACTAGAATTCACCAGACCATCCAACTAACTATCAAGTCAAACTATCAAACCACTAACCATGGTTACTTAGAGGAGGGGGTGGAGTTGAATTTGAGAAAGGTCAGTAATAGTAGCACATAGAGAAGACATGAGCAGGCCAATAATATCTGGAGGAGGAGATCCAGGGGCAAGATCCACAAGCAATCAGAAATCACATCCAAATTCCACTAACCACTGAAGGTTGTTATATCCTAGTCATGCATAGTATCAATTCATATCGTTTTCCATGCATGATTTTGTGTACAATAGACAAATCCTCAGATCTATACTCAAGTGGAGTAGTAAATAATCACATGCTATTTTTTAAAAGAACCAGTAACTAATTTTAGCAACAAAACCATTAGGGCCTCAGCCTTTGCATCACAGGCTAGGCCAATAAATAAAGCAACTAACATTTGAGATGTTTACCACTATGCACACTCCTAGGAGAGGCACCACAGTGGGAAACCCAACAGTTCTAGCCAACCAAGTTGTGTAACTAATCATGTAAATGTCCATGCTTCTATGCGTCCTCCAAGGAGGTACCACAACAGCCAAACCACCTACAGAAGCCACTTAAGATCATGTGCTAAACAAAAAGTATACCCTTATCATTTTCCTAGTAGAAGCCTAGGAATCATAACTTTAAACAATTATTATTCATCACATGGATACAAGCACAACCATATATTTATGCATAGAGCAGTAACAACTAGAGCCTCAGTCTTTGCATCATTGGCCTAAGGCTATTTCTTAAAATAGCAAATCATGCTACCTAGCTACTACTATGCACACTCCAGGTATGGAGGCACCACGATAGCATGCAAGATAGTAGATGCCATTGATAAGAAAGAGGTAAGGCACTTAATACATGTATTCCAAGCCAAGAATATCCTTGACCAACATAATTGTTATTGAAAGCAAGTAAAGAATTTAGTTAATCATTTTCATAGTTTATTATCTAGGAATCATATTAACTCAACAGACTGTCATATTGATAGTATGTGTAGAGCACCCCACTACCACTTTTAGCAAAGCATCCTACAGTGGTTGAACTAAAACATAGGGTTCAAATGTTTTCACTGAATCACATCCAACCAAGTTCAGTACATTGTGAGTAAAACATGGAATCCATCCATGATAACTTGTCCAGTAACATGTTTGTACATATTTTAGTAATCACTAAAATCAGCCAAGAAATGAGATAAACAGTATTTAGATGTTAACATGATCAAGTGTAATGTATCTGGTCTTATCAAAGGCCAAGGCTGTAACACTACACTTCATACATGATTTTCATCAGGTTCAATTAAGCCAGTAGTAGCCATGCTAAACTACCCTACTGTTGTGCACACTCCAGTTGGAGGCACCACAACAGCAAGAATAGCTAGCAACAACTATTGTTGACATGGACATGTTGTATATCAATAAACAAGAGCATTTGGTTCTCAGCAAGTAAGCCAAAGTAATGCCTTACTTAGTTCTTTAGTAGTATTAGGGCTCAATAAGTTTTCTCTAAACAACATTACCCATCACACATTCACAATCCAATAAATTAAAGTCACTAAGCCATCTACAAATCATTTTCTTAGCCACCTGCTAGGAATCATATTAGTTATTGTTCTCCCCAAAAGTTGGCAGATATTTATTTACCAAGAACATCACTGATAAGGAATTCAAATATTGTGTTTGAATTCAAAGAACTACACCCTAGTATATCAAGTGTATTCTCGCAACATAACATAGTAGGTGAGATAAGCATACTACACATAGAATTAATATCTGAGGCAAAGTAATAGTAGTTGTTCAAAGTAACAAGCATAGGGCTCACAAATATAACTAAGTAATCCACCATGCCAGCCATTTAAATCATGATGAGTAGAGTAACTAGGGAAAGAGGGGAGGAACCCAGTCCATGAACAACCCCTAATTTCAGGTGGTACTAGAGGAAGCATAAGATTCAGAGAGTGACAAAGAGAGGGAAGAAGGAGAAAACTTACCCGACATCCTCCCTTAAGCTCGAGAAGAGGAATCAGACCGGCGGCAGGGGCCATAGCGAGCAACAGCATGAGGAGCACTGACGCACTCAACCCACGTCGAGCCTCTCAAGCAGCCGTCCATTGACGAAGCATCATGGCGGAAACAGATCAATACCGAAGCGCCACCACATCACCACAGAAGCACAACAAGGTGGTAGGTAACGAAACCCCGGACACCAGTAGGGGATTAGCAGAGTCAGATGAAGATGCTCCCAACAGATCAAAGTGGACCAGTCAATGGAGCGGAAAGGGAGGCAACGATTGCGACCAACATCGGTGGTTAAAGTGGCCAGAGTGTGCGGAAATCGCTCGGCGACAATGGCAACACCGCAGTGTCGCAGGAGGAAGAAGAGAGGTGAGGACGAGAGGGGGTCATGTGGGTCTGGGTTGGTCGACCCAGTAAACCATGGGGTGGTCTAGCCCACCGGTTGGGCTGAGTTGGGCCGAAACTAGGCTAGCCCTTGACTAGGGCCACTTTCAAAAAGATTTATACGAAATAAATTATAACCAAATTTAAAAATGACAAAAATCCCCTGTGAACATTTGAGCCCTAGAAAAATATAGAAAAATCCTAAAAATACATATGACATATCAAAATGTTCAAAAAAAATCTTATCTACCTCATAAAAATATAACATCACCTATTTGGGCTATATAAAATGTAACCAAATTTAAAACCATTAAATCTTCCATGGAAAATAACAAAATAATGAAAATAAATAAAAATCACTTTTATGGACGAAAATTCATCCACCACAATAGAAAAATACTAAATATAAAATTCCAAGTAATTTTGGTAATTATTAAAATAAATATGAGAAAAGGGCGTTAAATCATTTTTCTTGCCTTTAAATAAATAGAATATGTTTTCATCCATCATCTATGAATTCAAATAAATTCCTTATAACTTCATTTAAGCTATTTAGAATTTATTATTTAGTAAAAGGCTATTATGGCCTTCATAGATGAAATATCAATCATTCCACATCTTAAAATTATTTCCTAACTAATATTTTAGTTAAAACACCCATAGAAAGATAAAACCTATACATTCTACTTAAAACAATAGCTATAGCTTATAATATTATCTATGAGTATTAAACATGCTAGATCTAAGTCCTTAAAGCTATGCTTCATATTTATAAGATTTCATCTTTGATTATACTTAGGGAAACTCTAGAATTTGGCAATGCTATAAATATTTTGTCTTAAGTCCATTTATGTTTTTGTAGTTAACTTTGGTCTAATATAAAAGAAACTAAGAATATGATAACTCAAGATCATTTGTACTTGGTCAAAAACCATAGCTTTAATGCTATTAATCTTCAGATTAGATTAACTTAACATAAACAATATTATCTTCAAATATTATTCTTTTTGCCACTTCAAAATAAACACTATGCTATTTCCTTTAAGTCATAACAACTTAATAAATGTAGTTCGTAATAGTTACATGATACCATTCAAGCTTAATCTTGTATTATGATTGTATTTCACCATTCACGTCTTATATGTTAATCTTAAAGCCTTTGCAAATGTACTCTTTTGTGAATTAAAGTTGAAGATAAATCAAATATTAAAGAAATCACCTAAGTTCAACTCACTTATAATGGTGGAGGGTTATTTCAAGGATTTTACAACATGCATCTCATTACTTATGCATAACAGCATATTGCTTCTTTAAACATTGTCCTTACCGAGCAATGATGGTATTTTGTAGAACCCGAGGTCCAGGGTCAAGTCGAGACATTCGACTAGAATACTTCGCTATATCAAGGAAAGCTCACACTTTCTCATGTCCTTTGATTATTTTCGTGGTATTGCCGATGAGTACGCCATGGAGGGGTCCTCACAGTGCGTGTTTAGAGACATGGAGTAAGGCGGAGAGTTGGCGGGTACGAGGTAACACAGCTTACCCAGGTTCAAGTCCCACAACGGTGGCGGAACTCTACTCCTGCTATAAATCACTATAATGGCAATACTTCGAGTTACAGAGATAGATTCACTATGTGAGGTGTTGCGCGTTGTATGCTGCAATTAGAGAAGTTGTGCCCTAAAGGCCCCTTGATACGTCCATAATATATCTATAATTTTTGATGGTTTTATGCTAATAATATACTTTTTTACTCGTTTTATATAAACTTTATGATTTATTTGGACTAACCTACTAATAGTTTCAAAAGTGCACAATGTTCTTGTTCTACACTTTGATGTGTAGGAATTACCAAGAATACAAGTGGAAACCTTGTTGGAGTCAAATTGGGATTTTACAGAAATCTATCTCAGAACTCTTTTTGAAGATGGTCACGTTTCGGATCGAAGACGACGTCAAACAGAAAACTCTTCAACTACAAATTTGTTGGAAATTTCGCGACAAACGTTTTGGACATAAAATTTAGCTGATCCTGAGTCCGGATGGGTCTGATAGGCCCAATTTACTGCAGCCCAAGATGGGATGACGGGAATCCGAGAAGCTATATAAAGGGAGAAAACCTAATTCGTGGGAGACACCTCCACCCACGAATTTGCAGCCACCAAAGCCACGTTTTTTCCTCCCCCATGGATCCCATCTCCTTGGGGAAGGGCTCCCAAGAAGCCATGAAGGAAGGATGCTAAGGGGTGGTGCTCCCTTGTGATAGCGGCGGCGGGGAAGGAGTCCTCCGCGCCGGCGCCGCCGCCGCCTCTTTACCATCTTCACTGCTATCTCCATCGACTCCACCACCATCTCCATCGCCATTGCTGATTCCCATGATGATGAGGGAGTAGTTCTTCCTCAAGGCTAAGGGTTCTACCGGTAGCTATGTGTTAATCTCTCTCTCTCTATGCATGATCATAATGTGATCATGAGCTTTGTAATCAAGTAGATCTACCTCGCTACTCAAGTTCTTTAATAGATCTCTGCTCTCCCCATGTATGTGAAAGTGACAGTGTGCACACCATGGTGGCACTTGTTATGAGTTATATTTGGAGTTGGATGTCTCTATGAAATTGTGGTGTTTGTTCGAACCATCTAGTGATCAAGGTGCCAGTGTGGGGTTATCTAGATGGGGAAAGCGAACTTTGAGGAGTGTTGTTATAGCCCTACCATGGATTAGAGTATCCAAACGGAGAGTAGTTCAGAGTAGTATCATGAAGATAATATATTTATATGAGAGTGTTCACTGGTGAAAGTATGACCCCTATGCCTTGTTTCTAAGCATTGAAACACCATTTGCAACTAGATCTATTATATGTTTGCTTGCTGCTATCTTTATTTCAGTTTGCCTTTAGTCTCTTCCACGCCATCAAGCTATTTTCTGGCACCGTTATCTTATATCCATACCACTTGTATTTCACTATCTCTTTGCCAAACTAGTGCACCTATACACCTGACAAGTGTATTGGGTGTGTTGGGGACACAAGAAACTTCTTGTATCTTGATTGCAGGGTTGCTTGAGAGGGGATACCTTTGACCACTTCCTCCCTGAGTTCGATAAACCTTGGGTGATCCACTTAAGGGAAAACTTGCTGCTGTTCTACAAACCTCTGTACTTGGAGGCCCAACAACTGTCTACAAGAATAGAAGTGCGTAGACATCACTCCTACAGGCCGGCTTATAAAGGCACCAAGACCTAGGGTTTACAGGGAAAGGTCCTTGCCGGACAAGGTAAAGAGTCCTACACCTACGCGAACTAGTCTTCCGTGTCTAGTACTCCAAGGATCCGAGTATGTCGGTGACTCCTGCGTAGCCTTCCTTTATCTAGCATGGGCCTCCCTTCAGGATCCGTCTAACTGGGCTGCCCAGTAGGCCATATGCCTTGCTACCAACTATGGGCCACCCAGGTTAGGCGGATTAGTGACATGCTATGAGGATACCCATATAGCATATCCCCAAAAGTAGCCCCCGGAGGACTTTGAAATCTTGCATCGTCTTACTCGTTGATCTCTGAATATCCCGTCTAAGTGATGTCGGCAATCCGTCAAGCAATATCTCAAAGGTCTCCCAAAGAATCCTGCAATCCTCCCCGGCTTCACAATGTAGCCGGAGATTCCTTAAGTCTTCATTTCCAGAGTCGGATGATCGCCATCTTCGATGGAATCTTCGGACGTGACCCTTCACTATAACTGTCAGGAGGATGACGTAGGGTACATCCTATGCTACCTCAAAACTCACAGAAGCAAAGAATTACTCATTAGCTATTTTTACGTGCGCGAAATCCAAAACGGTGGAGCAGAAAAATTACCGCGCACGTTCACTTCCACTTCGAAAACAACCCAACCATCAGATCATTTTGCACGAATCTTGACGCGAGGCTTATATATTTCCACCGCAGTCAATTTATTTCTTTTTTACCCGCATTCGGTCCCAGTATTTTGCTTCCTCCAGCTGCACGACCGTTCGAGCTCCTCTGCAAAAAACCCTAACCAAAGGCCTTTCTTCCTCCACACACCTCCTGCTGTAATGGCCTCCAGGAGCTCTGCTCCTTCCACGGCGGTGATTCTTGAGGCTATGACGGAGCCATCCCAAGGAGTTATCATTCCACCGGAGGGGGTGGTCGTCCCCGTCTACGCCGTGACGGAATCCGCTAGCGATGACCAAGAACGAGCGGCGCCCGAAGCCGTTGAAGAGGAAAACAACTCCCATAAGGGGGTGTGGAGAGGTTCTGATCTCTCCGCCGAAGATCTCCAAGAGCTGATCGATGAGGGGTATCTCCCTGTGGCAGAGAAGTTTACCTAGTGGGCGGCGCCGACAGGCGAGGTGGTCCCTTCTCCCCAAGCCGGAGAGAAGGTGTACCTCAAATCTCAGCTGGTACGTGGCGTAAGCCTGCCAGTCTCCGACTTCTTCCTGGATGTCCTTCGACACTTCCTGGTACTTCCCCACAACCTCCCTCCCAACAGCATCCTAGTCCTTAGCAAATTTGTTGCTTTGTGCGAAGGATATCTTGGAATCAAACCTAGATTAGATCTATTTGTATATTTCTTCACCGTCAATAGAGAGTCCGTAGAGTCCAAGGATGAACTGTGGATCTGCAGAACCATTAGCTTTAAAATCCGGCCTAGCCGGCGCTTCCCTGACATCGTAGGGCATGAGTCTTGCAAGAACTGGCAGCACACGTATT
Organism: Avena eriantha; assembly: GCA_910589775.1. Lineage (NCBI taxonomy): Eukaryota > Viridiplantae > Streptophyta > Magnoliopsida > Poales > Poaceae > Avena > Avena eriantha. The sequence goes on from OU342742.1 coordinate 545,016,249, forward strand.
TCTACAGGCTAGATATCCCACTGCTAGACTGTCTTGAGACCTACCCCGACTTCATTGATGGAGCTGCCACCGAAGTGCCTTCATGGCGGACCCCAGCCTCTCTTCCTTCCGATGACGAAGCCAATCGTGCCACAAGGCGGATCGAATGGCTCATAGACGGAGGTCTGACGGGCTTGGACCTTGCCATGTGCTGGTACATTAGGCGGATCTAGCCTCTGCAGCACCGTGCCGAGCTGATGTGCAAGTACAACCAAGGCATGAGGGATCCCATGCGAATTTCACGGATAACTTCTCTACTAACTCCATCAAGCTCTGGCTAAAGGACATTGTCAAGGTGTAGGACAAGAAGCATGGCTTCAAGATCACCTTCGACATGTTCGGTTGCGGCACATGCCGAGAGGTAGCTTCTGTTTCCTTTGTTGCTCGTTATATACTCTAAGGTTTTTCCGACTTGAAGTTATGCATCTAACATTTCCATATATCCCTAATAGCGACCTTGGCGGCAGATCAAATGGCCTCCTAGGTCTATGATCCTAAGCTGAAGGATATCCAAGCGGTGTCCGATGACGACGCCTCCAAGGATCAACCAGCTCCGGCAGCGCGAAAGCTGAAGAGCTCCACCTCTAACGCTGCTGCCGAGGCCAAGAAGAAGAAATCGGAGAGTGGAGTCTCCAAACATTCCACTACCGCCTTAGAGGCGGAGAAGAAGAAGAAGTCCACCGGCATTCCCCTCACCAAGGCTCCTGCCGTGGAGTAAGTACATTCATTCTCCGGCTTGTATCTTTTAGCTCGCACCATTTTTCAACTCTTGTACTTATACCTTGTATGTTTCAGGAGGAAATCCAGTGTTAGTTTGAAGCGATCCTCCAAAGATGTTGGAGGGTCAAAAAACATTCGTGACATGTTGACCAAGGGTCCGTCCGGCAAGCCCTCTCCCACCACCACTTCCCCTACTCCTGCGGCCATTCCCTCAGATGGTCCCACTGGGCCGTCATCCCCCGTCATCCCTGAGACATCTGCCATGGAGATAAATATCAATCTAAACCTTGATTTCTCAGGCTCCGTTGAGGCAGACATTGCTCCCAGTGTCCAGGCGACGCAGGAGAGCTCCTCTTCTAAAGTGGATGAAGCTCCGGCTAAGGATGCCACCGAGAAGGGGAAGGAAGTGGAAGAGGTGGACGTGGAAGCTGCGATTGAGGTGGGAGCCTCTGTGCCATCTACTACTTTGAAGGTGCAGGAGGCAGCTAGGGCTTCATCCATGCCTCTGTCTTCGAGCTCTCCATTGGCTGCAACTCCTCCGACGTTGAGCGTAGATGATCTCATCAAGCAGGCCAACACAATCTATAAGAATGCTCGGACCTTTCATGATTCCTACGCTCATCTAGCCAACAATCTCAGGATCATTGCCATCGTAAGTTTTTTGAACTTCACTTGCTTTACTTTGTGTAGTATATCCCACTGTAGCCCCCGAGCTCTTAGGGATAAGTAAATAGTTATTTGCCTAAGTGATCTAGAGAACTAAGCGTAGAACTTGTCCGTGTAGCCCCCGAGCGTTCAGTTCAAACCGAAAAGTTTTGACTAGATGCTCTAGAGAAACTAGCTTACTTTAAAATCGTGTACTGTAGCCCCCGAGCGTTTAGTTGAAACTTGAATAGTTCTGACTAGATGCTCTAGAGAAACTAAGCATGCTTATATCATGTGCAGAACGAGAATAAACAGAGGATAGCCACCAATGAGAGGTTTGCTGCTCTTCGGAAGGAGATGGACCTTGAACAGGGTAAAACCAAATTCCTGAAGGAACAGATCAAAAAAAGCCAGAGTCCGTTTCCTACGACATCTCCTTGCTTTCCCATTGAGTCTTTTTTTCTGTCTTCTGATAGCACTTTTTGATTTCCGTCTTATAGAAGCAATTGCTAAGGCCAAGAGCATCGTCGAGCAATCCAAGCATATCTAGGAGCTCGATGATGAAAATAAGATTCTGAAGAAGGACCTGGCTGATGCCGTCAAGGGCCATGAGGCGACATTGAAAGCTGTGCAAGAGTCTGCTGATGCCGAGATGCAGCACCTGAAGGACGAGATTGCATAACTCAAAGACCAGAACCAAGCTGCCAAAGAGCAGAATGTTAGGGGTCTTGAGATGTTCAAGTCAGTCCAGAAGGAGCGTGATGACTTGGCGGAGACATGCATGCAAGTGGAAACGAGCATCTTCGGTAACCTTTCTTCATCTTGATCTTTTTTGTGTAAGTTGGATAACCATTTGTCTTGTGTATACTCATGGTCCTTGTATGCTTGTGTAAACCACAACTCCCATTGGCTTGGCCAACTTGGGTGAGGCTGCTCCGAATACCAAGGAACGCATGATTCTTGCCGGTAACTTCGTCAGCACCGCCATCGCCCAAGCCAAGGAGATAGCTCAACCTCTGGGTCAATATCAAGGTGGCAGATTCAGCGGCCAAGTTTTCGGAAATCCTGCACCGAGCCCCTGAGAAAATCAAAGGACTGGAAAGCCTCTTGTATTTGGGCTGGTGCTAGGATGACCCTATCCTTGGTCAAGGCTCACTACGACAATGCCGACATCGACTTGGTGACCTCCGGTATGCCTAAGCTGGACAAGGAAGGAGAAGAGATTGATAGCGATGCTATTTGGAACTCTCTCATGGGCTTCGATACCAGGGTTGCCAAGATGGTCAAGGTTGATGCCTTCATGCCTGCCGAGATCTTGGATGACGTCATGGCTTCCTCTAAGTCTAGCCCTTCTCCTTCCGAGTTTGACGAGCTCTCCCGGCCTAGCTCTCCTGATGATGCCACCACGAATCCCCCTGCAGCAAAGCCATAAAATACAATGTCTATATTAAATGTATCTCTGTAGAATGTATGCGGAAAAAACTTATGTTTATCTAAGGCGGAAAAACTTGTACTTAAGTTTCCTGCAACTTATCTGTTTCCAGCATGTGTATATATTTTTTAAGCAAGTGCTGGCTTATCCATTATTCTGGTTCGTATGCTCGACCTTTCATGAGACGGAAGACTCGCAACACAGAACTATGCTCTCAGGCGATGTTGCTTAATAGCACCGTCCAGAACCTAAGAACAAAATCGCCGGCTTTGAGTGCTGAAAAGTCACTACTCCGGAATCCACATAAGAACTTCAGAAAACGTGTAGACCAGAAGACTTAAGCTAACGCCCGTAGGCAGAATTTTCACAAGGGCAAATGCAACCTTGCGCATAAAGGGTTTATATGATCCAAAAATGAACAACTAAAGGAGGTAAAAGACTCAGAGAATATGAGTAAACCAAATGCTTTGTTTCATTGATCATATAACAAAATTATTACATAATATAAATGTGCTAAGTGTAAAAGGGACGTAGCTGTGCTATGTTCCATGGTTGATCTGTCTCCGGGTAATCATCATCGGAGTCACGTTGCTTGCGCTTGCGATTTTTTGGCCTATCTTTCAACTCGCGAATATCGACGAGGTAATAGGAACCATTGAGAAATGCTTTTCTTATGACGTATGGTCCTTCCCAAGGCGGGGACAATTTGTGTGATTTTTCCTGCTTGAGTCTAAGCACCAGATCCCCTTCTTTAAATGAGAGATGCTTTACACGGTGACTATGGTAGCCGCGCAGCTTTTGCTGGTAGATGACAGATTTCTGGCATGCCAGCACGTGCTCTTCTTCAAGAAGGTCCACAGATAGCCGTCTGGATTCTTCAGCGTCATCTTCCGTGTAGGCGGAAACTCTTGGTGCATCATGGAGGATGTCGGATGGAAGAACTGCTTCTGCTCCATAAACCATGAAGAAAGGAGTTAAGCCGGTAGATCTGTTAGGTGTTGTTCATAAACTCCACAAAATAGATGGTAGTTTCTCTGCCTAGGCCCCTGCTGCTCTATGCAGCGGTGCCTCTAAGCGTGGCTTGATTCCTTGCAGAATTAGTCCATTGGCCCTTTCAACTTGTCCTTTTGACTACAGATGTGCCACAGACGCCAGGTCAAGGCGGATGCCTTTCTCATGATAGTACTCCTACTCTTCTCCGAGAGATAAATTTCTGCCATTGTCGGTGATGATGCTATGTGGGAGACCAAATCTCACCACTAGATCCCGGACAAACTTTAGGGTTGTTGCCCCATCAAGCTTTCTAATGGGTTTAGCTTCAATCCATTTTGTGAATTTATCCATTGCTACTAGCAAGTGTGTGAATCCATAGGGTGCTGTCTGTAAAGGTCCCACCATGTCCAGCCCCCCAGACTATGAATAGCCAAGTTATTGGTATTGTTCGCAATTCTTCAGCTGGAACATTTGGTTGTCTTTCATAAAACTAACACCCAATGCATGTTTGTACCAGTTTGTCGGCGTCCGCCTTGGCAGTTATCCAGTAAAATCCTTATCGGAAGGCCTTGGCCACCAACGATCGGGGAGCGGCGTGATGCCCGCAATCTCCGAGATGTATTTCTCTCAGGATTTCAATACCTTGCTACTGAGAGACGCACCGTAGGAAGATTCCTGTGATACTTCTTTTGTATAGCTGGCCATCAATGAGGACGTAACCTTTTGCTCTGCGTACTTTTTGCCGGCTTTCGACTTCGTTGGCGGGCAAAGTTCCATCTTGTAGATAATCCATGAACGACTTTGTCCAAGGCGGAGAGGTCACTGTTACCGCATTAACAAATGATTCCACTCTATCCGGGTTGTTGGGGTCCGCTCCCTTCACGGATGGAGTCTGTAAATGTTCCAGGAAAACGCCTGGCGGAATTGGCTGACGAGCTGATCCAAGCTTTGACAGCAGATCTGCCGCCTCATTATCCTATCCCTTGACATACTTGACTTTCTAGCCATCGAAGCATTTGCCATTTCATCCACTTCGTATCGATATGCCGCCATCATAGGGTTCTGCGCGTTTTAGGTGCCAGCTACTTGCTGGGAAACCAAATCGGAATCTCCACAGCAAACTGTGAGCTTGATGCCAATATCCTTGGCTACACGAAGTCCGTGAATGAGGTCCTCGTACTCCACCATGTTATTTGTAGCGTTGAAGTGGATCGGTAGGATGTATTGCAACTTCTCTCCTGTTGGTGATTACAATAATACACCAGCCCCCAGCCATTGAGTAACTTGGAGCCGTCAAATACATGACCCAATACTCCGGCTCTAGCACAGGAGTGTCTTCTGGTAGCTCTGTCCAATCTACAAGAAAATCCGACAATGCTTGTGCTTTAATAGCATCGCGTCGCTTGTAGGTGATGTCGAAGGCGGCAAGTTCAATGCCCCACTTTGCCACTCTCCCTGTAACGTCGCTGTTGTTGGTGATGTCGGACAGTGGAGCTTTGCTCACTACTATGATTCGGTGCTCCTGGAAATAATGCCTTAGCTTACGTGAAGCAAGGAAAACTCCATAAGCTATCTTCTGGTAGTGCGGGTAATGCTGCTTGGATTCCGTCAAGATCTCGCTCACATAGTAAACGGGTCGCTGAACTCCGTATTTGTGCGTTAGTTCCTTGCGCTCCACCACGATGACGATGCTGATTACCCGGTTGGTCGCTGCCATGTATACCAACATAGGCTCCCTTGGCACCGGTGCTGCAAGTATAGGTGGGGAGGAGAGTATTCTCTTCAACTCCTGAAGTGTTGCGTCAGCCTCGTCCGTCCATGTGAATTTGTCCGCCTTCTTGAGCAACTTGTAGAGTGGCATAGCCTTCTCACCAAGTCGGCTGATGAACCGGCTTACTGCTACGACGCAGCCTGTGAGCCTTTGTATGTACTTCAGGCATGTTGGGCGTTTGATGTCGAGGATGGCCTTGATTTTCTCTGGGTTCACCTCGATTCCACGATGCGAAACGATGAAACCTAACAGTTTGCCGGATGGTACCCCGAAGACACACTTCTATGGGTTCAGCATCATGTTGTATTTCTGGAGATTGTCGAAGGTTTCCTACAAGTCAGCGATAAGATCATTTGATTTTTTTGACATTACCGCAATGTCGTCCATGTAAGCGTGTACGTTGCGACCAATTCGGTTGTGTAGGCAACGTTGCATCGTCCGCTGGTACGTAGCACCAACGTTTTTCAACCCAAAGGGCATCGTGATGTAGCAATACGTGTCGTAGGGTGTGGTAAACAAAGTGGCCAATTGGTCCGACTTTCATATCCGGATCTGGTGGTATCCTGAATAGGCATCGAGAAAACACAGAAGTTCCGAGCCAGCCGTCAAGTCAATGACTTGGTCAATGCAAGGCAAAGCAAACGGATCCTTCGGACACGCTTTGTTCAAGCCGGTGTAATCAACACACATTCTTAGTTCATTGGTTTCCTTTTTGGGGACAAGTACAGGATTTTCCACCCATCGGGTGTGAATAACTTCTCGAATAAAGCCAGCCTTAAGTAACCTAGCTATTTCTTTGCCTATAGACCTTTTTCTTTCATCACCAAAGCGTCTTAGAGGTTGTTTCACCGGTTTGGCATTAGGATCAATATTCAAGCTATGCTCGGCAAGTTCCCTAGGTGCACCTTTCATGTTGGCAGGTTGCCAGGCAAAGATGTCCCTATTCTCATGGAGGAACTCGATGAGCGTGCTTTCCTAATTGGGATCCAGGTCCATGCCAATGGCGGTGGTCTTGGAGGAATCACCTTCAACAAGCTCCACCTGCTTGGTCTTGATGGCGGCCTTGAAGGAGGGTTCGACAGCAGTGATCTACTTCTTCGAAGCCGGCATCTCCAAGGCATCGACCTGGTTCTGGATCTCCTTGAACTCCTCACCATAGAGGACTGCTTCGGCGAAGGCGGCTTCGCTAAGCTCGCACTCCTGTGCCTTGGTGAAGCTTCCATCAACGGCGATGATGTCATTAGGTCCAGGAATCTTGAGTTTGTTGTAGAAAAAACATGGCCTTGCGAGAAAGGAGTGGAAGATGTCGCGTTCGAAGATGACGTGGTACACACTCTTGAAAGGCACCACTTCAAAGGTCATGCGTTCTTGGCATTAATTGTTTACATTACCAAAAGCGACCGGAAGGGTGATGCAGCCCAGGGAATTTGCTTGTCAGCCAGGGACAACCCCATGGAACACGGTGTTGCTCTTCCTTAGCTGGGTCTCCATCAAGTTCATCTTATGCAGTGTATCCAAGTACATGATGTTGATGCTGCTTCCACTGTCCACGAGGCACTTGGTGAACTATGTGCCATCAATCAAAGGGTTGCTGACCATGGCATACTAGTTCTCTGTTGGGATAAGTTCTGGGTGATCCTTCCTATCCCAAGTAATTGGAACTTCCGACCACCTGACGTACTAGGGAACTGGAGGGAGGGTAGCCATCAGTATCCTCAGAGAGGTTTTCTGGGCCCGGATGGTTGGGTACCAAGGAAGGTGTGGTAACATGGAGCCTTCTTTTCGAAGGGATTTTTCCCATTATCCTCTCCCTTGTCGGGAGATTTTGGGTCCACATCCTCGTCTGTATCACCTGATTCCTTGGGTTCTTCCTCCTTCTTCTTCCATTTGCCCTTTTCGCGGGATTTGTTCTTCCGACTTTGCTTGTAGCCAGACTCAGGGTCCTCCTTGAGATCATTGACAAACTTGCACTGGCGATTTGTGTGGGTGGATTTGCCATTGGTGTCGAGATGAACAAAACATGGCATATTGCAGTACTCTTTGTATGTTTGGGGAACACGGGTGCTGAGAGTATACTGTTACTCCTCTGCTGGCCACTGCTAGTTCCCCGGCCACTTCCATGCTGTCCGCGATTGCCCCTGTCAGTGAATGTTGCAGCGTCCATGTCGGCTACTTGCTTTTCTTTGGGCGGATTCTTCCGCTTGTTATTGTTGTTTTTCCTTGCCTGGGTAGGGATTGCTATTGCCGGCAACGATCCACACATGTAGTCATTAGCAGCGGCGAATTTGCTATCCATTATGATCATCGTGTTGAGGTCGAGGTCATCGTTGTCCTGCCTGCATTTCAACGTATGCCGGAGCAGAGTACCCTTTTCCAGACCATTGATGAAGGTGGCCATACCGGTCTGTTCGTGCACCCCTGCGCAGAAATTTTTCATATCCAACCAGCGAGAGAGGTAGGCACGGGAGGTTTCATCCTTCTCTTGCACACACCGCTGTAGGTCTCCAACAGTACATGGATGTTTGTACGTACCCTCGAAGTTCTTGGTGAACGCTTCATGCATGTCCAACCAATTGCATATTGATTTCTCTAGTAAGTCGTCGATCCATTACCGGGCGATGCCGGTCAACATAAGTGGGAGGTACTTGACGGTGACATTGGGGTTTCCCCCTGTGATGTGGATCGCTTTGCTGTAGTCCTGCAACCATGTTGCTGGCCGGGCACTGCCATTGTATTGCTTGATGGTCTTGTCTATTCGGAGGCCCTTGGGGTAGGTTGTGGCCCGTATGACTGGTCCAAAGCAATGCGGCCCAAGGCATGGGAGCTCCCGAGCTTCTTGGATCTTGTCCAGCCGCGATCGTGCATCATACGGCTCTGGCTTCTTCCCTTTTCCGTCATGGGGAGGGGAGATGTGGCGTGATCTGTGAGATCCGCCATGCCCTCCGCCATGATGGCTGGATGGTGGTGGTGGGTTAGCTCTCTTGCTGTGCCCCTCCTGTGGCTCCTCACGCCTATCACGGTTGCTTGTCGGACGTGGCGGTTCCTTGTGGGTCGTTCTCCTGTGTCCGTCGTGGCCGCTGTGCTCTCCGGCATGCCGAGATTGTTCGCCCTGATCACGTATAACGATACCGGGTTATGACCGCCTTGGAGGTGGCATGCTTGTCCGGTGGCGCGGCGCTGGTTCCTCATGACGCCGAGATGGTGGTGGAGGTGGCTAGCGGTGGGAACAAGCCTTTTCTCCGTGGTCGGAGGATATGGGGATAGCGTCAGTCCTGTTGCGTGCCTTCCTCTGCCTTCGCTCTGTGGAGCCTGTGTGCGATCCTTCGTCACGAGGGGATTTTGGCCTTCTACGGCTGTTCAGGGTTGACTGACACAGGTCCGGGTTGGACTCAAGCCTTTGAGATGCGTCCATTTCCTATTGCTTGCATGCCTTAGCGACGAGGTCGTACACCTAAGCATCTGCTTCTAGCGACCTGTCCTGCTCTAGGAGGGTCTTGGCGACGGCGATGTTGAGAGCAGGAGTTGGCATGACCTGCTTCCCTTCTGAATCTATGTAAGGGGTGGCTTTTGTCGGCTTAGACCCGTCAAATCCCAAGGCTCGCCGAACGCTGGGATCTTGGATCACGTGAGCTGGTACCTTCTTTGCCTTATGCTCTAACAACAATTGCTTGTATTCGGCCTCCATATCTCTTGTTGCCTTGATGGATTGCTGCGCCTTGGCCATGTCTTCGTCTAGCTTAGCTCCTTGCTCCATGATGCACTTGGCCTCTGCCAAGATTTCTGCACGTTTCTCATCAAGCTCTGTAACACTCCGGATATGGGCGACGGTGATTTGTTCAACGAGAAGTGCACCGTAGATTGCTTTGTTAGCGGGAGTGGCTAGTGGGTTGCCAGCTGTAGACGTAGATGGTGGCATTGGCGGCTGATTTGATTGTCGGGCCGTATTAGGGGCCGTGGTAAGTTCCTGCACCGGTGGCTGGTGGGTAACCGGAGGAGGTAGAGCTTTGGCCGGAGCCGGAGGCTCGGTGGCTTTTTTAGCTGTTGCTGCTCTGGTGACCGCTGGCATGGGCGGAGCTCTTTCACGTTCCCGTTCCTGTCCGTCTTCTTCCACCATGATCCCAATGGCGATTAGCACCTGGTGGGAAGTGTTGGTCTTCTGGGCACGCTCCTCCTTATCGATCTCCTGCTCGATCTCCCTCATAACAGCGTCATATTCCTCCGAGTTAACGTCCAAGTCACCGACATCCAGGTTGATGTTGGTGTAGAGCTCATCGAGGACGGAGTCAAAGTTAGCCTCGGTGTCAGGGATGGCGGATGTTGAGGGTGATGGAGGCGGGCCGTTGTTGTTGTTGCCTCCTACAACTTCGATGGTGATCGCTGCCTTGGCTTCTTCATTGGCGTCCGCATATTCGTTGACGATGGCAACCATCTCACCAAGGGTGAGAGGGCCTGCGTCTTGCCGCCTTCGAAGGGTATGTCAGAGGAGGGTTCTAGGTGTGGGCCCTTCCACGAAGTGGTATACAAGCTCGTCAGCGTGGTCGCCCTCTTCCCTCACCCTCATCCATCTGGCAAGGTATTCGCGGGGAGATTCTCCATCCCTTTGAACGCAACTGGCCAGATCAAAGATGGTGACGACACTGACAAAGTGTGACCTACACATCTCTAACGCTCGGGGTAGCCAAGCGGATTTGCAGGGTCCTTCCACCTTTATATCCTACACAGGGGCGGTTTGGGTGGGCTTTGAAATTTCCTAATCCAAGCCACCATACTCCAAAGAGAGGTATGGCCTGGATCCTTCTACGAACGTGTCCTGCTCATAGGCGGTCCATGCGGGGGTTAACGAGTTTTCGACTTCCTGGGAGCTAGGACCTGAGTTAGTTTCACCGATGAAGATGTGGATGTCTCCGAAGGGGATGACAGAGCAGCGCGTGGGGTTCGTCTTCGCCGGCACCCAGAACTCGTCTAGAGGGATGATCGGGACATTGCTAGAGAAGAGAACGTGACCTACGGTGTCGCCGATTCCTACGAAGAGATTAGACCTTTCCCGGTGTAGAGCTCGAAGCGCCTCTTGCCCCACGGTGGGCGCCAATTATCGTGGTATTGCCGACGAGGACGCCATGGAGGGGTCCACACAGTGCGTGTTTCGAGACATGGGGTAAGGCAGAGAGTTGGCGGGTACGAGGTAAGACAACTTACCCAGGTTCAAGTCCCACAACGGTGGCGGAACTCTACTCCTGCTATAAATCACTATAATGGCAATACACCGAGTTACAAAGATAGGTTCGTTGTGCGAGGTGTTGCGCGTTGTACACTGCAATCAGAGAAGTTGTGCCCTAAAGGCTCCCACATGCCGGCTTATAAAGGCGCCAAGACCTAGGGTTTACAAGGAAAGGTCCTTGGCGGACAAGGTAAAGAGTCCTACACCTACACGAACTAGTCTTCCGTGTATTGTACTCCAAGGCTCCGAGTATGTCGGTGACTCCTGCGTAGCCTTCCTTTATCCGGCATGGGCCTCCCTTCAAGATCCGTCTAACTAGGCCGCCCAGCAGGCCATATGCCTTGCTACCAACTATGGGCCACCCAGGTTAGGCGGATTGGTGACATGCTATGAGGATACCCATATAGCATATCTTCAACAATTATTTTCTATCAAGTATTTGCAAACTGTTACTGTTAACACCTACATTTCAAAAAGGATGGCAAAAACACTATTTTATTGATTAACATGAATGAATGGTTACTGATCTAGGGTGAACAGTTAATCTAGTATGACCGACGAAGGAATCACCATTGTTTAGAAATGTATCATCTAGGATTTAATAACCAATGTCACCAGTGATACTTGTGTCGTAGATTATGCGTTAACCATGAGATCTATATGGGCTCTAGGGAATTCAGCTAGATCTTCTTCCTTTCACATGTCAACGAATGACTGGGTTATGGTTGTAATCTCGGAGAGGATTGACAACATATGGGTGGGATCCCTCAAGATCCCATGTCATCTGGTATCTACGAGGGTCGTGCGTTTCAGTCCGTAATTGGAAACAAGTTTTATCCTGGGTCTAGAGTGCAATCCAATGGGCATGCGGGGTTGTGTGAAGGGCAGTGATTGGCTTGGATCAATTACTGGGCCCCACACCATAGGAAGTGTGGACTAGTAAGCTCCCCGAATGTGCAACAAGGAATTGGTCTCTCATGGGTAAAGCAATGCACATCTGCAGAGTGTATAAAAGTGTGACATGTTACTCCCTGTTCCGAGAACGAGCTGCAAACGCTATAGGAAAGGAACTCCACGAAGTTCTAATCAACCTGTGAAGATTGACAGACATAGCTTTTCAGAATAAAAGCAACCTTTGGAGAAATATTTATGAAAACTTGCATAGCCTATGACCTATGGTCTGTGGCTATAGTTAGTGCATCAAACATTCCTTTTTTGTGAACTTGCTGAGTATGCTCATACTCAACCATATCTTCTTAACCCTTGCTAGATTCAGAAGACATTGAAGACCAATAAGATGAAACACTCTATTCAGCTAAAGATCAAACAGAATTCCGCTATGAGGAGCCAGAGCTATCTGGAAGCATCAAAGGAAACAACTAGGGAAGCATCTGTGGAACAAAGAGTCTGAAGCATAGATGTGTTGGATATAGTTAATTAAGTATAGTAGTATAGGTCTCTATCATTTCTTTAGTAATCTCGTATAAGGTTTAGTTTGCTTCTTTATCTTATTCTCAAGTTATTATAGTTTAGCTTTGAGTCATCGGAATTCCTCTACGGACCTAGAAGGATCTCAAAGTCGTCACGCAATTTCTGGTTGTAATAATAATGCATGTTTGTGGACCTGCTTTGTTTCTGTTGTACCACTCTAAGGGATATAATATTTGTGGAACGGTGTTCCGTGGATGTTATGTCAACGACTATAGTGTACTATATCATGCAGTGCTATGTTGGGTCACCGCAGAAACCAACTATTTGTGAATTATTAGGCCTTCACATACATAGTTCTTTCATTTATCATCTGTGATTCTGGATGATCGCAAACGATATAATTTTTATTAGCATGTATTTAGCTTTTTTGCAAACGTTTTATTTTAAATAAACCAGTCGTATGCTGATAAGTACTATTTTACACGTTCTCATAATGCAAATCTATGCCTAGTTTAAGCAACAATGTAAAGTAGTATGATACCAGATATCTGTTTGCATAATTCATACACCTCATATATATGTATTTTGACATGGATTCATTATTACAAATGAGATAGATACACAAAGTAGATAGGCTAGTTTTCTTGGTTGCATTTTTATCATTGTGAGAGGCTTCACATGCGTCTTCCCAAGACCCGATGGTTTCAATACAAACCCCTTGCAACCGAATCATTGAGGTGCAGTTTTTGAATTTCTCAAGTGAGGTGCAGTTCTTCACTTTCTTAAGTGAAGTGCTTTGCCTCTCCTCAAAATAAAACTGCCTATAAATATTCACAGAGGATGCTGCAACATTAAACAAACAATAATACAAGTTAAATGATTAGTGGACTTACCTAGTGGATCGTCAGCTACACTGAGGCTTCTTCGAGGAAGAAATAACATTGGTCTCTTCTATGCAGAGTTACCAAAATAAGATCCCTATTATACAAGTATAAATGAAATATCATTAATAAAAGATGGAAAGAAATAGATCATTGCATAAGTAAGTAACCACATAAAATTGCGACGGAAATAGATCATTATACACACATGCAATCACATAAAGATGGAAGAATTTGATCAATTAACACATATGCACACATATGAAGTTGTGGTAGAAATAGATCATTATACACATAAGCAACCATATAAATATGGAAAGAAATTGATCCACTCATACACAATATAACATATAGATCTAACAATCAAACAATATAACATATCGATTTAAAAAATGAAACAATATAATATATAGATCTAACAATCAAACAGTATAACATACAGATCTAAAAATCAAATCATGCCATGTACAATCTAACATATACATCAAGCTAGCATACACATCAATCCTAACATAATATTCTAATGAATCTAGCCTTGCTAACCGTGCTAATGTGTATACAAACTGAAAACACGATCCTAAGACAATATTCTAATGGATCCGACATTACTAATTGTGCTTACATGATAGATCTGTACAAAGTAAAAGTAAAAAAATGAAGGGTAACAATGTTGACCTATGGACATACGAGGATGGTGGATCTAGCATGCGAGGATGACCCGACTTGACCAACGTTATCGTCGGCACCGCCAGCCTTCGACCGTGTGGGTAGGCAAGAGTACATGGTGACAAAGACATTGACGAGGTCATTCTCAGTGCTGCAATCTTGGAGCTTCTCGCCTCGCTTATTAGGGGAGCTAGGCGCGTATGTACTGCGTGGTCCTAAAGAGGGGTGGAGGTTGTCGACTAAAGTGAGGATGGGGCAGTCCCTGATGGTCCTTATCTTTATATATATAGGGAAAATATGGTAGGGTTGGGGTATGCCGGCCCCAAATGGGCCCCAAAATACGTAGTTTCTTGTGCAAGAGCCGTTTGTAAAACTTTAGTATCACACATGCATTTTCCACCATAAACCATGTGTGTTGTACGAAACTTGTGCACACCGCACAAACTCAGTCTAATCCTCATCTAGGCATCACACACGGTTTATATGAGAGAAAATTGTTTGTGATATGAAACTTCAACAATATTTTACAAAAACCATTAATAATATTTCGGGATCATCCAGGGCTCTAGTCAAACATGGTTGCCTTACTGTTACGAAAATACCGCTAACTTCACATTACATACATATATATGGCCTAATAAAACTGAAATATTAAAGTACTAAATGTCCTCCTCATCACCAGAGGAGATGTCGATGATGTCATTGTTGGTGCCTCCTACGCCTTCTCCGAAACCTGATGCCTCTGCATCATCGGAGGATCCTCCTCCCTCTCGAGATCCCGATGCCTCTAGAGGCCCAACCGGTGGGCCTGGAACATGTGTGTGTTTTAGGGTTTACAAAGTGGGCCTAGGGTTTACAAAAGTGGGCCGACTGGAGGCCTAGCCGGTGGGCCTGGACCCAGTCAGCGCTATAGTGGCTCCCATCCATGCTACAGTGCCAACTGCCAGACCTTTAGAGGTCAGCCGACAATGCTGTGCTCAGCCGCCAGCTTTGCCCCGCTCAGTGCGGTTGCCGTGTAGCGCCATCTGGGTGGCACGCCAGCCTATCTGTTGACGAAAGGATCTAGAGGCATGCTCTGTGGGGGCATCACACCCTCCGTATCCTTGCCAACAAATCTGAGGAGACCGGGTGGAGCTTCCCACCAGGCATGCTCTTCTGATTACCCGGCTAGACGGGTCAGTCAGGATAGTTTGGTGCTGGTCCGGGTGGAGAGTTCCAACCGGCTGTGGCCTCCCTATCTTGCAGCCATCCGACTTGACTCTTCTAGAGCCGACCTGATCATCCTGGCTTATCCCACCCAGGGGTCATCCTGCCGACACTAGTCCCCGAGCGCATTGGGACTTCACCCTGTGGGGAAGTTCTTGCACTCTTTTGATCGAGTTGGAGTAGTTCTTGATTTAGTTGGTTGTGGCTTGTGATTATTGTTTTTGTTGCTTCTCGGCTAGATTAAACCGGCTACGGAGTTCGGTGGCCACCCACTGGGTGAAAATGGCGATGGAAGCAGCCTGTGGGCGCAGCCGGCGCACGGGAGATGAAAAGCTGGCCCGCTGAGGTCAGCGCTTACGCCAGCCATGACCAACGGTTCTGATGCATGTGTCATATCATTATTTCCCTTGGGTAACTACCCACGTGTTCTGTCACTGCAGTTTCTCGCCAACCGCATGCGCATGCCTTGTTAACTCCTCCAGGATCTTCGGTGCAGATTTCCACTAGCGTATATGATCAAGAGCCGAGCCGTCGTGGGGGAGGGGAGAAGTTACCTACCACGTGCCCGGAGGAGGAGCGGAGGCGATGTGTCTAGGCCGTGGCGATAAATAGGGGCCTGGGGGTTGAGGTTTTCCCCTCCTTGCTCTTTCTTCTTCCCCACGCCTCTACTTTTCTACTGCGCTTCTTCTCTCTCTTGCATCGCCAGTAAAAGGTTATCGGTGCCGCCACAACCTCGCACGACTATGGGTCCCCGAGTTTCTATCACGGCGCCCCCGGCGGGCATGTTGCCTAAGCAGCACGGTGGATGGTGCCGCTCGTTCGTCACGACGGAGCTCATCCGGAAGTATCAGCGCAGCCGACTCTTGCCGCCGGAGAGCTTTTCCTCGTGTGAGTCATGTTGGAGGGGGAGCGGGTCCCTAACCCCAAGGTCAGCGAGCGCACTGTCTTCCTGGCGCACTTCTCTCGCGGGTTTGGCCTGCCCATGAGCACATTTCTCTCGCGGGTTTGATCTGCACCTTCATCACCTCGGAGCGAACGCCATGGCACAACTCCCGCACCACATCGCGTGCTGCGAGTCCTACCTCGGCATGCGTCCGTATGTGGGGAACTTCTTGAAGTTCTTTAACTTCTAGGCGCAGACGGTTCAGCAGGGCAGCCCACTGGTGGACGCCGGCTGCTGCGCCATCTACCCATGTGGATCCTCGCCGGTGCCACAGTTTTACCTCCGCGACACCGTCAAGCTGTGGCAGCGCTCGTACTTCTACATGCGCAATGCCATGGAGGTCGACTGGATCCGGCTGCCAGAGTTCGCCAACATTGACTCTAGCCGGTGAACCTGGAAGGTGGTGGGCTAGGGGGGCCAAGCGGATTTGTACCGGATGGCGGTGCGGGTGAAGGTGCTGGTGAGCCAGCACAATCGCATTGCCCAGGACATCATGTTGTCCTGGATGTAGCGCCGGGTGCTCCCGCTGCAGCACCGCTCGAACAAAATGTGCCACTTGTCAGGGTCGATGGACCCAACCGGGACCTCTCGGCTGGACGTCCCGTATGAGGCCCTTCGAGACTGGCTCGCCATGATCTTGAAGGAGGAGTTGGAGCAGCCCTGGAGCTACTCCTTTCCTCCGTACCACTGGAGCCATCTCCCTCTACGGCAAGCTTGTTGTTGCGCCAACTGGATTTTTCCTGAACAGTTGCTTCTCGCTTCCTATTTGCCCCTTTTTAATATATGTTTATGGTGCAACCAGATGAAGGCGAGATGGGCGACGACGAGCTCCCCAGCTTCTCTGCCCACCGCCCACTGCAGAAGTATCTGGCTATCAAGCCGAAGCTCTTCCCCACCCGGAGCGACGATCGGCAGTCGGATCCACTTGGTAGGGTCTTCTATTTTTGTTTGTAGGCTGGCTAGTTTGTTCCACCCGGATTCTGACATTGGTTTTTGTGATGTAGCCATGTGTGGCGATGACGGTTCTCCTCCTGCCCCTACCGCTACGACAAAGTCCAAGGGGAAGCGGGCGTCGTCCAGCGCTACTCCAGCTGGTGGTGGTGGGAAGAAACAACATCGGGCAAGGCAGGCGGCGACCATGCTGACGGTGGCCAAGTATGTGCACAGTCGACCTTCTGGGTATTTTCCTCTGTAAGTTGTTCCTTCCCTGAGTTTTACTTGCCCTTGTAGCGAGCCAATGTCGCTTGAAGGCTCTGGCTCCACCGCGGTTACCGCCACTCCGGCTGCGCCGACCGAGCCGCGGCATTGGCTGAGCTTGCTGTGGCTGCGTTGGTCGAGCCTCCGGTGGCCGCGTCGGCTGTGTCCATGCAGATCGCGCCAACTGTAGCCCCGTTGGCTGCGCCGGTCGCCCCTCCGTTGGCTTAGGCAGCGTTGCTGCACCTCTCCCCCACCGCCTCCTCGATCGCTCAGATCCTTGCGGGCGGGAGCCGCGCTACCACTCCTCCGCCTTAGCCATCTGAGGGTGTGAATATGGATTGGAGCTCTACTCTAGCGGATGCGGCCGTTGGTCGGGGCAGGGAGCTGGAGGGTGAAGTGGCGCCTGGTGCGAGTGCGTAGGCGGGAGGCTCTGGCTCCGGGACCACGGCTGTAGGGGCCAAGCTGGTGGTGAGGGAGGCGACGCGAGCTGCTGCTACCGTCACAGACGACGAGGAGGTGCTGGTGACCAGGTTCAAACCTGCTTCGACTGTGCTGATGCCGGATGCGATCCTTGCCCAGCTCTCTGGCCAGGCGCACATCACCCGCGTCCAGGTGCAGCGCCTGGTGGAGGTGTTGGAGCTAGGGCTCGGCGACGCCAGGCAGTTGAATGTTTCCTTGGAGGTATGTTTTTCTCCGAGCATGCATTATGCAGTTCAAGCGGTTTGCTCTTTTTTACCTTTTTTCACTCCTATCATTATGCAGAAAGCTTTTCTGGAGATGGCAAAGAATACTCAGGAGCTGGGGCATAATATTTCTCGCTCCGACATGTCTTTGCAATTGCGCTAATTTTCGCGGTTTTTGCTAACCGTCGGGTATCATCCTGCAGCCATGATAGTGGACAAGGAGAAGGAAGTGGTCCGGCTGAAGGCTGAGGTGCTCCGGCAGTAGGAGTCCAACCAGACGTGCCAGGGTCAAATTAACAAACTAGTGGCACTGGAGGACAAGCTGGAAACCTCGACCGAGAAGACCAAGAAGAATGCGGAGATTCCTGCCCAAGCCTTCAAGAATCTGGAATAGTTGTTCAAGTAGTAGGAGGAGCAGCTGCGTGTGAGCCGGTCCCGCAAGAAGGAGGCATGTGCCAAGCTTGTGTGTGTTGTCGAGGTGGTTGTTTGTAAGTTTTCTTTCCTTTGGCGTTATTTTCTCCCTTTGTTGTAGGTGGTTGGTAACATGTTAGTTCGGCCGGCTGCAGCCCTCTACCCTTAGGTGATCGACCAGGCTCTTGCTCGCATGCCCACTGAGAAGGCTGGGTGTGACCTACAGGCTGAAGATCTTGTCGGCGTGCTTGGTGAGGAGGGCATCCAGATGTGCCAAGCCTGTATTGAGCTCTTCGAGTACCACTGGTCCTTTAATGAGGTTCCCGGGACCATCACGGGGTTGGCCACTGAGCTGGAGAGAGTTGTCGACAACATCGACTCAGGGCTGGAATGGGCTGAACGTGGAGGTTCGGAGAAGTCTCTTGGCTTGCTCAAGTCCTGGTATCCGGTTGTGCAGCTGGAGGCCCTCTGACGTGGCTTTTGTGAGGGAACTAGCTATGATGGCCTCCGCCAAGAGCTTCCTAAGATCTGCTCCTGCGCCGTCAAGTTTTCGAGCCACGTGCAGCTGGATCGGGACTACAGCAACCCAGAGGACACGGAGTCCATCCGGGGGGTTGTCGATGACGGTGCTGAAACCAATGCTCCTCCTCTGACTATAGACCCGACGGTCACCGATACCGCCTCCAGCAGTGGGACCGTTGATGGGATATGCCAAAGGAGGTATGCTCAGCAGTAGGTTTCGAGTGGGCCGGAAGGCCCACGAGTACGCCTGGAGGACAGCGACTGGACTTTGAGGAAAGAAGAAGCCCATCGACTGGAAGCCCAGGAGCGTAACAGAAGCCCAGTCGAATTAGGTCAAAAGCCCCCGGATCCTTATCTCGTTCGGGGACAGCTTGTAAACCTTGGGAGGTGCTTCATATATAACCTCCCTAGGGTATCGTAGAGACTTACATTCCATCATACACCCCCTCAAGCGACTCGCTGCCCAGCCGCCAAGCTCGCCACCCCTGTAACTCGCTCTCTCATAATCTAATCTAGCAGGAGTAGGTCTTTACCCTCCGGGGGGCCGAACCTGGGTAAACCCTTGTGCATCTGCCCCCATCTCGCACCGCAGATGGCCGCCAACTCTTCCTCACGAAACTCTCAATCACTGCCTATGGTAGCGACTGCCGTGGCCATTTCCACGATAGTGGCACCCACCGTGGGGCATAGCGGGACTGGCCAGAGTTCCGCGGCGAGACCCTACTCGCCGATCGAGCGGCCGTTTGCCACCGACCGCATGATCGCCTTCAGCGGGATCTTGCAGATCCTGCCCAATAGCTACATCCCGGTGTCACGCCCGGTCACACACGCCGCGGTGATGCCGGTCGGCTCCATCAACCTCTTTGTCGGCTTTACCAGCACAGTCGACCCAGCCGCGATGATGATCGTCAGCGGATCGCCTCCACACCGCGATCTGCTTACGGAGGAGCAGGTCCGCTCCATTAGGGGCCTCGTCACCGAGTATGACTCGGCCGCTAGCGACGCGGTCGAGACCAACGTCGCCACCAACGACGACGCCCTAAATGACGACGCCGACTCCGCGACCCCTGCATCGGCCAACGGATCCATCACCGCCGCGTCACGGGAGGACTCCATCACGCGAGTCTCCAACCCTGAGGATTTCGAGGATCCCTCCATCCTGAGGATTTTCGCGCCAGATCCAATCGCTTCAACGCGATCTAGATGGCGGGTAGCACGGCCGCCCTGCCAGATCCGTTCTCCACGCCGATTCCGCCAACTGCGACGGCCACGGAGGTGGAACAAGCCTGCCTGCGGCTCCAGGAGGCGCAACGCAACGAACTTGCCGAGCGCGAGAAATACCGCCTCGAACAGGAGACGGCAAATGAGCTGTCACTTTATCACCAGCGCCGCATCAGGACCCGCCTGAACCCCGATGTTCAGGGCCGCATCCTGAACTTCAACGACGAGGGCGACCCCACACGTGCCGCCGAGCGTGAACACGGCGAGAACGCGCCGCCAGGAGGAGGCAACCCCGCGAGACCACCACCTGGAGCACCGGCGAATGGGGCCCCTCCACCACCCATGGGTCGTGCGCCCCCACCAGACCAACCACGGATCATCATCTCGCCTCAAGCCCGGGACGCCAACGGGCTACCACTGTACTCCACCCCGATGGACAACGTCGTCACGGCCGATGCCGCGATCGCCAACCTCGATGTCCGAGGCGACGGCGTGCTACAGATCCAGTACGCCAAGGCCCTACTCGTCAGGGCCGTCGAGCAACAAGCCGCGGGAGTCGACCCGCGGGGGCGGATGTATTCCTGCTCGTCAGCAAGCAGGGCAGCATCAAGCGGCCACCCCACCGTGGCCAACGCAATAGTTTGCCCACCACCCCAACCCCTGGCAAACCAACCGCGGGCCGCCAAACCCGCGTTGTCGACCAACGAGCCGCGACCTGCGAACAACACCGTTGCCGCAAATGGGCAACCACTCGACGCCCGAAGACACATCATCAACAATCAGGCGTGGCGGTCGCGCCAACCCTACGACCTGCGACACACCCTCACCAACCGCGGCGACCCAGAGCCAAGAGGCTCGCTCAGCCGAGTCGAGCCACAATGCTTTGGACCCATGATACGCGGGGAAAAATACCCCGCCAACTTCAAGGCCCCCAAGGAGATCGAGAAATACGACCCGACGTACGACCCCGCCGTTTGGCTGGACACATATCTCATGGAAATGGGGATCGCAGGCCACACCGACCTGCTTGCCGCTTGCTACCTCCCCCTGATGATGGAGGGTGCGACCCGACAATGGATCAACACGCTACCTGCCGACAGCATCGACTCCTGGGAAGAAATGCGGGACGCCTTCGTCAGGCACTTCGAGGGCTCCTACACCCGCGCCACCACCATCGAGGACCTGGAGCTATGCATCCAGGGACAACGCGAGTCGACCCACCGGTGGATCCAAAGGTGGCAAGAGCTGTGGATAAACGCCTCCGGCATCCACCCAGACACGGCGATACATTGCTTCAAGAACGCGTGCCGGTACGAACCTCTGGTCGCCAAGATCAAGAGGGTCTACCGGACGCTCGATAACATCCCCGACCTCCTCGAGATCGCCAAGCGCTACGCGGAGGAAGACCCCAACCAAGACTCCGATGACGAGTCGGGAGGAAGACGGCGCACTAGCATCCACGACAACGGGCGCCCCTACGCGACATGCGCTACAACAACACCCGCATCACCGGCAAGCGCCGGATCGACGGGCGTGTCGACTTCGTCGCCAATGCCGGCTACGGCCAATGCGATTCCAAGAACTACCGCCGCGACGGAGGAAACTACCGCGATAGCAGGAACTACCGCGCCAACAACACGACGAGGCCGAAATTTGACCCCGCCGCCCTACTCAATCAGCCCTGCATCTACCATAGCAGGGAGGGAAAACCCGCCACCCACACCACCACCGATTGCCACTCTCTCAAAGAGATCGAGAAGGCGAGACGTGCAAGGGAAGACCCCAACAACAACCAACCGCGGGACAATGGGAACGGCGGCGGCTTCGGAACAGCCGTCAGGTTGCTACCCACCTTCACTGGGCTCGGCACCAAGCGTGAGAAGAAAGTACTCGCCCGCGCGGTCACCGTCAATGCGGTGACGTAGGTCGATATCCCCCGCTTCCTAAACTGGTCCGAGTAGAGCATCACCTGGAGTCGCCAAGACCACGCGCCAAGAATTGAATATCCAGGGCGAGTCGCCCTGGTGGTCAGGCCAAAGGTGGGCGACTACTGGCTTCCCAAGACGGTGATGGACGGTGGGAGCTTCATCAACATCCTGTACCTCGACACATTCAAAAGGCTCTAGCTCCCAGAAACAGGCATCGAGCCAACACTGATGACCTTCCATGGCATCGTCCCCGGTCGGAAGGCGTACCCGATCGGGAAGGTTACACTGCCAGTCACCTTTGGCACCCCGACAAACTACCGCATGGAGAGAATCGTCTTCGAGCTGGTAAACTTCCACAGCCCCTACCACTGCGTCCTGGGCCGCTAGGCATTCGCAAAGTTCATGGTGACCCCACACTATGCCTACAATACGATGAAGCTCCCCGGGCCGAGCGGCATCATCACCGTCCACGGCGACCCCGATATGGCCGTGGAATGTGAGGAAAAGGGCACCGAACTTGCCGACGCCATCATTGCCACAGAGACTGACCACGCGGAGGAGCTCGCGAAATACGCGGGCAACATCAACAAGGACAACCCCACCATCTTGAAGAAACCGATCGCCGCGATCTCCGCGTTCGAGGCGACCACGCACACCCGCACCGTCCAGCTCGTCCCAGGCGACTCTAGCTAGACGGTCACCATCGGGGCGCACATGAGCCCCGCATAGGAAAGCGCGCTCATCGGGTTCCTCCGTGAGAACCGCGACATCTTCGCATGGAAGCCATCTGACATGCCAGGTGTCCCGAGGGAACTCGCTGAGCACAAACTGAATGCCGACCCCAAAGTACGACCTCTAAAACAGTTGCTACGGCCCTTCAATGAAGAGCGCCGTCGAGCAATCGCCGAGGAAGTCCAGCGCCTGCTAGCCGCAGGCTTCATCCGGCCAATTAAGTACTCCAAGTGGCTGGCAAACCTAGTCCTGGTTCTCAAAAAGAACAACACCTGGAGAATGTGTATAGACTACACCAACCTCAACAGCGCCTGCCCGAAGGAGGAGTTCGTCCTACCGCGCATCGATCAGATCATCGACTCGACCGCGGGATCAGAGTCGCTGTGTTTTCTCAACGCTTACTCTGGCTACAACTAGATCAAGATGGCGGTCGAAGACGAGGAGAAGACGGTGTTCATCACCCCATTCGGCGCATTCTGCTACATGGCCATGACATTTGGCCTCAAGAACGCATGCGCCACATGCCAGAGGTGCATGCAGGAGTGTCTAGCGAGCCAAATTGGCCGCAAAATTCACGTCTACATCGACGACGTCGTGGTAAAATCCACCCGCCAGGACGATCTGCTAGCCGACCTAGCAAAAACCTTCACAAATCTGCGGAGGTACAACATCAAGCTGAACCCCGAAAAATGCACCTTCGGCGTACCCACCAGACAACTTCTGGGGTACGTAGTCTCCAAGCGAGGCATTGAGGCCAACCCCACCAAGATCGACACCATCGCGCGACTCAGGAAACCCGAGTGCCTGCGCGACGTCCAAAAGTTGGCAGGGCGAGTCACGGCTCTCAGTCGCTTCATCCCCCGGCTAGGCGAGAAGGCAATGCCCCTATACCGCCTGATGCGCAAGAACCCAACGTTCCAATGGGACGCAGAGGCCGACAACACACTGAAAGCACTCAAAGAAGTGCTACTCGCGACACCACTACTCGCTGCGCCACTCGACAGAGAGCCAATGCTCATCTACGTCGCGGCCTCAAATCGGGTCGTCAGCGCCGTGATGGTAGTCGAACGACCAGAAGAGGGCAAGCAGCGCCCCATACAGCGCCCAGTATACTACATCAGCGAAGTCTTAACAGACTCACGACAGCGCTACCCGCAATACCAAAAACTGGTGTACGCGGTATTCCGAGCACAACGGCGACTCCCGCACTACTTCCAGGAGCACCCAATCACGGTGGTATCCTCCGCGCCCCTGCAAGACATCATACGCAATCGCGATGCGACTGGGCGAGTCGCCAAGTGGGCCGTCGAGATCGGCATCCACAACATCAAATACGAGCCCCGAAAAGCGATCAAGTCGCAAGCCCTGGCCGATTTCCTAGCCGACTGGGAAGAGGCACGACAGCCAGAGAAGCTCCCATACCTTCACTACTGGTCGCTCCACTTCGACGACTCCAAGAACGCCGACGGCGCGGGGGCTGGGGTCATACTGACCTTCCCCAAAGGAGACAAGCTCCACTACGTGCTCCACCTCAACTTCAAACCCTGCACCAACAACATGGCGAAATACGAGGACCTCCTCCACGGTATGAGAGCAGCCAAGGAGATGAACATCAATCGCCTGAGATGCTACGGCGACTCCGACCTAGTCGCCGGCCAAGTGGCCGGGACATGCGATGCTGTTTCCCCAACAATGATAGCATACCGCCAGGCCATTGACCTGTTGGGAGGACACTTCGACGGCTATTCCGTCGAGTGGATCGACAGGCGTAAAAACGAGGAGGCAGACGCCCTTTCCTGCATCGGATCGGCTCGACAGGCACCACCAGTAGGCGTCTTCCTCGACATCATCCACAAGCCCTCCATCAGCCCACCGAAGGAGATCGACGTCAGGATCCCACTACAACCAGAACCGGCCTTAGTCGCCATGGTTGTGGAACCTAGCGACTGGACAGCGCCATACGTCGCCTTCCTAGAACACAAACTGCTACTGAGAAACGAGACAGAGGCGCGAATGATCATGCGCCGCTGCAAATCCTTCGTCATCATCAACGGCGAGCTCCACAAGCGCAGCGTGACCGGCGTGTTCCAGCGGTGCGTACAGCCAGAGGAAGGCCGCAAGATCCTCCAGGACATTCACGCCGGCGACTGCGGCCATCACGCCGGTGCCAAGTCGCTAGTCGCCAAGGCCATGCGGCACGGTTTCTACTGGCCCACCGCACACACCGACGCCACCGACATCGTCCAAAGATGCGTCGGATGCCAGAAGTACGCCAACCAGACGCACCTTCCTGGTTCGGCGCTAAAGACAATCCCCATCACGTGGCCATTCGTCGTATGGGGAATGGACATGGTCGGCCTGTTCAAGAAGGCCCCATCTGGCTTCACTCACCTCCTGGTTGCAGTCGACAAGTTCACCAAATGGGTGGAAGCCAAGCCAATCAAGAAGTGTGACGGCAAGATGGCCACCAAGTTCCTCCACAAACTCATTTACCGGTACGGCTACCCACACAGCATCATCACAGACAACGGCACCAACTTCGCCAAGGGAGCCATGTTGGAATTCTGTGAGGAGCACGGCATACGACTCGACCTCGCATCAGTCGCCCACCCAGAGTGAAATGGCCAAGCAGAGCGTGCCAACCAGAGCGTCCTCCACGGTCTCAAACCGCGACTACAGATGCCCCTCGAGCGCACCCCAGGATGTTGGGTCGACGAGCTCCCCTCTGTGATATGGGGGATCCGCACCTCTGTCAACCGATCAACCGGGTTCACGCCTTTCTTCATGGTGTATGGCGTCGAGGCCGTAATGCCAACAGACCTGGAGCACGACTCCCCTCGAGTCGCCAACTACGTCGAGACGGCCAATGAAACCGCCCGCCAAGATAGCATCGATCAACTTGACGAAGCACGCGACCTGGCTCGCTCCCGCACCGCCATATACCAGCAAGGACTTCGCCGTTATCACAGCCGTCGAGTGCGAACTCGCACCTTCCAGGAAGGCGACCTGGTCCTACGATTGGCCCAGGACAAGAAGGGCATGCACAAGCTCTCCCCTCCAAGGGAGGGGCCATTCGCCATAGGCCGAGTCCTTGGCAACGACGCCTACTACCTCATTGACATACGGAGTGATGGCCAGTTGGAAGTCGAGAGGCCATGGAATGTCAACCTCCTCCAGAAGTTCTACACCTAGAACCACGCAATGTATTATGTCAGAATATATAAATGAAATTCATTCGGATCGCACAAATTGTGCCCACTCGCCATATTCTTGTGCCACTCGCACTCGTAAACGCAAGCAATACGCCATTCACGGAAGTCAACCTCTGGTCGAGCGACTGGCACGGCAAAGTAGTGCGGCACAAGGGCACCAGAAGTATTTGGGCCTTGTGTTGTCCACGAAAAACGCCAACCCGGAGCCGCCATTGGAGTCGCCTAGCCCGACTGGCCCACCGGGCCAAAACGTCCGATACACACTTCCCACAGCGACCTGTCCCCCCCACCCTCGAGCAAAGCGACTTGAACGGTTAAGTACCACGCACGGGGACTCCACAAAACGGGAACCCCACGCGGCTCGGGAACACACCTAATAAGAGAGCTGCCTAGGGCTCGCCAAGCGGCTGGCTCTTCGGGCCAGGGGAGGAGACGCGTTACAAACAACGCATTCACAACCTACAACAGGATCACGACCAATACGGTCTAGCATAATGCTCGGGGACTCGTTCACAAACGAACCCCACTCGCGCTCGAGGACTCGCCGCTCAGGAGATGCGAGGGATAAAAACAAACGCGAAAACAAATCAAAAACGTAAAAATACACAATCGAGTTATACCCCATTAAAGGGCGGACGCGCTCGGGGACTCGCTCAAAATTGTTGAACAAAACACTCCCTTAATCATAACACAAGTCGACCAAGTCCCTGCAACATGGATTACAAAAACATCATACAATGTTCGCCACTTGGCATCTATTACAACTATTACATTTGCTTACTCCACAGGCCCTGACGAAGAAGAAGCGCCACCACCCTTGACGCGCACAAAGGGCCGCCACGGGTTCGCCGGGTACGAGGTCAGCGAATTTGCCAACGACGACCGGAAGGGCTGCTCCGACTTCATGTCGCGGTGCTCCGGCTCGGGGTCGCCAGGTGCCAGCACCGTCTCTTGGTACGGCAGAAGATCCCCCATCGCCAAGACACGGTCGGCATAAGGAGTGGCCTTTGCAGTCAGCTTCAGCACCTCCGACATCTCCACAGTGCCGGTCGCCGAAGGATAGCCACTCGTGACGTCGTCCAGATCGAAGTCATCCGGGAAGTGCGCGAGGCCTAAGCTTAATGTTGTGGCAGCCCCGCGCATGAACGCGGAGCGCGTCATCCACTCCACAATTGCGGGCACCTCCTCCAGATAGCGCCACACCTCCGTGAGCCCCCAGGGATGACTTCGGTGGGAGACATGCCCTGGAGAGCCGCCTAGACACACAACGCCGAGGCCATGGCAGCATTCACCACGGCAGTCACGCACTGCGAAGCGGTATACGTCTGCACCACCGGGTCACTTTGGCCTACCACAGCTGGAATGTCAGATGTCAGTGAAACAACGGAACCCCCAAAAGCGGAGAACCGACAAAAGGATAAGGCAAATGACAGAAACTCACCAAGAAGCTTGGGGCAATTCTGCTTGACGTGCTTCTCCAAAGCGGCTTGGTCGTTATGCAGCCCCACGACGGTAGCCTTCGCACGCTCTTCTGAAGAAATTCAGGCCGCCTTAGCATCCTCCAACTCCTTGACTAGGGAGGCCACTCGCTCATTCGCCGCGTCCAGTTCGGTGAGTGGGACATACCCCTCACGGGCCTTGGAGACCTCATCCGGGAAACCATCTGCAAGTGGAGATGTCAGAGTATTGCACAAAACCAGCTCATAACAAGCAAAGAAAAACAATGTCAAACACTCACCGATCCTCTCCTGAAGCCGCCGGTTCACCTCTTGCGCCTCGCGCAAATCACGCTCCAGGCGCTCTCACGCAGCCTGCCGATCAGTTGACTCCCGCTGTAACCCCTGCAAAACAACGAGACCAGCTAAGCATTGGGAGGAAAAGAAAGACCAGTTCCCAGCCGCTAAAATTCAGCGACCAGGAACTCGGGGACTGGAGAAGGAAGAAAAAATTAAGACCAGTTCCCAGCCGCTGAAATTCAGCGACTAGGAACTCGGGGACTGGAGAATACAGGAAAACAAAGACCAGTTCCTAGCCGCTGAAATTCAGCGACTAGGAACTCGGGGATTGGAGAATACAGGAAAACACAGACAATTCCTAGCCGCTGAAATTCAGCGACTAGGAACTCGGGGACTGAACGTACCTGAATTGCAGCGCCGAGCATCTTGTGAAGTTCAGCAGCGTCAGTCGACGGGACGGTGAAGGAGGTGCGCCCGCGGCGGGCCTCAATCTCCGCGTCCACGATCTCCGGGAACTGCGGAGATTGCGCATCCGCACCGCCTAGAAACCCCCTTTCCATAAAGCGAGGGTACGTTGCCGACGCCCTGGCAGGGGCGCTAGCTGCCGGGACCGGCACCTCCGGCGCGGACGCAGCTGGTGCTGGTTCTGATCCCGTCGCCGCCCCCTCTTCGACGAGCGGCGCATCAGCTGGCTCCGTGGCTCTTCCCCCGGTCACGGCGTCATCAGCGCCCTCCTTCTGTTTCTTCGCGACTTCAGCAGACGCGACATCCTCGGAGGCCTTCCTCTTCTTGGGCAGATCACCCTCCCCCGCGACAGTGGCCGGGGGAATCTTGGCAACCGAAGGGCGACCAATCTTCTTAGCCCCCGACCTGCACAAGCCGTTCTAATCAGCACAACCACAACACGAAAGAAGCAAAGCAAATTGGGACAAGGAAATGTAACTTACTTGGCGACTGGAAGAACGCGAAGCCCGGTACTGATATGGGCAGGCTTGTCCAACTCGGGACCCAACTTGCGACTCAGCCCCCACTCGAATACGTCCGAAGCCCATGCAATCGAGGGCTTCCTTGACGACGAAGCCGCAGTCGCCGGGATCTCCGGCTCTGACGCCGCTGCCTTCGACGACAGTGGCGACTTGGGCGGTACTATGTCGGTCGCTTCTTGGCTTGGGACCCCCAAGGTCGACAGTGCGATCGAAGCCAGGGGCGCCTCTACCACCACTTCCGCATCCTCGCCCTCCAACCCCTTCGTCGGGATTGCGGCCCTCGGGACCTTGCACGAGACTTCAGGAGACCCTTCGCCGTCGGAGTCGTCGTCCGACCCGAACACCACTGACGACCTGACCGGTGATACGGGCCTTTTTGCCGGCGACTTGGGCCGGCGTGGGGGCTTCGATGGCATGGCGGTGCATCGGGACGTCTGCTCCTGGGCGACCTCGTCGCCTTATTCGAACTCGTCCAAGCTGCGGCTCGCTTCGACCTCTCGCTGTGTCTGCATTCGGGTCTTGCGGGCCACAGGAGCTGGGGGAGCGACCTCTTCTTCTTCCCCGTCGCTATCGGAAGGATCCCCCTAGGAATCTTCCTCCAGTTCCTGGGGAACTTCTTCATCGAGCGGAGGGAGCCAACCCTCCAATACCTGAAAAAGCTGAGAACCACTGTGAGTCAGAACACGCCAAGCGAAAAGAATGAAATTGTACTACGAACGAAGCGATTGGAAAGAAGACTTACTGTAGGGGCTTCGTTCTTCATAGGAGTATACGGGGCGACTCCGACGGCCGCACCCATGAACTCCGCGTCGGTGATCTTCTTCAGGGCGGCCTTGTAATCTTCGGCCTCCCACGACTCCTTGCTGGTGCGAGATGGATTGAGCTTCCCGCTGTACTCGTACATCCAGTGTGGACGAGCCGCCAGTGGAACCAGGCGTCGCCCGAGCCAGCAATTGTAGAGGTTGATCGGAATCAACCCCTGGTCCTTCAGCTTCTGGATCTGATCCATCATTTCCGTGACGGCCATCCGCTGATCTTCAGGGGCTTCTTTGGCACCAGTCGGCAGGGCTCGCTCCTCTCGGCGGTGAATTCAGGAAGGGAGACCTCGCCGGAGGGAGTAGCTTCCTTGACGTAGAACCAGCTTTTCTTCCACTTGCTGGCGGCCTTCTTCGGCAGGAGGAGCTTGACGAAGTTGGCCTTCGGCTTCAACTGGAAGGTGACCCCGCCTACGGCCAGAATCAAGCCGCTGGACGCCTCACGCCCGATGCGGCCGTGGAAGAGCTCCAGCCATAGCGGGAAGTATGGCCTGCAGCCGAGGTAGCACTTGCAGAAGGCGACGAAGATCGCCAGCTGCTCGATGCTATGCGAACCAAGATCTGAGGGCTTGATCGCGTAGTACGCGCAGAAGCGGCGGAAGAAGAGCGAAGTGGGGAACCCTAAGCCCCTCTCGAGATGGCTGGTGAAGCAGATGAACTCGCCGGGCCACGGTTTCGGCTCGGTCTCGGAAGAGGGGGGAACTCACCAATTCCCCTTGCGGAGCACCCCGGCGTCCTCGAAGGATTTCAGCTGGGCTGTGGTGCACTTGGATTTTCCCCACGAGCCTTTTGGAGGCAACATTGAGTGAAAAGTGGAATCGCGCGACACGAGGAGAATATGCCGGGAAGGAGCAGAAAGGAAGAGCAAATGAGGAAGGACGAAGAATGCGAAGCAGGATCGTGAAGCTGATCTATCACTCCCCTTATATGGGAAAAGTCACCTGCCAAAATCGGGATAGCCATTACCCATGGTAATTGCGCCATAGTTACCGTTGGAAATTCCAACGGATAGTTTGACTAAGGTTGACGGTCCCACTCCTGTGGTCCACTCGCCACCCGCCAATCTCTCTTCTCACCAAATGACGACTGGGCAGCAATGATGTTCAGTAAAGTGACGAGTGGAGCTGTGGAGAAATTCTCCTCGGCATTAATAGAGTCCATCGCCGATTCGACTGGACGCCTAAATTGGGCTTGCCTACTCCAAGCACCAAAGGACGCCTGCGCCTGCATCAACGATGGCCTCGGTGACTACTGATGGGGATATGCCAAAGGGGGTATGCTCAGCAGTAGGTTTCGAGTGGGCCGGAAGGCCCACGAGTACATCTGGAGGACAACAACTGGACTCTGAGGAAAGAAGAAGCCCATCGACTGGCGACTGGAAGCCCAGGAGCGTAACAGGCCAGTCGGATTAGGTCAAAAGCCCCCGGATCCTTATTCGTTCGGGGACAGCTTGTAAACCCTGGGAAGTGCTTCATATATAAACCTCCCTAGGGTATCGTAGAGACTTACGTTCCATCATACACCCCCTCAAGCGACTCGCTGCCCAGCCGCCGAGCTCGCCACCCCTGTAACTCGCTCTCTCATAATCTAATCTAGCAGGAGTAGGTCTTTACCCTCCGGGGGGCCGAACCTGGGTAAACCCTTGTGCATCTGCCCCCATCTCGCACCGTAGATGGCCGCCAACTCTTCCTCACGAAACTCTCAATCGCTGCCTATGGCAGCGACTGCCGTGGCCATTTCCACGACAACCGTGCCTACCACCATCGAGCCTTCTCCTTAGCCGTAAATTTGGATCCCCGGTATGCCAGGTGTAGCTGTATAAACCTTGCCCTTCCTTGCCATGGTACTTGAACAATTTGTGTTTTGATGAAAATGGTGGAACCTTCATCTTTCATATGCATGATATTTGCCTTT
Organism: Avena eriantha; assembly: GCA_910589775.1. Lineage (NCBI taxonomy): Eukaryota > Viridiplantae > Streptophyta > Magnoliopsida > Poales > Poaceae > Avena > Avena eriantha. The sequence continues at coordinate 545,047,551 of OU342742.1, forward strand.
TACTTTTGGTGTTAAATTTTTTGATTTTCTGGATCTGCTTTTGTTTGAGTGGGGGCGCGGTTGGGTACCCACTAGGTGTAGTCCCCGAGTTTCAGGCCGACTCAGTCGGGCCCAAAGTTTATTTAGAGCTTTATCCCTTTTGTTCTTGCTGTTTTGGTGTCCAGCTGGTTCTCCACCCAGCTGGGCCACTCCATCTTCTAGTGGGGGCGCGGGAGCACACCCACTAGGTGTAGTCCGTGAGTTTCGGTTTGACTAACATAGTCAGTCGGGCCAAAACTTTGCTTGGAGATGGTTGTCCGCATCTAGCTCGGGTAGCCGATGTAGTTGTAGCTCGTGCAAAAAAGTTAACACAAGTGATAGGTTGTGCGTTAGATATGTACAACAGATGATGCATTTTTGTAATCATTCAGTGTAATGAAAGTATGTCGTCTCGCGTTTGGCTGTCAAATTTTTCTTTTTCTCATGAGCATTGGCCGTTGCGCTGTGTCCTTGCCGGCTAGCATCCGGGTTACGGTCTGCAGCCGGAACCGAAGGGGTATCTACTAAAGGTACTACATGATACTTCAGATTTCAGTTACCGGTGTTGGGTGAGCGAGCGCAATCAGAACATCCAAATGTTTGCCTTCCTCGCAGTTTTTCATGCATGGGTCCTCAGGCTCTTGCTCTTGCCGGGCTAGAAGCCAGGTTGTGGTCTGTGGCCAGAACCAAAGAGTGGGCCTTTGGCGCCATGTACAATACTTAGCCATTCAGAAATAGTAATAGTCTAGGCCAGCCAGCGAGTCCTCGGGAGAGACTGCCGGTGCTGGGGAAAATACGTTGCAACGAAAAATGCTGAAATATGACAATGGAGTCCTCGAGAATGTTTCGAGGCTCCGCGATTGTTCATTCATAATACATAAAAAGTGGGGGTACATACACTTATTCAAGTGAAAAATGGGCGAAGTAGATTTGCGTTCCAGGGACGCTCTCTCTCCTTGTCGGAGCGGCCCATCTTGTTCTTTGCCGGCTGTTGGGCGTCGATGAGGTAGTAGGAGTTGTTGTGCAACACTCATGATGTAGCCCGTCCTACGGTTGTGACCACATCAAGGTCTCCAACTTATGCCAAGTCATCACGGACTCCAAAGGTGAATCCGTTCCTCTATGCGAGCCCAATTCCTACCCTCTTGAATGGTATACTACTTCATACTCCATCCCATTATGATGATAGGTTCACACCGACAAGTACGGAGGCAAGGGAGGAAGCCCGGAGCACTAAGCCCGACAAGACGAAGGCTTGGAAGAGAAGACGGAAGAAGCAACAGCTAAAGCCCGGAGTCTCCAGCCCTCAAGCCTGGAGTCTCCGGCCTCCAACCCAGGATTCTCCGGCCAGGACTCCGCCCAAGACTTCAGACTCGCCCAGGAGCGTTCAGTACACCCCTTCAGGGACAAGACCGGAGAGTGACGTCGCCCGCGGAGTCTCGGGCTACACTCGAGTCTCTGGCCCTTCGACCCCGGAGTCTCTGGCCCTTCGCACTGGAGTCTCTGCCATAGGACTCCGGCCTAGACTCCGACCGCCTGCCTGCAAGTCTCTGCATGCCACCCCGGAGTCTACCTCAGAGGGAGTCATTGACCCCGGAGTCTCCGGCCCCTACACCCCGGAGTCTCTGGCCTAAGTGAATTGGCATGCGTGCCTTGAGCTGGGCCTTGGCCCATGTACCCCTCTAGTCTGCCCCAAACCCTAGTTTTATTACCTAAACTACCCCCTTGCTGTGTGGATGGCCTATATATAGTGCGCCCACCCCCTCATGTAACCCTAGGCATGATATTTGGAATTAGTGGACACCCTTGTGGATCTATCTAATTCTTGCCTCACGCTCCTTGATTAAGGAGCACCCAAATATCACAAACCTCGTTGGAGTTTGCATCGTGCCTCCCTCGTTGTACAAGGCCTAGGCATTGGAGTCCCTTTGCCTAGACGTCAAGATCTTACCGAGTCTCCCTACTCGCCATGCTAGTTTGAGAGAGTCCTCCGCTCGACGCCGATCCTAGGGATTGCGCCGGACCGATCACCACTGACATGATCTATTGGTGTCTATCATGGTTTTCCATGAGTGTGTTCATCGTGTTCTTCGTGCGTGAGTTTGTCATGTTCATCCTTCTCTCCTTCCCTTGCACTCCACCCTCGATTTGGAAGGGATTCGTGAAAGCTCGGGCCACCCTCGAGGTTGAACCTCAACAGCCCGGCTGATGATGAATGGTACCTCCCAAGGGGGAGATAACTTGTGCACCCCCTTGGTGTTTTGTACCAGCCGTAGCACCAGGTCGCCCTCTCGGAATGAGACGGGGCATATCCGGCTAGTGTGGTATCGGCGTAGGTTCTACTGGTAGATGGCAGATCTGGACAAGGCCAGCTCACGGGCTTCCTCAAGGAGGTTGATGCTGTCCTCGCGGGCCTCTTTGTCATCTTGCTCTGTGTATAGCAGTTTGCGAGGTGCGTCGAACTCGATGTTAGTTGGGAGGATCGTCACTACGCTGTAGACGAGGAATAATGGGGTGTATCCGGTTGAGCGATTGGGTGTGGTGCGTAGGCTCCATAGTACTACCGTCAACTCCTCTGTCTAGCATCCGGGGGACCTCATTAGTGGCTCGATCAGCCAGGGCTTGATTCCGGCTAGGACCAAGCCATTTGCTCTCTCGCACTGCCCATTTGATTGGGGGTGCACGGCGGATGCCAAGTCCAAGCGGATGCTTGATAGCTATGAGATTCGACACATTTTTTATGGTTTTTATTGATAGTTTTGTCCTGGATTTGATTGTTTTCTAGCTTTCCCTAACGCTAATACTTCGGTAGCAAATAAAACTTGGTTTTCAATGTGTGTTTCATGTTTTGAATGTTAACAGAAGGTTTTAACAAGAGACACAATATTCAGGCGAAAACAAGCAAGTCTCTTTTTGGAAGCAATCGAGGGAGGCATACCGAGGCTTTAACGAGTAACTATATGGTAGGAATATTTTTCAGGCTGTATAGCTATCGTCGCCTCCGTCTTGTCAAAAGGGACAACTTCCGTGAAGAGGCTAGAGGCGAAATCATAACACAACAGCCGCCATCCCATCAAGAAAGGAGAAAGAAGAGATCCTGAGAAGAAGGAGAAGACGTCCTTCATCTTGCTCCACGATATTCGACCTCCTAGGCATCGCCCCCCTCATAGCCATTACTTGTACTTGAGAGAGAGAGAGAGAGATCTTCACTTTGCAAGATTAGGGTTTGAGATTGTTTCTTCCTATCTTGAATTGTGTTGGATTACTTTTCTATTCTTATTGTGGAACTCCATGGTAATATCAAGAACTCCCTTTATTTAATTATATCGATGATGCTTTCTTCTCTCATGTGTGAGTAAGTTCCTTGGGCGTGGGAGATGTAAGGGATTGGTGAGATGTGATGTGCCTCCATATATTTTCCATTAGTTTGTGATTGATTTTAATTGCTATATTATGTGTGTTTGGTATCTATGGGATGCCTAATGCTTGTTGTCCAATGAAGGGCCCAGACAACTTGATGCTTTGTTCTACATAGATAGGATCTTGTTCGCTAGCAGACCAGTGACCCTCGAGTGACACGGGGATATCAATGGAAAACTAGTTGAATCGAGGATAAAGAGAAACCACTGTGCTTATTGCATTAGTACGATCCAAGGAGATTAATTGCTAAGCAACCTGAAGGATCTTAATCGTCTAGTGACTGACCATGGTTTTGGTAACAGGCTAGTAGGATTATTGAAGTTGGAATGAAATCTACCAAGAGGAGTTCCGGCTAATTATAGGTTTCTCGCCTACACATATACTTATAAGATTACAATTGTTAGGCTTATCATTCATCCACCTGGCATAGTCACTATCACCATGAACTGTATCTCCCTGTGCCTTTTTCTTCATCTCCACAAAACAACAATCAAAGGTACTGATGGTTTAACGACCAACTATATGGCGGAAATAAAAATTCCGGCCGTATAGTTCCGGTCGTATAGATATCGATGCTTATTTTAGAAAATTTATCTCGAGGATACAGACGGTTTAACGACCAACTATACGGCGAGATCATTATGATCCGGCCATATAGTTGCGTCCGTATAGTTGTGTTCTACATAAAGAAACCCTAATTGGCAGTGCCGCCGCAACTATACCGCAGGAACAACATATCTCGCCCGTATAGTTGCGGCCGTATAGTTTGGCGTGACCTCATAATAGTGCTGGGGCGGCTAGGTTTCTTCTCCCTACTCACTTTTTCTCTCATATTCTCTCTCCAAACCTCTCAAAACCCACCTAGAACTCTTGATTCTTTGCGGATTTCATTCGTTTGAGTGGGGGAATCAATAGATTGGTATGTTTCTGTTCCTATCCATGCTTTATTTTCAGATTTCCATGGTTGAAACTCTCACATTGATCTAGTGGATGAACTCAAGATTATTTTTCTTTTCCTCTTAATTTCTCATGTTAGATTAAATTTTTCCATGTAGACTCATTCGTATATCATGTAAAAACTATATGCCTAAGGTTTCATGGTGAAATTTTTCAGTGCATCAAGATGAAAAAAATTGGTAGCATTTTTTGCAAGGGCAAGCGCCAACGCGGCGAGAGTTCGGGGCACCCGGCCGTGCTCAACCCCAAGATGGCCATAGTTTCATCAAGTAGGATGATGCCCACACGTTGGGCCGATGATAGCTTTCTCGCTGCGGCAGGGTTGAGGGTGGACTTCGACCTCATGTGCAAATTCAAGACTTGTAGTACTCGCCTATGCAAGCCACAACACCTACGCCGAGCTCACCTATGAGTTCCTTGCCTCCTTCTACGATGACCACATGGAGAAAGGTAATGCATGCATGGTAAGCTTCACCATTAACCAACGGCAATATGAAATAACTTTTGATCAATTTTGCAATGCTTTTGGCTTCCCTCACGATGGGGAGTCAACTGTTACTAACCTATACAGCGTCACAAGTGGAGAAACTTGGGAGGTTGTTTCTGTTAATGGTGGCAGGGACTTCTACCAGAAGAAAATGTCCACCATTCAGAACCTAACAATTTGCTACTATGCCTTGTTCCTCGCCAACACACTGCTGGGAAGAGGAGATACCGGCTCCATGGCCAATGCGGACATGGCAATGATCACCAAGGCACTCTTCCCCAATGCACCGCAAAGCCCCAATCCCGGGGCTCTACTCATCCATCACTTCCGTCACCATAGCAACAAGACAAAAGGTGACATTCGCATTGGTGGATTGGTAACCCACCTTGCCCATGCATTAACATTGTATTACCTATGATGCAACCTGTTGATGGCTCCAAACTTATGGATGTCAAATATTTGACTGCTTGTGGTTTCCTCGGTGTTTACCGAGCTAACAGGAGGCTCCGAGCATTTCGGTTTGGTTATCTTGGTGATGCACAGGTTGAGAAGGTTTCGTTTCCCTGTCCCCAAGCCTTCTCGATTGTGGAGAAGGACACCTAGATCCTCACGAAGGATCAACTGGTGGACATCACGGCTGAACTCCAGCCTGATCAAGAGGAATATGAAGAAGGAGAGCAGCAGGATGAGGATGAGCAAGAGAAGGAGCAGGAGCAGGAATACAACCCAACTTGGGAGGGACATCAGCAGTAGTAGCAGGGGATCCTAGGACCCGTGGCCCAATCAGCCGCAGCAGGGGTTCAACTATGTCCCCCCTCAAGACTTTCAGCAACTCAACCAGCGCGTTAGGGAGATTGACCACACTCTATAAGGAGTGAATGAAGATGTGAGTGCCTTAACTCAAAACTTCAGTCACTTCATGACCACCTTCCCCAACTACTACCAGCAGTATCCGCACCATCCGCCGAATGACGACAACAATTGAGCCTGGCAATGGCCTAAGCTTGGGGAGGTTTGAAAACCTCCAAACCTTGCATTCATATTTTTATTTCTTCTTTTTATTTATTTTACTTCTTCAAGATTGCATGTTTACTTTCAGTTTGCATTGCTAAACAAAAAATGCATAAAAAATAGTTGTAACTTTTATTGCAAATTTGTTTCTTTATTTCTCTCGAAGATTGCTTAATTTCAGGTGACTTGGCAATATGGAAATATATAGGGGGTTCAACTCAAGTACGAGAACGAAGCAAGCAAGAGAAGGTATCACATTCCTTTCATCACCTTTTCTGCAACCTTAAATTGATCCTACAATTATTTACTCGCTTGCACTAGAGTCACCCCCACTTAGCTTGCTATCCTATAAATTCTATTCCTTTGCTAGTGTTTCCTTTTTAGCTTTGCATCAATGAACTTGATTAAAAATATTTCCTACATTTTTACAACAAGAAAAAGCATCCAAAAGATGACTTGAGTCCATGTTTAGCCCAAAGGATTTGATTTTAGAACTACTCCATCCCACTTGAGCTTAATGTAGATAGACTCGATAGCGCCCTTGAATGAAATTCTCTGATAAAATGGATGCTTCAAAGTAGTAGAGATTATGCCACTGCTTTTTCTAATAATTACCTAAGATATTGCTTTACGCGTGTCATTACAACAGTGTCGTGATCCATGGGGAACTATTAACTCCGCTTGCCAACGAACGATCTAAATGTGGGAAACCACTTGATTTCGGCTATTGAGTTATGTAAACGTCTGTAGTAGCAATGCTATGATGGGTAAAATTTTAGTCTCCTCGTGGTTTCACATTCCAAGTGAATTTTTAGTACTCCTCTAACACACTATTGCCAACAATTATTTATTGGCATGGTCACGAGTGCACAACACAGTCCCAATTATCATGTTAAAAACAGTGGCATGATTTCTCTATGAAAGAGCTGAAGTTTTTGAAAAGCAAGGAAAGGAAAAATGTGCTTTGACAGTCTTGAAATTTTGACATGGGAATGGATGAGTTGTTCTTAAATTGAATGTTTTGGTGCCAACTTGAGTACTCTTAATTGATTAAAGAAAAAAGAGCAAAAAGTTTTCATCTCTCAACAAGGAGAGACACCAAAAGAATTTGTCTCACTTTACTAGCTAAACTTTAGACACTTGCTCGGGCATATGATTTATTTGCTAGCGAGATATACGTGGTTAGGAAGTGGACTCAGTGCAATCTTGTAAATACTTGTATGATCATGTTTAAGATTGCAGGAATTGTGACGAAAAGAATTTGACACCAATTCAAGCTTGTAAGTTCTTTTATTTCAGTCTCAAATCTCCGCTATTCTTCCTTATTTCCATGTCACTCGAGGGCGAGCAACATCTAAGCTTGAGGGAGTTGATAGCTGTGAGATTCGACACATTTTTTATGGTTTTTATTGATGGTTTTCTCGTGGATTTGATTGTTTCTAGCTTTACCTAACGCTAATACTTCAGTAGCAAAGAAAACTTGGGTTTTAATGTGTATTTCAGATTTTGTACATCAACAGAAGGTTTTAACAGGAGAAACACAATATTCAGGCGAAAACAAGCAAGTCTATTTTTGGAAGCAATCGAGGGAGGCATACAGAGGCTTTAACGAGCAACTATACGGCAAGACTATTTTTTCGGCCGTATAGTTCCCACCATATAGCTGCCGCCGCCTCTGTCTTGTCAAAAGGGACAACTTACGTGAAGAGGCCAGAGGCGAAATCATAACACATCATCCGCCATCCCATCTAGAAAGGAGGAAGAAGAGATCTGGAGAAGAAGGAGAAGACGTTCTTCATCTCGCTCCACGATCTTCGACCTCCTAGCCATCACCCCCTCATAGCCATTACTTGTACTTGAGAGAGTGAGAGAGATCTTCACTTAGAAAGATTAAGGTTTGAGATTGTTTTTTTCCTATCTTGAATTGTGTTGGATTACTTTTCTATTCTTATTGTGGATCTCCACGGTAATATCGAGTAGAACTCCCTTTATTTAATTATATCGATGATTCTTTATTCTCTCATGTGTGAGTAAGTTCCTTGGGCGTGGGAGATGTAAGGGATTGGTGAGATGTGATGTGCCTCCATATATTTTCCATTAGTTTGTGATTGATTTTAATTACTATATTATGTGTGCTTGACTATCTTTGGGATGCCTAATGCTTGTTGTCCAATTAAGGGCCCAGACAACATAATGCTTTGTTCTACATAGATAGGATCTTGTTCGCTAGCAGACCGGTGACCCTCGAGTGACACGGGGATATCAATGGAAAACTAGTTGACTCGAGGATAATGAGAAACCACTGTGCCTATTGCATTAGTGCGATCCAAGGAGCTTAATTGCTAAGCAACCTTAAGGATCTTAATCGTGTAGTGACTGACCATTTGGTAACAGGCTAGTAGGATTATTGAAGTTGGGACGAAATCTTCCAAGAAGAGTTCCGGCTAATTATGGGTTGCTCGCCTACACATATACTTATAAGATTACAATTGTTACGCTTATGATTCATCCACCTGGCATAGTCACTATCACCATGAACTGTATCTCCCCGTGCCTTTTTCATCATCTATAGAAAACAACAATCAACCGAATCGTTCTTTACTTTTATGCTTTTTATTCCTGAAGTTTACATTTTAGTTTTATTTAAATACATCCAGTTTAATCCAAATTTCATTCTTATTTCCACACTTGTAGTTAATTCACTCGAAGACCTGTGCAACTTTGAGTGTGACGGAGACTTCACTCATAAACACTTACCTTTGGGTTCCATGTGGGATCAATATCTATACTTCAAAACTAGCTACAAAAGATCTATGCACTTGTGGACATCAATGCCCTTTTCTTCGCAGAAGCGTGCAAAGGCCCCTTTGGAAAAGTTTGTGCCATTGTCGGTGATGATGCTATGGGGGTAGCTGAAGCATGTAATGATATCCGTGAAGAACTTGATCACTAGGGATCCATCCAGCTTCTTGATGGGCTTTGCCTCGATCCATTTGGTGAACTTGTCCACCGCCACTAGGAGATGCGTCATGCCAGACCTCGTTGTCTTGAAGGGGCCGACCATGTCGATCCCCCAGACAGCAAATGGCCAGGTGATAGGGATCTTCTTGAGTGCGGTAGCCAACGTGTGCTTCTGTTGGCTGAAATGCTGGCAACCATTGCATGCTCGCACCATTTGCTCGACATCCTCTAGCATAGTCGGCCAGTAGAAGTCATGGCGAAATGCCTTAGTTACTATGGCCCTTGATGATGCATGGTGGCCACATTCTCCTTGGTGGATGTCCACAAGGAGCCGGATTCCTTCTTCTTGGCTGACACAACGTTGATAAATGCCTCCCACACTACGCTTGTATAGCTCATTGTTGATGATGGTTTATGCACTTGCCCTGCGCTTGATTTGCCTCGCCACAACCTCTTTGCTGGGGAGTTTACCTCTGGTGATGAAGTCCATGAAGGGCTTGGCCCATGTGGGGATCCCCCGAATGGCGTGCACAGTTTGGATGATCAGTTTTACTTCCTCACGCATGGCCGGGTCAATCTCGTCAGGTGTCCTACCAGGTGGAAGGGCGGAGCCAGCAGTCCCTAGGCTGCTGGAGCAGGCTCACGGTGTCCGGGCCTTCGACCTGGCATTCCCCGGGACCTTCAATCCGGTAGTCCCCGGGGCCATCGTGGTGATCTCCGGGTCCTTGGATCCGGCAGTCCTCGGGTCCGCATCGAGGATGATGGAGTCGGATTCAGGGGTTGGCATAATGGAGGGCTTGCGTAGGTGCTCCAGGGAAACTTCAGGCAGAATTGCTTGTCTTGTAGAGCCGACTCGGGCAAGTGTGTTAGCATCCTCGTTGTTGGCTCGAGGGACATGGTGAAATTCTCACCCTTCAAAGAAAGCACATAGTTACTGGACGAAGAAGCGGTACAGGGCCATGTTTGCATCCTTGTCATCATAGTCGCCTGATACTTGCTGCACCACCAGGTTCGAGTCATCGAAGCAGAGGATCTGTTGGATGCCAATCTCTTCTGCCATCTTGAGTCCATGAATGAGTGTCTCATATTCGGCGACGTCGTTTGACACGCGGAAGTGGATCTGCAACATGTATTCTAGTCGGTTTCCTTTTGGAGAGGTGATGACAATTCTGGCTCCCAACCCCCCGCGCATTTTGGAGCTGTCAAAGTGCAACTTCCAATGCGTGGAGTCAGGACATGGTGCCAAATACTGTTGGGGGTATACCCCCGGGTAGGGTCACGCCGGGGCATAAAGGCCGAGTTAGCCAAGGTACGACATGGTCAAAGCAAGTGATGGCCGGGTCTCCTCAAGGCAGGCTGACTTCCGGGGCAACCCGACCTGGCGGGTATTCACCTGACACTAACCTGGCCGACATAAAATGTATGTTGGCTATACTTGATTTGCCATATATGCAGGTACCCTCGTAGTCGGTTTAGCCAAGCGTTAGCCGGGCTACCACTTGGCTTCCAAGAGAAGGAAAGAATCTCCCACTGGTCAAAAGGTGGCCTCTGTCCACTATAGCGTGCGCGAAGCGAGCAGAGGGAAGGACCAGCGGGGCGTGGCCGACAAAGGTGACGCGGGCAGTGTCGGCTGACGTAGTCAGTGTCTAGTGACGCCAAAAGACAAGGAGCTCATAGGGGGTTACGTACATAGTCCGGACTAGCCGTTAAAGTGAATAAAGAGGCATATAGCTTCAACCAAAGGGCATATACGGGGAATATGCCTCCATGTATGCCCTAACTTTGTAACCTGGTTTCCCCTATATAAGGAGGACTAGGGCCTCCTTAGAAGGGGATCGATCATTTTGTCTAGAAAGAACTCTGGAGCATTGTAGTTGGGGGTAAGAGAACAAGTCTCCTTCTCACAAACAGCTCAAGGAGCCACCGTAATCCACCACTGATAGAGTGAAAATACAAACATCAGTGTGTGGAATCACCACACTATCCCTCTCTGGATTCCTCTAGTGCCCATTGGCCCCATCTTTAGCTAATCTCAAAGTTTCAAAGTATTGTTAAGTCAATTTTTTGAACCTCGGACTCGTAAGTCAAAGAGCAAATCAAGGCAGACGCGAGCTGAGTCATAAAATTGGAAGAACAAGAAAAGGAAACTCGGGGACTTCACCCAAGTTAACCCAACATTAAGAACTTAGTAACAAAACATGACCAATTGTAGCAAAACGAACCATTGTGCAGATACAATTGCACCCGGCATACCGGGGATCTCACAAATATTGTTCAAGTCTTTAATAGCTCAAGGAGCAGTAGATGGAGCCGAATCATCGGTCGAGGAAGGAGGTACTTCAGCATCAGTAGGCGGGGCACTAGTCCCGGCCTTATCTTCGGGGTTAGCCTCCTCATCCTCCGGGTCTTCAGCATCATCGCCAAGCTCGGAGGCTTCCTCTTCCTCCTCTTCACCATCAGCACCCTCGAAAACATAGCCATCATCAACAGCGTCGAGGTACCTTGGACCCTCGTTCCAACTATGGAAGAAGGCATATTGGATAAGCTTGTTTGCACAGGCTTTGTGTTGAGTGATGCACTCCGGATCATTGGACCATTTAGATCCGGTGCGTAGGCGATCAAGCAAGCCTAGGTCCAGCTCCTCGTACCAAAGAGAGAACAAAGTTCAGCGCTGTATCAGCTTTGGCTCGTGCATCAGATTCCCACCATAAGTGCACCTAGGTCTCACACTCCATCAGTTTTGCTATAAAAGTAGTGTTTCCTTTGGGAGTGGGCTCAGTGGGCCAGAGAGCGTTGAACATCCGAACTGCTGCCGGCATAATTAATGTGCCATAGTTCTTCAACACTTCAATGCGGGCAACGAGGCTCACCAAAAAGTCCTCCGTGTCATAAGGAATAGACCCGGCAATAGGACCAGTTGGAATACCCGCTGCAGGCGAGATGTAGCCACAGCAGCAGAGGCAAGAGGTTCACTCTCTAGGAACTTGCATGTGAGTGAAAAGGAAAGCATGAATGAGTAAAGGCACATGACTCGGAGAAATAAACGTCAGAGGAAGGAAAGGTACTCACAAGCGATGTGGCTAAGAATCAGAGTCAGCTCGTTATGCTCATCTGCATTTCTGGCCTGGAGCTTCTCGTATTCGAACGTCACTGACTTAAGTTTTATGTCAGCTTCCTGCAGCAAGTCATTTGGTGATCTGGGTCTTCAATCTCTCTTTCTCCTCGGAGAACTCTTGGTCAGCCTTGTCCAGCTCGGATTTATGCAGATCCTTGAGCTTCTGGATTTCGGTGTTCAGCCAAGTAATCTCAGTGTCCTTGAGGCACAATTGAGAAATCTCATCATCATTTTTCTCCAGCTTGGCCCGGTGCTTCCCTGTTTGCTCGAGAAAGTGAAGCATCATGACAGGGATGGGCATGCTATCTTGAAGTATAACTGCAATAGTGGATTGACCCGGCAGAGCTGAGGTATAAATACCTGCCGAGTCTAGGAAAGAGTATGCAAGGGCTAAGTGAACAAGATAAGTTACCTTAGATCTCAGCCAAATTCTTGCGCATAATGACATTTTTAGCCTCGGCCTCGGCTGTATAATCCGGATAATAAGTTAATATGGATAGCAAATAACACGAGCGAACGTAAATGAACAAGTCTTAAGCAAAGGAATTTACCCTTCTTTTGGTGATCCACCAACAGCTTGCCGTATCTGGCACAAAGATCCTTGTATGAGTGCAGCAGTCACTGGAACTCAGCAGTTTGGCGGTTGGTGGTGATCTGAAACAAGCCAATATTAGTTCACAAATAGGAGGAAGGATATTCGAAGTCTACAAGATCCGGGCCAAGTGGAACTTAACCCGGCTCTAGGTGTGTGGATATTTGAAGTCTACAAGATCCAGGCCAACTGGAACTTAACCCGACTCTAGGTGTGTGGATATTCAAAGTCTACAAGATCCGGGCCAAGTGGAACTTAACCCAGCTCTAGGTGTGTGGATATTTGAAGTCTACAAGATCCAGGCCAAGTGGAACTTAACCCGACTCTAGGTATGTGGATATTCGAAGTCTACAAGATCCGGGCCAAGTGGAACTTAACTCGGCCCTAGGTGAGTGGATATTCAAAGTCTACAAAATCTAGGCCAAGAGGAACTTAACCCGGCTCTAGGTGTGTGGATATTTGAAGTATATAAGATCCGGGCCAAGTTGAACTTAACCAGCTCTAGGTGTGTGGATATTTGAAAATACTAAGGACTTACGCTAATTCTCTAAGAGCATCCGACCGAGTAATAAATTACTCCCTCAGAGGCTCGAGGACTAGTGGGTATATCTATAAGTGTTTGCGTACATAAAAGGCATAGCAGAAAAGGGATTACCTCCATCATCCGACCAGCAAGGGAGATCACCTTGGTAGCGGAGTTCATCTGAGCACTGAACTCCACCGGACCAAACTTCTCCAGAAGATCGTCTTGTGGTTTGATAAACTCGGCTTCATTCCAATTATTGACATACTGAATCAGCGTCGGGCTGGAAATCTCCTTACTGGGTGACTGGCTCGTCACCAGGCCCTTGGCATGGGCCTCCCGCCTCGCGGACTGAGCAGCAGCTGGACTAGTATGCAAGGTCAGTTGCTTGATTCTCTCTGATCCGGTAGCAGAAGGACCAGAAGATGAATCTCTAGCTACCTCGACAACCTTCTTGGTTTTGCCGGTTGATTTCGGCCGCTACAGAAGAGTCGAGGCTGCCGCTCCGGATTGAGCTTGGGAGGCTGGCTGAAATATGTCTTTGATAGACATAGTGGATCCGTAGGCGGCAACCTGAGATTTCTTCTTGGTGGCTGGCTTTGCTGTGGCTGATGCTGGCGCTGCTGGAGTTGATGCTATTGTTGCTGGTGTTGCTGCTGGTGTTGCTGCTGGTGCTGATGCTGGGGCTACTGGTGCTGGTGTTATTGGTGCTGCTTATGCTGGTACTGATGATACAAGAGAAATTGGAACAAAAGAAGACGGTGTCTGGGGCGGTGCCGATGAAGCTGGCACCTCAGAGGTTGACGGTTGCGGTGTAGCAGAGAAACTGGGGAGATCCGGCATCGCCGTATCCTCGGCAGCTCCACTGCCCCCCGCGTCGACGTTGCCCCCCTCATGGTGAGGTGGGCTCTAATCCGGCGCTGCCGCGGAATCCACTTAGATAAGAGTCAGCGAACGAACATCATCGTCGTGGGGGGAGATGGGCTGCTCCAGATTGGAGAGTAAATGCTAGGGTCACTCTAGGGAATAACCCTAGGAGCGCTGCAGAAACGTAAAACAACAAATCAAAGGGAGAAAGAAAGGAAAGTAAAAGGAAAAAGCAAAAGGGGCAAGCCCCGAAAGTGAGCAGGGAAAGTAAAAGGAAAAAGCAAAAGGGGCAAGCCCCGAAAGGGCCTGCTCGATCAGGTTCATTCCACACCAAGGGCCACAAGGAGCAAGGGATCCCACAACGCGATATTATGATATAGTTAACGAGGGGCTGCCATGACGTGACACGCGCAGTAGTTATTCCTGACAATCAATACAGTAACCGACGCAGTAAACTAGCGTGGACCTTAAAATGAGGCAAAGTGATGATTACCCTCCACGTAGGACATGGGGAAGCGTATGAGAGAAGGAAAGATAACCCGGATACATGGACAGTGACCCAGCCAACAAGGAGTAACTCAGATTGAGTCAAGGGAATGCCAAGCTAATGAGACCAGGTTACAGAATAACTCGGCAAAGAAAGTGCTGATCTTGATAATTGGAACCTGCTGTGGCCTTATCAACTAAAGTTTCTAAGACCGCACCATCTTCGGGGACTAATGTTGGGGGGATACCGCCAGGTAGGGTCATGTCGGAGCATAAAGGCCAAGTTAGCCGAGGTACGGCACGATCAAAGCAAGTGCTGGTCAGGTCTCCTCAAGGCAGGCCGACTTACGGGGCAACCCGGCATGGCGGGTATTCACCTGACACTAACCCGACCGACATAAAATGTATGTCGGCTATACTTGATTTGCCATATATGCAGGTACCCTCGTAGCCGGGTTAGCCAAGCGTTAGCCAGGCTACCACTTGGCTTTCAAGAGAACGAAGGAATCTCCCGCTGGTCAAAAGGTGGCATTTGTCCACTATAGCATGGGCGAAGCGAGCAAAGGGAAGGACTAGCAGGGCATGGCCGACAAAGGTGACGTGGGCAGTGTCGGCTGACATAGTTAGTGTCTGGAGATGCCAAAAGACAAGGAGCTCACAGAGGGTTACGTCAATAGTCCCGACTAGCCGTTAAAGTGAATAAAGAGGCATCTAGCTTTAACCAAAGGGCATATATGGGTAATATGCCTCCATGTATGCCCTAACTTTGTAACCTGGTTTCCCCTATATAAGGAGGACCAGGGCCTCCTTAGAAGGGATTCGATCATTCTGTCTAGGAAGAACTCTAGAGAATTGTAGTGGGGGGTAAGAGAACAAGTCTCCTTCTCACAAACAGCTCAAGGAGCCATTGTAATCCACCATTTATAGAGTGAAAATACAAACATCGGTGTGTGGAATCACCACACTATCCCTCCCTAGATTCCTCTAGTGCTCATTGGCCCCATCTTTAGCCTATCCATGGCATCTGTCATGCCACCACCACGACAGATACTGGGTTTCTGCCCAATCGACGAGGAAATCGGCCAGGGCCCGTTCATGGCTCGTATTGGATGTTGTGGGTGGCAAGCTCTATTTCGCACTTCGCCACCTAGCTGGTGGCATCCTTGTTGCCGATGATCTTAGAGAGTGGTGCCACCATCACCACCCAGATGGAGTGCTCTTGGAAGTACTGCTTCAACTTCTTGGCAGCCATGTACACGCCGTACACTAGCTTCTAGTAGTGGGGGTAGTTCTGCTTTGAGAGCGAGATTACCTTGCTCAAGTAGTATACCGGGCATTGGACCAGCCGTGCTTTTCCTTCTTATGGCCTTTCCACCACAAGCATGACACTGACCCGGTTGGTGGCCACGATGTACATTAGAATTGGCTCCTTCGTAGCCGGGGCCACAAGTATGGGCGGGGAGGAGAGCATGTACTTGAGGTCGTGGAAGGTCGCGTCTGCTTGCACCGTCCATACGAACTGGTCAGTTTTCTTCATGAGCCGGTACAACGGGAGTGCTTTCTTGCCTAGCTGGCTGACGAACTAGCTAAAGGAGGCCAGGCATCCGGTGAACTTCCGCATGTCGTGTAGGTTCTGTGGTGGCTGCATGCGCTCGATCGTGGCTATCTTCTCCGGGTTGGCCTCAATCCCTCATTCTGAGACGAGGAAACCAAGGAGCTAGCTAGTTGGGACACCGAAGACACAGTTCTCTAGGTTTAGCTTCAACGGGAATTGGCAGAGGTTAGCAAACATTTCCTTCAGGTCCTCGAGGAGCACGTGTCACTCCTTCGTCTTCACAACCACATCATCGATGTAGGTGTGTACGTTTTTCCTGATCTGTGCTTGCAGGCACTTCTGCATGGAAGGCTGGTATGTTGCTCCTGCATTTTTCAGTCCAAATGACATAGTGGTATAATGAAGGCTATATTTATTTGATCCGCGGGATTCAACTTAATCTAGTGGTATCCTAAATAGGCATCCAGAAAGGATAACAGATCGCAGCCGGCCGTGGAATAAATCACTTGGTCTATCTGTGGTAGGGTGAAGGGATCTTTGGGGCATACCTTGTTGGGGGTGGTTAGTCGACGCATATGCGCCATGTCTTGTTCTTTTTTAGTTCCAACACCGGGTTTGCCAACCATTCTGGATGGTACACTTCCATGATGAATCCGGCTGCAAGGAGCCGGGTGATTTCTTCACTAATTGTCTTCCTTTTCTCCTCCGTGAAGCAACAGAGAGACTGCTTGGCCGGTTTTGCATCCATCCTGACATGTAAGGAGTGCTCAACGAGCTTCCTAGGAACACCTAACTTGTCCTTAGGGGACCATGTGAAGACATCCTGATTCTCACGGACCAAGTCGACAAGCGCTCTTTCCTATTTACAGGCCGTCTTCGACCAGGACAAACTTGTCCATCTCAACCTCGTTAAGAAAAATCTTCTTGGTGCCCTTCGATGTCTTGAATTGCATTTCTCCGGCCGGCTTGGGCCGTCCAGCCGGCATGTCCTCTTGCGCTAGCGCCACATTCTGCATGATGACACACTTTTCTTGAACGATGATCATGGCCTCGGCTAGCTTGGAGCCGTCTGTGGCGCACTCCACCGACCGCTTGTAGGAGCCAGCGATAGTGATCACTCCCTTGGGCCCAGGAAGCTTCATCTTCAGGTACACATAGTATGGTGGTGCCATGAACTTTGTTAGCGCTGGGCATCCGAGGATGGCGTGGTACGGACTAGAGAGATTGGCCACCTCGAACCAGATGGCCTCACGGCGGAAGTTGTCCACCGGCTTCGGCCGTTCTTTTGGTCCAGCTCCATTGGTGGGTCGTGTGCATAGATGGCTTGTTACCTCCGCTCTGGAACTTACATGGCCCATCAAGCATTAACTCGACGGTGTACTTGGGCCTTGGGGGCCGGTCATCGGGCTTCTACCTCCAGATACCTCCCGCAGCAGGATCCTCCTGGACCGTTGCCACCTACTTGGCACCGTATCAATTGTCCGGTTGGTTGTCTTTCCTTTTGCCATGGCAGTTGTCGTGGCCATGTCGCCTTGAGTGGTCGTCCTTCTCACCCAGCTGGCAGCGACGTGCCGAGCTGTCCATGATGATTTTCCCTTCGTCATCCACCATGATGGCCTTCTTCATCACCGAGTCAGTGGTGGCGTACTTGTTCGCGATGGCCATGGCCTGGGCCATGGTCTGGGCGTCCGACTGAGCTTGTGCTTGAGAATGGTGCAGTCTCGATAGCCATTGGTGAAGAAATCGATCGCCTGGTGTTCACGCACCCTCTCACAGGAGTTGTGCATGCTTGTCCATCGGGTGAGCTAGGCATGGTCGGATTCGTCCTTGCCATGAACGCAGAGGGCGAGCTCGTGGGGCCTGCTAGGCCGCCTGTAGGTGCTAGTGAAGTTACAAACGAATGCTTCCTTGAATTCCAGCCAAGCATTGATGATGTTGTCTAGGAGGTTGTTGAGCCATGTTCTGGCCGAGTCAAGGAGCATGAGGGGGACGTAGTGCACAGCTACCCGTCAGTTGCCGTTCGCGATGTCCACTACAGTGAAATAATCCACCAGCCAGTCCTATGGCTTGACCTTGCCGTTATACTTTGGCATGTCCCTGGGGAGCAAAAATCCCTTTGGAAACGACTCGTTCCAGATGCGCGGTCCGAAACATTTCGGGCCAGACGGGCTTTCTTCCTCCATGACACGCAAGTGGACCAGGAGGTCAATGCACATGCATGTGTCCGCGGCTGCTAGCTCGTGTGGGCCGAGTTGTCCCGCTAGACGAGACACGGGGTAACCTGACTCCCGCCGGCTGCATCGTGGGGTGCATGATGTCGTTTCATGTGGCCGACTCTGTCAGCCAGGGCACGGTTCTTGCTGGTGACCATTGCGGCCTCGTGGGGACATTGCCCACGGCTGCCGGATCTGCCACGTGAGTGGTTGTTCTGGTTTGTTCCGTTTGGTGAGGAAGCCTGGTGGGCCTGCTTGATGCCTCCTTGGACCATCAGATCCGCCATCCGGCGGGGAGCTTGGTTCTTGTTGTTCCCTACCAGGTTGGGTCCTGCCTCGTCTTGCTGCTTGTTGGTCGTGGTGACGAGGAGCTGGACACGCTCCTGCTAGTGGTGCAGCTCTTCGCCATCGAGGTGGCTCAGCTCTATGGCGGTCTCTTCCGCTGCCCTCATGTTCTTGGCAGGAGTGATGTAAACCAGCTGAACTACGGGGGTGCGTGGGTCAGCAGTACAATCTAGCTCCAAACCAAGGTCGCGGCCTCAATGTTGAACCTGCCGATTGGTACCAGGCAGGTAGGTGAAGCTATGGGCGGTGGTGTACTCGCGCATGGTCGCATTTAGCCGGCGCTAGGCGGCTGCAACCCTCTTGGCCTCCTCTAGGAGGTTTTGGTGGGTAGCCTCCAATGCAGCTGCATCCCTTGCCGGATCAGCCTCAGGGACGACGGGGTTGCAAAGGTGCTAAATGGAGGCGGTCACCAGGTCTTGGTCCTACTCGCGCGAGGTGGAGCCATTGCCTACCGCGCGGCGCTCGAGGGGCTGGCGACGGTTCTCGCCTGAACCAGCCATCATGAACTCAAGGAGCGGCAAAGCCGGGCGACACATCGGAGATGGTGACAACCTTGCAAGGGAAATCCTTGGCGATGGTGGCGACATAGACGCGGTGGTCGCTGAAGTGAAGGATGGACCCATCGGTGGAGAACATATCCCCAGCAAAGCACGATGCATTGTTGATGACGCAGTCGAAGGAGCTCAGGGTGAGGACGAGGCCGGAGGTGACGCGCTCACTAGCGACGAGTGGAAGTCCCGTGCGAAAGATGACCCCAGCCGAAAGTGATGTTCCCCATGGTGGGTGCCAACTGTTGTGGTGTGGAACACGACAGTGCCATCGGGGATGGCTTAAGAGGGGATAATCAGGATGAAATTGGTGGCTATCGCAACGGGATTAGGCACGAGCATGACAGACACAGGGAAGTACCCAGGTTCGGGGCCCTATTGGCGAGGTAACACCCCTACTCCTGCAAAGATCTACTATCTCAGGGGTGTATGCCCAATACAAGTGCTCCTTGAGTTGTTTCTCTTCCTTAGCTACGGAGAACTAGAAGTGGAGAATGAACTAAGGGAATCCAATCTCTCTATAACCCTAGCTCTACCCTCCCTTATATACTGGCTGGGAGGAGTAGGTTACATTGTGGGTTTTAGGGTTTACAAAGCTAGCCTAGGGTTCACAAAAGTGGGCCGGCTAGAGGCCCAGCCGATGGGCCTAGACCCAGTCAGTGCTGTAGTGGCTCCCAGCAATGCTATAGTGCCAGCCGCCAGACCTTTAGAGGTCAGCCAACAACGTTGTGCTCAGCCGCCTGCTTTTCCCTGCTCAGTACGGTCGTCGTGTAGTGTCATTTGGGCGGCGCGCCAGCCTGTCTGGTGATGAGAGGATCCAGAGGCGTGCTCTACGGGGGCGTCATGCGCTTCGTATCCTTGCCAATGAATCCGAGGCGACCGGGTGGAGCTGCCCACCCGGCAGGCTCTTCTATTTACCCGTCTAGACGGGCCAGCAAGGATAGCTTGGCGCTAGTCCGGGTGGAGAGTTCCAACTGGCTGCGGCTTCCCTTTCTTGTAGCCATACGGCTTGACTCTTCTGGAGCCGGCTTGATCGGCCTGGCTTGTCCCACCCGGGGGTCATCCCCCCGACACGTAGAGAGTCTGGAAGGACTCCTCCATGACGCGATGCACCGCTTCTTCCTCATTCCTCGCTGACGCGATGGAGTCCTCCATCACCATGTGCTCCTACAAGTCCTCCGTCTGCAACCTATCCATCTCATCTGCCTTTGGACTATGCCCGTCCTCCTCCTCTAGAGGATGCTCCTCCTCCGAATCAGACCCCGTGAGGTCTAGGATGCTCCTCCTCGCCATCCGATGGCACTAGGTTGATGTACCCGAGAGTGGACTCACAAAGAGGAATGGTGTCGATCAGAGGTAGCTATCCGATGGGAAGATTGGGTGAGGCATTTTATAGGTGAGGGGAAATGGAGTGAATAATATGAGACTTTGAATTTCGAATGAAAACGGTAAAACTGTGGCAAGAATTGAACAACCAAAATATTTGTAAATGATTATGCTGAAAAAATTGTTTGTGGTGCTCAACAACAATCATGTGCAATTAAAACAATCCCAAATAGTGCATCCATTGATACCTGTGGGAAATATAGCAGAGCATCGTAAACACTGTATGTGAAAAAATAAAGCTACAAATATATGACTAGTTTCTACTACTTATCATCATAGGAAATGTAGAGGATCTCCCTCTTGACAACGACGACATTTCCAGCCTTCGCTGAGTGTGAGGGGGACGATTCACCATCGTAATCTAGCAGAGGGATGGGGCGCTCCTCCTTACCAATCGGAGATGCTCGCTCCTCCTCACCACAAGAGGCCCTTGCTCAACACGGCAGTGTTGCAGCGTTGAGCACTGCCAGGCGCAAGAAAGGCGAGCGATCTTCTTACTGCGAGCCATATCAAAGTGTGTCTACCATACAGATGGTGTGTGCTAAGAGGCCGTGGTGACGTGGGGCTTTATGATGCATGTTCGGGAAGCTGCATCGTCCCAACGCGTAGCACGCGGAGGAAGGAGAAAAGGCTACACACGCGTCTTAAAGAACTCGAGAAAAAGCAAACTATGATTTATGACTCACCATTTGAGCAAGACCGTAAAAAATAAATAATGAAAACTTCACAAATTGTCGCAAACAGGAGGCACACGGTTTGCCAATAATGAACCGTGGGGGATGTTTTTACACTAAGTAGACGGATTCTCCGGGGATTGCCTCGTGCGTTGTATTTGTTACAGTCAGAGAAAAAAGTTATACGTGTGACATACCAGCGAAGAAGCCTGCCTGGGCCGCGGGAGGACGGTTAAAATTTTGCGGCATCAGCGCATGGAAAGGGCTTCCCCGATGTGGATAGGCCTGATAAGTACTAATGATTCCTCGAATGTCATCACAAATTCCCATAGTGCAACTTTGTGTTTGTATGGATGACCCACACTCACCAAAAATGTAATGTGTGTTGCATGTTATGTGAACAGTGCCCCTAGACTAAGACATGGAATTGCCAGACTCTGACTATGAAGAATTCCTAGATAAAGCAAGGGGAATCATACAAAGAGCTTGGCCATTTGATTGGTCTGATTAAGTCGATCTGCATGTACTTGTACGATGCGCTAAACCCGCTTGCCAGAAGTCTAGATCCTGTTCACTAAGCTATTGTCAATAAGCTATTGTCTTGCTCATGAACACAATGACTATGTTCACTAAGCTATTGTTTTGCTCGGGGAAGATGAAGACTATAAACTTGGGACGTTGATGACTGCATTTTGTATCATGTTTTATAATATGTTTTTATATTATTTCTGAGAATTTTTGTATTTTATGGCACTCATGCGCACCTTTCATACTTGTTTCACCAGGATCTCAGATTTAAAAAGGTTGATGTACAAATAAATTAGAGCTATCATTTTTGGCCATAAATATCTTGATTGGAAGACTTAAAGCCTTCCATACAAATATTGGGAGGAAAGAAAAGGAGAAAAGAAATAAAACGAGATGTACTGACACTTTAATGAGCACTAATACGATCGGGGATGACCGTACTGTGGTACACCGATCCGAAGAGTCGAGATGCCTCACATTCCCGCCCGGAAACACAAGGAATGTGGTAATCAGTAAACAAACACAAGACAAATATATATTATAGTAGCGAAATGCAACAGGTTCAAATATTACAACAGGTTGTGAGGCTTAGTTCATCGCGTCACATGCGCACACAATAGTTTGTATAATATTTATTTCTCATTGGAGCCTCGATCAGATCTTATGGCAATAGTGACGTAGACAATGACGTAGATGTGGAAGCATTTAGACACAAAGTTCTGCTTGAAATACAGATTCCTAGTTTTTGTAAAGCAGGTACTCAGCAGCAAGGGCTGCAGAATCTGACATATTAAATGCTAGCCTGACTATGTTGAATATACTCGCAAGTCATCAAGAAAAGACAAACAATCTAAGAGTTATATGGCATGACATAGGTTCTAAAAGGTAGCAAGGTATAGGTACAAAATATGATTGCGGATCTATGCTAAATGGTTGGACTTAACTTACCAACTGGAGGATCATATGGTTAACTGAGTATTCAAGATCCCTCGTTTAGTGGTCTCATGGAGAAAAACGAATAATCTGGTTTCATCATACGATCATATCATAACCACACTAGGCTCTTTAGCCTCTAGCCACAAAGGCGGGTTATAACATTATCATGCTCAACTTTAGTGATGTTTCTCCAAACTCGACATGATTAAACTCAAAGTGTGACTCAATTCAAACATGTTCCATGACCCCAGGTAAATCATGCCTAACTCCAGAAACTTCACAAGATATAGCCTCGGCCATACAAAGCAGTGACCGACTAATCCTGCCACGTTGGGTGGCATCAAGAGAGGCTCAAATAGGTTACCTAGGCTAAGGTCCTCCTAAATGAATGGCGATGGAAAAGTGGGGTGTCTGGGAAGTGTCACTAAGTACCTCAACAGAGCCGACGGAGATGATTAACTTATTAGTCAAGATTAATGCAGTACCATTGATATCAATGCAACATGGCAAGGCATAGGTAGAGTGCATAGCAAGGTAAAACTAACGATTCCTCTGTTGCGAGAAAGTAACTATCATGTCATTTATGAGGGTAAGTATAATACTATATCCAAGAGTAACCAGTTAGCACAGTTATTAGTGGAGTCATTGATGCGACTCTCGTTCCTTCATGCATAGGTCTGAAGTGGCACCTATGTCCATCCTTTGACAAGGATGTGGGGAGTAAGGGTATCTTAGTCTCCAATATGCCGACAAATACCATAATAGAGAGAGCAAGCCTCATCAGGTAAAACTATTTGCCAAAAAAGCACACAATAGGCCAAATAGTTTCTGGGCTCCGTGAGGAAGGAGAAACAAGAAGAAAATAACTCTTTTGGCAAATGCCCCCAACCTCAAGGGTCGACAACCAACATTCGTCTACACCTATCCTTGACTAAGAAGAAGAAGCAAACAAAGCAAGTACTTCTGACTGACATAGCTAAAACATTTGAAAGATCATGCATTCCTAGGCGGTTTCCCTGGCCAAAGTGTTGCAGGAATAGGGAGTGGAAAAATGTGAGACTTATGTCACCCATCAGGGGAGAGCCAAACAATCGTAGGGGCCTTGGTCAGTACATGGCATAGTTAGATCACTCAAGGTGCTATCCACCATGCTCATGACATGTGCAAAATGCACCAAACAACCTACTAAGCAATATTTTTCCCAACCTTATAACCATGCTTCATTATTATTAACAATAATAGTACTTAGAGTTCACATGGCATAAATAATCAACTAAAAGGTTGCAAAAATTCAAAGAAGGGCTTGATGGCTTACCTTTAGCAGTGGGGTAGGTCTCAAGTTCAACTTAAGGGGCAGGTTGGAGGGTTAAACCTATGTAAGAAATTTTTAGATATTTAAAACCCTTTTAAGCCATTGAATAACTACTATAGCATACGATGTCCAAAAATAGTAAAATTAGAGCCATTGGATAGATATTTTCAATAGAACCCAACGCAAAAAAGAATCAACTCATTTGGATCATTTTTTAGAAAGTTATCGTCATTTGAACACTAGTTTTTTTAGCAAAATTCACTTAAATTCTAAAACATAAATTCATTTGTAAAATAGAAAAGAACTTGACAGGTGGGGCCTACAAGTTAAAACATCAAAGGGGTATTCTTCTCTATCCCGGTGGTCGTGGTGGTGGTGACCTCCGGCGAGCCGTCGGTGGCGCTCTGGTGGGGGAGGGGGCCTAGGAGTGGGACAGGAGGCTAGGGGAGGTGACGACAAGCATAGGGGTTGGTGGAAGGTAGACGGCAAAGCTCGCGAGCACGATAGAGAGCTTGCAGACATCTCAGGTGAAGGTAATTTTCCCTTCAGCCTTTCTCAGAGCTCAGCCATGGCCGGATCTCTAGATTCTCCTAGAGCCCTTTGCTCCTCTCTATTTACAGACCTCGAGTCCATTGAGTCTTTCCACAATCTATTTAATGTTGAACTTGCACCGGCATCAATGGACTCTCTATCAGAGAGCTTGAGGAGAAGAGGTATGAGAACTGGTCTGTGTGCATTGGCACCTCTGGATAGCTCGACGACCTTGTTCCTGACATGCGGCTTCTGGCGAACCATGACCTAAGAACCATGCCGGGGGGCTCCCTCCCATGTTCATCAGGAGGGGGAGACAGTGGTGCTACTAGACCACCTTATTTGCACGACGTTGTTCCCCTTTCCCACTTTGTCATGGGGGCTCTTAATCATTTCTAGATCCAGTTCCTTCACCTTACCCCCAACTCAGTTACTATTCTTTCAATCTTCTGACATCTCTGTCGGTCCTTCCTAGGAATCGAACCCTAGCTCGATCTATTCCTCCATATTTACCACCTCAAATTTTTCAACAATGCAGACAGCAGACTGTGTGCTAGCGTTTAATTTTTGCATCCGTCCTAGGCTCACTGGCTTCTATATTCCCATTTATCTGAAGGAATCATGGACCAATCCATCAGCGAAGTGGCTAATCGAAACCGGTGGAAGATCCTACCCACTGATTGTGGATACTCCACGACGTCCTCCACTGGGTGGACTGCCTCTCCTAGTTCCATCGACGAAGTACTAGATCTTGTCGAGAAGGTAAACTCCTTGAAAGACCAGGGGTGATAGGATTCGTAGTGGTGGAAGACTTTCCGGGTCACCGTAGGTGTCCTCTCAGCAATCAGTCCTTTGATCCTACATCTGAGCCATGCATGGGTCTTGATGGATTTACCTCCTTTCCATTGAATACATCCTTTTCCTATTTCTTATTTTACTTTGTACAACCTTGATTGAATCTTTCTTCTTCCTCACAGCTGTCGAACTCCTAAGCGACGAGCGTGTCAATTTCCAAATCCTACACTTGTTCAAAGGGCGGGATCGGTGGTCCAAAGTCCCGAGAGGTCAAGCCACTGTAAGACCTTTCCTATTATTTTGTTAGAGGGATAGGAGTATCTGATCTTCCCGTTCCCTTGTTCTAACAGTCTTCTGTTCTTCAGCAAGATCCGGGCGAGATGTCTAGCAGGGATCCTTTAGGGAGAAATAGTTCTCTGGCGGAGGAGGGGTTGCCGTCAAAGAAGTGGGTACGCGTCACTGTCACTGAGTTGGCACTAGCCAGATCCCTGGATGATGATGTCTAGGGAACGCTGCAATCCATTTTCATGCAAGCCAGGTTAGCAGCGTCCATTGATAATATTCCCAGGCACCTAAGGTTGCTTACTTATTTCCTTGTTCCTCTATCTCTTACTTTGGCAGATTTTTCTTATTCAGACAGCCTGTAGGAATCCTTCCCCCGGATCCAAGCGTTAGAGGAAGCTTCAACCTCGCGTGGTGATGAACTTGGCCACGACTAGACTGACCATGACTCTGGCCATGGGGAAGGCTGCCATGGCATCATCGTCCACCCTTCTCGAGAATGCAGCAGCCTTGGCCCAAAGGATTGAGATCTTTCAAGGACGTTGATGCCTTTCTGCCTTGCTCCGAATAACTTCATAATGATGACTTCATTCCTTAATGCTCTAGAGGAAAGTGTTGTCCCCTGAGAAGGTGAGCAATCCAGTCGAGGTGGCGGTTACGACCGAGCTTTCTGGCCTGAAGCTCAAGGCGTCCACCCTACAGGAAGAGCACCAACGAGTCTAGGACGCTTACGCCGTTGTTTTCATGGGGATTGTTTGTTTGCGGCCCGACAAGTTCCTGGGCGAGTGCATCGTGGTACCCAAGTTGCCTGTAATTGCGTGTTTCATAAAGTTGGGCTGACAACTACTGAGAGGGGCCATTTCGAGACAAACTCATCTCACCCTGCCAAATTCAAACATTCTGCTAAATTGCCCCGTGAAGTAGACGGTCGGGACCCACATGTCGGTCATCTATCCGTGACGCGAGCGCCAACGCGGCAACCTCTTAGGAAAATCGAGGAACTAAGTGAATTCGATGCGTTGACCAATTTCACAAATCCATTCCCTCCTTTCCCCTAGCACTGGCAGCGTCGGAATCCACCCTCCAGGAAGAACGATCTCTTCAGACATTTAACTTCTGGTGCCAAGTTGCTGCGCCCAGTTGCTGCGCCCATTCGCTGATCCCAAGCTCCAATGGTGCATGTCATAGCCGCCATTGCGAGGCTCGAGCCCGCCTTCGCCGCCAACGAGTTGAGAAGCTCGGAGGATGGCAGATCCTACTACCAAGGAAGAAGAAGTTCTTACTACATGCGGGTGAGCTACCCTTCTCTTTCCTATTCACACTAATTATAACTGCTAGCTGGCTACTGAACCTAAAATTGTTTGTTAGCCCAACACTGACAAACATATTTTTTCCATAGTTTTCTGTCAAGTGGGATCTCCGTGGACCACCCTTACCTGGTTACGGTAGCCCTCTTCAGGTACGACTCTAAATCAGCAAGGGTGAAGGGCAAGTGGTATGGACACCATTGTATCACAATGAAAGAAGAGCCTGCGCAGATCTGCACTATCCCTGGTATGGTTGCTGGTCTGTGTAATCATGATGAAATATGGCTGAAGCAGACTGCAAAGTTTAGCTTCATGGATGAACGAGGCATCATGGTTCCTCTAACGTGTGATAGTCAGCTAATTGAGTTGATGAAAAGGTATGCTTCGGCTTGCATGTTTGAGCTAAATTGTGATGTACTGGATGTTAAACAAACCACCAATGTCATAATACCACCATGATTATACAAAAGGAAGTAATGCATGGTTAAGACAGATTAACGGGCGACCAATTGTTTTCTCCCAGGACTCCGGGACCACTAGGTTAACAAGTACTACTATTACAACTTAAAAAGCATGGAGTTCAAGCTAAATAGAACTAGTTATCACACATCTCCTTGATCTTCCTAGTCTTAGCCCAATGCGCATCTTCCTGCGAGATCAAGGATCGAATGGTCTGCTCCTTACTTTTAGCATCCTCCTTGCACAGCTTCAATTGTTTCTCTGCATTTATCCTCATGTACATGTCAATACTCGTAGTTGTGAACTGCAGGACTTTGGCCCAGTGAAGTTCATCCCTTGCTTGAGTCAGTTCGTGCTCTGCTTTAGCTGTCAGGGCCAACGCCACGTCCCTCTCCTTTTCAACTTTTCTAACCTTGTCTTGCACCCTCCTGAGATCTTAGTTAAGCTTGGTTGTGTCAACTTGGTCAAATAGCTTCATCTCAGCACTGTCAAGAGGTGAGCTGACTATAGATTCTTTCAACTCAATAGTCATATCCCATAGTTTGTCCATCGTTTCCTACATTGATTTGGGCCACTCTGGATCTACCCATTTGACAACACCGCAACTTCTGCCTTGCATCATTGCACGATGCCCTTGACACCATAAAAACCTCCTGCCTGCGTTTCGCCTTTGAACGCTACAAATTTAGCGCGCACATATCCATGTTTACATAGCGGAGGAGTGTCTTCCTCCGCTAAACCGTGATAGTCAGAGTCGTACAGCGTCTGGTTGGCCTAACAAATCATACATGCATGAGTAAACATAGTAGATCTAGCTCAAAATAGATAATTGGCCACAGATGAAAGATATAGAGATGAGACGACTCACATTGAAATCACCATCCCTGTCATCACGACGCGATTCCTCACCGTCTCCCCTTGAACCCATGGCGAGAGGGGGGTGGGGGAAAGGGGTGGCTATGGGAGAGATAGCTGGAGGCATCGTCGGCTTGCGGCTATGACAGGATGGGAGAGAAGTAGGGAAATTGGCTTCGAGGGGAATGAAGAGAAGTATGGGGAGGAAGAGAAGTAAAAGGGACGTGACACTAGCATATGTCCCATGGAACTCATGAGTCGTGACACTCACAAAAGGGGAGCGCCTGGTGTTGACAGTTTGTCCAGAGCAAGCGGGCAGTAAGCATGGCCAATCATGTCACAGAACGGCCTACTCGCGGATCGCTCTTACGAAGACCATCCCAATCGCCCAAGCGCCCTGATCGAACAGTATGTAACAATCGTCATGCAGAACAACTTGGTTAGGGCGTTACTTCTAGAAGACTCGGTCTAACAACCACCATTGGGGGCTGAGGTTAGGGCTCTCCTAAGGTTAGGATCCAAGTGGTTTATGAAAGGAACACACATTTCAATGACACTGGTGGATCCATATGTGTTCTCTGAAAAGAACAGACATGCAACGAACTCTGGTGGATCCATATGTGGTTTGTGAAAAGAACACACATGCAATGACTCTAGCTGAGGTTAATGAAAATAACACACATGCAATGACACTAGCGGATCCATATGTGGTTAATGAAAAGAACACACATGCAATGACACTAGTGGATCCATATGTGGTTTGTGAAAAGAACACACATGCAATGACACTGGTGGATCCATATGTGGTTTGGGAAAAGAACACACATGAAATGACACTGGTGGATCCATATGCGGTCTATGAAAAGAACAAACATGCAATGACTCTGGTGGATCCTTGTGTGGTTTGTCAAAATAACAGACATGCAATTACTCTAGCTATGGTTAATAAAAAGAACACACATGCAATGAACTCAAGTGGATCCATATATGGTCTGTGAAAAGAACAGACTTGCAATGAAACTGGTCGATCCATATGTGATTCATGAAAAGAATAGACATGCAATGACACTGGTGGATCCATATGTGGTTTGTGAAAAGAACACACATCCAATGACTCTAGCTGCGGATCCATATGTAGTCTATGAAAATAATAGACATGCTCATGTGGTTTATGAAAAGAATAGACATGCAATGACCCTGGTGGATCCATATGTGGTTCATGAAAAGAACACACATGCAATGACTCTAGCTATGGATCCATATGTGGTGTGTGAAAAGAACATACATGCAATGACTCTAGCTGTGGATCCTTATGTGGTTTGTGAGAAGAACATACATGCAATGACTCAGGTGGATCCATGTGTGGTTTGTGAGAAGAACACACATGCAATAACATTGGTGGATCCATATGTGGTTTTTGCAAAGAACACACATTCAATGACTCTGCTGGATCCCTATGTGGTTTATGAAAAGAACAGACATTCACTGACTCTAGTTGTGGTTCTTGAAAAGAACACACATGCAATGACACCGGTGGATCCATGTGTGGTTAGTGAGAAGAATAGACATGCAATGATTCTGGTGGATCCATATGTGGTTTGTGAGAAGAAAAGACATACAAAGACTCTGGTGTACTCTAACTTAGGTTTGTGAAAATAACACACGTGAAATGACACTAGTGGATCCATATGTGGTTTGTGAAAAGAACATACATGCAATGACTCTAGTTGTGGTTAATGAAAAGCACATACATGCAATGACTCTGGTTAATCCATATGTGGTTCATGAAAAGAACACACATGCAATGACACTGGTGGGTCCATATGTGGTTTGTGAAAATAACACACATCCAATGACTCTAGCTGTGGATCCATATGTGGTCTATGAAAAGAACACACATGCAATGACACTGGTGGATCCATGTGTGGTTTGTGAAAAGAACAGACATGCAATGACTCTAGTGGATCCATATGTGGTTTGTGAAAAGAACACACATGTAATGACTCTAACTATGGTTTGTGAAAACAACACACATGCAATGACACTGGTGGATAAATATGTGGTTTGTGAAAAGAACAAACATGCAATGACTCTAGCTATGGTTAATGAAAAGAACACACATGCAATGACTCTGGTGGATCCACGTGTGATTTATGAAAAGAACACACATGCAATGACACTGGTGGATCAATATGTGGTTTGTGAAAAGAACACACATCCAATGACTCTAGTGCATTCTTATGTGGTTTGTTAAAAGAACAGACATGCAATGATTCGAGCTGTGGTTTGTGAAAATAACAGGCAATACAATGACCCTGGAGGATCAATGTGTGGTTTGTGAAAGAACAGACAATCACTGTCTCTAGTTGTGGTTCATGAAAAGAACACACATGCAATGACACTGGTGGAACCATATGTGTTTGTGAAAAGAACACACATCCAGTGAGTCTAGCTGCGGATCCATATGTGGTCTATGAAAACAACACACATGCTCATGTGGTTTATGAAAAGAATAGACATTCACTGACTCTGGTGGATCCATATGTAGTTCATGAGAAGAACATAGATGCAATGACTCTAGCTGTGGATCCATATGTCGTCTATGAAAAGAACACACATGTAATGCCTCTAGTGGATCCTTATGTGGTTTGTGAGAAGAATAGACATGCAATGACTCTGGTGGATCCATATGTGGTCTATGAGAAGAACACACATGCAATGACACTGGTGGATCCATATGTGGTTTGTGAAAATAACACACATCCAATGACTCTGGTGGATCCCTATGTGGTTTGTGAAAAGAACAGACATTCATTGACTCAAGTTGTGGTTCTTGAAAAGAACACACATGCCATGACTCTGGTAGATCCATGTGTGGTTTGTCAAAATAACAGACATGCAATGACTCTAGTGGATCCATATGTGGTTTGTGAGAAGAAAAGACATGCAATGACTCTGGTGGATCCATATTTGGTTTGTGAAAAGAACACACATGAAATGACTCTAGTGGATCCTTATGTGGTCTGTGAAAAGAACAGACATGCAATGACTCTAGCCGTGGTTAATGAAAAGAACACACATGCAATGACTCTGGTGGATCCATATGTGGTTTGTGAAAAGAACACACATGAAATGACTCTAGTGGATCCTTATGTGGTTTGTGAAAAGAACAGACATGCAATGACTCTAGTTGTTGTTAATGAAAAGAACAGACATGCAATGACTCTGGTGGATCCATGTGTGGTTCATGAAAAGAACACACATGCAATTACATAGGTGGATCCATACATCCAATGACTCTAGCTGTGGATCCATATGTGGTCTATGAAAAGAACACACATGCAATGACACTGGTGGATCCCTGTGTGGTTTTTGAAAAGAACAAACCTGCAATGACTCTGGTGGATCCATATGTGGTATGTGATAAGAACAGACATGCAATGACTCTAACCATGGTTTGTGTAAAGAAAACACATATAATGACACTGGTGGATCAATATGTGGTTTGTTAAAAGAACAGACATGCAATGACTCTAGTTGTGGTTAATGAAAAGAACACACATGCAATGCCTCTCGTGGATCCATGTGTGGTTTGTGAAAACAACACACATTCAATGACACTGGTGGATCCATATGTGGTCTATGAAAAGAACACACATGCAATGACTCTAGCTGTCGTAAATGAAAAGAACACATGAAATAACTCTAGTGGATCCGTATGTGGTTTGTGAAAATAACAGACATGCAATGACTCTAGATGTGCTTCATGAAAAGAACACACATGCAATGACAATGGTGGATCTGTAACATCCCAATTTCAGCAACCCTGATTAGTTGTCCAAAATGCAAAAATCTGCGGGAAAAAAACTTTTTCTTGTTTAGTGATGAAGTGTTTGCCTGTTGTTTGAATATGTTTATGCTTATGATTGTGTATTAGAAGATATACTCCTTACCTCAACCCCAGTTGACAAAAGTTACTGCCCAAAACTATCCTGGCTTAATTTCCATATTCTCAAATGTTCTGGCATTTCAAAACCTGAGCCAAGAAGCCTTTGCAAACCAACTATTTTAGTAGCTTCTATTGATCAAACTATGGAGAGCTATAGAATACTATCTCCTTATGTTTTCAAGACAGAACCTTCAACTACTCTTCTCCCTAGGTTTCCCAAAACACCTTTATGAAGCTTTTGAATTCTACTGTTGGTAGAGATACCAAGGACTCTCATAATATTCAAACTCCAACCCTTTTAAAATTGCCCAACCTTACCTCAAGTCAGACTTGATGGTAACCCTAGTAGTAGGTTTGCTTAGTTCATAAAATGAGTTGCCTTGATCTGTTGTCTAATGACTTGCCTTGATGTGCTGCTTGATTTGTCTGCCTAGGAGATAGTATGAGCTACTCTAGGAGCTCATCACTAGGATCAAGATGTTTCCAAATAACCACACCCTGAGCAAGAATACAAAGAAGGATCTGATCCCTAGCTACTAAGTAATCATCTAAAACCCTTAACCAGATTAGCTCTAAAGTGATCTAATTCCAGAAGCTTCCAAGTCAATGAAGACCAATATCAAGCATTGATCCCTTCTACTCAATATACTATTCAACCTCATCCACTTGATGATGATTTGGTACCTTGCATCCCATAAAAATCATCACCACCCACGTTCTAGTCAAAAACCCTAAATTTGCCAAATTTGGCCAAGTCTGGAATTTGTTCCAACATCACCTTTTTGAATGTCCCCTTTTCTCAACCCTTATGCATTTTTGAAAATGCATTTGAACCATAATGTTATATACCCTAAGGACTACCAAGGCCCACTCTTTCCCTTGGTTAGATCATACTCCAACCCACTTGTTCTTTATGGTTTTGCAGGCAAGAAAATAACTATTCCCGCAAATCTAGTCAACATGCCTACTTTGATAGAAGCTCACACCATCATCCTATCTCCCTTGGACCAACTCTTTGCATGGTTGTGTTCTAATAATATAGGTCTATCACTACCTACTTCACTTGTTCCAATTGGTCCTTGTGCTTCTTAAACACCACAAGGTTTTGAAGGCCAGTTGATAATCTGCTTTGGCAGACTTATTTTATTCAAAGTTCGAAAGCCTGTCTTGGTGATCTCAAGCAGGATCAAGCTCAAACCTCTACACCATTGCGATCTACATCACTTTGTATATCCATCCATATATCCCATGCCCCAAGGGGAGCCTTGAGCACCAAGATCCAACAAGGTTTTGGTGGCATGAAAACAATCTTACCCAAGATCCTTAAATCTCTAGTTTTCACCAAAATCAACTTGGATTCTCCAATACCAAGGTTGAAAATGCTTGTTAAACCTTGTCTACATCATCTAACTTGATCATAAAGATTTATCAAATTTTATCCATATTTATTATGGACCAAATCTATTTAATTCCTTGAATAGACAAAATCTCCAAAACTCCTTTCCCAATGGAAAGTTTGGTTTTTGCCAAAACACTTCTCCAAACTTTTGCTCAATTCAGGTCCCTATATCATACCCTACATTCGCATATCAAAAAGAAATATTTTTGAGATCCTTTATTATTGCTTTTTGCCTATTTTCTTAAATGGCAGAAATAGAATAATTATAGTTTTAAATACTTTTAAGCCTCCATAAATCTTGGGAAAAATTCCCTAAGTGTGAATTCACATTATGACCACATCACATCAAAATCCAACCTGGTCCAATGTAAAAATATCAAATGAGCTTCTAGAAACTACTTCCGCACTTTTTGAATAAAGGATTTTAAGTGGACTTAAGATCTTCTGAAAATCCCAATAAATTCCTAGAGCTATGCTTTGACATCATCTACCTATCCGTACCATCTCCCCACCATGTCCAATACAAATTTTGGAACTTCCTTCACACGCCTCCATTTGATCAAATTTGCCAAATCAATCAAGCATTGATCCAAAACCACCCCAAACCCCATGGAAACTTGCTCTCCACTTCTCCACAGTACCCAGCCCTCTCTCCTGGTCGACCAGCACTATAGCATCCTTGTTCACCTTGTCCTCTTATGTTTGGAAGTGATAGAGAGAGAGACAAGAAAGTGGGGTCAATTAATTGCAGCAGCTGCCACTCCCTCCCTCTCTGAGCTCCAGCACGACCAGACCCCACCTCATCACCCTCCACCGACCCTGGCAACCAATGCCAAGGCCATGGACCTGCCCTTGCCCTCCATACACCCCTTCCACAATGGACCTCTCCCCTTCGGTTTATAAGGGCCAGAGGCCACCAACTCTCTCCTGCTCCCTCATTTCTCCCCCTCACACTCCACCTCACCTTCCTAGAGCCTCCCCTTCCTCTCCCCTGCTGCGAGATGCTCGAGAGAGAGAGAAGAAAAAGCTTCGGCCTCCCCCATATATCGAGCTAAGCTTCCTCCCCCTCTGTCCTCTCCCTCTGCATGTGCTACTACAGGACTCCCCTTGGCCATATGCATCTAACCATGCCCTTTTTATTGACCAGGACCACCCCTTCTGAGGACCTCTCCTCAGACTCCATTGCCTGAGCCACCTCCAGTCGCGGAACTGGCCCTTGCCGCCCCGTGTCGGGACCATCGTCACGCACCGCTCCAGCTCCGCTGCTCCCCATCACTGGAAAACCCCGGGCAAGCCCTCACCACGCCGCCCCCGAGCCGCCCTAGGGTTTCGTCCCCTATGCCCATGGCGCAAGGAGGGAGACGACCCCAGGGTCGTCGATCTCTTTCTAATCGAACGGCCCTGGATGCTACATACACCTTCGCCGCCGCCTCCGGCTGACAGCGGGTCCTGCCCCGTGGGTTTGAAATCCCGCCTCCCGCCTCCCGCCGGTGCAGCCTGCCCGGGGTTGGGCCGAATCGTCTCTACGAGGCCCAGCTGCCCCAGATCCGACCCACTAGCCCTCTCTCCTCTTTTCTTTTAAATTCCTTATTACATCCAAAAACTTAATTGCTGATTTAAATTGTTTTGAAAATGTAAATCAGCACAAAATGCCAAGGTCTAAAATTCTTCCAGTCCCCACATGTTTCCCTAAACATGCAGAACCAATCTCCTGCCAAAAATGATTTTTATTATTTACTGGCAATTAATCTACAAAAAGGTATCCTTATCACTAAATAAATTCTTCATGGAGTTCTACATACCTAATTTGAATGAATCAAGGTTCTCCTGGAAGGAAATTGCTATACCTGTCATCCAGCTTATGTCTTATGCCAAGGTGAACAGTAGTTTGCCTTTATGAAAAATAACAAAAACACCACGTATCTACCTTAGGTAAATTCTCTAGGTCAAACCAACAGAGGTATTGGCCTAATTCCAACTCCCTGTAAAACTCCATGTCAACCTCTATCAAACCCTAGAAGCTCAAATTTTATTGAGCTTTGGTTCAATTTTAATGAATTAAACTATTCTGTGTAGACTCATTTCACTAAATAAACCACTCCAGTGGTTCCTGATAACCAAATTAGGTAATTCCAATTTCTACATAAAGGTATTTGAAATACCTAACCTATGGACTTGGTCCCATGCCAAGGTGAACTAACTTTCTACTTCAGTAAAATAACAGAAATAACCCATTTCTGCAATTAGGAATTTCTCTAGGTCACATAAAATAGATATTGACCTATTTCCAACTCCCAGAGAAGTGGTACATCAATACCTATCTAAAACCAGGAGATAAGGATTTATTGATCCTTCATGGAATTTTAGTGAATTAAATACTTCTGTAGGTGGTATTATCACTAGATAAATCATTCCAGAAGTTAGGAAACTCCAAAAATAGTGATTCTAAATCCTACTGGAAGGTATTTATAATACCTATCCAATTAACTTGACCTCATACCATTTGGACCTATATTTTAAACCTGATTAAAAAGACAAATTGACTCAAAACTATATTTGGGATTTTCCTGAGGGCATTCTAGTAATTATTTTGACTTGATTCCAACTCTCACTGAACCAGTACCCCAACCCTACATAACCATCCAAGGAAATAATTTTTTGGTGCTCCAGAACGTTTCTGGTGATTTATCCCCTAAAACTAGAGTTTATTTCACTGGAAAAATCATAGCTAATTAACTAAATGTGATAAAATAGTGAAACCACTTTTTTTGTTTCATTTTATCAACACCTATCTGTTGGTATCATTTTTACACAATGGTATCATACAGAATAGGTCCTTGGTCCAAAACCTATCTCTTAGGTAGCTTCTAGACCATAAACCCTGAGGGATGTTCATCCATGTCTCCAAGACCATCTCCATCTTCTAAATCCAATCCTCTCAAAACCTAATGAATCTTAAAATTGTATTGTTCACTGGTTTGCTGTATTGTATTCATGCTTGTATTGCTTTATGTTGATTGTGCCCTTGTTTGCTTGCATGTGCTATCTCGACGATAGTTGCGATGAAATTGGAGATTAGACGAGGTGGTTATTATTGGTATTATGGTATTCTAAGAAGAAGTCCAGGGACATATATATGCCATACTGCTAATCACAGGCAAGCCACCTTCTTGCTCATAAGCCTTATCCTACTGTCTTACTTATGCATATTTTATCTACTGTTTAAACTGCATTGTTTACTACATGATGATCTATATCGGGTAGTGGTTTGGCTCCTCCAAACCATTTCACCCCTTGTACTACTAAGTACAAACCCATTGATGACACCTACTTGCCCCCTAGGATAGTAGATGGTATAACACCATACCCACTTGGAGACCCAGTTTTAGCCAAAGCCAAACTAGAGGATGGGAAAACCCAGGGAAAAGTTTTACTAAATGTTTTATGATAAAACCTTGGTAAGGTGAGACCTCCGAAGAGTTGTTGGGAAAGAAAAAGGTTTTTGTTTTACAAAATGCTAAAGGAAAACCGGAGGAAAAAGGTTTATGAAAACGCACCCGGTTCTTTGCAGTTTGCTAGAACAATTAAACCGTGCAACCACATTACCCTGAAATGGGATAGGGCTAGATTTGAAGATTGTTTATTCTGGTGTAAGCTGCCTTGGAACAACTACAGGGGATGAAAATCCCCAGAGGGTGGGCCTTCTCTAGACAACGGTCCATGTAGAACATCGACCGGGAGAAGGAACAAAGGGTCTACGGACCTCCACGCGTTACTATAATCCCCTCATTGAAAGCGCACACTCAGGAAGTGGAAAAAGCGCTCTGGTTGGCTTTGAACTATATAGGGAGTCCCGGTGTTGAGGGGGATAACACTCATAGGGTAGGCACTTATACTAGAGTGGGATTTCAGAGAGTCTTGGTCGGTTACTCGACCCACGATCGGTGTAGATCACGGCAGAGTAGCCGGATGGTGTGGATAAAGTGTACAACCTCTATAGAGTGTAAATCTATTCGAATAGCCGTGTCCGCGGTCGTGGAAGGTTGGGAAAGTTGCTGTAGAGCGGTGTTGGTTTTGTTTTCAAAAAGGATTTCAGAAAAGAAATGGCTTTGGAAATGAATTGACCAGGGGATGGTCGAAAAGGAAGGAAAGGAGGTGGTCGTGAGACGACCGGAAGACGGGAACAAATGGGTAACCCAACCTTAGTGTTTACAAAAACTTTTCAAAAAGTTTTCCCAAAGGATTTAGAAAAGTTTTCAACAAAGATATGTAGATGCTATATCTACAAGAGAAACTTTGTGAGAAAAGAACCTCTCTTGGAGCCCTCCTACTACCATAGCCATATTGCATATCCTTTTGTGATTATTATTCTATTAAGGTGGTTTGCGAGAACATTCAAAGTACTCACTAGCATTGTCCCTGGCTATTAACTTGGTCAGATCTGAAGAAGAAGGTGATGATGACGACTATGCGAGCTAGGACGTTCTCCCAGTCGGTTGCCTATAGGTTAAGGCACGACTCGGGCTCTACGCTTGATGAAGTCTGCTGATGATTATTGATGTAGCCATAATGGCATGTAAGGTATGACTTGTATCCTCTTAAGTAATGGATGTTTTACTTTGATACTTGTCGGTTATGTGCCATGACTAACTGATCATGGGATCGTGGTGTGTGCATAACAGGGATTCTCGGAGGATTAATCCGGGGGCCCAACATACTTGGTATCAGAGCCATCCTGACTGTAGGAGAACTTAGTTAGCATGGTCGCTAGACAGGAACCTTATTTTGAAAACCCTGGCTTTCAAGAACTAGTTTCTCAGTGAGTTTCAAAAAGTTCAACTTCTTCTCTTACACTAAGTAAATGCTTTCGAAAATGGTTTCCTCTAACTCTCGTCCAAACTTCAAACCTGCGGATTTTAAATAACTAGGATCTAGAATCCGGTGAAGACAATGAGAACAAGATGAAGACAAGCAACTACCAGCAAACACAAGGAGACTACAATATCGCTCTACTAGCGGAATCCCCATAAGCAGAAGACATCAAGTGTTGCACTATCAAGAAGCGTCCAAGATACGGCGAAGGCTTTATCAGCAAGATAGTGACTCCGACCTGAAGAAAGACGATATCTAGGGTCAATAGTCCTAAGAATACGATTCCCCTACATTGTGAGTAGTTAACTCCCTGGTCCACCTGGTAGACCGTGTTTGCTTGCCTAAGTGACACATGTGTTGCTTGATGTGTGATGTTTGCCGAGGACATTGTGATCCCCTCGCTTTCTTCGCCTTGTATGGTCTGATTTGACCTCAGTAAAACGATTTTCGAGGACCGATACCCCACCAAGTACCTCAGGCACCCCTATTAGTTGTCACTAACGAGACCCCAGACTAACCTCACGAGTATAGGAGCGGAAAAGCATCGCCAGAACCAGGAGTTCGACATCGTCAGGTCAGAACAACTCGAAGACTTCACCTTGGTAGGATGGCATACCTCGTCCAACTCACCTCTCAAGACTCGTTGATAGCACAACACTCCCTTATTCCTCGATATATTACAGCAAGAAATCATGTTGAAGCCAGAAGTCGATCACCGAAGGATCCCCAACATCCACAAGAAACCACTCGATAAGTCTACCAAGACCAGAAGTGAAGACCTAATTACACTAACCTTCGGTAAAGTAGAGCTTCTGACCACCTCAGGAGACTAACTAATCTAGTCGACCCTACCCAAACTAACGGGATAATCCTCCCTAGAAGGTCAGAACTACCCCTAAAGCTAGATGGTAAGGAAGCATGAAGAAAACGAGTCCACTCCACCATCAAGCAGATGAAACGCAAGAAATTCAAGTGAAGACCACTTGCCCGACGCCGACTGCTTCAACCCTGACTAACTACTAGCAAGAAGAGACGTAAATCGCTAACTTTCCCTAAGCTAACCCCATAAGGCTTCGTGAGGAAACCACCCCCATCAAAGTTTGTGATAGGACGTCACTCGAAGACTCCAGTCAAGACCCAGAAAGAAGACAGCCTTCCTCTAACATCAAGTCCGCACTCCAAGACAAAAGATCTGCACCCCTTCTCGAAGAACCTAAGTAAAGCCCTAAGGTGGAAAGACTGCGTCTTTCCACTCAATCCTCAGAAGACTGTCTACCAGAGGATACTTCAGAAGAGATCTATGGATACACCATCATTTCGCCAAACAACCACCCATGAGTTATCAGAGGAGAAACTAACTGAGGATCCTACGAAGTCCCTCTGCTATTTCAGTTGCAGACCTACCGGAAGGACCACAGTATCGCCAACCCCTCGGTTCCAATCGCTTCCAGGACGTAAGTCTCCGAGGGCTTCAACAGGCTAATTACGAATAATAGTAGTATATAAGCCCAGTAAGTCATAATTCCCGGAAGCCTTCCGAAGGTCTCTACTCTAGAAGAAAGATGGACGAAAATCTCCAAAAACCCGATTCAATGACTTCAAGAAGGAAGGACTACGTCAACTCCTCGAATCTACCCTAGTTTAACCCTAAAGGGAAAAGACTGCGTCTTTCCCACACAATAATAGAGTAACCTTTCACCAGAAGAAAACTCAGGAGTCTCGGCCGTAAAGTCGGCAATTAGGATATGCTACGACCCTAAGGAAGAGCTATGAATCCTTAGAGAGAGGTACACCCGGCTATAGATTCTATCGTCCGACGAGTACTCCGTGAAGTTTAGAATCCTGATAGTTCGCCTAGCCTAAGCCCCCGAGATTTTGAGTCCAGAAAGAAAAGAAGGGCATCCCTCGCAATCAGGACTAGACGCTACTCAACTCTGCGTGCATCCCGGAAGACTGAAGCTCATCTTCATCGACGTAGTAACCACTTCCAAAGATGGAGTCCGAAAGATAGTACGCTTGAAACCAGTAGCGCTACCCTTGACTCAAAAATCCCCTAACCCTACTCTCTTGAATCTCGGGACGAGATTCTTTTAAGGGGGAAAGTTCTGTAACATCCCAATTTCAGCACCCCTGATTAGTTGTCCAGAATACAAAAATCAAGGGGAACAAAAAAAGTTCTTGTTTAGTGATGAAGTGTTTGCCTGTTGTTTGAATATGTTTATGCTTATGATTGTGTATTAGAATATATACTCCTTACCTCAACCCCAGTTGACAAAAGTTACTGCCCAAAACTGTCCTGGCTTAATTTCCATATTCTCAAATGTTCTGGCATTTCAAAACCTAAGCCAAGAAGCCTTTGCAAACCAAATATTTTAGTAGCTTCTATTGATCAAACTATGGAGAGCTATAGAATACTATCTCCTTATGTTTTCAAGATAGAACCTTCAACTACTCTTCTCCCTAGGTTTCCCAAAACACCTTTATGAAGCTTTTGAATTCTACTCTTGGTAGAGATACCAAGGACTCTCATCTTATTCAAACTCCAACCCTTTTAAAATTGCCCAACATTACCTCAAGTTAGACTTGATGGTAACCCTAGTAGTAGGTTTGCTTAGTTTATAAGATGAGTTGCCTTGATCTGTTGTCTGATGACTTGCCTTGATCTGCTGCTTGGTTTGTCTGCCTAGGAGATAGTATGAGCTACTCTAGGAGCTCATCACTAGGATCAAGATGTTTCCAAATAACCACACCCTAAGCAAGAATACAAAGCAGGATCTGATCCCTATCTACTAATTAATCATCTAAAACCCTTAACCAGATCAGCTCTGAAGTGATCTAATTCCAGAAGCTTCCAAGTCAATGAAGACCAATATCAAGCATGGATCCCTTCTACTCAATATACTCTTCAACCACATCCACTTGATGATGCTTTGGTACCTTGCATCCCATCAAAATCATCACCACCCACGTTCTAGTCAAAAACCCTAAATTTGCCAAATTTGGCCAAGTCTGGAATTTGTTCCAACATCACCTTTTTGAATGTCTCCTTTTCTCAACCCTTATGCATTTTTGAAAATGCATTTGAACCATATTGTTAACCACCCTAAGGACTAACAAGGCCCACTCTTTCCCTTGGTGAGATCATACTCCAACCCACTTGTTATTTATGGTTTTGCAGGCAAGAAAATAACTATTCCTGCAAATCTAGTCAACATGCCTACTTTGACAGAAGCTCACACCATCATCCTATCTACCTTGGACCAACTCTTTGCACGGTTGCGTTCTAATCATATAGGTCTATCACTACCTACTTCACTTGTTCCAATTGGATCCTTGTGCTTCTTAAACCCCATAAGGTTTTAAAGGCTAGTTGATAATCTGCTTTGGCGGGCTTATTCTATTCAATGTTCGAAAGCCTGTCTTGGTGAGATCAAGCAGGATCAAGCTCAAACCTCTACACCATTGCGATCTACATCACTTGGTCTATCCATCCATATATCCCATGCCCCAAGGGGATCCTTGAGATCCAAGATCCAACATGGTTTTGGTGGCATGAAAACAATCTTACCCAAGATCCTTAAATCTCTAGTTTTCACCAAAATCAACTTGGATTCTCCAATCCCAAGGTTGCAAATGCTTGTTAAACCTTGTATACATCATATAACTTGATCATCAAGATTTATCAAATTTTATCCATATTTATTATGGACCAAATCTATTTAATTCCTTTAATAGACAAAATCTCCAAAACTCCACTCCCAATGGAAAGTTTGGTTTTTGCCAAAACACTTCTCCAAACTTTTGCTCAATTTAGGTCCCTATATCATACCCTACATTCCCATCTCAAAAATAAATATTTTTGAGATCCTTTATTATTTCTTTTTTCCTATTTTCTTAAATGGCAGAAATGGAATAATAATAGTTTTAAATACTTTTAAGCCTCCATAAATCTTGGGAAAAATTCCCTAAGTGTGAATTCACATTTAAGACCATCGCACATCAAAATCCAACCTGGTCCAATGTAAAAATATCAAATGAGCTTCTAGAAACTACTTCCGCACTTTTTGAATAAAGGATTTTAAGTGGACTTAAAATCTTCTGAAAAATCCCAATAAATTCCTAGAGCTATGCTTTGACATCATCTACCTATCCGTACCATCTCCTTGCCATGTCCAATACAAATTTTGGAACTTCCTTCACACGCCTCCATTTGATCAAATTTGCCAAATCAATCAAGCATTGATCCAAAACCACCCCAAACCCCATGGAAACTTGCTCTCCACTTGTCCACAGTACCCAACCCTCTCTCCTGGTCGACCAACACTGTAGCATCCCTGTTCACCTTGTCCTCTTATGTTTGGAAGTGAGAGATAGAGATACAAGGAAGTGGGGCCAATTAATTGCAACAATTGCCACTCCCTCCCTCTCTAAGCTCCAGCACGACCAGACCCCACCTCATCACCCTCCATCGACCCAGGCAGCCAATGGCAAAGCCATGGACCTGCCCTTGCCCTTCATACACCCCTCCCACGATGGACCTCTCCCCTTCGGTTTATAAGGGCCAGAGGCCACCAACTCTCTCCTGCTCCCTCATTTCTCCCCCTCACACTCCACGTCACCTTCCCAGAGCCTCCCCTCCCTCTCCCCTGCTCTGAGCTGCTCGACAGAGAGAGAAGAAAAAGCTTCGGCCTCCCCCATATATCGAGCTAAGCTTCCTCCCCCTCTGTCCTCTCCCTCTACATGTGCTACTATAGGACTCCCCTCAGCCGTTTGCATCTAACCATGCCCTTTTTATTGACCAGGACCACCCCTTATAGCCTCACCGGCGTGGTCCGACGATCTCGCCTTGGACTCCATTGCCCGAGCCACCTCCAGTCGTGGAACTGGCCCTTGCCGCCCCTCGTCGGGACCACCGTCACGCGCCTCTCCAGCTCCACTGCTCCCTGTCACTGAAAAACCCCAGGTAAGCCCTCACCGCGCCGCCCCCGAACTGCCCTAGGGTTTCGTTCCTTGTGCCCACGGCGCGAGGTGGGAGACGACCCTAGGGCCGTCGATCTCTTTTTAATCGGACGGCCCTAGATGCTCCATACCCCTTCGCCGTTGCCTCCGGCTGATAGCATGCCCCGCCCCGCGGGTTTGAAATCCCGCCTCCCACCGGCGTAGCTCGCCCGGGGTTAGGCCAAATCAGCTATACGAGGCCCAGCTGCCCCAGATCCGACCCACTAGCCCTCTCTCCTCTTTTCTTTTAAATTCCTTTTTACATCCAGAAACTTAATTGCTGATTTAAATTGTTTTGAAAATGTAAATCAGCACAAAATGCCAAGGTCTAAAATTCTTCCAGTCCCCACATGTTTCCCTAAATATGCAGAACCAATCTCCTGCCAAAAATGATTTTTATTATTTACTGGCAATT
This sequence comes from Avena eriantha, assembly GCA_910589775.1. Taxonomy (NCBI): domain Eukaryota; kingdom Viridiplantae; phylum Streptophyta; class Magnoliopsida; order Poales; family Poaceae; genus Avena; species Avena eriantha. The sequence goes on from OU342742.1 coordinate 545,091,347, forward strand.
AATCTATAAAAAGGTATCCTTATCACTAAATAAATTCCTCATGGTGTTCTACATACCTAATTTGAATGAATCAAGGTTCTCCTGGAAGGAAATTGCTATACCTGTCATCCAGCTTATGTCTTATGCCAAGGTGAACAATAGTTTGCCTTTATCAAAAATAACAAAAACACCATGTATCTACCTTAGGTAAATTCTCTAGGTCAAACCAACAGAGGTATTGGCCTAATTCCAACTCTCTATAAAACTCCATGTCAACCTCTATCAAACCCTGGAAGCTCAAATTTTATTGAGCTTTGGTTCAATTTTAATGAATTAAACTATTCCGTGTAGACTCATTTCACTAAATAAACCACTCCAGTGGTTCCTGATAACCAAATTAGGTAATTCCAATTTCTACATAAAGGTATTTGAAATACCTAACCTATGGACTTGGTCCCATGCCAAGTTGAACTAACTTTCTACTTCAGTAAAAATAACAGAAATAACCCATTTCTGTAATTAGGAATTTATCTAGGTCACATAAAAATAGATATTGACCTATTTCCAACTCCCAGAGAAGTGGTACATCAATACCTATCTAAAACTAGGAGATAAGGATTTATTGATCCTCTCTGGAGTTTTAGTGAATTAAATACTTCTTTAGTTGGTATTATCACTAGATAAATCATTCCAGAAGTTAGGAAAATCCAAAAATAGTGATTCCAAATACTACTTGATGGTATTATTAATACGAGTTCAATTACCTTGACCTCTTACCATTTGGACCTGTATTTTAAATCTGATTAAAAAGACAAATTGACTCCAGAACTGCATTTGGGATTTTCCTGAGGGCATTCTGGTAATTATATTGACTTGATTCCAACTCTCACTAAACCAGTACCCCAAACCCTACCTAACCATCCATGGAAATGATTTTTGGAGCTCCAGAAATTTTCTGGTGATTTATCCCCTAAAACTAGAGTTTATTTCACTAGAAAAATCATAGCTAATTAACTAAATGTGATAAAATAGTGAAACCACTTTTGTTGGTTTCATTTTATCAACACCCATCCGTTGGTATCATTTTTACACAATGGTATCATACAGAATAGGTCCTTGGTCCAAAACCCATCTCTTAGGTAGCTTCTAGACTATAAACCCTAAGGGATGTTCATCCATGTCTCCAAGACCATCTCCATCTTCTAAATCCAATCCTCACAAAACCTACTGAATCTTAAACTTGTATCATTAATTAGTTTGATGTATTGTATTGATGCTTGTATTGCTTAATGTTTGTTTTACTTATGCATATTTTATCTACTGTTTATGAAAACTACATTGTTTACTACATGATGATCTATATCGGGTAGTGGTTTGGCTCCTCCAAACCATTTCACCCCTTGTACTAATAAGTACAAACCCGTTGATGACACCTACTGGCCCCCTAGGATAGTAGATAGTATAACACCAAACCCCCTTGGAGACCCCGTTTTAGCCGAAGCCAAACTAGAGGATGGGAAAACCCTAGGGAAAAGTTTTACTAAATGTTTTATAATAAAACCTTGGTGAGGTGAGACCTCCCAAGAGTTGTTGGGAAATAAAAAGGGTTTTGTTTTACAAAATGCTAGAGGAAAACCGGAGGAAAAAGGTTTACAAAAACACACCCGGTTCTTTGCAGTTTGCTAGAACAATTAACCCGTGCAACCACATTACCCTGAAATACGACATGGCTAGATTTGAATATTGTTTATTCTGGTGTAAGCTACCTCGCAACAACTACAGGGGATGCAAATCCCTAGAGGGTGGGCCTTCTCTGGACAATGGTCCATGTAAAACAACGACCAGGAGAAGGAACAAAGGGTCTACGGACCTCCACGCGTTACTATGAGCCCCTCATTGAAAGCACACACTCGGGAAGTGGAAAAAGCGCTCCGGTTGGCTTTGAACTATATAGGGTGTCCCGGTGTTGAGGGGGATAACACTCATATGGTAGGCACTTATACTGGAGTGGGCTTTCAGGGAGTCTTGGTCGGTTACTCGACCCACAATCGGTGTAGATCAGGGCAAAGTAGCCAGATGGTGTGGATAAAGTGTACAACCCTCTACAGAGTGTAAATATATTCGAATAGCCATGTCCGCGGCATGGACGGTTGGGAAGGTTGCTGTAGAGCGGTGCTGGTTTTATTTTCAAAAAGGATTTTGGAAAAGAAATGGCTTTGGAAATGAATTGACCAGGGGATGGTCGGAAAGGAAGGAAAGGAGGTGGTCGTGAGACGACCGGAAGACGGGAACAAATGGGTAACCAACCTTAGTGTTTACAAAAACTTTTCAAAAAGGTTTCCAAAAGGATTTACAAAAGTTTTCAACAAAGATATGTAGATGCTATATCTACAAGAGAAACTATGTGAGAAAAGAACCTCTCTTAGAGCCTTCCTACTACCACAGCCATATTGCATATCCTTTCGTGATTATTATTCTATTAAGGTGGTTTGCGAGAACATTCAAAGTACTCACTAGCATTGTCCCTGGCTATTAACTTGGTCAGATCTGAAGAAGAAGGTGACAATGACGACTATGCGAGCTAGGACGTTCTCCCAGTCAGTTGCCTGTAGGTTAAGGCACGGCTCGGGCTCTACGCTTGATGAAGTCTGTAGATGATTATTGATGTAGCCATAATGGCATGTAAGGTATGACTTGTATCTGCTTAAGTAATGGATGTTTTACTTTGATACTTATCGATTATGTGCCACGACTAACTGATCATGGGATCGTGGTGTGTGCATAGCAAGGATTCTCGGAGGCTTAATCCGGGGGCCCCACAGGATCCATATGTGTTTTAGGAAAAGAACACACATTCAATGACACTAGTGGATCCTTATGTGGTTTTTGAAAAGAACACACATGCTCATGTGGTTTGTGAAAACAACACACATCCAATGACAATGGTGGATCCTTATGTGGTTGTGAAAAGAACACACATGCAATGACACTGGTGGATCAATATGTGGTTTGTAAAAAGAACACACATGTAATGATTCTAGTGGATCCTTATGTGGTTTGTGAAAAGAATAGACATGCAATGACTCTAACTGTGGTTTGTGAAAAGAAAATGCAATACAATGACTCTGGTGGATACATGTGTTGTTTGTTCAAGAACAGACATTCACTAACTCTAGTTGTGGTTCATGAAAAGAACACACACACAATGACACTGGTGGATCCATATGTGGTTAGTGAAAAGAACACACATCCAATGACTCTAGCTGTGGATCCATATGTGGTCTTTGAAAAGAACACACATGTAATGACTATAGTTGTGGTTAATGAAAAGAACACATGAAATGACTCTAGTGGATCCATATGTGGTTTGTGAAAAGAACAGGCATGCAATGACTCTAGTTGTGCTTCATGAAAAGAACACACCTTCAATGACAATGGTGGATCCATATGTGTTTTAGGAAAACAACACACATGCAAGTACACTGGTGGATCCATATGTGGTTTGTGAAAAGAACACACATTCAATGACTCTAGCAGTGGATCCATATGTGGTCTATGAAAGAACACACATGCAATGACACTCGTGGATCCCTGTGTGGTTTGTGAAAAGAATAGACATGCAATGACTCTGCTGGATACATATGTGGTTTGTGAGAAGAACAGACATGCAATGACTCTAACCGTGGTTTCTGAAAAGAACACACATGCAATGACACTTGTGGATCAATATGTGGTTTGTGAAAAGAACAGACATGCAATGACTCTAGCTGTGGTTAATCAAAAGAACACACATGCAATGACTCTGGTGGATCCATGTGTGGTTTGTGAAAAGAAGACACGTTCAATGACACTGGTGGATCCATCTGTGGTATGTGAAAAGAACACACATTCAATGACTCTAGTTGTCGTTAATGAAAAGAACACATGAAATTACTCTAGTGGATCCGTATGTGGTTTGTGAAAAGAACAGACATGGAATGACTCTAGCTGTGCTTCATGAAAAGAACACACATGCAATGACAATGGTGGATCCATATGTGTTTTAGGAAAAGAACACATATTCAATGACACTAGTGGATCCATATGTGGTTTGTGAACAGAACACACATGCTCATGTGGTTTGTGAAAAGAACACGCATCCAATGACAATGGTGGATCCATATGTGGTATGTGAAAAGAACACACATGCAATGACACTGGTGGATCAATATGTGGTTTGTGAAAAGAACACACATCCAATGACTCTAGTGGATCCTTATGTGGTTTGTGAAAAGAATAAACATGCAATGACTCTAACAGTGGTTTGTGAAAAGAACAGGCAATACAATGACTCTGATGGATCCATGTGTGGTTTGTTCAAGAATAGACATTCACTAACTCTAGTTGTGGTTCATGAAAAGAACACACATGCAAAGACACTAGTGGATCCATATGTGGTTAGTGAAAAGAACACACATCCAATGACTCTAGCTGTGGATCCATATGTGGTCTTTGAAAAGAACACACATGTAATGACTATAGTTGTGGTTAATGAAAAGAACACATGAAATGACTCTAGTGGATCCATATGTGGTTTGTGAAAAGAACAGGCATGCAATGACTCTAGTTGTGCTTCATGAAAAGAACACACAGTCAATGACAATGGTGGATCCATATGTGTTTTAGGAAAACAACACACATGCAAGTACACTGGTGGATCCATATGTGGTTTGTGAAAAGAACACACATTCAATGACTCTAGCAGTGGATCCATATGTGGTCTATGAAAGAACACACATGCAATGACACTCGTGGATCCCTGTGATGTTTGTGAAAAGAATAGACATGCAATGACTCTGGTGGATCCATATGTGGTTTGTGAGAAGAACAGACATGCAATGACTCTAACTGTGGTTTGTGAAAAGAACACACATACAATGACATTGGTGGATCAATATGTGGTTTGTGAAAAGAACAGACATGCAATGACTCTAGTTGTGGTTGATGAAAAGAACACACATGCAATGACTCTGGTGGACCATGTGTGCTTTGTGAAAAGAACACACATTAGATGACACTCATGGATCCATATGTGGTTGATGGCTCAATGCACGGCGCCCAGAAAAATGCTTGATGGCGGTGTTGATTTAGAGCTCGTTGGGAACCCCAAGAGGAAGGTATGATGAGCACAGCAGCAAGTTTCCCTCAGTTATGAAACTAAGGTTTAATCGAACCAGTAGGAGCAAGGAAACACCCCAAAGGTGTTACTAGCTGAGCTTTGGCAGGGCGCACTACTGGTGCTAGTAGCAACGTGGAGACCTGCACAATACAACCAAAGAACTTTGTCCCCAACTTGCGATGAGGTTGTCAATCTCACCGTGTTTTGCAGAAAACAAAGGATTAAACATATCGAATGGAAAGAAGTAATAGTTTGCAGAAAGTAAACACAAAGCAGTAAACAGTTTGTAGATTGTACGTAAAGAAAAAGGACCGGGATCCATAGTTCACTAGAGGTGGCTCTCCTTAAGATAGATAACATGCTGGGTGGACAAATTATAGCGGGGCAATTGACAAACATCGAGAAAGCAATACATGCATATACTAATCATCTTGACTCCTTTGAGATTCGATTGGGCATTACAACATTATACATAGACCGCCATCCCACTGCATCTATGACTAATAATCCACCTTCAGGTTATCATCTGAACCCCCTCCAGTATTAAGTTGCAAGCAATATATTATTGCTTTACGAACTGCGTGTAAAGTAAAAAATACGATTGTTCTATGAACAAAGGATTGTTGTTTTCTCCCTAGTAGCAACAGCACATCTAGTACCTTAGATATTTCTGTCACTTCCCCAGATTACCAGAGGCATGAACCCACTATCGAGCATAAATACTAACTCTTGGAGTTGCTAGCATCTACTTGGCCAAGATAGCTACTAACAATGGAAAGCATGCAAGATCACAAATAACAAAGACATGATAGAATCAATAATCAATCTGAAATCGCATCTCAATATCCATCGGATCCCCGCAAACACAACATGCAGAATTACAAATAGATGATCTCGATCATGAACGGAGCTCACAAGATCTAGACATGAAAGCACAAAGGAGGAGAACCAGCCATCTAGCTACTACATGGATCCGTAGTCCAAGTATGAACTACTCACGCATCACACCGGAGGCTTGCATGGTGATGAAGAAGACCTCCAGGGTGAATTCCCCTCTCCGGCAGGGTGCCGGGAAGAGCTTCAGATCCCTCCCGATCTAGGGATGCAGATGACGGCGGGTACAAAATCTTTCGTGGATTTTTTGATCGGGCCCTTAGGGTTTCCATCTCGAGGGCAATATATAGGCGGAAGGAGAGGCCGAGAGGGTGCCAGGAGTGGCCGCACCACCCCCTGGCGCGGGCTAGGCCTAGCCGCGCAGCCAGGTGGTGTGGTGGCTCCCTGTCCCCTCTCCGTCTCGTATTCGGGCACTTGATGACATCCGGAAAAATAGGCACTTTGGCTTTTGTCCCGTCCAATTCTGAAAATATTCATTTTCTGACTTTCCTGGAAGCAAAAATAGCAGAAAACAGGCAGCTGGCATTGTGGCTCTTGTTAATAGGTTAGTCCAAGAAATCATATGAAAAGTACTCCAAAGTTGGAACAAAACACAAGAAAGTGGATAAAACCAAGCATGGAACATCAAAAATTATAGATACATTTGCAATGTATCAACATCCCCAAGCATAACTCCTGCTCATCCTCGAGTAGGTAAGTGATAAAAAGAAAGAATAATTTTTGAGGTGACATGCACCATCAAAGACTTGATCAAAGTATTTGCAAAACATTCAAAGCTGGGATCAAAGTACTTCAATCATAACATGAAAGACAAAGTTCTAGAAATAAGTAAAGAAACTATGATGCAACATGAAAAGGCACAAACAAAAGATTCATGAATAACAATGCTTTGCAAGACATTTATTTGTTTCACATAAAGAAAACATGGCATAATAGTATTTAGCTTGTCCCTCAATAGAGTAGCAAATATAAATGCATAGGACACCTTCATAGTTTAAAACAAGCAATATCAAGTTATGCATCAATCAACTAGTCTTGGGACAATGCACATAGAACTAAGAATGGCCACTATGCTCTCAAAGAAGGTGCATAAAGTTAGAAGGTGGAGACTCAATATAATGGTGGAAGAAAAGCCTTTTGTAAAAGGAAGTAGGGATTCAAGTCTCATAAAGAGCTTCCAAAAATTATGGTACTTATAGCTTTCAGCTCTCATTTCCCCTATCATAAGCATCTTCAAGGTGATTAAGGTTAAAGTGACACAACTAAGAGGATATGCTTGACAAGTTATAAACCAAAATATCATGCCCCATACTTACGAAGACCGATCCTCATGCTACTCAACTTTAGTCCCAAGTAAGCTCTTGTCATCGTAAGTATATGTGTATCATTAAGAACCGCCAACGGGGTACCCCTTACACATGATACGGGAGCTTTCTCATAATCAAAATGATAAGGCAAGAAGACAATGAGCATCTCAGTGATCTTTTTATTTGCTATTTGCATAGGTTTTTATTGTGGATGCTTCATAGAGTGCTCATTATGGTGATGCTGCAAGTTTCCACCATGATTAGGCATGGCTTAGGCTAGCGGCACAGGCGTTTCTCTAAACGCATAAAAACTCCATGATCTTACAAGTTCCACTTTTATTTCACACCGCCGGGATCCGTAAGCAAAAGAACATGATATCAACGGGGTACAAAGTACAAGTGCAATGTTGAAAGCGTTCCCCATGAAACATGGTTCTGCTAATTTCAACTTATAAAGCGTAAGCATATACGCAACAAAGAAGGACCCAGTGGTTCAAGTTTATTAGAGGAAATAAAGTAAGGTGTGACATCAAGTTCGTGAGAGCTTTAATCACTAGTTTTCTCATAACAAGTTTAATTTGGAAGGTAAACAAAAGCATGAATATACTTGGAATAGCATAAGCTAGTAGGTAGGTATGGTGGACTCTTTGGAATAACTTGGTTTAAGGAGTTGGATGCATGAGTGGAACTCAAACTTGGTTGTGGAGGCTAGCAAAAGACTGGGAGCGACAAACTAAGAGAGCAGTAGTGGCCATAATCATGCAAAGCGACAAAACATCATTGATCAAAGCATAAAGTGATACTACAAGTTGAAAACTAAAGGATCATAAAGGCTATGGTGACTTTGGATAGTCATAACATGGTGTGAGCATGCGCCAAGTCAACCCAAATAAAGCATCAAAGGAGAATACCACTATACTATGCTTTAATATACTAAAACAACGCATGATTCATCCAAGGCACATTAAGCAATCTCAATTGTTTATAACAAGTCATGCTACAATAAAGAATACTAAGCATAAAGCCAAAACAATATCAAGCATGGCATGACAAAGCATAGGCCACAGTCAAAAACGAGCTCTTTTTACCACATAAGCATGAACTTTCCTACTTTTTTCCAAACCAAACCAAACTATTTTCAAACCAATGTATGAAAGAGGGGGTCCAACCAATTTATTCAGAAAACTAAGCAAACCAAGCAAACTAAAAACCAAAATGAAAACAAAAAAGAAGACGCTCCAAGAACAACACAACTGTGCATGAAACAATAAAAATAAAGCGTTTGGAAGAAACCTGAGATTTTTATTGATGAAGAAGGGGATGCCTTGGGCATCCCCAAGCTTTGACGCTTGTGCTTCTTGGATATTTATTGGGGTGACACGCGTGGCATCCCCAAGCTTGAGCTTTAGTCCATTCTTCATCTCATTACTCATTCCTTCCATACACCTGAAATTTTTCCTTCATACAAAACTTCACACAATCTTTATTAGCAACATTAGTGCACTCAAGATAAATAAGTCTTAAGGTTCAGTTCTAACACCAAATAAACTTCCATTAGAACACTATCTAATGTAGCACTTCCCTCAAAAATCTCAATTCCCCAAAAGAGCTCAAAAAGGAACCAACAAGAAGCAAATGCAGAAAATGGCAGAAATCTGTCAAAACAGACCAGCAGGTAAAGACGAATTTTTTCGACGACCTTCTGTTGCTCAAATAAAAAAGTGTTGAACTAAAGAAAGTTAGATAACAACCTGGGTCAGAAGCACAAAACATTACAGCTAAATAGGACATACAGAGCTCTCTCACGAATTGTTACGATGAAGCACAAAAATCTGTTTCGGGACAGCAACTTTCCTAATCATTACTTCTCTCTCATTAGAGGTTACTCTTGGCACAAAAAGCAAATAAAAAGGATAAGGAGAGGTTATTACAGAGGTAATAACTTTCAAGACTCAACTAAAACTTTTGGGTTATCTCCCAATAAGTACTTTTCTTTAACGCCTTTAAGTTAGGCATAAGAAGCAAGAAAGAATCAAGTGTTCTCAAATGAACAAGCATTAAGATCAATACCATAAATATTTTCAACAAGGCAAGGTATATCATCCAAATAAATTTTAGAGTATCCTCTCTCAATGCTCTTAGGTTCACTATTCTCATCAAAAGGATTTGCAGGAACAATCCAATCAAGATTCTTTTCTATGGCATCATGTATCGCTACTAGTTTAAAGGGTATTGGTATCTTAGGTTCCTCCCCATTAGGTTCGATTTTGTTCATCTTTTCTCGTGTACCAACAACATCTACACATGATCCTAGCATATTCAAACGTTCAAAGACTTTCCTAGCTTCCTTGGCAACATCATAGAACTCCTTAAACAAAGTTTCTAGAATAAAATCCCTCTTTTCAGGGTCCTCAATTTCTTTAAGCTTAAGAAACATTACTTGCATTAAAGGGTTGAGGTTAAGAATCCTAGCTTCTAACATGTGAATTAAAGAAGTTGCAGCAATCTCATAGTTTGGAGCAAGGTCTGCAAGGGATCTATCCTCAGTATCCTCATGTTTACTAACATGATTAAAGAATTCTTTAATATTATCTTTCCCAATTATAGAACCACTACCAATCGAAAGGTCTTTCAGGGTGAAAGTAGGGATCAACATGGTGAGCTAAGGAAGAGGTGACAACTAAAGGATACTTAATTTTTTGTGTTTTTGATTAAAAAAGCAAACAAGTAAAACTATTCTTTTTATTTTTGAAAAACAAAACAAGCAAACAAAGCAAAAAGAAAACTAAGCAAAACAAAAATAACAAAGTAAAGAGATTGGTTATGAGGGACTCCCCTTGTGAAGATGTCCTTGACTCCCTGGCAACATCGCCAGAAAAATGCTTGATGGCTCAATGCACGGCGCCCACAAAAATGCTTGATGGCGGTGTTGATGTAGAGCTCGTTGGGAACCCCAAGAGGAAGGTATGATGAGCACTGCAGCAAGTTTCCCTCAGTTATGAAACCAAGGTTTAATCGAACCAGTAGGAGCAAGGAAACACCCCAAAGGTGTTACTAGCTGAGCTTTGGCAGGGTGCACTACCGGTGCTAGTAGCAACGTGGAGACCTGCACAACACAACCACAAAACTTTGTCCCCAACTTGCGATGAGGTTGTCAATCTCACCGTGTTTTGTGGAAAACAAAGGATTAAACGTATCGAATGGAAAGAAGTAATAGTTTGCAGAAAGTAAACACAAAGCAGTAAACAGTTTATAGATTGTATGTAAAGAAAAAGGACCGAGATCCATAGTTCACTAGAGGTGGCTCTCCTTCAGATAGATAACATGCTAGGTGAACAAATTACAGCGGGGCAATTGACAAACATCGAGAAAGCAATACATGCATATACTAATCATCTTGACTCCTTTGAGATTCGATTGGGCATTACAACATTATACATAGACCGCCATCCCACTGCGTCTATGACTAATAATCCACCTTCAGGTTATCATCTGAACCCCCTCCAGTATTAAGTTGCAAGCAATATATTATTGCTTTACGAACTGCGTGTAAAGTAAAAAATACGATTGTTCTATGAACAAAGGATTGTTGTTTTCTCCCTAGTAGCAACAGCACATCTAGTACCTTAGATATTTCTGTCACTTCCCTAGATTACCAGAGGCATGAACCCACTATCGAGCATACATACTAACTCTTGGAGTTGCTAGCATCTACTTGGCCAAGATAGCTACTAACAATGGAAAGCATGCAAGATCACAAATAACAAAGACATGATAAAATCAATAATCAATCTGAAATAGCATCTCAATATCCATCGGATCCCCGCAAACACAACATGCAGAATTACAAATAGATGATCTTGATCATGAACGGAGCTCACAAGATCTAGACATGAAAGCACAAAGGAGGAGAACCAACCACCTAGCTACTACATGGATCCGTAGTCCAAGGATGAACTACTCACGCATCACACCAGAGGCTTGCATGGTGATGAAGAAGGCCTCCAGGGTGAATTCCCCTCTCCGGCAGGGTGTCGGGAAGAGCTTCAGATCCCTCCCGATCTAGGGGTGGAGATGACGGTGGCTACAGACTCTTTCGTGGATTTTTTGATCAGGCCCTTAGGGTTTTCATCCCGAGGGTAATATATAGGCGGAAGGAGAGGCCGAGGGGGTGCCGGGAGTGGCCACACCACCCCTTGGCGCGGGCCAGGCCTGGCCGCGCGGCCAGGTGGTGTGGTGGCTCCCTGGCCCCTCTCCGTCTCGTATTCTGGCACTTGATGACATCCGGAAAAATAGGCACTTTGGGTTTTGTCCCGTCCAATTTCGAGAATATTCATTTTCTGACTTTCCTAGAACCAAAAAAAGCAGAAAAAAGGCAGCTGGCACTGTGGCTCTTGTTAATAGGTTAGTCCAAGAAATCATATGAAAAGTACTCCAAAGTTGGAAGAAAACACAAGAAAGTGGATAAAACCAAGCATGGAACATCAAAAATTATAGATACATTTGCAATGTATCAGTGGTTTATGAAAAGAACACACATGCAATGACTCTAGCTGTGGTTAGTGAAAAGAACACATGAAATGACTCTAGTGGATCCATATGTGGTTTGTGAAAAGAACAGGCATGCAATGACTCTAGTAGTGCTTCATGAAAATAACACACATTCAATGACAATGGTGGATCCATATGTGTTTTAGGAAAAGAACACACATTCAATGACACTAGTGGATCCATATGTGGTTTGTGAGAAGAACACACATGCTCATGTGGTTTGTGAAAAGAACACACATCCAATGACAATGGTGGATCCTTATGTGGTTCGTGAAAAGAACACACATGCAATGACACTAGTGGATCAATATGTAGTTTGTGAAAAGAACACACATCTAATGACTCTACTGGATCCTTATGTGGTTGGTGAAAAGAATAGACATGCAATGATTCTAACTGTGGTTTGTGAAAAGAACAAGCAATACAATGACTTTCATGGATCCATGTGTGGTTTATTCAAGAACATACATTCACTAACTCTAGTTGTGGTTCATGAAAAGAACACACATGCAATGACACTGGTGGATCCATATGTGGTTTGTGAAAAGAACAGACACCCAATGACTCTAACTGTGGATCCATATGTGGTCTATGAAAAGAAGACAAATGCTCATGTGGTTTATGAAAGTACACACATTCATTAACTCTAGTGGATCCATATGTGGTTTGTGAGAAGAACAGACATGCAATGACTCTAGTTGTGGATCCATATGTGGTCTGTGAAAAGAACACACATGCAATGACTCTAGTGGATCAATGTGTGATTTGTGAAAAGAACACACAGTCAATGACACTGGTGGATCCATATGTGGTCTGTGAAAAGAACACACATGCAATGACTCTAGCTATGGTTAATGAAAAGAACACATGGAATGACTCAAGTGGATCCATATGTGGTTTGTGAAAATAACAGACATGGAATGACTCTAGCTGTGCTTCATGAAAAGAACGCACATGCAATGACAATGGTGGATCCATATGTGTCTTAGGAAAAGAACACACATGCAATGATACTAGTGTATCCATATGTGGTTTGTGAGAAGAACACACATGCTCATGTGGTTTGTGAAAACACCACACATCCAATGACAATGGTGGATCCTTATGTGGTCTATGAAAAGAACACACATGCAATGACACTTGTGGCTATATATGTGGTTTGTTTAAATAGCATACATCCAATAACGCTAGTGGATTCTTATGTGGTTTGTGAAAAGAACAGACATGCAATGACTCTAACTGTGTTTTGTGAAAAGAACAGGTAATACAATGTCTCTGGTGGATCCATGTGTTGTTTGTGAAAGAACAGACATTCACTGACTCTAGTTGTGGTTCATGAAAAGAACACACATGCAATGACATTGGTGGATCCATATGTGTTTGTCAAAAGAATACACATCCAGTGACTCTAGTTGTGGATCCATATGTGGTCTATGAAAAGAACACACATGCTCATGTGGTTTATGAAAAGAATAGACATTCACTGACTCGGGTGGATCCATATGTGGTTTGTGAGAAGAACAGACATGCAATGACTCTAGTTATGGATCCATATGTGGTCTGTGAAAAGAACACACATGCAATGACTCTAGTGGATCCTTATGTGGTTTGTGAGAAGAACAAATATGCAATGACTCTGGTGGATCCATATGTGGTCTATGAGAAGAACAGATATGCAGTGACACCTATGGATCCATATGTGGTTTGTGAAAAGAACACACATCCAATGACTCTATGGATCCCTATGTGGTTTGTGAAAAGAACAGACATTCACTGCCTCAAGTTGTGGCTCTTGAAAAGAACACACATGCCATGACACTAGTAGATCCATGTGTGGTTTGTGAAAAGAATAGACATACAATGACTCTGGTGGATCCATATGTGGTTTGTGAGAATAAAAGACATGCAATGACTCTAGTGGATCCATATGTGGTTTGTGAAAAGAACACACATGAAATGACTCTAGTGGATCCTTATGTGGTTTGTGAAAAGAACAGACATGCAATGACTCTAGTTGTGGTTAATGAAAAGAACATACATGCAATGACTCTGGTGGATCCATATGTGGTTCATGAAAAGAACACACATGCAATGAGATTTGTGGATCCATATGTGGTTTGTGAAAAGAACACACATCCAATGACTCTAGATGTGGATCCATATGTGTTCTATGCAAAGAACACACATGCAATGACATTGGTGGATCCATGTGTGGTTTGTGAAAAGAACATACATGCAATGACGCTGGTGGATCCATATGTGGTTTGTGAGAAGAATAGACATGCAATGACTCTAGTTGTGGTTGATTAAAAGAACACACATGCAATGGCTCTTGTGGATCCATGTGTGGTTTGCGAAAAGAACACACATTCAATGACACTGGTGGATCCATATGTGGTCTGTGAAACGAACACAAATGCAATGACTCTAGTTGTGGTTAATGAAAAGAACACATGAAATGACTCTAGTGGATCCATATGTGGTTTATGAAAAGAACAGACGTGCAATGACTCTAGCTGTGGTTTATGAAAAGAACACACATGCAATGACTCAGGTGGACCATGTGTGGTTTGTGAAAAGAACACACATTCAATGACACTCATGGATCCATATGTGGTCTACGAAAAGAACACACATGCTCATGTGGTTTGTGAAAAGAACACACATCCAATGACAATGGTGGATCCTTATGTGGTTTGTGAAAAGAACACACATGCAATGACACTAGTGGATAAATATGTGGTTTGTGAAAAGAACACACATCTAATGACTCTAGTGGATCCCACTCTAACTGTAGGTTGTGAAAAGAACAAGCAATACAATGACTTTCATGGATCCATGTGTGGTTTGTTCAAGAACATACATTCACTAACTCTAGTTGTGGTTCATGAAAAGAATACACATGCAATGACACTAGTGGATCCATATGTGGTTTGTGAAAATAACACACATCCAATGACTCTAGTTGTGGATCCATATGTCGTCTATGAAAAGAAGACAAATGCTCATGTGGTTTATGAAAGAACACACATTCACTGACTCTAGTGGATCCATATGTGGTTTGTGAGAAGAACAAACATGCAATGACTCTAGCTGTGGATCCATATGTGGTCTGTGAAAAGAACACACACGCAATGACTCTGGTGGATCTATGTGTGATTTGTGAAAAGGACTCACATTCAATAACACTGGAGGATCCATATGTGGTATGTGAAAAGAACACACATGCAATGACTCTAGCTGTGGTTAATAAAAAGAACACATGAAATGACTCTAGTGGATCCATATGTGGTTTTTGAAAAGAACAGACATGCAGTGACTCTAGCTGTGCTTCATGAGAAGAACTCCCATGCAATGACAATGGTGGATCCATATGTGTTTTAGGAAAAGAACACACATGCAATGACACTAGTGGATCCATATGGGGATTGTGAGAAGAACACACATGCTCATGTGGTTTGTGAAAACAACACACATCCAATGACAATGGTGGATCCTTATGTGGTCTATGAAAAGAACACACATGCAAAGACACTGGTGGCTATATATGTGGTTTGTGAAAAGAACACACATCCAATGACTCTACTGGATCCTTATGTGGTTTGTGAAAAGAACATACATGCAATGACTCTAACTGTGGTTTGAGAAAAGAATAGACATGCAATGATTCTAACTATGGTTTCTGAAAAGAACAGGCAATACAATGACTCTGGAGGATCCATGTGCGGTTTGTTAAAGAATAGACCTTCACTAACGCTAGTTGTGGTTCATGAAAATAACACACATGCAATGACACTGGTGGATCCATATGTGGTCTGTGAAAAGAACACACATACAATGACTCTAGCCGTGGATCCATATGTGGTCTATGAAAAGAACATACATGCTCATGTGGTTTATGAAAAGAACATACATTCACTAACTCTGGTGGATCCATATGTGGTTTGTGAGAACAATAGACATGAAATGACTCTAGCTGTAGATCCGTATGTGTTCTGTTAAAAGGACACACATGTAATGACTCTAGTGGATCCTTATGTGGTTTGTGAGAAGAACAGACATGCAATGACTCTGGTGGATCCATATGTAGTCTATGAGAAGAACACACATGCAATGACACCGGTGGATCCATAAGTGGTTTGTGAAAATAACACACACCCAATGACTCTAGTGGATCCCTATGTGGTTTGTGAAAAGAACAGACATTCACTAACTGTAGTTGTGGTTCTTGAAAAGAAAACACATGCCATGACACTGGTGGATCCATGTGTGGTTTGTGAAAAGAACAGACATGCAATGACTCTGGTGGATCCATATGTGTTTTGTGAGAAGAAAATCCATACAATGACTCTGGTCGATCCATATGTGTTTTGTGAAAAGAACACACATGAAATGACTCTAGTGGATCCTTATGTGGTTTATCAAAAGAACAGGCATGCAATGACTCTAGCTGTGGTTAATGAAAAGAATAGACATGCAATGACTCTGGTGGATCCATATGTGGTTCATGAAAAGAACACACATGCAATGAAATTTGTGGATCCATATGTGGTTTGTGAAAAGAACACACATCCAATGACTCTAGATGTGGATCCATATGTATTCTATGCAAAGAATACACATGCAATGACACTGGTGGATCCATGTGTGGTTTGTGAAAAGAACAGACATGCAATGACGCTGGTGGATCCATGTGTGGTTTGTGAGAAGAACAAACATGCAATGACTCTAACTGTGGTTTGTGAAAAGAACACAAATGCAATGACACTGGTGGATCAATATGTGGTTTGTGAAAAGAACAGACATGCAATGACTCTAGCTATGGTATGAAAAGAACACACATGCAATGACTCTAGTGGATCCATATGTGGTTTGTGAAAAGAACACACGATCAATGACACTAGTGGATCCATATGTGGGTTCTGAAAAGAACAGACAGGCAATGACTCTAGTTGTGGTTCATGAAAAGAACACACATGCAATGACACTGGTGGATCCATATGTGGTTTGTGAAAATAACAGACATCCAATGACTCTAGCTATGGATCCATATGTGGACTATGAAAAGAACACACATGCAATGACACTGGTTGATCCATGTGTGGTTTGTGAAAAGAACAGACATGCAATGACTCTGGTGGATCCATATGTGGTTTGTGAAAAGAACACACATGCAATGACTCTAATTGTGGTTTGTGAAAAGAACACACATGCAATGACACTAGTGGATCAATAGGTGGTTTGTGAAAAGAACTGACATGCAATGACTCTAGGTATGGTTAATGAAAATAATACACATGCAATGGCTCTTGTGGATCCATGTGTGGTTTGCGAAAAGAACACACATTCAATGACACCGGTGGATCCATATGTGGTATGTGAAACAAACACAAATGCAATGATTCTAGCTGTGGTTAATGAAAAGAGCACATGAAATGACTCTAGTGGATCCATATGTGGTTTGTGAAAAGAACAGATGTCAGGGGGATGACCTCCGGATACCCCAACCAGACAAGTATCATGGCAGTCGGATCGTGCCCGGCTGCCTGAACGCAGCCGGACAGGAGCAAGTCGAGTCGGCTACCTCACGGTAACCGGAATGGCGAGAAGCAGCCGGCTACAATAGCGTAGCCGGAACCAATCAAGGAGACAAGGCGACGTGCGGAACAGGGCGCGGTACGCCCTGTACGATGATAAGACTGGCAACTACTCAGCCATACCGAAGACTTTGCGGGGATGACGTGGGAACAGTGGCCCGATGTTGATGACAAGCTCGCATGGCGTTCACTGTGCCCACGACAGCCATGTCGCTCATACTCTGATGGGACATGGTTATACTGGATACTGTAGATGACCAGCCAGCTGGGACCCACCTGTGGGGCCCGCCAGTCGGATTGGCTAGTGGAACCGTTGCCTCTCTGCCTATATAAGGAGAGGCAAGGTTCTCATAGAAAAGGTGGGTCTCATTGCATTTAAGACAGTAGCTAGAGAATACCGCTCGAGGAGCACTTGTAGCTCATATATCGTTCATAGTCAGATCGGTAGGAGTAGGAGTTTTACCTCACCACGAGGGCTCCGAACCTGGGTACTTCTTGCGTCCAGCTACGCTTGCTCGTATCCAACCTGCGGACGCTATCGATAGCTTCCCTGCTAGTCCCCACACCTCTATCTAACCTTCTTAGGTACTGTTGTTTCCAATACAACGACAGTTGGCGCCCACCGTGGGGCAAATTGCTTCGATCGGAGTCACGTTCCGCACGGGACCCCGCACTTCAGCCGGCGAGCGTGTGGCCTCTGGCCTAGTGCTCACGCTCAGCAAGTTCGACTGCCTCATCGACATCGCTTCCTGCTTCACAGGAACCACCTTCTCGGCGAACGGCTCCATCCTACTTTTCGGCGACCTCCCCGTCTACGTCGCCACCATTCCGAAGCGTTTCCCTAGGGATATCGTCTCCGTCGTGTAGCTACCGCATCCGGGCGGCAGCGCCTCTGTCGCTTCCTGCAGCGTGGAGGTCATGATTGTTGGGGGGATACCCCCAGGTAGGGTCACGCCGGGGTATAAAGGCCGAGTTAGCCGAGGTTCAGCAAGGCCAAAGCAGATGCTGGCCGGGTTACCTCAAGGCCGGCCGAATCATGGAGTGACCCGGACCAGGGGGTGTTCGCCTAACTAAGTCTCCACTGACTTAAGCATTAAGTCGGAAGTATATGTTTACTTGTATGCAGGAACAGGGGTGCCCGGATCCGCTGTGATCTGGGTCATGTTTGGCTTCTAGGAGAAGGAAGGAATCTTGCTGGTCAAAAAGAGGGCCCGGTACGCACTGCATGAGCGAAGCAGACAAGAGCAGGACCACGGGTCATGGCCGACAGGGGTGACGACGCTCATGTCGGCTGACGCGGGCACCGTAGAGGCTCACGTAGCTAAAGCAAGTGTGACGCATCCAGGGCGACCTGGCCTTGTGCATCCAGGGCGACCGCGAGTACCTCGCCAAGTGGACAGAGTTGCGCAACACTTGCGAGGGCATCCTGGAGAGCCAGGCCATCAGCTTCTTCATCGAGGGATGCCGAGAAGGCACCATGCTTCGCCACCGGCTACTGTGTGACGAGCCGAAAACCATGGCGGAGCTCATGACAGTAGCGGACCAGTACGCCATGGCGGATGCTGCCATGAAGAACCCCCTTTGAGTAAATGTTGACGGGAGTCCGACTCCTACGGAGCCGGCTCGCGACCGTCCGAGCAATCCGGCTGGAGAAGCCGGATCCTCCAAACGCCACGGCAATGACAACTGGTTCCATGGGGACCGCCAAGCCGGACAGCAGAAGCCCTGCTACCACACGCGGCAGGTCAATGCTGTGGAGGGTGCGCCCGACGCACCGGCTAACGATGCAAGGAGGCAGAAGCCATGGCTCACCTTCAACCAGATGTTTGATGGCCCGTGCAAATGGCACAACGGTCCCTTCAAACCGGCTAAGCACACCACCCGAAATTGCAGCTGGACTCGCCAGCTAAAAGACTAGGGCAGCCAACCACGTCTCCCCCGCCCCCTCCTGGTGGACCACCACCACCGACTAGGAGAGCCAGCAATGATGGTAACGGCGGCAACGGTGGCAACAACAACAACGGCTACCCCCAGTCGAACACCGCCTACCACATCTTCGAGACGGAGCTGGACGACAAGCACAGCCGCAGGCGACGCGCCAAGGAGGTCAACGCCATCGTCTCTCCGGTCCCCTAGTACCTGAACTGGTCGAAAACCCCCATCACCTGGAGCCGAGAGGACCAGCCGGAGCAGCTGCCGACTCCCGGGGGCTACGCCATGGTTCTCGGCCCCCTCATTGTCTCCAACGAGCGCACCTGCGAACGCATCGTCTCTGGGCTCGTTCAACGCTTTGGAGCGTTGGACTTCATCAGCGACAACGCTGGCTGCTTCGGCACGCACCCTCCTCCGTGCAATGGCCTCTTCGTCAGGCTCGACGCGCACAAGGTCTATGTTGCTGTGGACGTGTCAGGTGTTCATCCGCGTCTCGTCGTCGACGCAGGGGGAGCCTCCCCTCACCGTGGTCCCCCGGACGTGTATCGCTCGCTCCCCGGACCATGCAGAGGTGATGATGACTGTGCCAGGTGTGGGCGCGAGCAAGGATCCGGCGCCAGATCCGGAGGTAACGCCTAAGGCACCGAGGAAAGGTAGAGGTCCTCCACTAGAGAGGCCAGAGAACGTGTTGAGGAAAGCAATGGATAGCTTGGTAAACCCTGTAATAGCAGCGGTAGATCCGGCTCGAGCACAGGCCGAGCTGGAAGAAACTAGGCAGAAAATCCTAGAGGGCGCAAAAAATATAGCCGCGGCACAGCAGTCGTTGAATATGACGCTGCGCCAGTACACAAAGGCGAACAAGGTTGACGCTGTAAAAGTGAAGGGGAGAAATCTCATGAGCGAGATGAACAAAGAGGGTGATACTGGAATTGAGGTATCAGAAAACTGTTTGTCCGTGGGGCTGCCGAGGTACAGTACCCCGGCAAAGAACCTCAGAGCAGCGGATGCAGCTGCATCCGAGTTGGAGGGTCTAACAGGTGAAGCTCGGCAAAGACAACAAGATAGGTTTAACGAGCTGGTTCGGATTGCGAACAGGCAAAACGAGGAATTGCTCAGGGCTAACCCGGAGAGAGCTGGAGCCTCCAAGATCGTCCATTCGGCGGTGGGTAACCCGGAGAAATCCGCTGGAGCCGCATCGTCTCCTCATGGTGGCCCAAGGAGAGAAGAGGTGGTAACCTCAGCCAGACGGAACAAACAGATCGTCCCGTATGACCCGACGCGGGCAAGGAAAGGAAAAGAAGCGCAGAAAAATGATGATCGATGGAGTGTGAGCCGAGGTGAAGCTGGCAAAGGTAACCGCGACCAAGGCAATGCTGGTCAAGGGAACGTTGTCAACGACAAAGCCGGACAGCGAAACTCGGCTGGAGCAGGACAACCGCAGCAGCGGAATATACCAAGGCAAGAGCAAAGTGCCGGCCGAGGTATGCAACAGAAAGGCGCTCCAAGAGAGCAAGATAGGTAAAATGATGGAGACTCGGAAATGGCAAATGCAGGATACCCAAGGACGGACTATCATGTGATAGGGTCAAGATTGGGGAGCAGGGATTTGATGCCGGATGATGCCAGGTTGAAACTGGATCGACTGTATAGGTCGGAACAAATTGAATGTCAAGGTCCACCGGGCCCAGCATGTTTTGGACCCCGGATCATGAAGGAGCCACCGGTACCGAACTTTCAGCTACCCAGGGGCACGAAGACGTATGACGGCAGTACAAAGCCGGAGGATTGGCTGATAAATTATGCTACGGCTATGAAAATTGCCACTGGCAACCTGAGATGGGCTGTACGATATGTACCCCAGATGTTGGAAGGCCCGGCAAGGGTATGGCTGAACAATTTGCCACCAGGAAGCATCAACTGCTGGATAGATTTCGAGGAGATGTTCATCAGCAATTTTTCGAGTATGTATCAGAGGCCAAATAGGCCACAGACCCTAGCTATGTGCAAGCAAAGGCAAAATGAGACGGATCGGGAGTTTTTAACCCGGTGGTGCACTGTGAGAAATTCGTGTGAGGGCGTGATTGAATCACATGCCATTGCATGGTTTGCACAAGGGTGCAAGTATGGAAGCGAGTTGTGGATGAAGTTGCAAAGGAAAATGCCAACTACATTGGCAGAGATGATCCAGATTGCAGATTTGTATGCTCTGGGTGATCTGACTCAACCTAGGCTCGTATCAAACGAGACAAACGATGAGTACTATCAGAGAGATGGGGCCGGATCATCCCGAAGGAATGACTACAGAGGAAAAAGGAGAGATGATAGACCGGATCATCGGTATGGTTCGCACCAAGTTGCAGCTGTGAATCAAGATCAGCTCGGAGCAAGGGGCAGTCAACGCCAAAAAACTGGAGGGCAGTGGACTCCGAGAAATGATGGCAAGAAAACTTGGACACCAGAGCAAAAGAAGCTGTGGCAAGAAAGGAAAGACCGTCCGAGGTATACTTATGAGTCGATGTTGGACCAGCCGTGTAAGTTTCATACACCAAATCCGAACAACCCAGCGGGTCATACGACGAGGCAATGTGAGTGGATGCGCAAGATCGAACAAGGTGGTTCAGGGAATGCTCAGGCACTCCGAAATGATCAGCCTCGGTAGGAGTTACCCCGGCAGTAACTGCTCTCCAGAGCGAACACGCAACAGCTAATGTTGCCTCCCCCTCCACCGAGGTATGATAACAATGAGAGAAGGGATGCAGTGCATCAGGTAGAAAATTAGCATCAGCCGGATCAGAGGTACCCCAGAAATGAGGGGAGAAACGAGTACAGGGAGCATCATCAGAGCTACTGTGTGTTCACCACTGAGGAAACTGACAGAAAAAGCTTACAGCGTAGGCATATGGAGGTGAATGCGGTGATGCCGGTAGTGACGAGGTTCATGCCTTGGTCGGACCAGGAAATCACCTAGAGCATCAGGGATCATCCCAAGCTCATGCCAAGCCCTGGTTCGTATGCGCTGGTGCTGGATCCGACGCTCATTGGACCTAGCATTAATATAAGGTTCTCAAAGGTGTTGATCGACAATGGCAGTAGCATTAACATCATGTATGCGGACACCATGCGTAAGGTGGGCATCTTGGAAAACATGCTACAGCCCACGAGGACAACTTTCCATGGTATTGTGCCCGGTATTTCTTGCGACCCAATAGGCAAAGTCCGGGTTGACGTGTTGTTCGACACAAGAGACAACTGCCGAACTGAAAATCTGGAGTTCGAAGTGGTGAACTTAGAAAGCGCGTATCATGCGTTACTCGGAAGGCCAGCGCTGAACAAGTTCATGGAAAGTTGTCATATTAGCTACTTGAAGATGAAGTTACCCGGACCAAACGGGGTGATAACCATTGCAGGGGATTTCCGACGTTCAATGGAGTGTGCGTCGGCCGGGTCGAACTTAGCCGAGTCACTTGTGATTGCGCAAGAAAAAAGGAAAATTCAAGAAGTGGCGGCATTGGCTCAGTCCGCGTAGCAGTATATGCCGGCGCTAAGTAACCCGCATGGAAGTGTCTCTTTCCAGGCCACGAAAGATACCAAGAAGGTTCCTGTTGATGACATGTTCCCAGAGCACACCGTAACAATTGGTGCCGAGTTAAATGATAAATAGGAAAGCGAGCTCGTTAGCTTCCTCCGTGAGAATCGGGACATTTTTGCTTGGTCCACACAGGACTTACAAGGTGTTCCGAGGGAGTTGGTCGAGCACTCTTTGAATGTGAGACCCGGAGCTAAGCCGGTGAAGCAACCTCTCCGCCGCTTCGCCAAAGATAGGAGGAAAGTCATTGGGGATGAGATAGCTCGGTTGCTAGCTGCAGGATTTATCATGGAGGTTCTTTACCCAGATTAGCTGTCTAATCCGATGCTGGTGGAAAAGAAGAAGGATGACCCGAACGTGGCAGTGGTTTGGCGCATGTGTATCGATTACACGAACCTGAACAAGGCGTGTCCAAAAGATCCATTTCCGCTCTCAAGAATAGATCAGGTCATAGACTCAACTGCTGGGTGTGAACTATTGTCATTCATTGATGCATATTCTGGTTTCCACCAAATACCTCTGAATCCGGATGATCAAATAAATACTGCATTTATTACCCCGTATGGGGCTTATTGCTATCGCACCATGCCGTTTGGTTTACGTAATGCAGGGGCAACGTACCAAAGATGTCGGCAAAAATGTTTGCACGACCAAATAGGTAAAAATGTACAGGTGTACGTGGATGATGTGGTTATCAAGACCAAGGAAAGCAAAATGCTCCTTGACGATATCAGGCAAACGTTTGCGAACCTAAGGAGGTTCCGGATGAAACTTAACCCGGAAAAATGTACCTTCGGTGTCCGGGCTAGGAAATTGCTCGGTTTTCTTGTTTCAAGCCGAGGTATCGAGGTTAACCCAACCAAAATCCAGGCCATCGAACGAATGGAACTGCCGAAGTGTCTTAACGATGTCCAGAAGTTCACAGGCTGCCTGGCCTCGTTAAGTCGGTTTGTATGTTGGTTGGGAGAAAAGGCGTTACCTCTTTACCAACTCATGAAAAAGTCAGATAAGTTCGTTTGGACGCCACAGGCCGATGAAGCCTTTACCCACTTGAAGAAAATGTTAGCCACGGCACCAGTGCTAGCCTCACCACTATCGAAGGAGCCAATGTTGCTCTATATAGCCGCAACCAACCGAGTTGTAAGTGCAGTGATAGTGGTGGAGCGCGACGAGGAAGGTAAGTCGGTGCAAAGGCCAGTATATTACTTGAGCGAGGTGTTGTCTGCCTCAAAGCAGAACTATCCACATTACCAAAAGGTGGCATATGGCGTGTACATGGCCGCCAAGAAACGGAAGCACTCCTTTGAGGAGCATCCTATCCGAGTCATATGTGAGGCCCCCATATCCGAGATAATGAGTAACAAGGATGCGAGTGGCAGAATTGCAAAATGGGCAATTGAGCTATCTCCTTATGCGCCACAATATGACAGAAGAGAGGCCATCGAATCTCAAGCTGTGGCGGACTTTTTCGTGGATTGGGCCGAGGTACAATACGAACCGCCACTTCTAGATCTGAACTATTGGTGAATGCACTTTGACGGATCAAAAACCAAAACCGGGCTAGGTGCCGGAGTTGTACTCACATCGCCAAAGAAGGACCAGTTGAAATATGGCTGCAGATCCATTTCACCGCATCAAACAATGTCGCTGAGTATGAAGCACTTGTGCATGGGCTTAAGGTAGCAAAAGAAATTGGGATACGTCGGATCATATGCTTTGGCGACTCGGATTTGGTGGTGCAGCAAGTGTCGGGAGTGTGGGACGCCCTTGATCCAAACATGGCACTATACAGATTTCATGTGCAGAAGATATCTGGTTACTTTGAGGGATGCGAATTTCACCATGTACCCCGGGTGGAAAATGAGACTGCCGACATGCTGTCGAAGCTCAGGTCAACCCGACAAGCAATTCCACCGGGTGTAGCATTAGAGCACCTCAGGAAACCATCCATCAGGCCATCCCCAGAATCCAAGTCAATCTATGTCCCGGAGGACACGGAATCCGGAGCTGTGCCCATGGACATTGACATGGGAAGTGGTGCGCGAACCCCGGGGACTGCCACGGCAAACCCAGGGACTACTTCAGTAAATCTGAGGACTGCTTCGCAAGACCCGGGGACTGCTCAGCGTGATCCGGTTGAAGTTATGCCGGTGGATCAAATGGAGATTGATGAGGATGTATTCCCTGTGCGAACGATACCAGCTTGGGCATTACCTATATTTCAGTTCCTGAAGGACGGAACGTTACCCACTTAGGAAGTGTTGTCCAGGCAAACACAGAGGAGGGCAAAGGCTTACACAATCATCAAATCCGAACTATACAAAAGGAGTGTGACCAATGTCCTCTAGAGATGTGTTGACCCGGAAGAAGGGCTTGACATCCTCCGAGATATACATCAGGGGGAATGCAGCCGTCATGCCTCATCCCAAGCCTTGGTAGCAAAAGCTTTCCGGCACGGATTCTACTGGCCAAACGCCTTAGAGCAAGCAGAAGATCTGGTGAGAAAATGTAATGGTTGTCAGAGGTACGCTACCAAGAAACATATGCCAATGTCGGAACTCAAGACCATACCAATCACTTGGCCATTTGCCGTATGGTTCTTGGATATGGTTGGCCCGTTCAAACCAGCAAGGGGAAATATGACTCATATTCTGGTAATGGTGGACAAGTTTACGAAGTGGATTGAGGTAAAGCCTATAAGAAAATGTGATGGAGCTACGGCCGTAATGTTTCTCAAAGATATCATCTTGAGGTACGGTTATCCTCACAGTATCATAACTGACAATGGCACAAATTTTGCGGAAGGATCATTTGCTCGTTTCTGCCGGGATAAGAGGATCCGGCTGGACGTAGCCTCGGTAGCCCACCCTGCATCGAACGGGCAAGTGGAAAGATCCAACGGATTAGTATTATCCGGGATAAAACCCCGGCTCATTGAGACGCTGCAAAGATCAGCGGGGTGCTGGATAGATGAACTACCAGCGGTACTGTGGAGTTTAAGAACAACTCTGAATCTATCAACAGGCTATACGCCGTTCTTTCTGGTATATGGGGCAGAAGCTGTATTACCAGCCGACATAGAGCATGATTCGCCTAAGGCCACCCAATACACAGAAGCCGAAGTGCAAGAAGCCCGGCAAAATGATGTTGATCTGCTGGAAGAAGCGAGAGAACTGGCACTGTCCAGATCCGCCATATATCAGCAAAATCCCCGACGCTATCATAGCCGGAAAGTGTGCCCCCGGGTCTTTCGGGAAGGCGATTTGGTGCTCCGGTTGGTACAACATACTACGGGCATGCATAAGTTATCCCCCCCATGGGAAGGGCCGTTCATCCTGAGCAAAGCTTTGCACAATGATTCTTACTATCTTATAGATGCAAAGCCACAGGAAAAGAACAAGGCGGATAGGTCCGGAGAGGAATCCAAGCGACCATGGAATATGGCTCTACTTCGTCCTTTCTACACTTAGCTAAGAAGTCTATGTATCCGAGTTATCTCATATGTCGGTATGTATGTCGGCAATGAGCTTATCAATAAAATGTTGGCACCTCGAGTAGTAACTCGGGGACTGCCTTAATAATGTTTGTTGTTTTTTGCGCGTCAGCTGGAATAAGTTATTCTACTTAACTCGGATTAGTAGTGTGCGAGCACCAAAAACCCAACTCTTCGACTTGCTGCTGTCCAACAAGAATTGGCTTCATGGCAAGCAAGAGAACAAGTTTGGAATTGCGTAGCACATGAAAAACGACTAAGGAGAAGAATTTATTCGACCCGACGTTTGTTTTTCGAACTAACCCTACATTTATTTTCAAGTTATTATGCAGTTTTATTTTGGTGCTAAGTCTAAAAGTTTCCCAGTATTGTTAAGACAATTTTTGAAGCTCGGATTCGTAAGTCATAAAACCGAATCAAGGTAGACACGAACCGGGCCAAGAGATTGAACGAACAAGAAAAAGAAACTCGGGGACTACGCCCAAGTTAATTCGGCATAAGAACTTAGTAGCAAAATATCACATGTGTTTGGAATACAACTCCACCTGGCATACCAGGAATCTGACAAATTTTTAAGTGTTTTAGCTCAAGGAGCAGCAGGAGGAGGAAGTTTGGCATCGTCCTCGCTGCCCTCAATATCAGAGGCATCATCTTCTCCTTCATCATCCGAGCCATCTTCACCGTGCTCAACCTCTTCGTCTCCAGCAGCTTCCAGGAAGCTCGGCCCCTCAACCCATTCATGAATGGGAGCGTATTCAATGAACTTAACCCGGCTCTAGGTGTGTGCATATTCGAAGTGTACTAAAATCCGGGCCAAGTGGAACTTTACCCGGCTCTAGGTGTGTGCATATTCAAAGTGTACTATAATCCGGGCCAAGTGGAACTTAACCCGGCTCTAGCTGTGTGCATATTCGAAGTGTACTAAAATCCGGGCCAAGTGGAACTTAACCCGGCTCTAGGTGTGTGCATATTCGAAGAGTACTAAAATCCGGGCCAAGTGGAACTTAACCCGGCTCTAGGTGTGTGCATATTCGAAGTGTACTAAAATCCAGGCCAAGTGGAACTTAACCCGACTCCAGGTGTGTGTATATTCGAAGTGTACTAAAATCCGGGCCAAGTGGAACTTAACCCGGCTCTAGGTGTGTATATATTCGAAGTTCTCATGGAGATACGTTAGTTTTCTAAAGAGCATCCGGCCGAGTAACGAGTTACTCCCCCGGAGGCTCGGGGACTAATGGTTACTATCTATAACTTGTAAAGGGGAAGCGACGTACCTCCATCATTCGCCCAGCGAGGTTAATTGCCTTTGCGGCTGTGTTCATCTCAGCGGAAAACTCGGCAGGGCCGAACTTCTCTGGAAGATCAGTGTCTTGAACCACCTCTGCCTTATTCCAATTCATGACGAATTCAATTAAGCTCGGAGGGTACCGTTCACCGCTGGGCATATGGGGCACCACCAAGCCCTTCGCATGCGCTTCTTTCCTTTTGATCAAGGCAAGGGCTGGGCTGGTGTGCAGAACCATTTGCTGTGTGTCAGTTGGCTCGGCTGGCACGTCCTTCGCTGCTGGTGCTTTCTTGGGAACCATTGACACGAGGGTACGCTGCCCGACTTCGTCGGATGGTGGCTTGGTAGTGTCCGGAGTCTTCTTTTCCTTGGCTTGCTGGGAAGAGGAAGCCGGCGCAGCAGTTTTTCCCTTAGGAGCGGCCGGAGTGGTTCCTCGCCGAGGTTGAGAAGACTCGGACGAGGCAGAGGAGCTAGGCGCTGATGCTCTTGGGGCTGGACTTGGTGCTGCTGCTGATGTTTTAGCAGCCAGAGTTGGTGCTGATGCCGGAGTTGGTGTTGGTACGGGTCTGGTTGTTGGTACTGGTGCTGGAGCCAAAGTTGCTTCAGTGGATGCTGGTTGCGGCGATGCCTAAGTGGTGGATGCCGTCACCTCGGCCGGGTCGGTCTCCCCCGCTCCAAGGTTACCCCCTCTTGCCGAGGTGGAGCAAAACCCGGAGCGGCCGCAGAACCCTCTGGAATAGGGCTCAGCGGACGGGACTCGTCGTCGCGACGGGGAGAAGGGCTGGGTCGGAGAGGTGAAGATATGCTCGATCCACTTTGTGGGACCTCCACCAGAGCCCTACAAAAAAGAACAATGTTAGAAGAGAAATCACAACGTTGCAAGGTAGAGAAAGTTACAGAAGGCAAAACAACTTACGCATCCGAGGTTTGGGCCTCCTTGGGTTTCCGAGCCCTTCGTGCTGGGGCCTTGCCTGCTGGCTTGGAGGCAGTCTTGTCCCCGGACTTCTTTCGCCTTTTAGCGGGCTGAGAAGGTCCGAAGGATGAACTTGAAGCAGCCCCGCGCTTCTTTTTCGGAGCCACCGGAACAGGTTCGCCCATAGCGATGGGAGGATCCTCGTGGATATAACCACCGGGGTGAGCTGATGGCGAAAAAGCAAAAGAAAGGGGGACAGCCTCAACAGGTTCAATCACCTCGACATCTGAGTCATCTTCATCATCGGGCCAATCTCTAATGGAAGAGGATTTACCCGTGGGTCGTTTCGTGGCGTCGATCATTGGGAGGAACATCTCCTGGTCCGGCTCCTCCTTATCCGGGTTCTCCCGGTCCGGCGCCCACTTAAGGGTCGGATCGGTGCCGTCCTTGATGGTCTTCTGAAGAAATTGCTGAGGAAAGGAATGAATGAAAGAGTCAAAAATGCAACAATAACTGACATAGAATTGGTCCGGAGTAAGTTCGCAACATGAAGCTTACCACGGGAGGAAGCCTATCACGGCAGTAATGCTCCATTCCCCAAGTCCACTCGGAGGAGAAGTCCTTGTGGGTGGTGAAAAGAGCCTTAACCTGGCGGTAGATCTCCGTGTTGCTCAGCTCGAAGGAGGAGGTCTGGTTGGGGTCGCGGCCGAAGCTCATGTGGCACACCTTGTGGGTGCGCTTCTGGAGGGAGGAAATCCGGTTGTGCACGAAAGTGATCATGGCATCCTCGTTGCGCAGCCCGAGCTTCTTCAGCTCCGCGAACATCTTGTTGACTTGATTGGCCAGGGCAGTGGGCTTCTTGGGGATCTCATCCCACAAATCCGGGTTAGGTGGACCCGGAGTATACGGGAGCAACCGGATCAAGTCTTCAGTGCCCGTATTCCGGACATAGAAGAAGGTCCGGGCCCATCCTTTGCAGGACTCTAACCCGGTGACCCGGGGGAAAACAGAAAACCTCTGGGGTGAAATGGAAGCCGCTCCGAATTGAGTGAGTTGTTTGTCCTCCGGATAAGCGTGGATGTTGGGGATGACATTGCGACGAAGGCCGAAGAACCGGATCCATAGCTCCTTCGTGGGCCACAGTCCGGCGTAGCCTTCGATCGTAGAAGCAAAGGCAGAGAGAGAAGTGATGGCGTTGGCTGGAAGATGGTGTGGCTGGAGCTGGTATGTACTGAGCCAGTCCCGGAAAAAATCGCTCACCGGCAACCCGAAGCCCCGCTGGAAGTGGGACAAAAAGACGACGAACTCACGCGGATTGGGTGAGGGGCCAGTTCATTAGAAGGGAGACGAGCGGGCACGCCGGCGGGGATGCGCCTGGTTTGATAAATCCAGTCAAGATCATCTTGACAGACCCATGACCCGGCCCACGCGCCACGGTCCGCCGCTGTGGTGTCCTCCTCCATCTCCTGCTCAGCAACGATGAGTTCTTCTTCCGTCATCTAGTACTTGAGGCCCTCGCTGGCGCTAGAGGCGGTGGGGGACAGTGGCCGGGATTGACGAGGACCCGTGGCGAGAGATTTGCGTTGCGGTGGAGGCAACGCAGGAGTGCGACGGAGAAGCGCGGCGGCGACGCTACTATTTGGTATCACTGGCGGCGGAACGGTCGCGAGGAAGATGAAGAAAGAGGGCAACGGGCAAAGGGGCGCGGAAGGAGAAAGACCCTAAGGGAAGCACCCCTCCGCTATTTAACCACTCCCACCAGCGGTGAGAGGGATCGTATCCTGCGGACCCGCCACACGCAGTGGCCATGTATCACCTGTCCGGACCAATCAGCGGGGAGCCGCACGGAAGGCCACAGAGCGGAGAGAATCCTATGACGTGACACTGTGATGCGAGAAACGAGGAGGCAGGCATGACGTGACCCGCGCACAGTGATAACTGACAATTACTGTGGCGGTTACTGTGTAGGCCCTTAAAATAAGACGACATAATGATTACCTTTCACATGGTCTAGCGTACGAGAGAAGGAAACAAGACCCGGATGAAACTTTGGTAACCCGGCCAGCAATTGAAAACTTGGAATGTGCGAAGGGAACGTAAATCCATATAATCCGAGGTAAAGAGGTAACTCGGCAATAACGACCGGAGCACAGAATTGAACCTGATGTGGCCTTAGCGGCCAAAGCAGCTAAGACCGCACCAGCTTCGGGGACTAATGTTGGGGGGATACCCCCGGGTAGGGTCACGCCGGGGTATAAAGGCCGAGTTAGCCGAGGTTCGGCAAGGCCAAAGCAGATGCTGGCCGGGTCACCTCAAGGCCAGCCGAATCATGGAGTGACCCGGACCAGGGGGTGTTCGCCTAACTAAGTCTCAACCGACTTAAGCAGTAAGTCGGAAGTATATGTTTACTTGTATGCAGGAACAGGGGTGCCCGGATCCGCTGTGATCCGGGTCATGTTTGGCTTCTAGGAGAAGGAAGGAATCTTGCTGGTCAAAAAGAGGGCCCGGTACGCACTGCATGAGCGAAGCAGACAAGAGCAGGACCACCGGGTCATGGCCGACAGGGGTGACAACGCCCATGTCGGCTGACGCGGGCGCCGCTGTCACATCCCAAAATTCTCCTAATTTTGGAATGTAAAGTTAATAAAATAACTTGGTTGAATTGTTTGACTTTGTTGAAATTTCTCAAAGAAAAGAAACTTTATGTTATGATTTTCCTTCCTTGAATTCAGAAACTTGTATGAGATTGGATTAACATTACTATCCAACTTGTTTTCATTTTCTTTTCAACTATTTGATTCTTTAAATATCCAACCATGCTTAGATGATTAAAGAGAGGGAATAAAATGACTTTCCCAATTATGGTGGAGTGATATTCTAATTTCCCTATTGGACCCTTAAAGTCTCTACTTCGATTTATAAAACCATTCTAGATGCCTTTCACCACTTGCTTGAAAAGAGAGAAAATAACATGACATCTTCATTTTCATTGGATGTTAAGAATGTGTTCCTTCATGTTACATGATTGAACTTGTTGTTTTGGGCATTTGTGGCATTGTGTGTTTTGGTTGAGTGGTTAAAATAAAACCCTAAGAAGCTATTTATAAATATTGCATAGTAGTCATATAAGGCCAAATGCATAAAACCCTATATCCTTTTGATAATACCTAAGTAGCCATATAGGCAAAAAGGCGTGAATTGAGTTTTAGCTTTAGGATTTGTGTGAATGTTTGCAAAAATGAAAATCATGAAGCATTCATAAGCATTCCTTTGCATCCATGCAAAGTTTCCAAAAATTGAATCCAAATCCTAATATCTATATCCGATAGTTAATTTGCCCAAATGTTCCTATAAGGAATAAATAGACATTTATAAATAAATCATCTCCAAACTAGTGAAAATGTTACAAATATGATCTTATAATAATCTACGGAATTTTAGAAAAAATTAGAAACAAGAATCATGTCATTTGGAGTTCGTATGCAAAAGATATAAAGAAAATACCAAAATAGAAAAAGAAAAAAACGAATGGGCCACCCGGCCGGCCCACTTCAGCCGACCGAACCAGCCAGACGCACAGGATCCATCCCACCTCCGCTTTAAAAGGCGTGCGAAAATCTGATTTCTAAACCTATCTCTATTCAAACACTTATAACTTTTTATCTACAACTCTGAATTGACTTCCGTTTGTTTCTACTTGTTCCCTACTCCAAGATCTCTTCCCATCGTCTTAAAAGCCTAACTAATCCATCGGAGCCACAGCTATAACACTTCTTCTTCCCGAAATCCCGAATCTACACCCTACCGAATCGTATTTCGCTTCTAAACCCATCTAAACTTCGTCGGCTGCCTTCGGCTTCAACACAAAAGTTGTAGGTCTCGTCGAAATATTTCAATTCCGACAAACCTCACCTCTTTTCATCCACCACAGCCGGAGAATTTGGCAACGAAATATTTCAGATCTGATGGCGTAATTCTAAGATCTACTCGCGCTCGTTTCTTGGAATCCAAATTCCTTTGGTGAAAACGTAGATCTAATCATCCTCCACAACTTTCATGTTCAAAGTTTTTCGATTTGACCTACGGATTTATCTCTCTAAAACAGATCTACTTCTAGTCCTTTGTTAGGCAAAATCGGGTCTATTTTGAGCCAACTTCTCTTCTAACCACCGGATCTCATCCCGACGGTCGAGATTCAATCGTCCCGATCAGTTGCCTCGTCATCGCCACGTCGTCGTCAGGTCAGCATCTAGTCCCGGTCAACCTGTCCAGTCAGCGGAATATTCTCTGGAATATTCCGTTCGAATTTAAAATTGCAGATTATAGATCTAACTTGTAAAATCCATAGAAAATTCATACTATGTTCAAACATCGCAAATGATATACCCCTGGATTCACAAAATTGTATAGAACATGATTATGAAATAAAATTACAAGTTTAGTGTATAGATTACTGGCGAATAATTAATTAGTATTATTGGCCTTTTAAATCATTAAATTCATAGTAAATAATCTACATATCCGAAAAATATGAGTAATATGTCCCTGAGTTCATAATCTTGCGTAGTCTTCAGATCTGTACTTAGTTTCGTTTGTTGTCAGTACGATCTGTTCAGATTTATTAAACTCCATTAAACACTAAATAAATTCTAGAAAAAGATCTATAACTCCGATTAAGATGAATCCAATTCCTCCTGGTCCATATTAATGTCCTCTATCCAGTAAAACTAATAAACAAATTTATATAGACAATTAGGACAGAAGTTGCAACAGAACTACTAAAGCCTTTTTTTGGTCATCAAGATTTAATAACAAATACCCTATTGCATTAAATGATCTCCTACTTGCATCATATGATCTAATACCATTCAAAGAACTAATATTAAATCATCATGCATGCTTGTGTTTATCATTGTTGTGGTTGTTATGTTTGTAATTGTGTTGATTGGAATTGTTTTGTCCTCACGTTAGATTGTTCGGATAGTGCGATTGCTGCAGAAAAATTCAATCATCATCCATAACACAAACATAAGGCAAGTTACACCACTTGTTCATATTTATGTCCCAGTTTTGACTATGCATGTTCTAGTCTTCAAAATTCTGTAGTATGCATGTGTAGGATTTTGGTAGATTCTCTTAGTACTATTTTTGCAAGTACGGTTTTGTAGTATGCCATGAGTAGCTCTATGCTTAGGATTTTCTATCCCAATAGGTTATCCTGTTTTTCTAAGTTATGCTTCTATGCTATATACTTATATATATCAAATACCGTTGGGAGGGTTCGAAAGACTCAAGAATTTTCTAAGTATGATAGCTCTCTCGAGCGAACTTTTCTTCTCCAAAACCCCTTCAAAATAAAACTAAGTTTTCTTCTGGGCGGAATGGTTGTCGGGACAACGAGTGAGATTTTGGTGGAGGACGGCCGCCCAGGAATCAAAGAAGTCTGCCATGTTTCAGAATTCAGAAGCTTCCTGTGCAACCACAATACATATGGGCTCTGTCTTGGCTTAGTACTTAGTGGGAAAACTCACCGGGGTACCAACATTTGGAGGTTCTTGGCACGGTTGGATCTAGCTGGTAGAGGGGCTACTAAGGGAAGGCTTTGCCATGGTCTTGTCTGTAAAAGGACTTGATCGTGGATTGTGGGGAAAATGCACAACCTCTCGAGAGTATTGCAATCTGATCGATCAGCCGAGTTCACGGAAAAGAACATTTTGAGCATCTAAAGGATGGAGCCTCTGAAAGATCTTCCTCTCTCTTTTCAAACAAAAGTTTTTCAAACCCTATGGCGTGCGTAATATCGCTAATAGGTGGGAATTTGGGAACTTGGTGTGTCATATCCAAGTAACTTGGTGCATAATATCCAAGTGCCACCTGGTGTGTAATATCCAAGTGTTAGGTTGATTGGGCACTTGGTGAGTAATATCCTCGTGTTCCATTTGACCCTATACTATTTATCAAAGTTTACAAAGTAGGGAAAACTTTCTTCCTCTTTTCTTATTACACTAATAAAATTGGCTTTACGCAAATAAACCTCGAAGCCTACTCTAGCCTTGCATGTAGAGTTAGTCTTGTTCTTTCCTTGGTGTAATTTGCCAATACATTCAAAGTATTGACCAACTCGTTTGGCTGCACGTTTTATGTGCAGAATTTGGAGATCGTTGAAAGGTGCGCTAGGATCACGAGTCTTCACTCAACCTGCCTGTGGCATTGATGGGACTCCAAGTTGTATATATATTGCTTCTGTTGTAATAATGTAAACTCTGGATTATTCAATTCATATAATAAAGACTTGTGTTTTACATGATATTCATCGACTGTGAGTGCTAGCTAATGATCCAGGGACTAGCATGTTAATCACAGGGACTTAGGATCTTTATCGATCCGAGGTCACTACAGCCGCAGAGGCTCACGTAGCTAAAGCAAGTGTGACGCGGGGGGAAAAGCACCCCGGTCGGCTTACCACTTTGGGAGGAGGCATATTCTTAGGAATATGCCTCCACGTATGCCCTAGGAAGAAACCGAGCCTCCACTATAAAAGGGGGGCTGGGGCTTCTGTAGAAGGGGTTGGTCTTTCTACTATTTTGTTTGGGCTAGGGTTTCAGGTGTGATCTGTGGGTGAGAGTAAGAGAGCTCCTTCTTCCTCCTCTCGCCAATACAGCTCTAGGAGCACTTGTAATCTTGGAAGGAAATCAATACAAACTTCTGTGTGGAGAATCACTCCACTATCCCTCCCTGGATTCCCCTAGCGTGTATTAGTCCCCACCTTTAGCCTATCCATGGCATCTGCCGTGACACCACCACGACAGTTCGCGCCCACCGTGGGACTAGCGGCGCTAGCAGGGGTCAAGATCCGGACGGGAAACATCATCGGCACCGGCGAACGCATCGTCTACGGGCTCGTTCAGCGCTTTGGAGTGTGGGACTTCATCAGCGACAACGCTGGCTGCTTCGGCACGCGCCCTCTTCCGCGCAATGGCCTTTTCGTCAGGCTCGGCACGCACAAGGTCTACGTTGCTGTGGACATGTCAGGTGTTCATCCGCGTCACGTCGTCGACGCGGGGGAGCCTCCCCTCACCATGGTCCCCGGGACGCGTATCGCTCACTCCCCGGACCATGCAGAGGTGATGATGACTGCGCCAGGTGCGGGCGCGAGCAAGGATCCGGCGCCAGATCCGGAGGTAACGCCTAAGGGCACCGAGGAAAGGTAGAGGTCCTCCACTAGAGAGGCCAGAGAACGTGTTGAGGGAAGCAATGGATAGCTTGGCAAACCCTGTAGTAGCAGCGGTAGATCCGGCTCGAGCGCAGGCCGAGCTGGAAGAAACTAGGCAGAAAATCCTAGAGGGCACAAAAAAGATATCCGCGGCGCAGCAGTTGTTGAATATGACGCTGCGCGAGTACGCGAAGGCGAACAAGGTTGACGCTGTAAAAGTGAAGGGGAGAAATCTCATGAGCGAGATGAACAGAGAGGGTGATACTGGAATTGAGGTATCAGAAAACCGTTTGTCCGTGGGGCTGCCGAGGTACAGTACCCCGGCAAAGAACCTCAGAGCAGCGGATGCAGCTGCATCCGAGTTGGAGGGTCTAACAGGTGAAGCCCAGCAAAGACAACAAGATAGGGTTAACGAGCTGGTTCGGATTGCGAACAGGCAAAACGAGGAACTGCTCAGGGCTAACCCGGAGAGAGCTGGAGCCTCCAAGATTGTCCATTCGGCGGTGGGTAACCCGGAGAAATCCGCTGGAGCCGCATCGTCTCCTGATGGTGGTCCAAGGAGAGAAGAGGTGGTAACCTCGGCCAGACGGAACAAACAGATCGTCCCGTATGACCCGACGCGGCAGGGAAAGGAAAAGAAGCGCAGAAAAATGATGATCCACGGAGTGTGAGCCGAGGTGTAGTTGGCCGAGGTAACCGCGACCAACGCAATGCCGGTTAAGGGAATGTTGTCAACGGCAATGTCGGACAGCGAAACTCGGCTGGAGCAGGACAACCGCAGCAGCGGAATATACCAAGGCAAGAGCAAAGTGCCGGCCGAGGTATGGAACAGAAAGGCGCTCCAAGAGAGAAAGACATGTATAATGATGGAGACTCGGAAATGGCAAACGCGGGATACCCAAGGATGGACTATCATGTGATAGGGTCAAGATTGGGGAGCAGGGATTTGATGCCGGATGACGCCAGGTTGAAACTGGATCGACTGTATAGGTCGGAACAAATTGAATGTCAAGGTCCACCGGGCCCAGCATGTTTTGGACCCCGGATCATGAAGGAGCCACCAGTACCAAACTTTCAGCTACCCAGGGGCACGAAGACGTATGACGGCAGTACAAAGCCAGAGGATTGGCTGATAAATTATGCTACGGCTGTGAAAAATGCCACTGGCAACCTGAGATGGGCTGTACGATATGTACCCCAGATGTTGGAAGGCCCGTCAAGGGTATGGATGAACAATTTGCCACCAGGAAGCATCAACTGCTGGATAGATTTCGAGGAGATGTTCCTCAACAATTTTTCGAGTACGTATCAGAGACCAAATAGGCCACATACCCTAGCTATGTGCAAGCAAAGGCCAAATGAGACGGATCGGGAGTTTTTAACCCAGTGGTGCACTGTGAGAAATTCGTGTGAGGGCGTGATTGAATCACAGGCCATAGCATGGTTTGCACAAGGGTGCACGTATGGAAGCGAGCTGTGGATGAAGTTGCAAAGGAAAATGCCAACTACGTTGTCAGAGATGATCTGGATTGCAGATTCGTATGCTCAGGGTGATCCGACTCAACCTAGGCTCGTATCAAACAAGTCAAACGATGAGTACTATCAGAGAGATGGGGCCGGATCACCCCGAAGGAATGACTACAGAGGAAAAAGGAGAGATGATAGACCGGATCATAGATACGGTTCGCACCAGGTTGCAGCTGTGAGTCAAGATCAGCCCGGAGCAGGGGGCAGTCAACGCCAAAAAACTGGAGGGCAGTGGACTCCGAGAAGAGATGGCAAGAAGTCTTGGACACCAGAGCAAAAGAAGCAGTGGCAAGAAAGGAAAGACCGTCCGAGGTATACTTATGAGTCGATGTTGGACTAGCCGTGTAAGTTTCACACGCCAAATCCGAATAACCCAGCGGGTCAAACGACGAGGCAGTGTGAGTGGATGTGCAAGATTGAACAAGGCGGTTCGGGGAATGCTCAGGCACCCTGGAATGATCAGCCTCGGCAGGAGTTACCCCGGCAGCAACTGCTCTCCGGAGCAAACACGCAACAGCTAATGTTGCCTTCCCCTCTGCCGAGGTATGATAACAATGAGAGAAGGGATGCAGTGCATCAGGTAGAAAATCAGCATCAGCCGGATCAGAGGTACCCCGGAAATGAGGGGAGAAACGAGTACAGGAAACACCATCAGAGCTATTGTGTGTTTACCATGGAGGAAACCGATAGAAAAAGCTTGCAGCGTAGGCATATGGAGGTGAATGCAGTAATTCCTGTAGTGAAATCACCTGGAGCATCAGGGATCATCCCAAGCTCATGCCAAGCCCTGGTTCGTATGCGTTGGTGCTGGATCCGACATTCATTGGACCTAGCATTAACGTAAGATTCTCAAAGGTGTTGATCGACAATGGCAGTAGCATTAATATCATGTATGCGGACACAATGCGTAAGTTGCGTATCTCGGAGAACATGCTCCAGGCCACGAGGACAACTTTCCATGGCATTGTACCCGGCATTTCTTGTGAGCCCATAGGCAAGGTCCGGGTTGACGTCTTGTTCGGCACGAGGGATAACTGCCGAACTGAAAATCTAGAGTTCGAAGTGGTGAACTTAGAAAGCGCGTATCATGCGTTGCTCGGAAGGCCAGCGCTGAACAAGTTCATGGCAAGTTGTCATATTAGCTACTTGAAGATGAAGTTGCCCGGACCAAACAGACTGATAACAATTGCAGGGGATTTCTGATGTTCGATGGAGTGTGCGTCAGCCGGGTCGAACTTAGCCGAGTCACTTGTGATTGCGCAGGAAAAAAGGAAAATTCAAGAGGTGGCGGCATTGGCTCAGTCCGCGCAGCAGTATATGCCGACGCTGAGTAACCCGCATGGAAGTGTCTCTTTCCAGGCCACGAAAGATACCAAGAAGGTTCCTGTTGATGACATGTTCCCAGAGCGCACCGTATCAATTGGTGCCGAGTTAAATGGTAAATAGGAAAGCGAGCTCGTCAGCTTCCTCCGTGAGAATCGGGATATTTTTGCTTGGTCCACACAGGACTTGCAAGGTGTTCCGAGGGAGTTGGCCGAGCACTCTTTGAATGTGAGACCCGGAGCTAAGCCGGTGAAGCAACCTCTCCGCCGCTTCACCGAAGATAGGAGGAAAGTCATTTGGGATGAGATAGCTCGGTTGCTAGCTGCAGGATTTATCATCGAGGTTCTTTACTCGGATTGGCTGTCTAATCCGGTGCTGGTGGAAAAGAAGAAGGATGACCCAAACGTGGCAGTGGTTTGGCGCATGTGTATCGATTACACGAACCTGAACAAGGTGTGTCCAAAAGATCCATTTCCGCTACCAAGAATAGATCAGGTCATAGACTCAACTGTTGGGTGTGAACTGTTGTCATTCATTGATGCATATTCTGGTTTCCACCAGATACCTCTGAATCGGGATGATCAAATAAAGACTGCATTTATTACCCCGTATGGGGCTTATTGCTATCGCACCATGTCGTTTGGTTTACGTAATGCAGGGGCAACGTACCAAAGATGTATGCAAAAATGTTTGCACGACCAAATAGGTCAAAATGTACAGGTGTACATGGATGATGTGGTTATCAAGACCAAGGAAAGCAAAACGCTCATTGACGATATCAGGCAAACGTTTGCGAACCTAAGGAGGTTCCGGATGAAACTTAACCCAAAAAAATGTACCTTCGGTGTCCCGGCTGGGAAATTGCTCGGTTTTCTTGTTTCCAGCTGAGGTATCGAGGTTAACCCAACCAAAATCCGGGCCATCGAACGAATGGAACTGCCGAAGTGTCTTAACGATGTTCAGAAGTTCACAGATTGCCTGGCCTTGTTAAGTCGGTTTGTATGTCGGTTGGGAGAAAAGGCGTTGCCTCTGTACCAACTCATGAAAAAGTCGGATAAGTTCGTTTGGACGCCACAGGCCGATGAAGCCTTTACCCACCTGAAGAAAATGTTAGCCACGGCACCAGTGCTAGCCTCACCACTATCGAAGGAGCCAATGTTGCTCTATATAGCCGCAACCAACCGAGTTGTAAGTGCAGTGATAGTGGTGGAGCGCGACGAGGAAGGTAAGTCGGTGCATAGGCCAGTATATTACTTGAGTGAGGTGTTGTCAGCCTCAAAGCAGAACTATCCACATTATCAAAAGGTGGCATATGGTGTGTACATGGCCGCCAAGAAACTGAAGCACTACTTCGAGGAGCATCCCATCCGGGTCATATGTGAGGCCCCCATATCCGAGATAATGAGTAAAAAGGATGCGAGTGGCAGAATTGCAAAATGGGCAATTGAGCTAGCTCCTTATGCGCCACAATATGATAGAAGAGAGGCCATCAAATCTCAAGGTATAGCGGACTTTTTTGTCGATTGGGCCGAGGTACAATACGAACCGCCACTTCCAGATCCGAACTATTGGCGAATGCACTTTGACGGATCAAAAACCAAAACCGGGCTGGGTGCCGGAGTTGTACTCACATCGCCAAAGAAGGACCAGTTGAAATATGTGATGCAGATCCATTTCATCGCATCAAACAATGTCGCTGAGTATGAAGCACTTGTGCATGGGCTTAAGGTAGCAAAAGAAATTGGGATACGTCGGATCATATGCTTTGGCGACTCGGATTTGGTGGTACAGCAAGTGTCGGGAGTGTGGGACACCCTTGATCCAAACATGGCACTGTACAGATTTCATGTGGAGAAGATATCTGGTTACTTTGAGGGATGCGAATTTCACCATGTACCCCGGGTGGAAAATGAGGCTCCCGACATGCTGTCCAAGCTCGGGTCAACCCGACAAGCAATTCCACCGGGTGTAGCATTAGAGCACCTCAGGAAACCATCCATCAGGCCATCCCCAGAATCCGAGTCAATCTATGTCCCGGAGGACACGGAATCCGGAGCTGTTCCCATGGACATTGACACAGGAAGTGGTGCGCTGAACCCGGGGACTGCCTCGGCAAACCCAGGGACTACTTCGGTAAACCCAGGGACTGCTTCCCAAGACCCGGGGACTGCTCAGCGTGATCCAGTTGAAGTTATGCCGATGGATCAAATGGAGAGTGATGAGGATGTATTCCCTGTGCGAACGATACCAGCTTGGGCATTACCTATATTTCAGTTCCTGAAGGACGGAACGTTACCCACTGAGGAAGTGCTGTCCAGGCAAACACAGAGGAGGGCAAAGCCTTACACGATCATCCATTTTGAACTATACAAAAGGAGTGTGACCAATGTCCTCTAGAGATGTGTTGACCGGGAAGAAGGGCTTGACATCCTCCGAGATATACATCAGGGGGAATGCGGGCATCATGCCTCATACCGAGCCTTGGTAGCAAAAGCTTTCCGGCACGGATTCTACTGGCCAAACGCCTTAGAGCAAGCAGAAGATCTGGTGAGAAAATGTAATGGTTGTCAGAGGTACGCTACCAAGACACATATGCCAATGTCGGAACTCAAGACCATACCAATCAATTGGCCATTTGCCGTATGGTGCTTGGATATGGTTGGCCCGTTCAAACCAGCAAGGGGAAATATGACTCATATTCGGGTAATGGTGGACAAGTTTACGAAGTGGATTGAGGTAAAGCCTATAAGAAAATGTGACGGAGCTATGGCCGTAACATTTCTCAAAGATATCATCTTGAGGTACGGTTATCCTCACAGTATCATAACTGACAATGGCACCAATTTTGCGGAAGGAGCATTTGCTCGTTTCTGCCGGGATAAGAGGATCCGGTTGGACGTAGCCTTGGTAGCCCACCCTGCATCGAACGGGCAAGTGGAAAGATCCAACGGATTAGTATAATCCGAGATAAAACCTTGGATCATTGAGCCGCTGCAAAGATCAGCGGGGTGCTGGATAGAAGAACTACCAGCGGTAGTGTGGAGTTTAAGAACAACTCCGAAACGATCAACAGGCTATACGCCGTTCTTTCTGGTATATGGGGCAGAAGCTGTATTCCCAGCCAACATAGAGCATGATTCGCCTAGGGTCACCCAATACACAGAAGCCGAAGTGCAAGAAGCCCGGCAAAATGATGTTGATCTATTGGAAGAAGCGAGAGAACTGGCACTGTCCAAATCCGCCATATATCAGCAAAATCTCCGACGCTATCATAGCCGGAAAGTGTGCCCCCGGGTCTTTCGGGAAGGCGATCTGGTGCTCCGGTTTGTACAACGTACTACGGGCATGCATAAGTTATCTCCCCCATGGGAAGGGTCGTTCATCGTGAGAAAAGCATTGCACAATGATTCTTACTATCTTATAGATGCAAAGCCACAGGAAAAGAACAAGGCGGACAGGTCCGGAGAGGAATCCAAGCGACCATGGAATATAGCTCTACTTCGTCCTTTCTACACTTACCTAAGAAGTCTATGTATCCGAGTTATTTCATATGTCGGTATGTATGTCAGCAATGAGCTTATCAATGAAATGTTGGCACCTCGAGCAGTAACTCGGGGACTGCCTTAATAATGTTTGTTGTTTTTTGCGCGTCAGTTGGAATAAGTTATTCTACTTAACCCGGATTAGTAGTGTGCGAGCACCAAAAACCCAACTCTTCGACTTGCTGCTGTCCAACAAGAATTGGCTTCATGGCAAGGAAGAGAACAAGTTTGGAATTGCGTAGCACATGAAAAACGACTAAGGAGAAGAATTTATTCGACCCGATGTTTGTTTTTCGAACTAACCCTGCATTTATTTTCAAGTTATTATGCAGTTTTATTTTGGTGCTAAGTCTAAAAGTTTCCCAGTATTGTGAAGACAATTTTTGAAGCTCGGATTCGTAAGTCATAAAACCGAATCAAGGTAGACACGAAACGAGCCAAGAGATTGAACGAACAAGAAAAAGAAACTCAGGGACTATGCCCAAGTTAATTCGGCATAAGAACTTAGTAGCAAAATATCACATGTGTTTGGAATACAACTCCACCCGGCATACCGGGGATCTGATAAATTTTTAAGTGTTTTAGCTCAAGGAGCAGCAGGAGGAGGAAGTTCGGCATCGTCCTCGCTGCCCTCAATATCAGAGGCATCATCTTCTCCGTCATCATCCGAGCCATCTTCACCGTGCTCAACCTCTTCGTCTCCAGCAGCTTCCAGGAAGCTCGGCCCCTCAACCCATTCATGAATGGGAGTGTATTCAATGAGGCTATAGGCACAAGCCTAGCGCCGAGCTACCCACTCCAGGTCATTGGTCCATCTGGATCCTGTGACGTGTCAGGAGGTTGAGATCAATCTTCTCGTACCACGTGAATATGTGGTGAAGGATGGTATCAGCTGCGGCACGTCCAGCGGACTCTCTCCGGTCAAGCTGAGTCTCGATTTCCATTAACTTCTCAATGAGAAGTGCGGTGGTCTCTGGGGCTTCTTCGCCGGGCAAGAAAGTGTTAAAGATGCGAGCTGCAGCGCCGAGGATGTCCTTGCCGTAATTCTTTATGAGCTCCACG
This sequence comes from Avena eriantha, assembly GCA_910589775.1. Taxonomy (NCBI): domain Eukaryota; kingdom Viridiplantae; phylum Streptophyta; class Magnoliopsida; order Poales; family Poaceae; genus Avena; species Avena eriantha. Next base: position 545,134,709 of record OU342742.1, read on the forward strand.
CGAGATGATAGGCTGACCAACAGGTCCTCCAGGTCGTAAGGAATCCCTTCACTATCAGAAGTGCCCGGAGTACCCCTTTGTCGGCGGAAGTTGGCAACTGTTGCGCTCGCGATAGGAGTGCCCTCTGGAAATTTTCCTGGAAACGAGACAAAGGAGAAAGGTCAAGAAAAGACACATGAAGTAACCCGGAGAAGTAGGTCGGAAAAGGGAAAGAAACTTACGAGATATATGACTGAGGATCTGGGTCAACTCCTGGGTGCAGTAATCACGTCTCTTCCGGAGCTGCTCAAGCTCAGCGTTCGCCGACCCAAGCTGGATGCCGGACTCCTTGAGAAGATCCTGGTCCTTGGTGATCTGGAGGTTGAGGCGCTCGCGCTCTTCTGTGAAATTCTGGCCAGCCTTTTGAAGTTCAGATTGGTGCTGGGCCTTCATCTTCTCCATCTCAGCCTTGAGCCTAGAAATCTCATCGTCCTTGGTCCGGAGGAGGGCGAGCTCGTCATCTTTCTTCTTAAGCTCGGCTTGGTGCTGCCCTGCTTGTTCGAGAAAATGCAGCACCATATCAGGCACGGGCACACTATCTTCAAGCGATGCTAAAATAGTGTGTTGGCCCGGCAGAGCCAAGGTATGAATGTTGGCCGAGCCAAGGAGAAAAGGGAATGGAAAGTACGGCAACAGGCAGAAATGACTTACCCTTGATCTGCTCCAAATTTTTGCGCATAATGATGTTCTGAGCTTCCACCCCAGCTACGGAAACCGAATGATGAGGTTAGTCCGGCAAAGGAAAATGAAGGAAAACAAAGAAGCGCTAAGGAAGAAATTTACCCCTCTTCTCGTATTCCGCAATAAGTGCAGCCTGCTTTGCGCGTAGCAGCTTGTGGGTATCCAGCAAGCGTTGGAATTCAGCACTCCGGCGATTAGTGGTCACCTGAAAAGGACAAACACAAGTTAGCTCGATGCATATTCGTAGTGTACTAAAATCTGGGCCGAGTGGAACTTAACCCGGCTCTAGGCGTGTGCATATTCGAAGTGTACTAAAATCCGGGCCAAGTGGAACTTAACCCGGCTCTAGGTGTGTGCATATTCGAAGTGTACTAAAATCCGGGCCAAGTGGAACTTTACCCGGCTCTAGGTGTGTGCATATTCAAAGTGTACTAAAATCCAGGCCAAGTGGAACTTAACCCGGCTCTAGGTGTGTGCATATTCGAAGTGTACTAAAATCCGGGCCAAGTGGAACTTAACCCGGCTCTAGGTGTGTGCATATTCGAAGTGTACTAAAATCCGGGCCAAGTGGAACGTAACCCGGCTCTAGGTGTGTGCATATTCGAAGTGTACTAAAATCCGGGCCAAGTGGAACTTAACCCGGCTCTAGGTGTGTGCATATTCGAAGTTCTCATGGAGCTACGTTAGTTTTCTAAAGAGCATCTGGCCGAGTAACGAGTTACTCCCCCGGAGGCTCGGGGACTAATGGTTACTATCTACAACTTGTAAAGGGGAAGTGACGTACCTCCATCATTCGCCCAGCGGGTTAATTGCCTTTGCGGCTGTGTTCATCTGAGCGGAAAATTCGGCAGGGCCGAACTTCTCTGGAAGATCAGTGTCTTGAACCACCTCTGCCTTATTCCAATTCATGACGAATTCAATTAAGCTCGGAGGGTACCGTTCACCGCTGGGCATATGGGGCACCACCAAGCCTTTCGCATGCGCTTCTTTCCTTTCGATCAAGGCAAGGGCTGGGCTGGTGTGCAGAACCATTTGCTGTGTGTCAGTTGGCTCGGCAGGCGTGTCCTTCGCTGCTGGTGCTTTCTTGGGAAGCATTGACACGAGGGTACGTTGCCCGGCTTCGACGGATGGTGGCTTGGTAGTGTCTGGAGTCTTCTTCTCCTTGGCTTGCTGGGAAGAGGAAGCCGGCGCAGCGGTTTTTCCCTTAAGAGCGGCCTAAGTGGTTCTTCGCCGAGGTTGAGAAGACTCAGACGAGGCAGAGGAGCTAGGCGTTGATGCTCTTGGGGCTGGACTTGGTGCTGCTGCTGATGTTTTAGCAGTCGGAGTTGGTGCTGACGCCGAAGCTGGTGTTGGTACGGGTCTGGTTGTTGGTACTGGTGCTAGAGCCGAAGTTGCTTCAGTGGATGCTGGCTGCGGTGATGCCAAAGTGGTGGATGCCGTCACCTCGGCCGGGTCGGTCTCCCCCGCTTCAAGGTTACCCCCCTCTTGCCGAGGTGGAGCAGAACCCAGAGCGGCCGCAGAACCCTCTAGAATAGGGCTCAGCAGACGGGACTCGTGGTTGCGACGAAGATAAGGGTTAGGTCGGAGAGGTGAAGAGATGCTCGATCCACTTTGGAGGGACCTCCACCGGAGCCCTGCAAAAGAGAACAATGTTAAAAGACAAATCACAACGATGCAAGGGAGAGCAAGTTACAGAAGGCAAAACAACTTACGCATCTGAGGTTTGGGCCTCCTTAGGTTTCCGAGCCCTTCATGTTGGGGCCTTGCCTGCTGGCTTGGAGGCAGTCTTGTCCCTGGACTTCTTTCGCCTTTTGGCAGGCTGAGAAGGTCCGGAGGATGAACTTGAAGCAGCCCCGTGCTTCGTCTTCGGAGCCACCGGAACAGGTTCGCCCGTAGCAAGGGGAGGATCCTCATGGATATGACCACCGGGGTGAGCTGATGGCGGAAAAGCAAAAGAAAGGGGGACAGCCTCAACATGTTCAATCACCTCGACATCCGAGTCATCTTCATCATCGAGCCAATCTCTAATGGAAGAGGATTTACCAGTCGGTCGTTTCGTGGCGTCGGTCATTGGGAGGAACATCTCCTGGTCTGGCTCCTCCTCATCCGGGTTCTCCCGGTCCGGCGCCCACTTAAGGGTCGGATCGGTGCCATCCTCGATGGTCTGCTGAAGAAATTGCTGAGGAAAGAAATGAACGAAAGAGTCAAAAATGCAACAATAACTGACATATAATTGGCCCGGAGTAAGTTCACAACATGAAGCTTACCACGGGAGGAAGCCTATCGCGGCAGTAATGCTCCATTCCCCAAGTCCACTCGGAGGAGAAGTCCTTGTGGGTGGTGAAAAGAGCCTTAACCCGGCGATAGATCTCCGTGTTGCTCAGCTCGAAGGAGGAGGTCCGGTTGGGGTCGCGGCCGAAGCTCATGTGGCACACCTTGTGGGTGCGCTTCTGGAGGGGGGAAATCCGGTTGCGCACGAAAGTGATCATGGCATCCTCGTTGCGCAGCCCGAGCTTCTTCAGCTCCGCGAACATCTTGTTGACTTAATTGGCCAGGGCAGTGGGCTTCTTGGGGATCTCATCCCACAAATCCGGGTTAGGTGGACCCGGAGTATAGGGGAGCGACCGGATCAAGTCTTCAGTGCCCGTATTCCGGACATAGGAGAAGGTCCGGGCCCATCCTTTGCAGGACTCTAACCCGGTGACCTGGGGGAAAACAGAAAACCTCCGGGGTGAAATGGAAGCCGCTCCGAATTGAGTGAGCTGTTTGTCCTCTGGATCAGCGTGAATGTTGGGGATGACATTGCGACGAAGGCCGAAGAACCGGATCCATAGCTCCTTCGTGGGCCATAGTCCGGCGTAGCCTTCGATTGTAGAAGCAAAGGCAGAGACGAGCGGATTGGGTGAGGGGCCAGTTCATTAGAAGGGAGACGAGCGGTGACGCCGGCGGGGATGCGCCTGGTTCGATAAAGCCAGTCAAGATCATCTTGACAGACCCATGACCCGGCCCATGCGCCGCGGTCCGCCGCCGCGGTGTCCTCCTCCATCTCCTGCTCAGCAACGAAGAGTTCTTCTTCCGTCATCTGGTCCTTGAGGCCCTCGCTGGCGCTAGAGGCGGCGGGGGACAGTGGCCGAGATTGACGAGGACCTGTGGCGAGAGATTTGCGTCGCGGTGGCGACAAATATTGAAGGGACATGCAAAAAAAGCACAAGTTGAAGGCAAACCAAATTCGTCCAGATTGACATTAAAAGGATGGGAAGACGAAGCTCCCATAAGTTTACATGGCGCTAGAAGCAGCCGGTACAGCCAGACAAGTTTCAAACAAGATAGAACAAAACAAATACACCCGGCATCCCGGGGTCATAGCTAAGCGGCAGGGCCCTTGCCATGCGGAGCGCCTTGGCTGGCAGCAGTCCCATGCAACAGAGGAGGCACGGCAGTCGACCCGGTTCCGGCGTCGCCATCAGCCGGCTGCGTCGAGGCTTCCGCATCCGGAGTGCCAAAAGAGTCCGAGTCGGTGAGCACCTTGTCGGGATCCACGTTGTCCGCGATCTTGATGGCGGAGGTCCGGAGCTCCAGATGGGCCTGGCGGATGGTGGCAAGGTCAGCGCCGGCGCGGAAACCCACGTCAATCTTCCCGACACGGGCGTCCTTGTACCACGAGAGCATGAGGGCCAAGGCCATCTCAGCCCCGGCTCGCGCCGCCAAGTCTCGTAGCCGGTCCACGGCAGCCGGCACCTCCCCCACCTTCGTGGCTAGCTGTGCCATCATCTCCGGGACCGGGGCGTCCAGCCATAGAAAGGAGAAGATGGCTTGCGCCACCTAACGGAGCTTGGCGGCTTCCTTGCCAAGAAGGACGACGAGGTCCTGGGCCGTCGGTTGCGCTCCCGGCCAGTTCTCCTGCAGCCGGTTGTATGCCAGCAGGTCTATGCCAGGATAAAAGGCTGTTAGAAAAAAGATAGTCAGATCTGGCTACCGGATCCGGAAAGACAAAGGAGACGGAAAATGGAGCTTACCCTTAGCTGTGTGTCTGACATGCATCAGCTCTTCCACCAGGGCCTTCTCCTTCGTCGCCAGCCGGTTGATTTCCTTCTCTTGGTCCTTGTTCTGGGCCTCGAGAAGGTTGAAGGAGTCGATCCAGCTGGTGAGCGAGGCGTTGCGCTCCTTGACGGTGGCCTCCAGACCGTCCACCTTTGCGTGCCAATCCTAGCTCTGCAGCCGCACAGTGGAGTTGCATTTGCTCAGCCGGTCGTTCGCCTTCTTCAAGCGATCGATCTCGCGCTGAGCGCACACAAGGATAGCTGCAACCAAACCGGCTATCGTAAAAAAAGGGAGAGAGATGATTCCGGATGAAGCAAACTTACTCTAGGAGGTTCCGTTGGCAGCAAGAAGCTTCTGCTCCAAGGACCGATTCCTGCCGGCTGCGGCCTCGAGTAGTCAGATCTCCTTCACCGCCAGTTCGAGGGTGGCGGCGAGATCCGTCAACGAGGCAGCGGAGGAGGCGTCTTCATCCATGGTGTTAGCGGCCAGGGACTCCTTCGCTACGACCACCACTGTCCTCCACTCCTCCCCCGGCTCGTCCTCAGAGTTGTCATCGCCGACAACCACAAGCTCCTTGCCGGTTACCGCCCTCCGTATTCCCACATAAGAGCCATCCCCGCCCTGTGAGATGGCCTCAACCGTTTCCGGTTGGACATCCACGTCCGGCTGAGGACCCTCCGCTCTGGCTGAGGCAACTGGTTCAGCTCGAGGCGGCGGTGGAGGCGGTGCCTCGGAGGAAGGAGGGGCAGACACAGACGTGGCCGGGGCGCGGGGTGGTAACCCAGTCGGCACTCGCGCCGGGCTCGCGGCTCCAAAGGAGACCAGCGTGCTGAAAAGACAGAAGAAGAGAAGAAGGAAAAAGAAGGAAATAAGCCAAAGGCAAAAAGGGAGAAAACGAAAGAAACAGAAGATGGTAAAGGACCTGGAGAAAGACGTACCCCTGTACCACCGGGGACGGCCCTTTCTTCCGGCCAAGATGACTCGGCGGAAGGGAGCCGGTCCGGCTCCTCTTGGGGGCTGGCTCCTCCGCAGCAGACCGGCTGGCGCTGGAACGGCTGGAGCCACTCCCGCCAGCACCAGACTGGCTGGAGTCGCCATCCGTCACAAGGCGATGTGCCGGATCGGAGGCCGGCGCGGCCTCTTCCTCCTCGTCAACCTCCACATGGGGATCGGCGGCCAGCTCATCGTTCCGGCTAGGGAAGGCGTCCCCATCCCCGTCCGACTCCTCGCTAGACCGCCGAGCGCGCGGCTCGGGCAAGTCAGGCGTGAACGTCTCAAGGGGGGCGTCGCCCTCCTCACGAAGGATACAAGGGAAGATCTGCCGAATACAAAAGATTAGTCGGATAAAGTAAAAAAGAAGGGCAAGAGATACAACAGAAAATTCTGGCTAGAAGGACCTACCAGGGGCACGCGGTTGTCACGGCTGTAAGGGGCCAGCCCGAACGACCAGCCTTCCGGTAGCCGCTCCTTGGTGATCGTCCACACCCACTCCTTCAGGTTGTGGTAGCGGGGATGGCGGCGCGACAACCGAGTCGGGTCGAGCCGGCCGGAGTAGAAGCACATCTTGTGCGCTCGCTGCTACAACGACATCATCAGCCGGGACATCCAGCTGAGAGTGATGTCCAGGCCGGTTAGCCGGTAGGTGACGATGGAGTGCATGCGTTGCAGCATCGCATCCGACTCCGCCTTTTCGCCGTAGATCTTCAAGTCCCAGTGCTGTCGGCTGGACTCCACGTCCTGGAATGCCGGAAGGTTGATCCGGTCCATGTTGGTGTGGTTCCGGACATAGAAGTACGACTGCTGCCACAGTCGTACCGTGTCGTGTAGCCGGAACTTCGGGTAGCCAGTCTGCGCACGAGAGTAGATGGAGGTGCCACCGCAGATGACCAGCAGCCCCTTTGTAAACTGCCCCTTCGTAACAGCCGGCAGAAGAGCCCGAGATCCAGCTGGATCCCGAGGTAGCTCTCGCAGAAAGCCATGAAGTGCGCCAGCGTGCCGATTGCATTGGCGCCGAGATGGTGGAGGCGGAGGTCGAAGAAGGCGAGGAAGGTGAGGAAGAATGGGTGCACCGGCAACGCTAACCCACGCACCAGGTGTGAGAGGAAGATCACCCATTCTCCCTCCGCCGGATGCAGCGACACATCCCACGCCGGCGCGAGCCGCACCTCTACTTCCTCCTCTGACGGAAGGACGCGGGTGGCGCGGTACTTTTGGATGTGGTCCTCCGTGAAGGAGGAGCCACACCAGGCTCCGTGCTCGGCTGCCATTTCCGGCTCGCAGGGAGACGCGGCGGCGGATGAGTGGTGGTGGCCCGTACCGCCGACGACGACAAACAGGCGGCGCGACGAGCTACAGCTGCAATAGCAACGAGGTGCGAAAGGCAGGAGCGTAGAGGAGAAGGGAAGGCAACTTGGAGCGGGGGAAGTGAAGAAGAGGAACTGCCCCCCCCCCCCAAGGCGCCCCTTTAAAGGACCAGAAGGGCAACCGTCCATGGCGCCACGTGGCATCCATCGGGACGACCCCCACCCCAACTGCCGCTCCAGATTCCGTGTGCAGACGCGAGGTGCGCAGAAGATCCCGGGGCGAGAACCGAAGCGTCAAGCGACAATTTCCCGAGGCGACGTGCGACAGGACGTTCCACTGCCCGCCGCAGAGCAATGATGGCGCGTGCACGCGTGGCCTGCGTCAGCACTGACGTCACGGGTAGCGCAACCGCCAGGCGTAGCCGGTCAAAAATTAAAACGAAGAAGGAGCGCGCGCACATTTCACCTAAGGGCGAAATCTACACGCGCTCGAGGGCTAGTGTCGGGGGGATGACCTCCGGATACCCCAATCAGACAAGAATCACGGCAGTCGGATCATGCCTGGCTGCCTGAACGCAGCCGGACAGGAGCAAGTCGAGTCAGCTACCTCACGGTAACCGGAATGGCGAGAAGCAGCCGGCTACAGAAGCATAGCTAGAACCAATCAAGGAGACAGGGCGACGTGCGAAACAGGGCGCGGTACGCCCTGTACGACGACAAGACTGGCAACTACTCGGCCATACCGAAGACTTTGCGGGGATGACGTGGGAACAGTGGCCCGGTGCTGACGACAGGCTCGCACGGCGTTTACTGTGCCCATGACAGCCATACCGCTCGTACTCTGATGGGACATGGTTGTACCGGATACTATAGATGACCAGCCGGCTGGGACCCACCTATGGGGCCCGCCAGTCGGATTGGCCAGTGGAACCGTTGCCTCTCTGCCTATATAAGGATAGGCAAGGTTCTCATAGAAAAGGTGAGTCTCAGTGCATTTAAGACAGTAGCTAGAGAATACAGCTCGAGGAGCACTTGTAGCTCGTATATCGTTCATAGTCAGATCGGTAGGAGTAGGAGTTTTACCTCACCACGAGGGCTCCGAACATGCGTTCTTCTTGCGTCCAGCTACACTTGCTCATATCCAATCCCGCCTGCGGACGCCGTCGATAGCTTCCCCGCTAATCCCCTGTAGCACCCCGCTAAAACCACTACTAGAAAATCGTTGTGTTTTGTGCATTGCATCATCATGACCGCATGCTCATGTCATCATGCCATATTGCATTTGAGCATCGTCATCATCATGCATCTATTTGTCTGAAACTATTTTCAAAAAACTGGTTTTGTTTTCTAAACGCCCCGTCTTTATTTCAAATCAAAACCCGGACTTGGCCGAAATATTTTGTTTCGTCTACAAACAAATTTCAAAAGCCCCATTTTAAACAAATAAAAAATTTATATTATTTTTAGGGGGCAACCGAACCGGGCCGAACCGACCCAGCCGGCCACCCCCAGTAAACAAAACCAGATCAGACTAACCCTCAGCCACCTACCCCTAACCCTCATCTCTCCTCCCCTTATCCACACCTCACCACACCTACCCTATCCACACCACCTGCTACCTCCAATTTCCCGCCCACGCACACCACCCCGCCAGCCACTTCCTCCACCCCGCCACCTCACCCCGTCTACTCCCGGCTCGCCACCTCACCCCACCGGTCCCACCACCCCCCTAATACACCCACCCGCGTGTGCCAAACACCCCGCGAGAGAGCCCTCCTCCCACATGTTTTCCCCCCGACAACCGCCCTGGCGCGATTCCCCACCCCATCACCCCAGGCCGAGTCTCGCCCGCTCCACCCTCGCGCGGCCACGTGGCCCCACCATCTCTCCTCGGTCCTATCACCGTACCCACCTGCCGCTTTTCTTGTCGCTACCAACCCTGCCCCGATCCCGCTTCTCCTTCTTCTGCATCGGGAGCACGCCATCCCTCCTCTGCCTCCCTAGGTCAACCACCTGCCGACGCGTCCGTTCCCCCTCCGTCAACCTCTTCCTCTGCAGCTGCCGCCAGCCGCTTTCGTCGTCGCCGTGAGCCCCGCCGGCCTTCGCCTCGGCCCTGCAGCGCCCCGTTGCCGGTGCTCTATCTCGCTTCAACCTACCCAGCGGCCGCCGCTGCCTTCCCTCTCGTCGCTCGCATCAAGTCCGGCCGCGCGTCCCAAGTGCCTCCGCCCGTGAAGCCACCACTGCGGCCCCTTCTCCAACTGCCGCCACGGCCGACATCGCCCCGCGCTCGCCGCGTACTCCTCCTCCCCTACGAGCCCTGCCGCCGGCGGCCTCGTCCGCCCTCGCCTCGGTCGCGCCCCATCGTCCACAGGCAACGCTCTCCTCGGTCGCGTCCCAGAGCAGGGTCCCTCCTCCATGTGCCGCCGTGGCCCCTGCACGACTCCGTCTGGCCGCGGCCAAGATCGCGCTGCAAGGTGTCCACGCCGGCCTCCTCTCTGAAGCTCGACCGTGCAGGCGTCCTCTTCTCGTGCCTAGTGCCGGTCCCGCCACCTGCGTGTGCTCGTCCATCGGTACATCCTGTCACGCCACCGATGCCTGCTGTCCACACGGCCTCCCTATGCCTCGGTTGCATCCGGCTCAACAGAGGGCGACCCAAGCACCGCCTCATGCTCACTGCATGCATCCGTTCGCTATCCGAACCTAGACAACGCCAAGTGCTACCCCGACAAGTTGCGCAAGACCCTCGTTTTGCAAGACTGAGTGGCTATGTCGACTTGGTTTATGGTCCACGTTTGACACCAACAAAATACAGACGACAAGAACTCCCACATGGAAACCGAAGGCAGTGACGCTGGATCCTCAAGTTCTCCTTCTCGGAACGACAAGATCGTCTCTCTGGCGCCAAGTCCTTCGGCCCTGGAAAACCGAGACCTCGAACCTGATGACCCGAAGACCGATCCCGCCGACACCAAGAGCTGGCACGACCTCCACCGGCAAGTCAAGATCGACCACTGACAAGACCGACGGCAAACTCCAAGACCTGCTCGGGACATCGAGTTCTCCGATATGAGACCCGGAGGCGATGATGCCTGTTCGACAAGACCTCCTTCCTGGATCCGAAGACCAAGACTCGGCATGCCAAGATCTTCTCCTCGGAACGCCATGATCTCCTTCACATATCCGAAGAACCTGAACCCCGGAGTCCAAACCGCGTTTCCCCTCGAACCCTGTCGAACCCCGAAACCCCGGAACCAAGATCTTCCGAACCCAGATGTGTGACCCTAAGCCTCTATTTTTATAATATGACATATACCTATGGCATCATTAAATCATCATGCTTCTATACATCTCATCTGGTGGGTTGGGTTAAATAGTCGATTCACCTAAATTAAATATGGAGTCTATATGTGGGCTATTCTAGTCTTATTCCGGACTCCATTTAAATTTGTGTAGCGAACCGATACCATGTTTTGCCTTGTTGAGACAACATTTAAATTGCGGGGTATCTAAATAACTAGAACCTATTAATTAATTGTCGGGACCCTAGTTCCGCTTAATACTGCCTAATTGCAGCGCATCTGCAGCATATCATAATCGTGCCGGATCTTCTGCCGTAGTATTAAATATTGTATCCGGTGTTTCTGCTAGTGTTTGCTTCTTCGCGGATTAGGCCGATGAGTGGATGCGAGTACCGACAAGTTCTCCGGATGAATCTCCCGCAGTGTTTTCCAGGCGAGCATCTCTCCCCCTTCTACCTATTTTGCATTTATAGTCTTTATTTCCTCCTGTTGATCTATTGCTATCCGTATCTCGATGCTTTAGTGTTCCATACTAGATATATTCCTGCAGCCGTTATATTGCCTTGGACACCTCCTATTACCAGTTGCTTGTTAGATAGTTGGCCCTGCGAGTCGTAGTTGCTTTCTCAGGTGTTGCTTCGCGTCGTTGATGCTCCACAGTAGTTGGGAGGTTGGCAAATGTTTAATGGTGGAGCTGATCATGATTATAATTACAGTTTATTAATTAATGTTGATGGTAGATATAATGTAGAGGCACCGGTGGGTAATAGTAAATATTTGGTTCTTAACCACTCAATGGTGTCCCCTAGGACCCGAGTTCTTGACACCTGTTCCGAGATCGAGCGTGCTAACCACAGCTGGGGTGTGTGGGCACCCCCATCGGCTTACTACCTGATTTCAAAGTATTGTACCGGGGGCCACAAGTAGTTTGGGGCTTTATTACTATTCTGTACTTATGCCATGCTTTACTGCTTTATTTAAGATTGTGCGTGGAGCACCTGTACTGTTTAGGATGTGGAATGTTTTCGCGGTATCGACAAGCCCAGTCACATTTTTGGGTTCCCAGTCATTTACACCATTGGCACAAACCCTGGGTCCGCCTCGGAGCCAGCCGACTTCGTTGCGGGTAGCTTAGTGGGGTGGCCCCCCATGTACTTGCTTTGGGTCTGGGAAACGTCATGACTTAGGCCCCGCCGACATACCGATGGGTGTATGTTAATTGATCTGGCAAAAAGGGTCAAAGTGCGTGTGGATACTTTGGTGCACCCCTGCAGGGTTAAATCTTTTCGAAAAGCTGTGTCCGCGGTTAAGGACGACTTGGAGCACAGTTTCTCGATCATAGACAACTATAACTGAAGTTTACTGTTATAATTTGACTTACATCTGAGATGACTAGTAAGTTGGATAACTGCCATGGAAAGATTAAATAAAACTACCAACCGTGTGAGTTTCCTCGGCTTGACTTCCTAGTTTGGTCTCGAGGGGGAATACCAGGATGGTTAGGTTTGGTGTTAGTGTAAGGTTGCACCCGAATAGGTCTCTCTTATCTCTATCTCTGATAGCCGCCAGTATTATAGAGTCTCTATAGGTTGTTTAGTGTCGCTGTGCTGCCGCTTCAGTCCACCATACCTGTGTAGGCGAGGACCGCCGAATTCTAGCCTTGCCATGTACTGGCCTTAGTACTGACGCTCCTCTTTTTCCTTTGCCCTTTGTCGGCACCCCTTTTTATTTAGCAGGTTTGAGATCGACGTCGTTAGTAGGGTTACCCTTCCGTCTTGGCCTGGGTAGGGTTATGGACGCCATCGGTTATTCTTCAGGGCTCTTAGCCCAATTTGCATCTTGTCCGTACTTGGACGCTGTATCGTTTTCAAGGTGATTTGGATCTTTGTATTGTATATATGTATTCTTGACTCTTGCAGTCGTGTTATATATATATATATATATATATATATATATATATATCTGTTCTGTGGGTCCCATCGAGGACTGTTGTGTAATGGTATTACTTTGTTTTCCACCCGCACAAAAGTGCCTGGTGGGTCCTTGAATCGTTTCTATGCGGGTTTGGCGAGAAGCACTAAAACATGCATAGGGCCGATTCGAGGGTGTTACAGAGTGGTATCAGAGCCCAGCAGTTGCGATACCCCACTGGTCCAGCCTGAAGAATACCCTAGCTAACAGACGTAGGTCTGCTTTTACTTCTTACCCCTATGATATTCTCCGCTTACCTCTGCGTGTTTTGAATCTACTCTCTTATCTTGTCTTCAAGTCCAGGATTTCTCGTGGTTGGGTTCTATCGTACCTTCAGGGTTTCGCTTCCTCCTTTGGCAACTGTGTTTCTACCTCCGGACTTCATGTTATCTGAGTGATCCTTTATCTGTGGTACCATTCTTTGTTCCTTGTTTGTGCCTTTCGGTGTTTTCCGACGCGACGACATCATCTACGCCAGATCCGATGCAGAGCCTGCATCACTCCTTTGTTCCGAACCTCGATTGTTGAGATCTTCAGTCTGATTCTGAGAAGGGTTGCACACTTTTCTACTGATTGTGCGGAGTAATAGTTTGGGTGCGTGATGGATTGGCCCCCATGCCGACTACTCAATATATTTGCTCTCGTACATTGAAGTGGATTAGAATGCATCGTTCCTCTCCTTCTATCGAAGTTAGAGGTGGCTTTGTTTGTTGATACCTTTACCTTCGTCCTTTGTTCCTAGAGTGTTCTCTCGACGATCTTGGACAACAACCCCTTGTTGGTGGTGTCGCTGATTTCAAGATGGACAAGGATCTTTGTTAGTGGTGTCGCGAAGATCTACCGGAAGCAAGAAGATTCAGGTCATCGGCCTTCTTCCCCGTACCATGAGGCGGATCCATTGTTAGTGGTGTCGAATTGTAGCACCCCGCTAAAACCACTACTAGAAAATCGCTGTGTCTTGTGCATTGCATCATCATGGCCGCATGCTCATGTCATCATGCCACATTGTATTTGAGCATCGTCATCATCATGCATCTGTTTGTCTGAAACTATTTTCGAAAACCTGGTTTTGTTTTCTAAACGCCCCGTCTTTATTTCAAATCAAAACCCAGACTTGGCCGGAATATTTTGTTTCGTCTACAAACGAATTTCAAAAGCCCCATTTTAAACAAATAAAAAATTTATATTATTTTTAGGGGGCAACCGAACCGGGCCGAACCGACCCAGCCGGCCACCCCCAGTAAACAAAACCAGATCAGACTAACCCTCAGCCACCTACCCCTAACCCTCCTCTCTCCTCCCCTTATCCACACCTCACCACACCTACCCTATCCACACCACCTGCTACCTCCAATTTCCCGCCCACGCACACCACCCCGCCAGCCAGTTCCTCCACCCCGCCACCTCACCCCGTCCACTCCCGGCTCGCCACCTCACCCCACCGGTCCCACCACCCCCCTAATCCACCCACCCGCGCGCACCAAACACCCCGCGAGAGAGCCCTCCTCCCGCATGTTTTCCCCTCAACAACCGCCCTCGCGCGATTCCCCACCCCATCACCCTAGGACGAGTCTCGCCCGCTGCATCCTCGTGCGGCCGCGTGGCCCCACCATCTCTCCTCGGTCCTATCGCCGCGCCCACCTGCCGCTTTTCTTGTTGCTACCAACCCTGCCCGACCCCGCTTCTCCTTCTTCCGCATCACGAGCACGCCATCCCTCCTCCGCCGCCCTGGGTCAACCACCTGCCGACACGTCCGTACCCCCTCCGCTCGACCTCTTCCTCTACAGCCGCCGCCGGCCGCTTGCCTCGTCCCCGTGAGCCCCGGCGCCTCCGCCTCGGCCCTGCAGCGCCTTGTCGCCGGTGCTTTGTCCCGCTTCAACTTCCCCAGCGGCCGCCGATGCCTTCCCTCTCGTCGCCCGCGTCAAGTCCGGCCGCGCATCCCAAGAGCCTCCACCCGCGAAGCCACCGCCGCGGCCCCTTCTCCAACTCCTGCCACGTCGACTTCGCCCTGCGCTCGCCGCGTACTCCTCCTCCCCTATGAACCCTGCCGCCGGCGGCCTCGTCCACCCTCGCCTCGGTCGCGCCCCGTCGTCCACGGGCGACGCTCGCCTCGGCCGCGTCCCAGAGCAGGGTCCCGCCTCCATGTGCCGTCGTGGCCCCTGCACGCCTCCGTCTGGCCGCGGCCAAGCTCGCGCTGCAAGGTCGTCCATGCCGGCCTCCTCTCTGAAGCTCGACCGTGCACAGGCGTCCTCTTCCCGTGCCTAGTGTCGGTCCCGCCACCTGCGTGTGCTCGTCCATCGGTACATCATGTCACACCACCGATGCCTACTGTCCACACGGCCTCCCTATGCCTCGGTTCCATCCGGCTCAACAGAGGGCGACCCAAGCACCGCCTCATGCTCACTGCATGCATCCCTTCGCTATCCGAACCAAGACAACGCCAAGTGCTACCCCGACAAGTTGCGCAAGACCCTCGTTTTGTGAGACCGAGTGGCTACGTCAAATTGGTTGATGGTCCATGTTCGACACCAACAAAATACAGATGACAAGAACTCCCACATGGAAACCGAAGGCAGTGATGCTGGATCCTCAAGTTCTCCTTCTCGGAACGACAAGATCGTCTCTCGGACGCCAAGTCCTTCGGCCCTGGAAAACCGAGACCTCGAACCTGATGACCCGAAGACCGATCCCGCCGACACCAAGAGCTGGCACGACCTCCACCGGCAAGTCAAGATCGACCGCCGACAAGACCGACGCCAAACTCCAAGACTTGCTCAGGACATTGAGTTCTCCAATATGAGACCTGGAGGTGATGATGCCGGTTCGACAAGACCTCCTTCCCAGATCCGAAGACCAAGACTCGGCACGCCAAGATCTTCTCCTCGGAACACCATGATCTCCTTCATAGATCCAAAGAACCTGAACCCCGGAGTCCGAACCTCGTTTCCCGTCGAACCCTGTCGAACCCCGAAACCCCGGAACCAAGATCTTCCGAACCCAGATGTGTGACCCTAAGCCTCTATTTTTATAATATGACATATACCTATCGCATCATTAAATCATCATGCTTGCATACATGTCATCTGGTGGGTTGGGTTAAACAGTCGATTCACCTAAATTAAATGTGGAGTCTATATGCGGGATATTCTAGTCTTATTCCGGACTCCATTTAAATTTGTGTAGCGAACCGATACCATGTTTTGCCTTGTGGAGACAACATTTAAATTGCGGGGTATCTAAATAACTGGAACCTATTAATTAATTGTTGGGACCCCGGTTCCGCTTAATACTGCCTAATTGCACCGCATCTGCAGCATATCATAATCATGCCAGATCTTCTGCCATAGTATTAAATATTGTATCCGGTGTTTGTGCTAGTGTTTTCTTCTTCGCGGATTAGGCTGATGAGTGGATGCAAGTACCGACAAGTTCTCCAGATGACTCTCCGGCAGTGTTTTCCAGGCGAGCATGTCTCCCCCTTCTACCTATTTTGCATTTATAGTCTTTATTTCCTCCTGTTGATCTATTTCTATCTGTGTCTCGATGATTTAGTGTTCCATACCAGATATATTCCTGCAGCCGTTATATTGCCTTGGACACCTCCTATTACATGTTGCTTGTTAGACAGTTGGCCCTGTGAGTCGTAGTTGCTTGCTAAGGTGTTGCTTCGTGTCGTTGATGCTCCACAGTTGTTGGGAGGTTGGCAAATGTTTAATGGTGGAGCTGATCATGATTATAATTACAGTTTATTAATTAATGTTGATGGTAGATATAATGTAGAGGCACCGGTGGGTAATAGTAAATATTTGGTTCTTAACCGCTCACTGGTGTCCCCTAGGACCCGAGTTCTTGACACCTGTTCCGAGATCGAGCGCGCTAACCATAGGTGGGGTGTGTGGGCACCCCCATTGGCTTACTACCTGATTTCAAAGTATTGTACCGGGGGCCACAAGTAGTTTGGGGCTTTATTACTATTCTGTACTTATGCCATGCTTTACTGCTTTATTTAAGATTGTGCGTGGAGCACCTGTACTGTTTAGGATGTGGAATGTTTTCGCGGTATCGACAAGCCTAGTCACACTTTCGGGTTCCCAATCGTTTATAACCATTGGCACAAACCCTGGGTCCGCCTCAGAGCCGGCCGACTTCGTTGCGGGTAGCTTAGTGGGGTGGCCCCCCATGTACTTGCTTTGGGTCTGGGAAACGTCATGACTTAGGGCCCACCGACATATCGATGGGTATATGTTAATTGATCTGGCAAAAAGGGTCGAAGTGCGTGTGGATACTTTGGTGCACCCCTGCAGGGTTAAATCTTTTCGAAAAGCTATGTCCGCGGTTAAGGACGACTTGGAGCACAGGTTCTCGGTCATAGATAACTATAACTAAAGTTTACTGTTATAATTTGACTTACATCTGAGGTGACTAGTAAGTTGGATAACTACCATGGAAAGATTAAATAAAACTGCCAACCATGTGAGTTTCCTCGGCTTGACTTCCTTGTTTGGTCTCGAGGGGGAATACCAGGATGGGTATGTTTGGTGTTAGTGTAAGGTTGGACCCGAATAGGTCTCTCTTATCTCTCTCTGATAGCCGCCAGTATTACAGAGTCTCTATAGGTTGTTTAGTGTCGCTGCGCTGCCGCTTCAGTCCACCATACCTGTGTAGGTGAGGACCACCGAATTCTAGCCTCGCCATGTACTGGCCTCAGTACTGACACTCCTCTTTTTCCTTTGCCCTTTGTCGGCACCCCTTTTGTTTTAGCAGGTTTGAGATCGACGTCGTTAGCAGGGTTACCCTTCCGGCTTGGCCTAGGCAGGGTTATGGACGCCATCGGTTATTCTTCAGGGCCCTTAGCCCAATTTGCATCTTGTCCGTACTCGGACGTTGTATCGTTTTCAAGGTGATTTGGATATTTGTATTGTATATCTGTATTCTTGACTCTTGGAGTCGTGTTATATATATATCTGTTCTGTGGGTCCCATCGAGGACTGTTGTGTAATGGTATTACTTCGTTTTCCACCCACACGAAAGTGCCTGGTAGGCGTCCTTGAATCGTTTCTATGCGGGTTTAGCGGGAAGCGCTAAAACTTGCATCGGACCGATTCGAGGGTGTTACATCCCCACACCTCTATCTAACCTTCTTAGGTACTGCCGTTTCCAATACAACGACAACAGATGTGCAGTGACTCTAACTGTGGTTTAGGAAAAGAACACACATGCAATGACACTGGTGGATCCATATGTGTTTTATGAAAAGAACACACATTCAATGACACTAGTGGATCCATATGTGGTTTGTGAGAAGAACACACATGCTCATGTGGTTTGTGAAAAGAACACACATCCAATGACACTGGTGGATCCTTATGTGGTTTGTGAAAAGAACACACATGCAATGACATTGGTGGATTCATATGTGGTTTGTGAAAAGAACACACATCCAATGACTCTAGCTGTGGATCCATATGTGGTCTATGAAAAGAACACACATGCAATGACTCTAAATGTAGTTTGTGAAAAGAACAGGCAATACAATGCCTCTGGTGGATCCATGTGTGGTTTGTAAAAGAACAGAAATTCACTGACTCTAGTTGCGGTTCATGAAAAGAACACACATGCAATGACACAGGTGGATCCATATGTGGTTTGTGAAAAGAACACACATCTAGTGACTCTAGCTGTGGATCCATATGTGGTCTATGAAAAAACGCACATGCTCATGTGGTTTATGAAAGGAAAAAACTGTCACTGACTCTGGTGGATCCATATGTGGTTCATGAGAAGAATAGACATGCAATGACTCTAGCCGTGGATCCATGTGTGGTCTGTGAAAAGAACACACATGCAATGCCTCTAGTGGATCCTTATGTGGTTTGTGAGAAGAATAGACATGCAATGAGTCTGGTGGATCCATATGTGGTATATGAGAAGAACACATTTGCAATGACACTTGTGGATCCATATGTGGTCTGTGAAAAGAACACACATGCAATGACTCTGGTGGATCCCTATGTGGTTTGTGAAAATAACGGACATTCACTAACTCTAGGTGTGGTTCTTGAAAAGAACACACATGCAATGACACTGGTGGATCCATGTGTGGTTTGTGAAAAGAACAGACATGCAATGACTCTCGTGGATCCATATGTGGTTTGTGAGAAGAAAATACATGCAATGACTCTGGCGGATCCATATGTTGTTTGTGAAAAGAACACACATGAAATGACTCTAGTGGATCCTTATGTGATTTGTGAAAAGAACAGACATGCAATGACTCTAACTGTGGTTTGTGAAAAGAACAAGCAAAACAATGACTTTCATGGATCCATGTGTGGTTTGTTCAACAACATACATTCACTAACTCTTGTTGTGGTTCATAAAAAGAACACACATGCAATGACACTGGTGGATCCATATGTGGTTTGTGAAAAGAACACACATCAAATGACTCTAGCTGTGGATCCATGTGGTTTATGAAAGAACACACATTCACTGACTCTGGTGGATCCGTATGTGGTTTGTGAGAAGAACAGACATGCAATGACTCTAGCTGTGGATCCATATGTGGTCTGTGAAAAGAACACATATGCAATGACTCTGGTGGATCCATGTGTGGTTTGTGAAAAGAACACACATTCAATGAAACTGGTGGATCCATATGTGGTCTATGAAAAGAACACACATGCAATGACTCTAGCTGTTGTTAATGAAAATAACACATGAAATGACTCTAGTGGATCCATATGTGGTTTGTGAAAAGAACATGCATGCAATGACTCTAGCTGTGCTTCATGAAAAGAACGCACATGCAATGACAATGGTGGATCCATATGTGTTTTAGGAATAGAACACACATTCAATGACACTAGTGGATCCATATGTGGTTTGTGAGAAGAACACACATGCTCATGTGGTTTGTGAAAAGAACACACATCCAATGACAATGGTGGATCCTTATGTGGTTTGTGAAAAGAACACACATGCAATGACACTGGTGGATCAATATGTGGTTTCTCAAAAGAACACACATCCAATGACTCTAGTGCATCCTTATGTGGTTTGTGAAAAGAACAGACATGCAATGAATCTAAGTGTGGTTTGTGAAAAGAACAGGCAATACAATGACTCCGGTGGATCCATGTGTGGTTTGTTCAAGAACAGACATTCACTAACTCTAGTTGTGGTTCATTAAAAAAACACGTTCATGAAAAGAACACACATGTAATGACATTGGTGGATCCATATGTGGTTTGTGTTAAGAACAAACATCCAATGACTCTAGCTGTGGATCCATATGTGGTCTATGAAAAGAACAGAAATTCTCATGTGGTTTATGAAAAGAACATACATTCACTGACTCTGGTGGATCCATATGTGGTTTGTGAAAAGAACAGACATGCAATGACTCTAGCTGTGGATCCATATGTGGTCTATGAAAAGAAGACACATGCAATGACTCTAGTGGATCCTTATGTGGTTTGTGAGAAGAACAGACATGCAATGACTCTGGTGGATCCATATGTGGCCTATGAGAAGAACACATATGCAATGACACTGGTGGATCCATATGTGGTCTGTGAAAAGAACACACATGCAATGACTCTGGTGGATCCCTATGTGGTTTGTGAAAAGAACGGACATTCATTGACTCAAGTTGTGGTTCTTCAAAATAACACACATGCAATGACACTGGTGGATCCATGTGTGGTTTGTGAAAAGAACAGGCATGCAATGACTCTGGTGGATCCATTTGTGGTTTGTGAGAAGAAAATACATGCAATGACCCTGGTGGATCCATATGTTGTTTGTGAAAAGAACACACATGAAATGACTCTAGTGGATCCTTATGTGGTTTGAGAAAAGAACAGACATGCAATGAGTCTAGCTGTGGTTAATGAAAAGAACAGACATGCAATGAATCTGTTGGATCCATATGTGGTTCATGAAAATAACGCACATGCAATGACACTGGTGGATCCATATGTGGTTTGTGAAAAGAACACACATCTAATGACTCTAGTTGTGGATCCATATGTGGTCTATGAAAACAACACACATGCAATGACACTGGTGGATCCATGTGTGGTTTGTGAAAAGAACATACATGCAATGACTCTAGTGGATCCATATGTGGTTTCTGAAAAGAACACACATCCATTGACTCTAACTACGGTTCGTGAAAAGAACACACATGCAATGTCACTGGTGGATCAATATGTTGTTTGTGAAAAGAATAGACATGTAATGACTCTAGTTGTGGTTAATGAAAAGAACACATATGCAATGACTCTGGTGGATCCATGTGTGGTTTGTGAAAAGAACACGCATTCAATGACACCGGTGGATCCATATGTGGTTTGTGAAAAGAACACACATGCAATGACTGTAGTTGAGGTTAATGAAAAGAACACATGAAATGACTCTAGTGGATCCATATGTCATTTGTGAAAAGAATAGAGATGCAATGACTCTAGTTGTGGTTCATGAAAAGAACACACATGCAATGACACTAGTGAATTCATATGTGGTTTGTGAAAAGAACACACATCCAATGACTCTAGCTGTGGATCCATATGTGGTCTATGAAAAGAACACACATGCAATGACACTGGTGGATCCATGTGTGGTTTGTGAAAAGAACAAACATGCAATGACTCTGGTGGATCCATATGTGGTTTGTGAAAAGAACAGGCATGCAATGACTCTAACTGTGGTTTGTGAAAAGAACACACATGCAATGACACCGGTGGATCAATATGTGGTTTGTGAAAAGAACAGACATGCAATGACTCTAGTTGTGGTTAATGAAAAGAACACACATGCAATGACTCTGGTGGATCCATGTGTGGTTTGTGAAAAGAACACACATTCAATGACACTGGTGGGTCCATATGTGGTTTGTGAAAAGAACACATATTCAATGACTCTAGCTATTGTTAATTAAAAGAACACATGAAATGACGTTAGTGGATCCATATGTGGTTTGTGAAAAGAACAGACATGCAATGACTCTAGCTGTGGTTCATGAAAAGAACACACATGCAATGACACTGGTGGATGCATATGTGTTTTAGGAAAAGAACACACATTCAATGACACTAGTGGATCCATATGTGGTTTGTGAGAAGAATGCAAATGCTCATGTGGTTTGTGAAAAGAACACACATCTAATGACACTGGTGGATCCTTATGTGGTTTGTGAAAAGAACACACATGCAATGACATTGGTGGATCAATATGTGGTTTGTGAAAATAATACACATCCAATGACTCTAGTGGATCCTTGTGTGGTTTCTGACAAGAATAGACATGCAATGACTCTAACTGTGGTTTATGAAAAGAACAGGAAATACAATGACTCTGGTGGATCCATGTGTGGTTTGTGAAAGAACAGACATTCATTGACTCTAGTTGTGGTTCATGAAAAGAACACACATGCAATGACACTGGTGGATCCATATGTGGTTTGTGAAAAAATACACATCCAATGACTCTAGATGTGGTTAATGAAAAAAAACACATGAAATGACTCTAGTGGATCCATATGTGGTTTGTGAAAAGAACAGACATGCAATGAATCTAGCTACGGTTCATGAAAAGAACACACATACAATAACACTGGTGGATCCATATGTGTTTTAGGAAAAGAACACACATTCAATGACACTGGAAGATCCATATGTGGTTTGTGAAAAGAACAGACATGCAATGACTCTAGCTACGGTTCATGAAAACAACACACATACAATAACACTGGTGGATCCATATGTGTTTTAGGAAAAGAACACACATTCAATGACACTGGTGGATCCATATGTGGTTTGTGAAAAGAACACACATCCAATGACTCTAGTTGTGGATCCATATGTGGTCTATGAAAAGAACACACATGCAATGACACTGGTGGATCCATGTGTGGTGTGTGAAAAGAACATACATGCAATGACTCTCGTGGCTCCATATGTGGTTTGTGAAAAGAACACACATCCATTGACTCTAACTACGGTTCGTGAAAAGAACACACATGCAATGACACTGGTGGATCAATATGTGGTTTGTGAAAAGAACAGACATGCAATGACTCTAGTTGTGGTTAATGAAAAGAACACACATGCAATGACTCTGGTGGATCCATGTGTGGTTTGTGAAAAGAACACACATTGAATGACACTGGTGGATCCATGTGTGGTTTGTGAGAAGAACACACATGCAATGACTATAGTTGAGGTTAATGAAAAGAACACATGAAATGACTCTAGTGGATCCATATGTCGTTTGTGAAAAGAATAGAGATGCAATGACTCTAGCTGTGGTTCATGAAAAGAACACACATGCAATGACACTGGTGGATTCATATGTGGTTTGTGAAAAGAACACACATCCAATGACTCTAGCTGTGGATCCATATGTGGTCTATGAAAAGAACACACATGCAATGACACTGGTGGATCCATGTGTGGTTTGTGAAAAGAACAAACATGCAATGACTCTGGTGGATCCATATGTGGCTTGTGAAAAGAACAGACATGCAATGACTCTAACTGTGGTTTGTGAAAAGAACACACATGCAATGACACCGGTGGATCAATATGTGGTTTGTGAAAAGAAAAGACATGCAATGACTCTAGCTGTGGTTAATGAAAAGAACACACATGCAATGACTCTGGTGGATCCATGTGTGGTTTGTGAAAAGAACACACATTCAATGACACTGGTGGGTCCATATGTGGTTTGTGAAAAGAACACATATTTAATGACTCTAGATATTGTTAATTAAAAGAACACATGAAATGACTCTAGTGGATCCATATGTGGTTTGTGAAAAGAACAGGCATGCAATGACTCTAGCTATGGTTCATGAAAAGAACACACATGCAATGACACTGGTGGATGCATATGTGTTTTAGGAAAAGAACACACATTCAATGACACTAGTGGATCCATATGTGGTTTGTGAGAAGAATGCAAATGCTCATGTGGTTTGTGAAAAGAACACACATCCAATGACACTGGTGGATCCTTATGTGGTTTGTGAAAAGAACACACATGCAATGACACTGGTGGATCAATATGTGGTTTGTGAAAATAATACACATCCAATGACTCTAGTGGATCCTTATGTGGTTTCTGACAAGAATAGACATGCAATGACTCTAACTGTAGTTTATGAAAAGAATAGGAAATACAATGACTCTGGTGGATCCATGTGTGGTTTGTGAAAGAACAGACATTCATTGACTCTAGTTGTGGTTCATGAAAAGAACACACATGCAATGACACTGGTGGATCCATATGTGGTTTGTGAAAAAATACACATCCAATGACTCTAGATGTGGTTAATGAAAAAAAAACACATGAAATGACTCTAGTGGATCCATATGTGGTTTGTGAAAAGAACAGACAAGCAATGAATCTAGCTACGGTTCATGAAAAGAACACACATACAATAACACTGGTGGATCCATATGTGTTTTAGGAAAAGAACACACATTCAATGACACTGGTGGATCCATATGTGGTTTGTGAAAAGAACAGACATGCAATGACTCTAGCTACGGTTCATGAAAACAACACACATACAATAACACTGGTGGATCCATATGTGTTTTAGGAAAAGAACACACATTCAATGACACTGGTGGATCCATATGTGGTTTGTGAAAAGAACACACATCCAATGACTCTAGTTGTGGATCCATATGTGGTCTATGAAAAGAACACACATGCAATGACACTGGTGGATCCATGTGTGGTGTGTGAAAAGAACATACATGCAATGACTCTGGTGGATCCATATGTGGTTTGTGAAAAGAACACACATCCATTGACTCTAACTACGGTTCGTGAAAAGAACACACATGCAATAACACTGGTGGATCAATATGTGGTTTGTGAAAAGAACAGACATGCAATGACTCTAGTTGTGGTTAATGAAAAGAACACACATGCAATGACTCTGGTGGATCCATGTGTGGTTTGTGAAAAGAACACACATTGAATGACACTGGTGGATCCATGTGTGGTTTGTGAAAAGAACACACATGCAATGACTATAGTTGAGGTTAATGAAAAGAACACATGAAATGACTCTAGTGGATCCATATGTCGTTTGTGAAAAGAATAGAGATGCAATGACTCTAGCTGTGGTTCATGAAAAGAACACACATGCAATGACACTGGTGGATTCATATGTGGTTTGTGAAAAGAACACACATCCAATGACTCTAGCTGTGGATCCATATGTGGTCTATGAAAAGAACACACATGCAATGACACTGGTGGATCCATGTGTGGTTTGTGAAAAGAACAAACATGCAATGACTCTGGTGGATCCATATGTGGCTTGTGAAAAGAACAGACATGCAATGACTCTAACTGTGGTTTGTGAAAAGAACACACATGCAATGACACCGGTGGATCAATATGTGGTTTGTGAAAAGAAAAGACATGCAATGACTCTAGCTGTGGTTAATGAAAAGAACACACATGCAATGACTCTGGTGGATCCATGTGTGGTTTGTGAAAAGAACACACATTCAATAACACTGGTGGGTCCATATGTGGTTTGTGAAAAGAACACATATTCAATGACTCTAGATATTGTTAATTAAAAGAACACATGAAATGACTCTAGTGGATCCATATGTGGTTTGTGAAAAGAACAGGCATGCAATGACTCTAGCTATGGTTCATGAAAAGAACACACATGCAATGACACTGGTGGATGCATATGTGTTTTAGGAAAAGAACACACATTCAATGACACTAGTGGATCCATATGTGGTTTGTGAGAAGAATGCAAATGCTCATGTGGTTTATGAAAAGAACACACATCCAATGACACTGGTGGATCCTTATGTGGTTTGTGAAAAGAACACACATGCAATGACACTGGTGGATCAATATGTGGTTTGTGAAAAGAATACACATCCAATGACTCTAGTGGATCCTTATGTGGTTTGTGACAAGAATAGACATGCAATGACTCTAACTGTGGTTTATGAAAAGAACAAGAAATAGAATGACTCTGGTGGATCCATGTGTGGTTTGTGAAAGAACAGACATTCATTGACTCTAGTTGTGGTTCGTGAAAAGAACACACATGCAATGACACTGGTGGATCCATATGTGGTTTGTGAAAAAATACACATCCAATGACTCTAGATGTGGTTAATGAAAAAAACACATGAAATGACTCTAGTGGATCCATATGTGGTTTGTGAAAAGAACAGACATGCAATGACTCTAGCTACGGTTCATGAAAAGAACACACATACAATGACACTGGTGGATCCATATGTGTTTTAGGAAAAGAACACACATTCAATGACACTGGTTGATCCATATGTGGTTTGTGAAAAGAACAGATATGCGATGACTCTAACTGTGGTTTATGAAAAGAACAGCCATGCAATGACTCTGGTAGATCCATGTGTGGTTTGTGAAAATAACACACATGCAATGACACTGGTGGATCCATATGTGGTTTGTGAAAAGAACACACATCCAATGAACTCTAGTGGATCCATGTGGTTTATGAGAATAACACACATGCAATGAACTCTAGTGGATCCATGTGATTTATGAACACACATCCAATGTACTCTAGTGGATCCATTTTGGCATAATTTGTTGTATGTCGTGATGTATTTGATTGTACAAGACACTCACTTTCCATTTTTATACTACTCAGTTTTGCCCTTGGTTTTTTTATACTACTCAGTTTTGCCCTCTCTGTCTCTTTCGTAGAAGCCCAAACATGTGCTCACTCTGTCGTCTACGCCTTGATTGGTTGTCACAGTTGTCACGTGGATCGTGCGCACCAACCGTTGATCCTCTGTGATCCAACGAGGATCGTTGCACACGTCGTGCCCTTCACAGTACAGTGTGAGACAGCACAGACGTCTCCCTCAGCGAGACTTCTACAAGAAGGAACACGAAACCGTCCATGGAAAAAGTCATCGACTGGTCATGTCATGTTTAATTAAGTCTGAAAAGCCTACTACTCCTACTACTACGCTGCAACACATGCGTAATCGAGTGCACGGTCGTCCACGGGCAGCTGCAATTTATTGTCACTTGATTTTAATAACACATATCCCATTTTTTACGCAGCGGCTCTCAATCTACTTCCAACTGGGCCCCACCATAAGAAACTTCCACGCGTTAGCCGGAGGCCAAAGAGCTGAGAAATGGGTCTCTAAGGGGGGGCTCGACGAGACCTAACGTCTCCACCTTCATCGAGTCACTCACAGTCATCAATACATCCTTCTACCCGATCTAGCACAACCCCACAAATCTCGCCGTACAGCCTCCTACCTTCTCCTCTACACTTCCCCTTTTAATTATCGCCAATTTTATGGCCATGTCAAACATCGTACATAGAAATTGTATATGCGCCCTTTGCATTCGGCTCAATACAGAACTGCCATGCATGGCCTAGGAAAAAATATGATGTACCGTGCGCGTGCCGTGGTGCAAGGTGCAGTAGCTTACGCGGCGCGTTGCACGGTGGTGCAATGAAACGTGCCTTGCTTCCATTCACCTTAACTATAGAGCCCCTCTCCGCATACCCACTCTCACTCTCGCTCACTCTCCTCATGCAACCCTCTTCACTATCCCACCAGCTTCTGCAAACTCCCAAGAAAACCTCGTCCGCACCGGTGATGGCGGACAAGGATACGGTGGCCATCGTCGCCTCCAAGGCCGCCGACGAGGAGGCCTCGGTCTCTGTCCCGGTCCCCCTCGACATGTTGAAAGCAGTTGCTGTCCCTGTCCAGGCCCCCGTCGAGGCATCGATGGCAGCCGCCATTCCCGTCTAGGCCCCCGTACCTGCTATCGACGTATCCACCGGCGAGGAGCTCCCCATCGGTCACGAGCAGATCCAGCTCTTCTAGGACCCCTACGATCCAGAGGAGTACATCGCTCCAGTGAACCCCTACGACACCAGCATCGACGACCCATGGTCGGAGGTAACTAGTGTTTGCTCCCCTTCCCTGGTTCTTCTCTCGTTCCCATCGTTGGATGCTAGATCTTGGTTTATTAAGATTCGCTTGTTCACATTTTGATTGCTCGATCTTCTTACATCATCTAATCCTCCCTTTTCTGTTTCTTCCAATAGGTTTATGGCAGCAATGTATGTAGCGATGATGAGTCCAGGCACACCAAGACTCGTCAGGTGCTGAGGAGGTTGCAGGCTAGCCAGCACGACGCCTTCTTCGCTGATAGCGTCTATAGTTTCCCCTTCTGTAGGACGAGACTCGCCGGCACCGACTTCAACTGGGTCATGATGCATGCAGAGGGCCCGAGCTTCGGCACCCCCAAAGTCGACTAGACCGTGAACGCAACGCCTACATCGCTGAACACCAGGCTCTCGGCATTCACCTCCAAAACCTCTAGCGAGTGGCCATCGAAGAGGGTCGCATGCCTCTAATCAAGCCCAAGGCCCCCAAGATCAAGGGACTGGGCAGCAAGAAGTGAAGGAAGCGCTAGAGGGAGGAGGCGCAGGCGCAGGCGCATGCAAGGAGGGGTTGAACGTGTCTGCTGCTGCTGCTAAGTAGCTTCTTTTGATTTTATATATTTTGCGTGTATCCTATTTCTGCATGCAAGGAAGGGGTTGAATGTATCGAACCTTGTTAAGCAACCTAGTTTCTATCGCTATATCCTATTTAGCTGTGCACAGCTATATCTACATTTGTTTTGTTTTCTAAATGAATGTATTCTTCCTGGTGTGATTTACTGCTCTAGATTTGCTACCAGATCGGAGGCAAAAAGAGGTCCAAAGGGAACAAATGATCAAAGAGAGAAGCTGCTCTAGATTTGCTAGCAATTTGGGAAAAATGAAACATATCTATTTAGCGAGAGAGGAAAAAGGTACTCTTCCAAACTGCCAGTTAACGAGCTACCATCTTGACAAGCTACCAGACACATACAGAAACATAACACAAAGAAGTAAAATTTATTTTACTACTCTCACTTGAGGTGCTAGCCATCTTGACAAGCTAACTAAGTTCCACAAAATAGAAACATAACACAAAGGAGTAAAATTTAATTCACTTCTCATTAGATCACTTGAGGCGCTTGCCATCGTTCCTAGGCAACCAACTGCGATCATTCCAGGTGGAACATACATTATTGGCCCTCCATAGCTCATGAAATGCAAGTTTGTCCCACCTAGGATCTCACTTGGCTTCCCTATCTTCAGCATCCTGCGGCACAATTAGCGGTGCATCACAGGCCTGATTATTGCCGCTAGAAGATGTTGCCTCTCTGTTTGCTGCTTCAGCTGCAGCCTCTCTGTCAGCTGCTTCATATGCAGCCATTTTATTTGCATATGCAGCTTCAAACTCAGCTATTCTGCATTTTCTACAAAGGGTCCCCCCTAAGCTCGTCTTCCCTCTTGCAAATAGGGCAAAGCACGAGGTAACGTAGAAAGAAGTGGATATTCTTGTACAGCTGGTAGGTCAAGTTAGCATCTATGGCTGCATACTTCAGGTTTATATTAGAAAACGACCACTCCTCCTAGAAATCATGCCTATCCATAGGGAAATCTGCCTTCATTCTGTCGTATAACTCATCAAGGATTCTAGTTGCGAGTGTAGCCATTCCATCCTTCCTCGATCCCCCTATGATCTTAACAAGACTCTGAATATCGATCCAGTTGTGCGCAGGAATTATAATTCCCTTTGGATGAAATTTCAAAAATTCAGTTGTATTATCGATAGTGTAGAAAACAATTCCTTTTTCTACAAGGAACTGGCGCAGCGCCGGACAATTCCTGTCAGTCCTAAAAGTGTAGTTTGTCATCACCAAAATTTGTAACTACAAATATTTTGTCAATGCAAGATCATCATCTGAATATAATTTTAAAAAGTTTAGTAAATTCAAGATCAATACTCTCAACATTGACTTGTCATAATTTATTTGGTCCTAAATAAAATTCAGTAGTTGCAAGATGAGCAAATGGATAAAGAACAAGAGGAGAAAACTCTAAAAGCGGTTAACTACAGAGAGCAGATCTACAAACCGGGAGAAGTGGTAGACGAGGACGTGTTTCCTCATGGCCAGTTGAATGACGGCGACTTCATTCTGTTCATATGGGTTCTCCGGGATGTACTCGAAGTCCAATCCCACAAACTTGTCCTCGTCTTTCTCAAGCCAACCCTTGTACATCCTCAGGACTCGCACCACTTCCTCCTCCTCATTGGTGTAGACAACGTATATGTTCTTATTGTCATGGGTAGTGAAGTTTGTCTCTAAAGTGCGACGACCTGCCATGGCGGCAAGGAGAGGACAGAAAGAAGACAGATGATAGGAAGAAGAAGAGTGGTTTCTACGAGACCGGGGAACGGTGGAACCGTCAATGCATTTCTAAGGTAGTGGTTAACGACGGGGACGGAAGTCCAATGGAGAGATGCATGGCGGTGGCCATTCCAGCTTCTGAGTAAACAAAAAATAATTATAACGACGATATATGTGCCCTGTTTTGTCACGTCAATACACTAGGCCAGTCGTGTTGTCCTATCCACTGCGCCAGTGCTGCAAGCCTATGTGACAGCCACCACGCCTAAGCGACGGGAGTGACATAAAGGCAAAAACTAACAGGAGGCCCAACTTGATGGCTGTTAGCCTAATATTTTGTATTGAAACGTAAAGTTGAATTTGTGTTGAAAAGGACCCTCT
Organism: Avena eriantha; assembly: GCA_910589775.1. NCBI lineage: Eukaryota > Viridiplantae > Streptophyta > Magnoliopsida > Poales > Poaceae > Avena > Avena eriantha. The sequence goes on from OU342742.1 coordinate 545,164,725, forward strand.
GAGTATTTGGCACGCCAACTATGGTCATCGCGCCTGATTACAAGCAAATTGGGTACCGCGTTGCCTGGGTGCCTCAACTTTTGGGTTGCAAAATGATATTCTTGTTGTCATGGAGAAGAGAAAACTAGAGGAGGAGGTCATGGCTATGACATGAGAGCTTTCCCGGGCCCGCGAAGAGAATTCTCATGCGTTGAAGCTCCAGGAGGAAGCCATGGATGAGGCGCGGAGCTTGAAGGAAGGCATCGCGCTTGTCTAGACCGCCCTTCTCAGAATGCTTTAGGTTGTCGACCCCCTAGTAGTTGTGATGCATCCTTCCTTCGAATCCCATGTACCATTATTCTTAGAGAAGCGTGTTGAAGAAATCATTCTCATGTATGAGAAGATGATGTTAGAGATTTCTTCCGGTGGGCCTGACCGGGGCATGGCAAAGGACCTAGTCATGGAGGTCTTGTCCAATGCTCTGATCGAGCTCATAGAGTCCGAAGATCTTGAATTTGACTATCTGGAGCATCCACTTGATCCACCGATGTCGGAGGACATCTTATCTAACAAAGAGGACCTCTGCCTTGCAGTTTGGAAGGAGAAGTCCTTAACGTTCTTCAACCACCAACTTTAGCCCCTGAGATCTAAGGAGGAGTGAGTCGGGACTTGTTTGTTCATTGACTCCGCTTAGCCAGTGTTGTCTTGTAATGTAACTTATCCACCATTGCCCATTTCTAGGGGTGGGACTATAATGTCGAGACCTTGCCATACCTAAATTATCATGTCATGTATATTTAGTCATCATTGCTCATTTTCGGGGTTTGACTAGGAAGTTCAGATCTAACGGGGATGCCCGCATATGGGGTAGTGTTTCACCCCTGGGTTGTCACGCACGGTGGGACCAAGGGCAGTAGCTTACTTTTCTAGCATGTTTAAGGTGGGTGTGAGCTTTAGCTATCCTGAGGTACTCTTTCTCATCAGGAAGTTATCCGCCTCTATCCTGCTTCCAACATTCCTTGAGAGATCTGAGAGTTCTGGCTATAGACCTCCCTTTGCCCGTGCCCATGAAGTGAATACTTTGGTGATTCTAGGCACGGGTTCGACAACCGATGCATGTTCTAGAGGTTTTTAGGCCTCCGATTTTAGTGGTGGGTGGTGTCACGTAATGATGGCTGAGACTATCGCTTCTCCGGAGTGTACCCTCTCGGTCGGAACCGGGAAGTAGGGGATTTTCCGGGCATGTGAGTGGCTTTGTAAGGTGCTCTTCTTTGATCTTTGAGTGATAACATGGACCGAAAGGTTTCGAAAGGAAATTTCCCTTTGACTGGTGACCTTGTGACCTGCTACTCCCAATCCCAGGACGTTCGGGTGGTGGAGTGGAATACGGTGTTGGCCGAATGTCCTTTGTTAAAGCTTTTGCACAAAGTTGCAGGTTGACAATACACGAAGGAGGTTCCCTTTAAGCTCCTTTCACTTAATTCCTCTGTATTACATCTGGTTGTGTTGCCCCACAAAAGTCCTTTAGGCGTAGAACTTCCGTAGTAGCGAGACGTTCCATACTTACATGTGTTGGAGTAAGCCACCCCGTCCCTTTCTATAAGGTAGGCCCCAGGTTGGGGGTTTCCCACAATCCGATATGGTCCTTCCCACTTCAGGCCGAGTTTATTTTGTACCATGTTGGTTTGTATCAGTCGCAGGACCATGTCTCCTCATAGTACTTCTAGAGCGACTATTGATACTTGGTGGCCCGGATGTGGGCAATATCTCTGGCTTCCTCGATGAGGTTGAGGTCATCTACCCGCTGCTATTCTTAATCAGACTTCTTCAAGAGTTGTACCATGGTCGACTCTAGCTATAGTTCTTTGGGGAGCATGGCCTCGGCCCCATAGACAAGGAAGAAAGGCGTTTCCCGTGTAGCCCTACTCTAGGAGGTCCGAGCAGACCATAGGATGGTGGGGAGTTCTGTTACTCATGTTCTTCCGACATCATGGAGCCTATCTTACACTCTTCTCTTGATTCCCTAGACGACCAGTCCATTTGGCCTCTCGACCTTCCGTTGAACTGTAGGTGAGTAACCGACACAAATCACATGCATGTCCCCTACTCTTCGTAGAAGTCAATGAAGGCTTGGCTGGCAAACTGGCTCATTATCCATGATGGTCTTGCTTCGTACTTTGAAACGCGTGAACATGTTTCCCAGGATGAAGCTGGTGACCCTGGCCGCCTTGATGGTGGTTAAGGGCTCCACCTTGATCCACTTAGTGAATGTGTTGCTCATGACCACGAGGTGGGTGAAGCCCCCAGGTGCCCCAGGGAAGGGTCCCGAGAGGTCTAGTCCCCAGCTCATGAATGACCATGATAAAGGTATGGTCTGTGGGGACTGGTCGGGCTGGTGGATCTTCCTCGCATGATACTAGCATGCATGGCATTTCTTGATGAGGTTGCTGGCATCCTAGCACACGATGGGCTAGTAGAAGCCCTTCCTAAAGGCCTTACCCACAATGCTATGGAACAAGGCATGTGAGCCGCGCATGCCACCATGTATATCCTCTATAAGAGCATGTACAAGGTGGAACAACAGCAAGAGAGATGCTAGTCTCGGTCTTGCTGCCATGGGACAGGAAGGTGGAGTTGCCAATTCAAGCAAAACCCTAGGAAGCAGCACTAGATCCAATTCTTGTCTCATCCGCTGCCACCCACCTTTAGATAGGCAAATAGGTGAGGGCACACAATACTTGTGTACCTTGGTCCTAAACCCTAACCCTAGTCAAAGTGGGTCCAACCCATTGACACATGCCCCTGTCCGAACAAGTCCAACTTGCCGGCTTGTGATAGTCAGATCATCATCCGCCTAGTCCTACTCTCTTAAGTGTGCGATCCCGTAGGCTTATGGTAAGCCAGACACAACTCAGTAATCATTCAGTCAGAGCAGTAGCTAATGTCTACACACTTCTATTCTTGTAGACAGTTGTTGGGCCTCCAAGTGCGGAGGTTTGTAGAACAGCAGCAAGTTTCCCTTAAGTGGATCACCCAAGGTTTATCGAACTCAGGGATGAAGTGGTCAAAGGCATTCCCTCTCAAGCAATCCTGCAATCAAGATACAAGAAGTCTCTTATGTCCCCAACACACCCAATACACTTGTCAGGTGTATAGGTGCACTAGTTCGGCGAAGAGATAGTGAAATACAAGTGGTATGGATATAAGACAATGGTCCCAGAAAATAGCTTGATGGCGTGGAAGATACTAAAGGCAAACTAAAATAAAGATGGAAGCAAGCAAACATGTAACAGATCTAATTGCAAACGGTGTTTCAATGCTAAGAAACAAGGCCTAGGGATCATACTTTCACTAGTGAACACTCACATATAAATATATTCTCTTCATGATACTACTCTAAACTACTCTCCGGTTGGACACTCTAATCCATGGTAGGGCTATAACAGCACACCTCAAAGTTCACTTTCCCCATCTAGATAACCCCACACTGTCACCTTGAGCACTAGATGGTTCCAACAAACACCACAATTTCATAGAGACATCCAACTCAATATATAACTCATAACAAGTATTTGTAATCTCCAGCCTAAGTGCCGCCATGGTGTGCATGCTGCCACTTTCACACACATGGGGAGAGCAGAGATCTATTAAAGCACTTGAGTAGCAAAGTAGATCTACATGATTACAAAGCTCATGATCACAATATGATCATGCATAGAGAGAGAGATGAACACATAGCTACCAGTAGAACCCTTAGCCTCGAGGAAGAACTACTCCCTCCTCATCATGGGAATCAGCAACGGTGATGGAGATGGTGGTGGAGATCGATGAAGATGGCTCCAGGGGAACTTCCCCGTCCCGGCAGGGTGCCGGGACAAAGACTTTCTGTCCCCCGAATCTCCCCTTCGGTGGCGGCGGCACTACGGAACTTTAAGTGGCTGGAGGCTGTTCGATTTAGGGTTTTTGCATTGGAGGCTTCTTATCAGCGAAAGGGCAAGGTCGCTGGGTGGACCAGGGTCCCACACCACCTGGTGGCACGACCAGGGCTAGGCCGCGCCACCACATGGTGTGGACAACCCGTGGCCCCTCTCCGTCTCGTCTTCTAGCTCCGTGGGTCTTCCGGTAAAATATCGACTTTGGCTTTTGTCCGGTCCAATTCCGAGAATATTCATTTTCTAGCTTTTCTGAAACCAAAAACAGAAGAAAACATGCAACTGGCATTGTGGCATCTTGTTACTAGGTTAGTTCCAGAAAATGTGTAAAAGTACTCCAAAGTGTGGACAAAACATAAGAAAGTAGATATAAAACAAGCATGGAACATCAAAAATTATAGATACGTTAGCAACATATTAACATCCCCAAGCTTAACTCCTGCTCGTCCTCGAGTAGGTAAGTGATAAAAACGAATAATTTTTTAGCTGACATGCACCATCACAATCAAGATCAAACCATTTGCAAGCATTGATATCTAGGATCATAGTACTTTAACATAGCATGAGATATAGTTCTACCAATAAGCCATAGCAATTATGTTGTAACATGAAAAGATACAAGCAAAAGATTCATGAATAACAACGCTTTGCAAGACATTTGTTTGTTTCACATAAAGAAAACATAGCATAGTGGCATTTAGCTTGTCCCTCATAGAGTTGCAAACATAAATGCATAGGACACCTTCAAAGTTTATAAGGGTGACTAGATACAAATAGTTTAAGAAACAAGCAATATCAAAGTTATGCATCAATCAACAAGTCTTGGGACAATGCACATAGAACTAATAATGGCCACTATGCTCTCTCAATATGTGCATAAAAATAGAAGATGGAGACTCAACATAAAAGTAAAAGAAAGGCCTTCATAGAAGGAAGCAGGGATTCAAGTCTCATAAAGAGCTTCTAAAAATTATGGTACTTATTAGCTTTCAGCTCTCATTTCCCCTATCATAAGCATCCTAAAGTGATTAAGGTTAAAGTGACACAACTAAGAGGATATGATTGACAAGTTATAAGCCGAAATCTCATGTCCCTTACTAATGAAGACCGAACCTCATGCTACTCAACTTTAGTCACAAGTAAGCTCTTGACATTGTAAGTACATATCTATCATAGAGAACCGCCAACGGGGTACCCCTTGCACATGATACAGGAGCTATCCCATAATCAAAATGACAAGGCAAGAAGACAATGAGCATCTCAGCGATCTTTTTATTTGCTATTTGCATAGGTTTTTATTGAGGATGCTTCATAGAGTGCTCATTATGGTTATGTTGCAAGTTTCCACCATGATTAGGCATGGCTTAGGCTAGCGGCCCAGGCGTTTCTCTAACACACATACAAACTCCATGATCTTACAAGTTCCACTTTTATTTCACACCACCGGGATCCATAAGCAAAAGAATCATGATATCAACAGGGTACAATGTACAAGTGCAATGTTGAAAGCGTTCCTCATGATGCATGGTTCTGCTAATTTCAACTTATAAAGCGCAAGCATATACGCAACAAAGATGGACACAATGGTTCAAGTTTATTAAGTCCAAGAAAAGTAAAGTGTGCCATCAAGTTCGTGAGAGCTTTAATAACTAATATTCACATAACAAGATTAATTCGGAAGGTAAATAAAAACATGAATATACTTGGAATAGCAAATGCTAATAGGTAGGTATGGTGGACTCGTTGGAATAACTTGGTTTTATTTGGAGTTGGATGCATGAGTGGAACTCATACTTGGTTATGGAGGCTAGCAAAAGACTGTGAGCGACCAACTAAGAGAGCAATAATGGCCATAATCATGCAAAGCGACAAAACATCATTAATTAAAGCATAAAGTGATATTACAAGTCGAAAACTAAATGATCATAGAGGCTATGGTGACTTAGGATAGTCATAACATGGTGTGAGCATGCGCCAAGTCAACCCAAATAAAGCATCAAAGGAGAATACCACAATACTATGCTTTAATATGCTAAAACAACGCATGATTCTTTCAAGGCACATTAAGAAATCTCAATTGTTTATAAAATGTCATCCTACAGAAATAATCACTAAGCATAAATCCAAAACAATATCAAGCATGACATGACAAAGCATAAGCCACAGTCAAAAACTAGCTCTTTTTACCACTTAAGCATGAACTTTCTCACTCTTTTCCAATCCAAACCAACCTTATTTGAAACTAATGTATGGATGAGGGGGTCCAACCAATGTATTCAAGCAAACTAAGAAAACCAAGCAAACAAAAACAAAGACGCTCCAAGAACAACACAATTGTGCATGAAACAATAAAAATGAAGTGTTTGGAAGAAACCTGAGATTTTTATTGATGAAGAAGGGGATGCCTTGGGCATCCCCAAGATTTGACGCTTGTACCTCTTGAATATTTCTTGGGGTGACACGGGGTGGCATCCCCAAACTTGAGCTTTTGTCCATTCTTCATCTCATTAAATCATTCTTTCCCTACACCTGAAAATTTCCATCATACAATACTTCACACAATCTTCATAGCAACATTAGTGCATTCAAAAGATAATAAACCTTCCGGGTTTAGTTTTAAAACAAGTAAAACTTCCATTAAAACACAAACTACTGTAGCACTTCCTTTTAAAAAGTTCAAATGATCAAAGAGAACTCAAAGAGAAAGAGATTAAGAAGCAAATGCAAATAATGGCAGAAATGTGTCAAAACAGACCAGCAGGTAAAAACCAATTTTTTCGAAGACCTTCTGTTTCTCAAATCGAAAAGTGTTGAACTAACTAAAGTTGGATAACAACCTAGGGCAGAAGCACAAACAATTACAGCTCAAACCGATGTACAGAGATTTTACACGAATTTTTAGAGTGAAGAACAAAAATCTATTTCGGGACAGCAACATTCCCAAGCATTACTTCTCTCTCATTAGAGGTTACTCTTGGCACAAAAAGAAAATAAAAAGGATAAGGAGCGGTTATTACAGAGGTAATAACTTCCAAGTCTCATCTAAAAATTTTGGGTTATCGCCCAATAAGTACTTTTTTTAACGCCTTTAAGTTAGGTATAATAATTTGAGAAGATGCTCACATAGGAAATATGAGTTGAAGTAAAAGAGAGCATCAAGAAGCAAATTCAAACACATTTAAGTCTAACCCACTTCCTATGCATAGGAATCTTGTAAAGAAACAAGTTATGAAAGCACAAAGCAACAAGCATAGGAAAGCAAAACAAGTGCAACTTCAAGACTTTCAACATAAAGAGGGGAAACCTAATATTATTGAGATGCATAAAACCATGTTTCCCTCTCTCATAATAACTTCCAGTAGCATAATGAATAAAATTAACAATATAAATATCACATAAAACACTCTTATCATGAGCCACATGCATATAATCATTATTCCTCTCCACATAAGCATAGTTATTCTTATTAATTATAGTGGGAGAAAATTCAACAAAATAGCTATCATTATTATTCTCATCACCATAATCATCAAATATAGGAGGCATATTGTAATCATAATTAATTTTCTCCTCAATAGTAGGTGGACCGAAAATATCATACTCATCATTGTAATCATCATATATTGGAGGTTTAGTATCATCATAAGCAATAGAATAACTATCTTCCAAAGCTAGGGAACTAAAAAGATCATTTTCAAAAAAACTAGCTTCCCCAAGCTTAGACTTTTCCATAGCATAAGCAATAATGGTGTCCAAAGAATTCATACTAATAACATTGCTATTAGCAGCAAATAAAGTTCCATAGGTTTTTTAATTTTCTCTTCAAACACTTCATGTCCTAACTCAAGATAAATACTATAAACCTCTCTATTTTTTCCATTAAGCCTAACTAGTGAAAATAAAAACAAGAAAAAAAGATATAATTGCAGAATCTAAAGGAAATAACTTCGAGCACTCACACACTACCAACCGAACTAAGAGATAGCTTAGTAGCCAGAAGATGTGAGTACCTTTTACCTTACCTCACCGGCAACGGCGCTAGAAAATAGTTTGATGTCTACGCACTTCTATTCTTGTAGACAGTTGTTGGGCCTCCAAGTGCAGAGGTTTGTAGAATAGCAGCAAGTTTCCCTTAAGTGGATCACCCAAGGTTTATCGAACTCAGGGAGGAAGTGGTCAAAGGTATTCCCTCTCAAGCAATCCTGCAATCAAGATACAAGAAGTCTCTTGTGTCCCCAACCCACCCAATACACTTGTCAGGTGTATAGGTGCACTAGTTCGGCGAAGAGATAGTGAAATACAAGTGGTATGGATATAAGACAATGGTGCCATAAAATAGCTTGATGGCGTGGAAGAGACTAAAGGCAAACTGAAATAAAGATGGAAGCAAGCAAACATGTAACAGATCTAATTGCAAACGGTGTTTCAATGCTAAGAAACAAGGCCTAGGGATCATACTTTAACTAGTGAACACTCTCATAAAATATATTCTCTTCATGATACTACTCTCTGGTTGGACACTCTAATCCATGGTAGGGCTATAACAGCACACCTCAAAGTTCGCTTTCCCCATCTGGATAACCCCACACTATCACCTTGAGCACTAGATGGTTCCAACAAACACCACAATTTCATAGAGACATCCAACTCCAAATATAACTCATAACAAGTATTTGTAATCTCTAGCCTAAGTGCCGCCATGGTGTGCACGATGTTACTTTCACACACATGGGGAGAGCTGAGATCTATTAAAGCACTTGAGTATCAAAGTAGATCTACATGATTACAAAGCTCATGATCACAATATGATCATGCATAGAGAGAGATGAACTCATAGCTACCGGTAGAACCCTTAGCCTCGAGGAAGAACTACTCCCTCCTCATCATGGGAATCAGCAACGACGATGGAGATGGCTCCAGGGGCACTTCCCCGTCTCGGTAGGGTGCCGGAACAGAGACTTTCTGTCCCCTGAATCTCCCCTTCGGTGGCGGCGGCACTGCGGAACTTTTCGTGGCTAGAGGCTATTCGATTTAGGGTTTTTGCATCGGAGGCTTCTTATAGGCGAAAGGGCAAGGTCGGTGGGTGGACCAGGGGCCCATACCACCTGGTGGTGTGGCCAGGGCTAGCCCGCGCCACCACATGGTGTGGCTAGCCCCTGTCCCCTCTCTGTCTCGTCTTCTAGCTCCATGAGTCTTCCGGTAGAATATCGACTTTGGCTTTTGTCCGGTCCAATTCCGAGAATATTCATTTTCTGGCTTTTCTAGAACCAAAAACAGAAGAAAATAGGCAACTGGAACTGTGGCATCTTGTTAATAGGTTAGTTCGAGAAAATGTGTAAAAGTACTCCAAAGTGTGGACAAAACATAAGAAAGTAGATATAAAACAAGCATGGAACATCAAAAATTATAGATACGTTAGCAATGTATCAGTAGCTCAGTGACTTTCCTGCTAGAGCTGATAATCGGTAGCAGCTTCTAGAAAGACTTATCGACTACCAGTTTACGCAAGTGCCCTCAATGTGACAATATGTCTGAGTCCCTTTGCCTCATGATATTGGTGATAAACCATAGGGGAGATTCTGTCATTCCAGTGTCGGTTTACTCTCTTCTCGGTGCAGTGATAACTGATTCCCTCCGGCTTAACTAAGTTGGACTACCTCGATCAACACTTGATCGAGTAGCGCATGGACATGCTTCTGAATCATATCACATGAGAGGGCCCAATGAATAACTCTCCGAGATGGAGGGGAAAATTATGTCTTGGCTGATCCATGTCATGCAACTTTCTTTGAAGTCGGCCCAAGAACACCCTTATGACTCCTAGTTACGGTGAGCATTAGATGGAGTCAAAGTTGGATTTTCCAAAACTCGGATCATGTGATCCCCTCAGGTATAAGGGGTCCATTGTGTTAGTCAGAGCGTATGGCGGTGTGCTCACATCCTACTAACCTTTGGATCGGTCTGGCTATCGTACCTCTTCTGACTAGCCAATGCAAGGCGTATAGCATCTCTATGCTCATGACACGTGAAACATTGTCATCTTCCGACTTACAAATTAGTCTCGGTAGTGGGTTTCCCTCCCAACCTCAAACGACTAAGGAAAAACTGGCTAGAGCTAGATATATGTATATGGTCCCACACCTACAACAATTGCAGTGACATATACAACTAGATCTAAGCCAGATACTGGGCTAATACAAGGCAGAATGTGAGCCTTAGGGCATCATTCCTAACAGTCTCCCAATTACACTAGAGTCGAACACTCAGGCATCTCTAGGCCTTGGGCATCTCATGCGCATCGCTCTTACGTGTGCCTCAAACCTAGGTTGCGGAAGTGGATTGGTCAATGGGTTTGCAACGTTTGCATCCATGTGTAGCTTGCAAAGCTTAATTTCTCCACGATCGACAAACTGCCGAATCCGGTGAAATTTCCTGAGTTGTTCTTCTAGTGTGCTCATGGCTCCTTAGCTTGTGCAATAGTACCAGTATTTTCACAGTACACGTCTAACGGAATGGAGGAGCCCGGAACAACACTGAGTTTAATCAGAAAATTTCTAATCCAAACACCTCCTTTTTGCCGCCTCTGAGGCAGCAACATACTCTGTAGTAGAATTGTCCACCGATTCTTGCTTGGAACTCTTCCAGCTCACTGCACCTCCATTTACTATGAACACATAGCCAGACTATGAGTGCGAGTCATCCAGGTTGGTCTGAAAGCTAGCATTCGTGTAACCCTTTACACCTAGCTCTTCCTCACAACCATAGACTAGGAACTCATCTTAAGTACGTCTCAAGTACTTAAAGATATTCTTTACTGTTTTAGTGGCTTTTGCTAGGATTCGACTGATATCTGCTCGTTACACTTAGAGCATAGGAAATATCTGGCCTAGTACATATCATTGCATACATGATCGATCCTACTGCCAAAGCATAAGGGATCCTCTCCATCCGACTTCGCTCATCAACCGACGTTGGGCATTGAGTATTAAGTCGGACTCCATGAGCCATCGATAAGAACCCCTTCTTAGCCGAATCCATATTGAACTTCTTAATATCCAGACATGTACTATGACTCAAACCTATGAGTCTTTGGGATCTATCTCTATAGATCTTAATTCCCAGTATAATTGACGCCTCACCCAAGTCCTTCATTTGGAAACACCTTTCCAAAGAATCCTTGGTTTCTTGGAACATCGGAACATTGTTTCTGACTATCAGTATGTCATCTACATATAGTAGAAGAAAAACAATTGAGCTTCATCAAAACAAATGTTCCAACTCCGACTTGCTTGCTTTTGATGAAGCCAAATGATTTGACCACTTCATAAAAACGAATGTTCCAACTCCAACTTGCTTGCTTTAATCCATAGATGGACTTCCGAAGCTTGAAAACTTTGTTAGGACTAGCCGGATCGACAAAACCCTTGGGCTGTATCGTATACACGTCCTTGGTTAAATTTCCGTTAAGGAAAGACAAAACCCTCGGGTTATATCGCTACTAGCGACAAAGTCTCATCATAGTCAACACCTTGAACTTGTCAGAACCCTTTCGTGACAAGCCATGCTTTATAGCTAAAATATTTCCATCTTGGTTTATTTTCCTCTTAAAGACCCATTTGCTCTCGATGGATCTTGCACCATCTGGCAGATTAACCAAGTTCCAAACTTGATTATCATCCATGGACTTTAACTCGGATTTCATGTCTCCAAGCCATGACTCAGAATCAGTACTTCCCATCGCATCCTAATTGGTAATCGGCTCATCGTCGTCTAACATAAGTATGTCTCTATGTAGTCTTGCTGATCTTCGTGGCTCTAGTGCATTTGCCAGCTTAGGCACAACGTCCGGCTCAACCTCCAAGGTTGTCGAGTTATCATGAGTTGGTGAATCCCGAATTTCCTTGAGGTGCACCCTATTCCCACAATCTTTCCGTCTTAGAAACTCTTTCTCTAGAAAGACCGCTCGAGCGACAAATACTTTTCCCTCTTCTTGGTTGTAGAAATAGTAACCCAAAGTTTCCTTAGGGTAACCAATGAAAACTACCTTATTCGACTTGGGGCTAAGCTTGTCGGATTGTAATCTCTTGACAAAAGCGTCACATCCCCAAATCTTAAGAAAATCCAAGGCCGGCTTCTTACCCGTCCACATCTCATGTGGTGTATTTTCTACTGATTTATATGGTACTATGTTTAGTGTTATCACTACTGTCTCTAGACAAAAACCCAGAATGATAAAGGTAGATATGTCTTACTCATCATCAACCTCACCATGTCTAACAAGGTTTGGTTTCACCTTTCCTACACACCATTCCTCTGAGGTGTTCCTGGCAGGGTGAGTTGTGGAACTATTCCACAACTCTTGAGATGGTCATAAACTCATGGATCATATATTTGACTCCATGATCTGATCGCAGAAACTTAATATTATTGCCAAGTTGGTTTTGCACTTTACTCTGAAGCTCTTTGAACTTCTCAAATGTTTCGTACTTGGATTTCATCAGTTAGACATAGCCATATATACTGAGATCATCCATGAACGTGACAAAATACTCATAACCACCTCTGGCTGTCATGCTCATTGGACCGCAGACATCACTATGTATAAGTTCTAGTAAGTCAGATGCCCTCTCGCAACTCTTTGTGAAAGGTGTATTGGTCATCTTTCCCAGCAAACGGGATTCGCATGTTTCAGACGGCTCCAAGCTGGATGAATCCAGGAGTCCATCACCATGGAGCTTCTGCATGTGTTTCCAGCTGATATGACGAAGGTGACAATGCCATAGATAAGTAGAACTAAGATCATTCGGCTTCAACCTTTTAGCATTCAAGTTATAGACTGATTTACATTCAAGATCAAGCACAAAAAGTTTGGATTGGATAGATGCCTAGCCATGAAACACATTATTCAAATAAAAGGAACAACCATTGTTCTTAATACTCGATTCATAACCCCGCTTCATCAAACATGAGGCGGAAATGATCTTTTGGATTAGTACAGGAACATAATAACACTTATTTAGTTCGGGTACAAATCCTAAAGGTAACTGGAGTTGCATCATCCCTACAGCTAACGCAGCAACTCTTGCTTTGTTTCTGACTCTAATGTCAATCTCCCCTCTCTCCATGCTCCTATGCCTTACTAGTCCCTACATCGAGTTCCACACATGAACAACCGATCCGGTATCATATACCCAGGTGCTGCTAGGAGTGTTGGCAAGATAAATGTCTATAACATTTACAATAAGTGTACCTGAGTCAGAAGTCATACTTCCACTCCTGGCTTTATCTGCCTTTTACTTGTCGTTGTTCCTCTTCTAGTGACCCTCCACCTTACAGTGAAATCATACTATACCCAGAGGTTTTGCTAGCTTGCCAGTCACTAAGACAGCGCTGGGACTTGGATCCAGCGTGTCGTCTCCCTTTGGCTTGGCTTTCTTAGACCAAGATTTCTTCTTGATCTTGGAAGCATTCTACACCATCAAAACATGACTGGTGCCACCTCTCTTGATGTCGGCCTCTGCTATCTTGAGCATCCCTTGAAGTTATTCTAGTTTCTTATCCATACCATGCATGTGGTAGTTCGAAATGAATGGACCATAAGCACTAGGAAGAGAATTCGGGAGAATGTTGGTAGCAAACTCTTCGCTCAAGGGAAAACCCAGACGATCCACGAACTACACATATCTGACCATCTTAATCATGTGCGGTACTAGTGGATATTCGTCTTTCATCTTGCACCCGAGCAAGGCTCTGGAGACATTGTACATCTCGTCCTAGCTTGTGTCTCAAACATGCTCTTGAGGGCAACGATCATATCGTACGCCTCAACATTTTTGAACTGTTGCTGCAGTTCTGGCTCCATGTGAGTGAGCATGAGGCACCTGACTTCCGTTCGCTCATCATGAGCCCGACGAAAGGCGGTCCTTACAACATTAGGCTCATCAATGCCCGGGTTGTCTGGAATCGGATTGTCCAGGACATGTTCCTTTTTGTCTTGATGGAGAACGATTCTCAAGTTACGATACTAGTTGGTAAAGTTTGTCCCATTTAGCTTGTCCTTCTCAAGGATGGTACGCAACACAAAACTAGAAATCTAAACGGTGCTAGTTGGTGCCATCTAAAAACGAAATATGCAAAACGCTTAAGACAATGTATCTGTAATAGGAGAAGGCAGATTAAAATCTTTAATCATGCACACTCCCACTGAGACTGATATCCCTCTGACAGTTGACAGTGATTCAGGATCCTGGTCAGTTATCTGACTAGTGAGCCTTTGCATTACTGCTAGCCGGAAAACATTTCAAGTAGGCAAGACCTTGCCAATCAGATCTCTGTCTGATTCCTATTGGATTGTCCGATAACCCTCGTTACCCTAAAGCCCACAACTATTGTGATAGCTCCGTCTAGCTACCAAGTGCCCTGCAGAGAGGGTCTGAATCTCTGACACTTTATCGAAGAGAATTGGTAGCACCCCACCAATATGAGCCCACTAACCAAAATTGTTCGACTTGTAGTGTTGCAGCAAATGGTGGGGTAATCCGACTAGACCTTCTTTGAGGTAAAAATAAGCAAATAAAACTAGCAAGTCAGAACCTTTCCGACTCACACCATCTAACTCTTAGCTGTAACTTTGGACAGGGTACTGTTGTCCTATTCTTGTCCAACAAGAAAAGTAACTTTAGTGGTTGATCGTGGATGTTAGCCACGTGACCTCCCACTCAGATCTGGACTAGTTTTGACCAACTTATTGGCCAAGACAAATCAGATCTGGCCACTGTTGTAGATCAAAATAGATAAAAAAGGTAAAATGAAAACAATGAAAAAGATCCAATCTTTCGCAACTACGCATCTCATGCGCAAGAACTAGGCCAAAAACCTAGAGCTGATGCTCTGATACCGCTGTTGGGCGCGCGCAGAGCTAGGCCGAAAACAAAAAAAAAATCTGCTCCTGCAAGGACTCCGGCGAGCCACCCCAAGATCCATCCAAGGTCAAAGGCAATAGCTCGTACCTCTCGACGCACAGGTGCGGAAGCTGAGGAAGCGCGTCATGGTGGTGTCGTACGTTCCCCTCATCTCGTCCGGCTCTAGCGAACTACTCGATCTTGGGACCACCTCATCACCAGCTCCATGCTCCTCCTCACCTTCAACTTCACCACCCAACGTTGCTGACGAGCACCGTAGGTGGGGTGCCTCTACTATCTCATACATGTACAAGTGGAACAACAACAAGAGAGATGCTAGTCTCGGTCTTGCCACCTGATGACTAGATTCCTGCACCAACAACAGGGTTATTGCAGTACATGTAGCAGCAAATATTAAAGACTTTGTCCTGATGGGAGATCGACGAACGGAAACAACACGACCCTGCAGCCACATTGTCAATGCGGCCACATTTCGCACCCAAACCGTGGTTTGGAAATATCCTATTCCATAAGTTACTAGAACAACGATAATTGAGAGAGGTTTAAAATATCTAATAACAAAGATCTTTTAACAAGAACAAAATAAACTAAGACAGAAAGTAAACAGGAATATGAACTGAATTAAAGAGATTGTAGTTATAGGATTGATTGGAATGAGAGAGGGCTTCTAGGCTTCGGTCTCACTAGTACTAGATGGGCAAATATATGTCTGATCTGTAAGAGATTCCTTAGACAAATAAACGTTCCCCATTTGACTATAGGGATATCACTCTGTGTGCACTATGCATGATTCTCGCGCGTCACCGCAAGGAAAAAGGCACTTCCGGACCAAAGGATCACATAAACTCATCTTATATCACAATAAGTTCTAACTTAGCGTACTAGATCATACCTCAACCTAGAATTGAATCAATCACTCACACATGGATGAACAGCAAAACATATATAAATATATAATGATATCACAACCGTGTTCAATCTTACAATCACTAAACACAAGAGAGAGGGAGATGGAGATGATGATGGAGATGGAGATCGATGCATGGTGGTGGTGATGTCTTCCTTCTCCTCCTCTTCTTCTTGCTTGGACGCCTTGATGGTGATGGTGTTGAGGGAGATCTAGATCTCGAAGGTGTTGTTGAGGCAGAGCTCTGCCACCGTGGAGATCAGTTGGGTGGCAGCGGCCGCAGGGCTCCGCCCGTGAAGGGCTATGGTGTGGTGGCTCTCTCTTGGGCCCTCCCTCCTTTATATAGGCCTTGGGGTGCCCTAGGGTTCCCCAATACCTTCATATGACTTAGGGAAGGTTCTGGAGCTTCTCTAGGTGAAATCCAATTGTTTTTGACCTATTTACCAACTGTACAGCCAAACTATATGGCGGGAACTTTTAGTTCCGGTCGTATAGTTGGTCGTTGAACTTGCAGATCCTTTAGTATTTTGGTCACCATTTCTTCAGACGAACTCCGTTTTGGGTGTTCTTGGGCTCATTGAGTTCGTCTCATCGAGGGATACAACCATATGGTCTTGGATATTTATTTTGAGAGGTTGGAAAAAATCACTTTTCCAACCTCTCAAATGGCTAAGTCTGGTCCCTACAGCTCCTCCATACTATGCTCTCTTTGTTCCTTTTTATCCATAATCTTCACCAACACCTACACACATGTCATAGACAAGGAAAGTGATAAAATTATACCTAAACTACTAAATGTGCAAAGCTCATATGAAAGTAGATGAGAACTAGAAGTCATGCATATAAGGGATAGCTATAGCTGGAAGAAACATGATATGAGAGATAAATGGCACATTTTATATGGCTAAAATAGGTGGTATTTCACAGCCATCAACTCCCCAAGCTAGACCTTGCTCGTCCTCGAGCAGGAAGGGTCGATAATAAATTAGGGATTTCTATTTTCGTGCCCCTGGTTCATTAGTTGTACTCGGTTTTCCCTAGCCGCTTAGTTTTTCCTCACTTTTGCCCTCCCTCCATTTTGAAACCCTCACATGTGCTTGGATGGGGGATGCCGTCAGGTCAAAGGCTTTTACCGTTACATGCTGACCAGTGGGACTGCGTTGGGGCAGGTCGTGCGTTGAGCATTATGTTACATCGCCTCGACTGTTACATGCTGATAGGTGGGGCCAGGATACACAGCGAACCAGCCATCCATCTCTCGCTGATTATGGGGGACGTGGTGTGGGACCATGTGGGGGGCGTTTGGTGGTTACGTGTGCCCTGTCGCCTAAATTAGAAGTTTTTTTTGTTATTTTTATGATTGGCCTTTTTAAAAGCGCCTTTTCCCCCTCTCTCTTGCTAACAGTTGTGTTTTTTTGCCCAAAAAGATAGCGAATCTAGAGCAGCTTCTCTCTTCATTCATTGTTCCTTTTGCCCTCGTTTTTCCCCAATCTGGTAGAAAATCTAGAGCAGCAAAACTAACCAGCACCATAAATACATTCAGTAAATAGAGCAGATGTAGATAAAGTAGCTAATATAGGTTATATAGTACGGTACTTAACGAGGTTCGACAATTAGGCTACTCAGCAGCAGCGGCGGACAAGTTCAACACAGACAAGACAAAAGAAGCTACTTATAGCAGCAGCAGCAGATCAGTGGCCCCTCATGGCTTCTGCCAGGAGGGCCTCTGCCTCCTCCCTTTGGTGCCTCCTCCACTTCTTGCTGCCTAGTCCCTTGACCTTGGGCGCCTTGGGATTGATCGGGGGCATGCGACCCTCCTTGATAGCCACCTTCTGGAGGTTACGGAGGTGAAGACCGAGCGCATGGTGCTTGGCTATGAAGCCGTGGATGTTCATGGACTCGCCGCAGGTCCTCACGTCCTCGGCATGCTTCACGAGGGAGTTGAAGTCCGTGGCGCGGAGCCTCCTGGTGGGGTAGAAGGGGCACTTGTACACATCACCGATGAAGAAGTTGTTGTACTGGACAGACTTCAGCCTCCTCAGCACATGACGAGTCTTGGTGTCCTTGGACTCGTCGTCGCTGCGGACGTCGCTGCTATCGTCCTGCTGGAAAAAAATAGTAGAGTGCAATAGGGACATGATTGAGATACTTTGATTATCGGGATTGATTATTTGCATAAATTAACCGATTGAGTTATCCTGATTATTCCCCAAATCTCAAACCAAATCGAATACTGATACCAACTACGAATAGGGGGGTTCAAATACGAACAAGGGGATTCATCGAAATATGAGATCTAACACAAGAGGATTAGCTATTGTAAAAATACGAACAACCGAGCCCTAATAACATATGATCTAGCATCCAACGATGGGAATGGGGGAAGAACAAGGGAAGGGAGAAAACCCTGGTTACCTCCGACCATGGGTCGGCGATGCTGGTGTCGTAGGGGTTCTTCGGCCTTATGTAAACAACCTCCTCCTAGCGATCCCAGCCAAGTGGGATCTGCCCGAGACCGGCGGGGGCCTCCTCGCCGATAGCTACGGCGGATGTGTGGACGGGGATAGGGGCCTTTCACTAGTAGGAAAATGCTTATCCACAGGGTCCTTATCAGGGCGCACAGAAAATCTGTGCCCCACGGATACTTACCCGTGGCGCATGTGGCAGGCCATGCGCCACTGACCTGCCCATACCCGTGGCGCACGGCCCAAACGGTGTGCCACCATAAGGTGGGCCCCAGCGCTGTCGGCCGACCCCGTGCATGGGCAGCATATCCATGGCGCACCGTTTGAGCCGTGCGCCACGCATGGTGGGTTTATCAGTGGCGCACGGTATTCTTGTGCACCACGGGTGTCTATGGACCCATCCGTCTGAAAAGCGACAGGTTACCTGCAGCGCACGGTCTAGATGTGTGCCACGGGTATATTTAGTCTATGGTGCACCGTGTAACTGGTGCGCCACGGATATGTCGTGCTAGCCACACAAAAAGGTGGCACACTTTCCCCTACCCCTCCACTAGCTAGTTCACTTTCCCCATCTCCACTAGATCTAGCTTGAGTTGCTCCTCCTCATCACCTCATTTTCTCCAACAATTTCTCCATTTTAAGTTGCCAAAACCTATTTGGGTTGGATGGATCTATAAAGGAAACTCCTCTCCACCGTGTAGATCCACTAAAGTAAGCGCACACACCTTTTTCTCTCCTCTCCTCCACATCAAGTCACCACACGCTCTCTTGCACAGGCTCTCTCGTCTCGTGTAACTTGTGCTTGTTTTGTGTGTGTGTGTGGACGATGATGTTGGCGGTATATATGCTTATACCATGTCAGTAGTATTACATTAGTGCAAAAACAAAGAAAATTCATGTGATCGTCAGTGTCTAAAACACACAAATGAGGCTTCAAAGTAAGCCACTGCTGCTACTTTTTATGTACATGATTAAGCACCATGTGTAGAGTTTTGAATTATGATAATGCTTATTGACTTGTTGTGATAACTCAATGACCAAGGAGCAGCAATTCTTGAATACTGTTGTTAATGCTTTTATTGGACAATGTCAAAGCTTGAGCTCTATTACTTTGTTTTTCAAAGTTTCATTCATAAAATTTCTCCTCACATCTAGTCTCCACTCTCCAACAAGCATTTCACTAATTCTGCATCAACTATTTTTAGCATGTCAACCTTAAAATATTCAGACAACTCATTACCATTGACGTGTAGGGTGATACGTCCATTTTGCATCACTATTCTATGTCTTAATTCACTATTATTCATTGATATATTTCGTATTGAGAGGTGATACTTATGTTATTTCATCTATTTTTGCATGGTTGATGACTTTTGGAGCATGGACCGCTGTAGTCAGGATTCTGATGGAAAAGGTGCTGTTTGGAGGCAAAATTCGCGAAGATCAGAAAACCCGGGAAAATTTTCCAGAAGACTAAGGATGCCAGAAGACGGAGTGGAGATGGGCCACAGGGGGCCTACACCACCCCATGGCGCGGGTAGCCCTAGGCCGCGCCAGGAGGTGGTGTGGCCACCCTGGCCCACTCCAGCCTCTCTCCTCTGGCGTATATCATCCTCCCGAAACCCTAAGACTCGGGGAGCGACCACAGAAATATTCCGCCGCCTCTGCGGGGCGGAAAACACTAAGAGAGAAAGATCTCTCCGGTAGACAGATTTCTGCCAGGGGAATTCCTTCCCGAAGAGGGGAGATCGTCGCCATCAACATCACCATCAAGCTGGACTTCATCGGGATCATCATCATCACCACCATCATCACCATCAGCACCCTCATCACCATCTCCATATTGCTATAACAATTGGTTGAATCTTGCTATAGTTCATAGGGGAAACTTTCTCGGTGTTGATTACTCTTTGTAGTTGATGCTATTGAGTGAACCGTTGAATTATTGTTTATGTTCAGATTGTTATACATCATTATTCCATCTCTGATCATGATCCACATGATGTCTTGTGAGTAGTTCGTTTTGTTCTTGAGGACATGGGAGAAGTCTTGTTGTTAGTAGTGGAGTTGTGTTGAGAAAGATTCAATAGATTGTTATTTAAGTTGTGGTGTACTTCTTCTAGTGGTGTCATGTGAACGTCGACTACATGACACTTCACCTATATGGGCCTAGGGGAATGCATTGTGTATTTGGCTACTAATCGTAGGGGTTGCCAGAGTGACAGAAACCTGAACCCCCGTTAGGAAACCATTGCACAAGGGACGTAAGGGTCTTAGAGTTTAAAGTTGTGGTTAGGTTTCTACCTTGATTACTTTCTTGTACTTACGGATGTTTGCAAGGGGTATAATCACAAGTATGTATTAGTCTTGGATGGGGCGGTACATTAGCACAGGTTCACCCACACAACACTTAGCAAGCTAGAGAAGATTAATCAACTATATGAAGCGAAAGCACTTGATAGTCTTCCCATGTGTCCTCGAGAACGTTTGGTCATCTTAAGTAATACAACCGGCTTGTCCTTTGCTGCATAAAGGATTGGGCCACTTGCTGCATTTATTCCTATTGTCTTTTATTTACTCGTACTTTGTTTACTTGCTTTATCAAAAACCTCTAAAAATCCATTTGCTAAGTATTTGCAGAGAATTCCTGATCCATACCACTAGCCAGCACCTTCTGCTCCTTGTTGGGTTTGACACTCTTACTTATCAAAAATACTGCGATACACCCCCTATACTTGTGGGACATCAAGACTATTTTCTAGCACCGTTGCCAGGGAGTGGAGCGCTATTGGAGAGTGGAACTGGTAAAGGAAACTTCTACTGTGAGTATTGTTTACTTCTGTTAGTTGCTTTATTTTCGTTATGGATAATTCGAGTTTCTTATTTGGTAATGCTACTACCACTGCTAAGGTAGTAGATAAGCCACCACCTACTGAGAATGATGTTTTCAAAATACCTACAAGAATTATTGATCATGTTGTGGATAACTACTATGTTGGGGATGGAACTGTCCATCCTGGTGATCATTTACTCTTTATACACGAATTATGCGGGTTGTTCAAGTGTGCAGGTATTACTACAGATCAAGTTAAGAAGAAGTTATTCTCATTATCACTGAAAGGAAGAGCTGAGGACTGGTATAAGTTGCTGAAGAATGGTCAAGCTCTAGAATGGGAGGAAATAGTACCCCTCTTTTATTCAAAGTTTTATCCTCCTAGTGAGATTCATAAAGATCGGAATCAAATATACAACTTTTGGCCTCTTGATGGAGAGAGTACAGCTCAAGCTTGGGGGAGATTGAAGTTATTAATGCTCAAATGTCCCATTCATGAGCTCCCCAACAATATTATTATCAATAACTTTTATGCAAGGCTCCCTCTACATGATAAAGATTTATTGGATGCTTCTTGTGCTAGATCATTCACTCGTATGGAAGAAGAAGATAAATGGGATCTTCTGGACCGTATTCAAGATAATGCTGAAGCTTGGGAGAATGACAAAGGTAGAAAGTCAGGTATAAATTATGATTATGAATGCATTGAATCTTTTATGGGAACTGATGACTTTCAAAATATTAAAAATGCTTATGGTCTAGATTCTCAAGCTATTGCTTCTTATTTTAAGGCTTTGGCTTCCTACATTGAAGTGCCTAAAAAGAAGTGGAATAAGTATCATGAACCTTATAAAGATATTGCTAAGAGTGTTCCTGCGAGAAATACTGAAGTTTATACTGCTAATCATGTTTTACCTAAACCTCACATTGAGAAAATGCCTTTCCCAGTTAAGATAAAGGAACATTCTATGACAGCTAGTATGGTTGATGAACCTATAATAGCAAGTGTGAAAGACTTTTTCACTAAATATGAAAAAGAGGAACACACTATCCTTTGCAAGGATACCTCTAATATTGTTTCACATAGTAGTGTTATGAGAGCTAATATTCTTGTGTTTTCTGTTAGAATAAGTGATCATTGCTATGATGGCCCTTGTGATAGCTATATTGTTAAGTTTATACATGATACTGAAAGTTATTATGAGAGAGGGAAAAGTGTTCTTATGCATCTCAATAATATCAAGTTTCCTCGTTTTATGCTGAAAGTTTTTATGTTGCACTTCTTTTGCCTTCTTATGCAAGTAGCCTTTGGTTTCAACAACTTGTTTGTTTACAAAATCCCCTTGCATAGGAAGTGGGTTAGACTTAAATGTGTGTGTGTGTGTTTTTGCTTCTTAATGCTCTATTTCACTTCAATTCATATCCTTATGAGAGCCTCTTCAAAATTAGCATGCCCATCTTAATGGCTATAAAGAAAGAGCTTTATGGGAGACAACCCAATTTGTTTTTGCTTTCAGTTTATTTTTGTTTCTTTGAGTCTTGGAAGTTATTACTTCGGTAATAACCGCTCCTTATCCGTTTTTGTTTGGTTTTTGTGTCAAGATCAACCTCTAATGAGAGAGAAGTAAGATTTGGGGAAGTTGCTGTCCCGAAACAGATTTTTGTGCTTCACCGTAAAAATTCGTGAGAGATCTCTGTATGTCGGATTGAGCTGTAAGTTTTTGTGCTTCTGCCCCAGGTTGTTATTTAACTTTCGTTAGTTTTGCAATTTTTTTATTTGAGCAACAGAAGATTTTCGAAAAAATTGATCTTTACCTGCTGGTCTGTTTTGACAGATTTAGCCACTCTTGCATTTGCTTCTTTATTTGATTTCCTTTTTGAATTCTTTTTGGGTTTTCGGAAGGAGTTGCTACAGTAGCTTATGTTTTGATGGTTTTCAGTTGAAGTTGGACTCAAAAGGTTTTATCACTTCACTTATACTAATGTTGCTAATGAGAACTGTGTGAAGTTTTATGTGAAAGAAATTTCCAGGAAGTGGAGATAATGGTGTAATAAGGAAGAGAAGGGTTTTATGACTCAAGTAATAAGTGTACAAAGATGAAGATACTGACGATTATTCAAGTGGAGACTCCGGAAGAATCCACTAAATACCAAATTCAGAGACCTGCAGAGTCCGTGTTCAAATAGGTAACGGTTCTGGTAAGGAAAGTTCCGCGAAAATACAATCCAACTATGTTTTTGCAGTTTTTGGTCAATAAGGAAAGCTACGAAGCGAAAAAGGGATGGAAATGGAGCCAGGGTGGCTCACACCACCCTGTGGCGCAGGCCCTCCCCTGGCCACACCACCAGGTGGTGAGTCCACCCCGGACTCCGCCTCCGACTCGTTTTCTCCCAGTACCTTCTTTTTGACATGAAACTTCGTAATATATAACCCCCCGGATCTTCCGAGGTTCGTATATCGTGTTTTCGTCATGGTTTTGCTTCGATCTGTTTCTGCCAGGAACTATTCTTGAAAGCTTAGAAGCACAATGGTGTCCGCCAGGGATAGAGGGAAGGAGCCTATGGAGGAAGATCTCCAAGACCCCAAGCAGGTGCTGGTACCTTTAGTCACTTGCCCTGCATCAACGGATGCCCTACGAGTCACTAAGGAGTTCTGCGATAAGTACCGAGACTTGAGGAGGAAGGTGGACATGCTTCAGTGGGAGAATGATAGGCTTCGCAAGATGCTGGAAGATTTCCTCATGACAACTAAGAAGATATTACCACCACCACCAAAGGAGTAATTCGTCATCAGGTTTGGCATCCCCTTGGTTTGTTCTAGGCTTGGGGGAGTGTCGTGGTATCATATCACTATCTTCTATCTTTTTACCTTATTAGTAGAGTCATATCATGAATAGAGGAGTTATTATGTAGTATGGTTTGCATTATGGAAGTGTCCCCTCTCTCGTTAGATATGTATCCCTTGGTGTGAGTTACCGTTATGGAATATTAATGAGAAGTTCTATCATTTACTCTTTTGCATAGCTTATATTAGTTTTCAATTCGTGGTTATATGATTGATCTTGTTGTTAGTATTGGTATCACTTTGGGATCATTGAGTTAATTTAGTTGGTTTTGGCAAACCTAGCTCGATCAGTAGCAACACTATTTTTAAGAGTTGAATGAAAAAGATAGAAGTACTCTAGAGAAAAATAATTTCATCATCTTTCTTTCTTGATTTGCTCATAAGTCTGGTATTCTCTAGTTAAGATCTTTTGTGCTTCCGAGGAAGATTGCATGCTTGTTTTTATCACTTGTATGTTTGCTTGTTTCCTTCAACTCTTGTACTTGCTACCCAGCCTTGCTAGCCAAAAACCTGTACTGAGAGGGTATTCTTCTCGTGCATCCACTTCCTTAAACCAAAGCCTTCGCCATTTGTGTCCACCATACCTACCTAGTAGCATTATTGCTATTCCAAGTAAATTCTTGTTTTATCTATCTCCCAAATTAAATTTGTTATGTGAAAATTAGTGATTAAAGCTCTCACGAACTTGATGGCACACTTTACTTTCTTGCATTTAATAAACTTGAACCATTGGGTCCTCCTTTGTTGCGTATATGCTTGCGCTTTATGAGTTGAAGTTAGCAGAACCATGTATCATGGGAACCGCTTTCAACACTTCGTTGGTACTTGTACCTAGTTGATATCATGTTCTTTTGCTTATGGATCCCGGTGGTGTGAAATAAAAGTGTAACTTGTAAGATCATGGAGTTTATATGTGTGTTAGAGAAACGCCTGGGCCGCTAGCCTAAGCCATGCCTAATCATGGTGGAAACTTGCAGCATAACTATAGTGAGCATTCTATGAAGCATCCTTAATAAAAACCTATGCAAATAGCAAATAAAAAGATCGCTGAGATGCTCACTGTCTGCTTGCCTTGTCATTTTGATTATGGGATAGCTCCTGTGTCATGTGCAAGGGGTACCCCGTTGGCGGTTCTCAATGATACGCATGTATTTACAATGACAAGAGCTTTCTCGTGACTGAAGTTGAGTAGCATGAGGATCGGTACTCATAAGTAAGGGGCATGCGATTTCAACTTATAACTTGTCAAGCATATCCTCTTAGTTGTGTCACTTTAACCTTAACCACCAAAATATGCCTATGATAGGGGCAATGAGAGCTGAAAGCTAGTAGGTATCATAATTTTTGGGAGCTCTTTATGAGACTTGCAATCCCTACTTCCCTCTGCGAAGGGCCCTTTCCTTTTACTTTGTAGTTGAGTCAGTAAACCTACTCCCTTCTATCTCAGCAAGTATTTTGAGTTGTTGTGTTTCATTCATTCATATGGTGATTTATTCACTCGTGTTTCTTATGTTCCTTGTTTTGCACATTGCTCTTATCTTGATGTTTACTACTTTGAAAGCTTTCATAAAAAACCGGCTATTTGTGAGCTCCAGCAAATTATCAACTATTCTTCGACCAAGAGCTAAGTTTGCCATTACCAATTATGATTCACTTTATGTATCTTTATTGTGTTTCCTTTACTCATTACAAGTTGAGTTATATAATAGTGAGTTGTCTTCTATTATGATCTATGTATTGATGAATGTGATGCTTCTTGTCCGTATTCTTTTATCGACTCTTCACTCCATAAACCTGAGGCCATGTTTATTGAGCTCAGTTTCACTTGGGGACAGGCGAAGTCTAACCTTTGGGGGAGTTCATACGTCCATTTTGCATCACTATTCTATGTCTTAATTCACTATTATTCATTGATATATTTCGTATTGAGAGGTGATACTTATGTTATTTCATCTATTTTTGCATGGTTGATGACTTTTGGAGCATGGACCGCTGCAGTCAGGATTCTGATGGAAAAGGTGTTGTTTGGAGGCAAAATTCGCGAAGACCAGAAAATCCGGGAAAATATACGGAAAATCCTATTTTTCCAGAAGACTAAGGATGCCAGAAGACGGAGTGGAGATGGGCCACAGGGGGGCCACACCACCCCATGGCGCGGGCAGCCCTAGGCCGCGCCAGCAGGTGGTGTGGCCACCCTGGCCCACTCCAGCCTCTCTCCTCTGGCGTATATCATCCTCCCGAAACCCTAAGACTCGGGGAGCGACCACAGAAAGATTCCGCCACCTCTGCGGGGCGGAAAACACCGAGAGAGAAAGATCTCTCCGACAGACAGATTTCTACCGGGGGAATTCCTTCCCGGAGAGGGGAGATCATCGCCATCAACATCACCATCAAGCATGACTTCAACGGGAGCATCATCATCATCACCACCATCATCACCATCAGCACCCTCATCACCATCTCCATATTGCTGTAACAATTGGTTGAATCTTGCTATAGTTCATAGGGGAAACTTTCCTGGTGTTGATTACTCTTTGTAGTTGATGCTATTGAGTGAACCGTTGAATTATTGTTTATGTTTAGATTGTTATACATCATTATTCCATCTCTGATCATGATCCACATGATGTCTTGTGAGTAGTTCGTTTTGTTCTTGAGGACATGGGAGAAGTCTTGTTGTTAGTAGTGGAGTTGTGTTGACAAAGATTCAATAGATTGTTATTTAAGTTGTGGTGTACTTCTTCTAGTGGTGTCATGTGAACGTCGACTACATGACACTTCACCTATATGGGCCTAGGGGAATGCATTGTGTATTTGGCTACTAATCGTAGGGGTTGCCAGAGTGACAGAAACCTGAACCCCCGTTAGGAAACCATTGCACAAGGGACGTAAGGGTCTTAGAGTTTAAAGTTGTGGTTAGGTTTCTACCTTAATTACTTTCTTGTACTTACGGATGTTTGCAAGGGGTATAATCACAAGTATGTATTAGTCTTGGATGGGG
Organism: Avena eriantha; assembly: GCA_910589775.1. Classification (NCBI taxonomy): domain Eukaryota; kingdom Viridiplantae; phylum Streptophyta; class Magnoliopsida; order Poales; family Poaceae; genus Avena; species Avena eriantha. The sequence goes on from OU342742.1 coordinate 545,191,609, forward strand.
CGGTACATTAGCACAGGTTCACCCACACAACACTTAGCAAGCTAGAGAAGATTAATCAACTATATGAAGCGAAAGCACTTGATAGTCTTCCCATGTGTCCTCGAGAACGTTTGGTCATCTTAAGTAATACAACCGGCTTGTCCTTTGCTCCATAAAGGATTGGGCCACTTGCTGCATTTATTCCTACTGTCTTTTATTTACTCGTACTTTGTTTACTTGCTTTATCAAAAACCTCTAAAAATCCATTTGCTAAGTATTTGCAGAGAATTCCTGATCCATACCACTAGCCAGCACCTTCTGCTCCTCATTGGGTTCGACACTCTTACTTATCAAAAATACTGCGATACACCCCCTATACTTGTGGGACATCAAGACTATTTTCTGGCACCGTTGCCAGGGAGTGGAGCGCTATTGGAGAGTGGAACTGGTAAAGGAAACTTCTACTGTGAGTATTGTTTACTTCTGTTAGTTGCTTTATTTTCGTTATGGATAATTCGCTGAGTTTCTTATTTGGTAATGCTACTACCACTGCTAAGGTAGTAGATAAGCCACCACCTACTGAGAATGATGTTTTCAAAATACCTACAAGAATTATTGATCGTGTTATGGATAACTACTATGTTGTTCTCGATCTAATCAACTTCCATCTGATTATGATCCCCAACATGTTCTCCCGCAGGATGCTCATTGCACAGTGCTACAATATGTGGACGGCGTGTTGAAGGATGTAGCCAAGGGTAGTATCGTCCAACCAAAGATGCTCATGATGCACAACAAGTCGATCCCTGCTGGCATGTTTAGGGTCACCTTGGTAAGGACGTTGAAGGATTGCGGTGGCATAGACCCTCCAACCAACCTGAAGGAGCCGATGAGCATAAGACCCTTGGAGGTTGCTATAGCTAGCCCTTGCTATGGCCCAAGTCCCAGATCCACCTTGCTGTAGCCAAGGAAGGGCGGTGCCCCACCACCCCAACTAATAAGTCATGGCCGCTGGTGTTCGTCCCCACCACCAAGAGGCATCAGTAGTTAATCGCACACACGCCATCGCCACAGCCAGAGGACGTGCATCAGGATGCACCTCATGTCGCCAACGATGAGGATGATGTCGACGGCTACCTCAACACCATGGGCACCGACAGATTCTACATGCCTCCTATTGGAGAGCCATCCTCCCGCGGTCAACAACCCGGTCGTCCCATGTCATGCATGCAGCGTCTGCACTTCAGCGGTGCTAATGATCAAGAGATGCCTCCGGCTGACGCTGCTGGTCCACAACCCAACACGACGGTGATGATCAGCCCCACCACACTCCACAAGGCGGCCGTGGAGCAGTTAGGACGATCCGCTGATCCTATCGAGGTGGCCGAGAAGCCGAAGAAGGGCCGAAAGCATAGCCGGGGCAAGAAGGCTTCGAGCCAGCCGCTTCTGAAGAAGATACTCCGGCTCGGGACGGCGTGAGATAAGACCCAGTGATTTCAGGGCGCACATAGCGGGTAAGCCGATTCTGACTAAGGAAATGCTTGAAGTCGCGGGTGGACCCATAGCGACTATGAATTACTCAATTCTGCATCTCGAGACCACCCTTCTTAAAGAGAAGAAGCCCGGGTACCCGGTCTTCACATGCAAGGTGCCATCGGGCCATGGCTTTGTCGACCAAGCACCCGCGGACATATTCTTCGTGTGGTACGAGGACATATACAATCTCCTGCACTCGAAGCGGCTGGACTATAACTTGGTCCGTCTATACTCGCTCAATATGGCGTTGAAGGCCAAGAGGGAGAAAACCAAGGGCATCGTGATAGTGGACCCTTACTACATGTGTGAGGTTGTCTTGGCGAATGATGGGGATCAGGCAATGGTGGCAGAGTACCTAGGGAACATCTTCCATGAGAACCAAACCATTGATTCCATTCTTCTACCTTGCTTTCCCGAGTAAGTAAACAAACATTAGGTCATCGTCGTAACAAATTATTTATTAGATTTTCGTTGTCCCCTTCCAAAAATAATTAGTTCTATTTCAATTGTGTTGCAAAGAGGCATATACTGCACACTCATCTCCATTTGTCCAAGGTTATCACAAGCAACGTACTTCGACTCATCGAGTGACACAAAGCCGAAGGACTATGGCAGATTCAAGAGAGTTCTAGATAATTCTCTACAAGTCTATGTCGAAAAGTGAGGCAAATTCTCCAGGGGGCAAGAACCAAGGATGGCAAACATGTGTTCAGTCACCACACGAAGTTCCCCTGTGCCAAGCAGTCGACCAACAGTGTGAAGGAGGCCTTCTACGTCCTCCATCACATCAAGGGGTTCATGAGGGATTCACAGGTCGAGGCGCTGCCAGCTAATCTTCGACACTAGGCCACACAGTTGGCGGCGATCCATGATACGGACCTTATGGAGGACTTCTGGCGCATCCAGACTCAGCTCTGCCAAATCATCCATGACGACGTCGAAATGAAAGGGGGGCCATGTACGTTCCCATCGTGTTGAGTAACCACGAGATCAAAGAATGCCTCCACATGCAACACGACACCAGGACGTTCATGACGAGAGCGGGCGTGACCCCGTTCTCGACGAGGTCTACATGATGTGTGTGTGCCTATCGTTTTTGTGTCGTGTGTGTGTCGTGACGTAGACTTGACTATCCTCGTGATGTCTTTCTGAACTATCGTTTGCCTGTGTGTCATAAACATTATTAACTACCCAGGGTTAGTAAAACCCTTGACGGTCGATGTTGGACTTGCTTATATGATAGTAATCGTCGGTGCTATATATATATTTTATTTTAAGTTTATAAATATGTGCTCATTTCTCTAATGCATGTCTTGTCTACGCATGCCTTGTCTGCAGAGATGGCAAAGTGGTACGTGGTACATTGGTGACACCACCGATGCCGGGAGGGTGTGAAAGAGCGGGGATAACACTATAACCAATTTGAGGGAGATTCCGGTAGATCCCAGTCCTCTGGTCCACCGGAATCTCCCTCAAACTGGCCATAGATGTACTAGTCCCTAATATGTGAAACACGATGGTGTGCGAGAGGAGAGAAAACACTATGGCCAACTTCAGGGAGATGCCGGAGGATCTAGTCCTCAGGCATCTCCCTGAAGCTAGCCATAGAGGCACTCCCTAATATGTGAGATTAGTTAGCTCCCCAGCATATTTTGATCTAGGTAGACAAGTTATAAACTCCAAGATGGTGTGCGAGAGCAGGGACAACACTACGGCCAGCTTGAGCGAGATGCCCGAGGATCCAGTCCTCAGGCATCTCACTTTAGCTGGCCATAGAGGCACTCCCTAATATGTGAGATTAGTTAGCTCCTCATATTTTGATCTAGCTAGACAAGTTATAAACTCCAATATGGTGTGCGAGAGCAGGGACAACACTACGGCCAGCTTGAGCGAGATGCCCGAGGATCTAGTCCTCAGGCATCTCACTTTAGCTGGCCATAGAGGCACTCCCTGTCCAGCCGAAGGGTAGTATCGTTCAACCGAAGATTCTCATGATGCACAACAAACCGGATATGATCGTCATCGGTGCTATATTGTATTTATCGGTTATGAATCTTTGCTCATTTTTCTGATCATGCAAACATGTTTGTAGTTGGCCATTCTTTTCATTCTATAACATATACTATATGCATGTCTACAGAGATGGCAAAGTGGTACGTGGTATACAGGGGTCAGGTTCCAGGGGTCTACGATGAGTGGGGGGACTGCCAGGCACAAGTGAACAACTTCAGTGGAAACAGCTCGAAAGGCTACAAGACAAGAGAGCTGGCGGTAGCCTCGTGGAGGAGATACATGTGGAAGAAGAACATGATGAAGATCATCATGGTCCCAGTGTTGCTCCTCGTCGTCGCTGCTATGCTCTATTCGATCAAAGTCTAGCGTGATAGCTCTATGCATGTGTAATGTGATGATCGAATTTGTAATGTGATCGACCAAATTTGTAATACCACACTTTGTGTAATAATCTAATAACACTTGAATTCATATTTGATGTATTTTAGCACTTTGAATTCATATCTTAGATTAAATTCATATTTGGTGTATTGTTGTATATAACTGATGTATATAACTGTTGTATAAAACTGTTGTATATACCCGTCATATATATAAAAAACACCCGAACAGTTAGTGGCGCACTGATTTTGGGGTCAATGGCGCACCATGTTAGTGGTGCACCATGAATCCGTGCACTGCTGATAATATCCGTGGCGCACGGATACATGGTACGCCACTGACAATGGCGTGCCTGTGCATGCGCTGCTAGTAATATCCGTGGCGCACGGAATGGCGGTGCGCCACGGACTTACCTACTATCCGTGGCGCACGACCCGGTGCGCCACTAACTGCTCTGATATCAGTGGCGTGATATCAGTGGCGCATGGGGCGTGCACCACGGACTTCATTTTTGGTGCGCCACTGGTAGGCATTTTCCTACTAGTGTGTACGGGGACGGGGGCCTCCTCGCTGGCGGCCTTGGAGGCGTCGATGTCCACCGCGCCATTCTTCTCCATCGCCGGCATGGTTGGGGTTTTCTTGGGGGTTTGCAGAGGGTGATGGGACAGTAGAGACGGTTGAGTGAGCGAGTGAGTGATGAGTGAGAGTGGGGAGACCTCTATTAAAGGAGAAGGGAAGCGACATTTCGTTGCACTACCGTGCACCTTGTAACCAAGTATACTATTGCACCGTGCATGACCACACGTGTCCGTTACCGCCCCGTACACCGCACACGCGTATCATGAGTCACGTTTTTCCCTCGTGTCTAACCTTGGCGATTCAGTTGTACTCAGTTTTGCCCTCGAGTGTAACACCAGCAGTTTGGTTGTACTCAGTTTTGCCCTCCATTACTAACACTGCCGTGTGCAATAAACTCGGTTTTACCCTCCGGTGGCTGGTCAACAGAGAGTCAATGAATAGGTTTTAGCTAGCTATGAGTCATTTTATGCACAACAAATTCAAAAAGAGCAAAACATAGTGGCATCTACCCAGGGAGTCTTATTATGTGACATGCCACCATAAGAAATGTATATAAACCAAGTTTTAACCTAAATCACCACTTCTCAAATCACCTACTATCTATGAAGGTTCATGGCTTCTACTCAAGCCTCATCCCCAAACATCCCTCCCCAAAACATAGTTTGTCTGAATGAGGCAATAATTGTCAAACTGGTGTATATTTGAATTGCAAATAGTTTGATGTATGCCAAGATGTATTGTATTGTATAAAAGACGCATTTTCCATTTTTAAAATACTTATCTATTTTCTATTTGAATCCCTTTGTTAGTCTTGCCCTTGGTTTTTAAGTTCTACTCAGTTTTGTCCTTGGTTCTTAAGTACTACTTAGTTTTCCCCTCTCTTTGTATCCATCTCTCGCATTTGTGCTCATCTTCGCTGTTACGCTCTGATTGGTCGAGACAGTTATAACACGGATCGTGCCCGCCAACTGTTGATCCTCTGTGATCTAGCGAACAGGATAACCCTATATCTGTTGGGGGGCACCCCTCTATCCATGCAAAATAACGAGTATGCCACCGGTACTTTAACTCCATAAACAAATGAACTTTAATATAATTTGAAAGGAATGTGTTCGAAGGTGTATAATTTTTGCATTACATTCTACTCTATGAAAATGATAATCTCTCAAGATTTTTTTAGCACAATATTATCATGTATTAAGTGCGATTTCAAAGAGTTCAAATGTTTATAATTTTTGTATACGCAAGTTTATGCATTACATTCCACTTCATAGAAATGATAAATGATTAGGATTTTATTAGCACAACATTATCATGACCTAAGTGCGATTTCAAAGAGTCCAAAGGTGTATAATTTTTGTATATGCCAGTTTATGCATTACATTCCACTATATGAAAATGATAATCTCTCAAGATTTTCTTAGCACAACATTATCACGTATTAAGTGCAATTTCAAACAGTTCAAAGGTGTATAATTTTTGTATATGCAAGTTTATGCATTATATTTCACTCCATGGAAATGGTAATCTCTCAAGATTTTCTTAGCACAACATTATCACGTATTAAGTGCGATTTCAAAGAGTTCAAAGGTGTATAATTTTTGTATATGCAAGTTTATGCATTATATTTCACTCCATGGAAATGATAATCTCTCAAGATTTTCTTGGCACAATATTATCACGTATTAAGTGCGATTTCAAAGGGTTCAAAGGTGTATAATATTTGTATACGAAAGTTTATGCATTATATTTCACTCCATGGAAATGATAATCTCTCAATATTTTCTTAGCACAACATTATCATGTATTAAGTGTGATTTCAAAGAGTTCAAAGGTGTATAAACTTTGTACATGCAAGTTTATGCATTACATTCCACTCTACGAAAATGGGGGAGAAAATAATAATCTCTCAAAAATTTGTTAGCACATCATTATCATGTATTAAGAGCGATTTAAAAGTGTTCAAAGGTTTATAATTTTCGCATATGCAAGTTTGTGCATTACATTCCACTCTATGAAAATGATAATCTCTCAAGATTTTCTTAGCACAACATTATCATGTATTAAGTGCGATTTCAAAGAGTTCAAAGGTGTATAATTTTTGTATACGCAAGTTTATGCATTATATATCACTCCATGGAAATGATAAATGATCAGGACTTTATTAGCACAACATTATCATGTCCTAAGTGCGATTTAAAGAGTTCAAAGGTGTATAATTTTCCTATATGCATTACATTTCACTATATGAAAATAAATCAATGGCATGGGCGCGGGCGCGAGGCTGGCTCGGGGTCCCATCTTGCAATGCCAACCTGGGTAAGTTGTGGGTCCGGAGCTCACATGGATAAGTTGTGGGTTCAATGCTGATCTGGATAAGTTGAGAGAGGTGTCCACTACGGGAATCGACTGAACGTGGCCCCACTTGTCAGCATGTAACGACAAGGGTACACTATGGGACCCGACAGAACGCGGTCCTACTCGTCAGCACGTAATGGCGAGGGTCCACTATGGGACCCGACTGAAAGCGGCCCCACTTGTCAGCACGTAACGGCAAGGCTGACGGACGGTGAGTTTCAGACCATGTGAGAGTTTCATACAAGGAGATGCGTAAAAGTGAGGAAAAACTAAGTGGCTGGGGAAAACTGAGTACAACTAACGAACCGAGGGCACGAAAATAAAAATCCTAATAAATTAATGGTTGTGAAATAGCCTATCATTGGAAATCAATGCTTTGCATCCTTATTTCTTCTACAAGCTTGAAAAGAGAAAACATGTATTCATACAAGGCAACACAACCGCAATTATAAAGACCACCAAAGATTCATCAAAACTTATATGCTCCATGTCAACAGTGAATCTAACTTGCAGACAAACTTGTGATCCTCATATTGCACCTTTTGTATAAATTTTCATATCATTATATTTTTATGAGGCAAAACTTAGTCACAAATAGATGTCAAGCATAAATAGGAATAAAGTTTATCAATTCTACCCAATTGTATCATCTAGTTAAGGATATCAAGTGCAAACATCAGTTATTGAGTTTCAGAAAGTTTATCTCTTAGTAATGAGATTTATGCCAAAAGGAAATGCGAGAACATGTCAAAATAAGCATAGCATTAGAGTGTCTCTTTTGGTCATCCACATGAATGAATCATGGCTATCAAACACTCATTTTCTATTCTTTGTCTTTCTAAAACTTCAGTTCATCAGTAATGAGATCATGCCAAAACTTAGTGTGTTTAATCAGACTATGCAGGCTAAGAATAGATACTCGTGACCATTACCAAGGTTTCCCTTTTGAGTATAATGATTTCTCATAATGGTTAGAGGAGTATTCCCTCTTTTGTTTTGAACACGGGCCCATGAGAATACCAATGCCTACCCAAATATAGCATTTCTGCTACATATGTTAGGCAACTCGTAGCCAAACTCCAAGAGTTTCCTCTTTTTGGACTGTTCAAAGGCCAGCGGAGTTGTTAGCATCCCATGTTGTGCGATAGTGGTGCATACACACATAAAGCAATATCATACTTTAATCAATAGGTCAAGATTTGGCATGCATCTTAATTACCGCTAAATATTAGTTTCTTCAAACAAATCCTTTCAAAGAGTATTATCAAGTTGATCATCACATCTATGGTGTTCAGTATCTTTAAGGCTAAACTCTTAAGACAAACAAACAACACTTAATTTAGCATAGAACTCAAAATTTCGAAATATCATTTCCAATTGACAACTCCTTCCATAAGCAAACTATCAAGTCTATTATTTTGACACTATGGGGTCGAGCATAACTTATTTATTTAAGACAAAGCTATTAGTGACAACCAACAAATTTCAAAAGATCTTGATCGAGTATTCATTCTTTCCAAGTGTTAGAGATTGTGGCAATGTTTTCTAGAGGATCACAAATAGTGTCACAAGCTTGATAAACAATTTGGCAAGATGCATACAAGCTCTAAGTCAACTCCAATGGTGCCTATCATGAGCAAGTGTATCCCCATATGAATACAGAACTAGACTCACTTAAACAAGCATTCAAAAACAGTGGGATACCTAATTGCATTAAACCTTCATAGAATACGAACATTGCACAAGACTCTACACATGAAGAAGTAAACTCCCAAGCTTAGAACTTTGCAAGAACCAAACTTGAGTATATAACCAAAAGAAAAGAGAAAATACAGTTTCCAAAAGAGAGTGTGATAAGTGGTTACCTCCACAAGCTTAGTTGAAAACAAGGGTGACACACTTTACCGTTGAGGTACAAGTAACCTCTCTTTTGATGGACAAAGAACCTTTGCTTTAATGTATATTTCTTGATATAGCCTGGTGGCTGCCTTCCTTGCGAACCTGCTTGGAAAGTAAGAAGAAAATGAAACACTTTGTGTTTTTGAAGCAACGGGGATTAGCTGAAAGTGATAAAAAATACAAGTCCCACTGAGTCGGTTCATCAACCTAAGCTCCACGCTTAAGTCAACAAACTAGTTCTAGAAGATGCCTCTCCTAGATTGTGATGAGGTGCAAGCGAAACAGGATACAAGACATGAGTGTGCAGCCCCTATGTGCTTATTAAAAGACGTTCGAGTTGGAAGGTTTTACCAGACACTGATTGTCAAAGCGTTGAATTGAAGCAACAAAGTGGCTCATGTGGGTGTTTGCACGGTCGGCACTATCGTACACGTCGTCACACAAGGTTCAAGTCCCTTCGAAAATAACACAAAATAAAATGCATCGGTTTGGTATACGAACATAGTTTGTTTACCCCACTGATAAAAGGAAAGTAAAAAAGAAAACATGAACTTCTATAGAGAATTACAGTCTAGGAGGTTTCTGAGGTAGACTTTTATTGCTTACATATGCTCGGCTTCTCTGGATCATGGGAGAAGCTCCCAGGTGGTGTTTGGAGGTTTTTAGAAGAAGAAAGAATAAAATTTTGAGCAATGGTTACCTTCTGGTTGGCGTTTGAGGGGTTTTCCCATCTATACGGGCGCAACTATACGGCCGGACCAAAAAGTTCCCGTTGTATAATTGGTCGTTAAACTTACTGTACCTTGAAAAAGAATTTTGATGAAGGCATCGATATCTATACGGCCGGAACTATACGGCTGGAATTTATATTCCCGCCATATAGTTGGTCGTTAAACCTTCAGTATCCTGGAATAGAAATTTTACAAAGGCATCGATAACTATACGGCCGGAACTATACGGCTAGAATTTTTATTCCCGCCGTATAGTTGGTCGTTAAACCTTCAGTAGACATCAAAAAATTCTATTTCTTCGACAATTCTTTCTTATCCTGAAACTTAGCGAAACACCTTATTTTGACATTAAAATAACAACTTTAATTTTAGACCAACATTAGCATGTATAAAACGGGTTTTGAGTACAACCGAGTTATGCAACACATAGTAACAATAAATTGTACCTTTTGAAAACTACAATAAGATAACTCTAATAGCAAGACATGCAAAGAATAAAAAGTGCCAATGCAACATGAATGTAACTAGATTCAAGACACAAAACTAAGAAAGGCGCCTAATGACTTCCGGGTTGCCTCCCGGGAAGCGCTTTCTTATAACCAAGTAGCCAGGCTTTTATACTCCACATTTATTCAGCAATGAAGGCAGCTATAGGAGTAGTTTTGCTTACCTCCAACGAGTGTTCGCAGGATTTATATCATAGTTTGCTCTAAGACGTACCTGCTTATGGTGCATCGGTATCTTGTAAGTGTTCTCGTTGCCACATGAGGATGGATGCACCAAGCGCGGTAAATATGTATTCTTTCCTTCCTGTATAGAGGGTGTTAAAGATTGATTATAAAACTTTGAATATTTACCTTGATTACTATTTTGAGGGTACAACTCATAATGTCCTTTTGGATCCAGTAGCTTGGTCTTTGCCACCAGACTTTCCTGCACCTCATTAGTAAAACAAAACTCATAGCAAACAGATATGGGAGGCACACAGGGTTCCTACTTTGGCTCATCATAATTGATTTCCCCATAAAGAGTATTTAAAAAAACACTACTAGAATCATCAAAAACTTCTTCGGGGCAATTATCAGGGATTCTAGAATAATTTAAGTCCTCATCATCACTAAAGTCAGAAGAATAACAAAGATCAGGAATAGGTGGGGGACAAGGTTTGAGAGCGGCTTTCAATTTATTCCATTCCTTGATTTCTTTTTATCTTTCTTCTTGATGCGTCTTTCATTTCTCCGATACTCTTCATAAACTTGTTTCACTTCATCTGCAGACGTCAAATGTGTGGGATATTCAACACAAGGCTTTTTATTTTTATTTTTCCTGGTTTTAGGCTTCATGGATTTACCCTTCTTTCTTGCTTCAATGATGCAACAAGTGGAAGATATAGGAGTAGCAGTAGAGGGCTGTTCTCCATCCTTAGTACCAGCGGTTCTAATATGACTAAAATACTCAGCTATGAAAGGCATTGCTTTAGAAAGAACATCTCTAACTAAAGTATCATCATAAGGAATTCTTCCTCTTCTATTTTCATCTTTAAGAAACTCATTGACCAAGTTCTATAGATCAGTAGGGAGATGTTTTTCTTCATGCACAATTTCACATTGCCATTGATGAAAATTGTATATCTCTTAAGAGTTGCCAAGCTTCTTTCAAAGTTTTTCCAAGGAATGCACCATCACACATCATATCTAGCTTATCCTTAGAAGAGTGATTTAAGCCTCCATAAAAGTGATTCAACAATAGCCAATCAGGTAAATTATGATGTGGACAATCATGCATCAATTTTGAGAACCTACTATAAGCTTGCCTCATTGTTGCTCTGCTTGATCATGATATGAAACCTACGCTCATAAGTTTTCTATTGTGAGAAATACTTACCGAGAAAAGCTTCAGAGATACCTTTCCATGAATTGAAGTGTCCCATAGGATGCGATTTTAGCCAATCTTTAGCTTTTCCTTTCAGCAAGAACTAGAACAGATATAACTTCAACTTATCATTTGTCCATCCATTTGCCTTCACCGTAGAACACAATGAAGTAAATTTATCAATATTCTCATATGGATCATTGTCCGGATCTCTTGCAAAAGCTATTTCCATGATCATATATATCCACATAGGATTAATCTCATATCCATCCACATCAATAGCGGACTAAACAATCGGAGCATGTAAATGATCAACAATCGGAGCACCATACTCCACAAGACTTTTACTTTCCATAGTTCCTATGTTTTTGAATTTCCTATAACTAAAATAAATAATAAGACTACTAACAAAAGGTAAACTATTTTTTGTTCTTTTCAAATAATCAAAAGCAGTAAGATAAATAGAAACAAATAGAAATAAACTATGTGCAAGTAGGAAGGTAATAATCGGACGCTTAGCTCCCTGGCAACGGCGCCAATTTGATGACTGGATTCCTGCACCAACAACAGGGTTATTGCAGTACTTGTAGCAGCAAATATTTAAGAGTTTGTTCCGATGGGAGATCGATGAACGGAAACAACACGACCTCGCAGCCACGTTGTCAATGCGGCCACATTTCACACTCAAACTGTGGTTTGGAAATAGCCTATTCTATAAGTTACTAGAACAGTGATAATTGAGAGAGGTTTAAAATATCTAATAACAAAGAACTTTTAACAAGAACAAAATAAACTAAGCCGAAAAGTAAACAGGAATATGAACTGAATTAAAGAGATTGTAGTTGTAGGATTGAATGGAATGAGAGAGGGCTTCTAGGCTTCGATCTCACTAGTACTAGATGGGCAAATATATGTGTGATCTATAAGAGATTCCTCAGACAAATAAACGTTCCCCATTTTATTATCGGGTTGTCACTCTATGTGCACTATGCATAATTCTCGCACGTCACCGCAAGGAAAAAGGCACTTTCGGACCAAAGGATCACATAAACTCATCTTAGATCACAATAAATTCTAACTTAGCGCACTAGATCATACCTCAACCTAGAATTGAATCAATCACTCACACATGGATGAACAACAAAACATATATAAATATATAATGATATCACAACCGTGTTCAATCTTACAATCACTAAACACAAGAGAGAGAGGGAGATGGACATGATGATGGAGATGGAGATCGATGCGTGGTGGTGGTGATGTCTTCCTTCTCCTCCTCTTCTTCTTGCTTGGATGCCTTGATGGTGATGGTGTTGAGGGAGATCTAGATCTCAAAGGTGTGGTTGAGGCAGAGCTCCGCCGTCGTGGAGATCGGATGGGTGGCGGTGGCGGTGGGGCTCTGCCCTTGAAGGGCTATGGTGTGGTGGCTCTCTCTTGGGCCCTCCCTCCTTTATATAAGCCTTGGGGGTGCCCTAGGGTTCCCCCAATACTATAATATGACTTAGGGAAGGTTCTGGAGCTTCTCCGGGGGAAAATCCCGTTGTTTGCAACCTTTTTAACAACTATACGGCCAAATTATACGGCAGGAACTTTTAGTTCCGGCCGTATAGTTGGTCGTTGAACTTGTAGATCCTTTAGTATTTTGGTCACCATTTCTTCATACGAACTCCATTTTGTGTGTTCTTGGGCTCGTTGAGTTCGTCTCGTCGAGGGACACAACCCCGTGGTCTTGGGTATTTATTTTGAGAAGTTGGAAATATTCACTTTGTCTGGTCCCTACAGCTCCTCCATACTATGCTCTCTTTGTTCCTTTTTATCCATAATATTCACCAACACCTATGCACATGTCATAGACAAGGAATTGATAAAATTCTACCTAAACTACTAAATGTGCAAAGCTCATATGAAAGTAAATGAGAACTAGAAGTCATGCATATAATCCATAGCTATAGTTGGAAGAAACATGATATGAGAGATAAATGGCACATTTTATATGGCTAAAAGAGGTGGTATTGCCCAGCCATCACCACCGCGGGATAGGAACGTGGAGTTGAAGGGAATATGCCCGAGAGGCAATAATAAAGTGGTTATTATCTTATTCCATGTTTATGATAAATGTTTATTTTGCATGCTATAATTGTATTGATCGGAAATGTCAATACATGTGTGTTTAATAAACAAAAAGGGTTCCTAGTTATGCCTCTCTTATAGACTAGGTTGTTGATTAACAAGATGATCAAGGTTTCCTGATCATGGACATTGGATGTTGTTAATAACAAGGTCACAGCATTTGTGAAATGATGTGATGAACATTCATCCGAAGTATAGCATTACGATCAAGTAATTATGTTTATATTTCTATAACATCATACGAAGTAATCTTTATCCTTAGACCATGAGATCATGTTAATTGCTAACACCGGAAGAGTATCTTGATAACATCAAACGTCACACCATAACAGGGTGACTATAAACATGGGTTCGGTGCTACGAAGGTGTTATGTTGAGGCTCATGGATCAAGAGTGGAATTTTTCAATCCCGATGACGGATAGATATACTCTGGGCCCTCTCGGTACTATCACATTAAGATAGCTTGCAAGCAAGTGATGTGATCACTAGAATGTTATATCACAGGAACGAGAAAAGAGTGCATGTCGGTAACGAGATCAAACTAGGTATTTGGATACCGATGATCGAATATCGGACATGTATTATATCATGAGACAAAGGGATTAAATTACTAGCATTAAGGGTTCTCACGATCACAGAAGTCATCGTTGAATATGTAGGAGTTATTATGGATCTCTAGGTCCCGCTTCTGATTATTAATCTGAGAGGAGTCTCAATCATGTCTGCATTATTCGCGAACCGTAGGGTGACACACTTAAGAGTTACCGGACACCATTTTGGAGCATATATGTTTCGGACGAAAGAATTGCAAAGCGCGGGAATTGTTTCGATAGAAACCGGAATTGTTTCGGGTGAAATTGCAGAAAGTGGTTCTGCATGTGATATTGAAATATTGCAAGGGGTTATATGTGAATGTTTGTTAATTAAAGTAATTAACAAAATTCTGAATAAATTTAATCAAAGAGTTTTATTAAATGAGAGAGCATTAAACTTAGAGAATTTTAATGCATTTAAAGTGGAGACTTTAAAAGGGAATGTGAAGAGGCATTTTAATATGGAGGGAGTTACCACCACATGAATGGAGGAGGTGAGGGGTCACCTCCATGAGGCTCCGGCCATGGAGGGGGTACCCCCCTCCTCCTATAAAAGGCCCCCTCTTCCTCCTTCTTCCACACACCTCCTCGTGAAGGATCTCTCTCCCCCTCTAGAATTATTCCCCCATGGTCTCGGATTAGCGAGATACATGTTCCCGGTAGCATTTCGTCTGGAAGGAGTTGCTGCTTCCGCTAGATCGCTGGAGCGAGGAGGTGGAGGTTGTCCGGTGGCTTGAACGTGTGTGTGAGGACGGATGCGCTGCTGATTTTCGGCGCTCGGACTTCCACACGATCTTGAGATTGGCAAGTGTACGACTACATCAACCACGAGTTCCTACTCGTTAACAAAAATCGTTGTCTTCGAGGGTAAGTTCTCGATGGATGTATGTCCACCCGTTGCTCTGTACCTAGTAGATAGATCTTGGCGTATAGTTCTCATCATAGGAAATTTTTTGTTTTCTATGCTGTGAACCCCAACAATGGTATCAGAGCTTGATCTATGCGTAGGTGCTTTGCACGGGTAGTACACATATTTTTATATGTGGGCGATGATGATCATGTTATTGCATCTTCTATGTATTTTGGATATTGGTGGCATAGTGGGATGAAGCGGACCGGACCAACCTTACATGTCATTGTACATGAGACCGGTTCCACGACTGACATGCAACTTGTTTTGCATAAGTGGCTGGCGGGTGTCTGTCTCTCCTACTATAGTCAATATCTAATTTACAACGAGTTGCTAATAACTTGGTTATCCTCGTTGTGGTTCATGTTCGTAGGTAAGAATGGTTCTATCTCCGAAAGCCCTAAGCCACGTAAAACTTGCAATTGATAAATTAGAGGCGTCTAGTTTAGATCATTGCTGGGCTAGTGTCTTGATATGGTATTGTTGTAGGTAGATGTATGATAGATACTCTTACAACACACTCAACATGTCAGTTCCATATACCTTGGCCTTACACACAAAGGAATGATAGAGATCATACCACGATGCAAATGATAGAGATCATATGCATGGACCATATCATCTCACTTTACACATTAGATGGTAGCATCTTATACTACTAGTTTGGCGCTTTCTGTAGCATTGTAAGATGATCCCTCATTTAGATATCAAGATAAAAATATGTTCTTTCTTAAGTATGCACCGTTTTGTGGATCGTGTTTCGAGACATCACGTGATGATCGGGTGTACTCGAATCTACGCTTTCATAGGAACGGGTGTAAGACAGTTTTACACACGCGAATACTAAGGTTCTTACTTGGCGAGCCTAGCATGTACAGACATGGCCTCGGAACACGGACCGAAAGGTTAAGCATGAGTCATATAGTTGATATGATGCCCATATAGATGCTCGCCTTTGAAGCTACATCAACTCACGTGATGATCGGACTTGGTGTAGTGGATTTGGTTCATGTAATCACCAAAAAGGCACGAGGGATGTCGTTTTTGAGTGGGAGTTCATTTATAATTTGGATTAGTCGAACTCAATTTGTCATAAACTAAATCAAAGTGAATTTGCATAATTTGTTATAGTCATTGGCATCTGTTCACTACCTTATGCTTAGTTTTAATTGAGATAATAGAACTATAGAATTATGGATATTTACTTTACAAATTGGTATCGTATTGTTTTGAATGTCAATTTAAAGTTTATAAGTCCTACTACAAACTTTCAGCAAACTCTATTTACTCCATGAAGTTTAATAAGTAGTATTAAATCAAGAGTAAGAATTCCAATGTTAGTATCTAAAGTATCATGTTTGCCTCCATGATTATTGATATTCAAAAGTTGTTTTAATATCAAGATTATCTAGGAGCTGAAAAATTGTTTTAGAAACCATCATGTGTGGAAGATATTGTGATATCTGAAACAATGTTTTTGGTTGCATTATGATAGAGTATGATTTAGCAAAATACATGTTCCCATGAGAATTTGAGAAGGATGGAGATGCTAGGCATCTGGATCTCCCAAAAAGGTTTTGGGAACTAACATTATACTCGTGATTCTTCCTTACAGGCTATAGTAGCTTGATCATGAAAGTTATCATGATAAGGATGAATAGAAGATGTAAGTAAAATGTTTACTACACTAATAGATTACTAAAGAACGGATTTTTGAAAGAACACCAAACATTTGATGATGGTGATCCACTTCAAAGTGCAAGTTCAAAGGTATTAGTATTTGACTACATACACTTTGTACTATGTGTCATGTGAATGGCGCCACTATTGATGTTGATAGATTCTTTTAAAAGAAAAGGAATTGTTGAAAGAGAATTTATAAAATATTTGGCAGAAAAGAAAAGGTTGGAGATGTCCAACTTATGTATATAGAAGATATACATGTTATGGTTGTATTCCTTGCTTGTTAAACAATGTGGTTCTGAGGTATTGGATACCGGTATTGGATACCGAATTGGTTGGTATGAAGTCTCATATAGGACAACGCAATTCATGAACTGCAATGGCCTAAGTAACTAGCAAGAGAATAAGTGATGATGATCATCGAAAACAAATGAGTGTCATTGTGCTTTTTGTTGTCGTCAAACCTAGCCTTGAAGATTTGTTTTAATAATTGTTATTTTGTTCCGGTATTACGAGAACAATGGTTGTTCAAATAATTACCGTATTCCATAAAGGATGGATGAACTTTTACAAGTCTAGTTGGAGAAATCACATCCATAAACACTATTGCTAAAATGTCGCGAGACAAATGATTGAAAGATCACTTATGAAGTGACATCGCTGTTTAAATTATATTGGAAAGTAAACATGAAGAAACTCCATGATGATGGATTTTTGGAGTCTTTTGATTTTGATCAATTGACGCTGGTGAAAATTTCCTCGAGATAATTGAAACTCCGTTCATATGCGAAAGAGGAACGGATGACTAGCTTATTGGAAATTGTGCATGCTGATGTGCATAGTCCATTATGTGTAGCCATATGCGATGGATCTTTTTGCTTCATGTGCTTTCTCCAGAAATTTGAGTGAATATATCTATATATTTACTTAATAAGGAAGAAGTATGAAACATTTGAAAATTGTTCAAAGACTTTCAATATGAAGTGAAAAATCATTGTAACAAGAAAATAAAAGAGTTTATGATTTGATCATAAAAGAAGATATTTGAGTTACGTGTTTAGCAAAACACCTAAGATTTCAGGAATTATTCCATGAATTTGCATTTCCCGATAAACCATAGGAGTATGGTATGTTCGAGAGATCAAATCAAACCTTGTTTCACATGGTAAGATCAAAGGTGTCATTTATAAAACTGCCATTATGTTTTACGGATTGAAGCTTTAGAGACTACCGTTTTTACACTGAAAATAGCACCATCGTGATCCGTTGAAATGACACCATATAAGTTATGGTTTGGGATAAAACCCGAATTGTCTTTTCTTAAATTTTGGTATGCTATGCATAAGTAAAATGTTTACAACCAAAGTCGGATAAGCACGTCTTTGTAGGTTATCCCAAAGAATTTGTTGGGAATTTCTCCATAACACCGAGGACAAAAGAGTTTGTTACTTGGAACGTCAAGTTTCTTGAGAAGGAATTTTCACGAAAAGTTAAGTGGGAGGACAATAGAACTTGGATAACATTGTTGAACCTTAGCTATATGTGCTAAGTAGCGCAGCGCCGGAAAGTGTCCCGGCGGCCACAATGCTCATGGCTCTCGTGATTACAAAGGTTGTGATCTTGGAGATTAAAGTTCCTATTGAACCGTGTGGGTCGGTAAGAATCAAATAGTGTGATTTGATAAGCAAGTCGTTATTGTTTTGACAATGATGAACCGACTACATGCAAAGAAGCGATGATGGGCCCTGACTCCATAAAATGACTAGAAGTCATAGAATCCGTGATAGTATCCATGCACGAGAAATCAAGTTTCTGAAATTGGAAGACCCTCCGGAAAGGCGTGAAGCCTATCAATCGTGTTTGGATCTATAAAGAAAAAGACATGGATGTTTAACATCTATGAAATAGTCGACATGTCGGAAAGAAGTTTACGACAATGTTCAAGGAGTTGACTATGACAAGATTTGATCTTTCATAGCGATATTTAGTCTTGACGGATTAATGTAGAAACCACTACATATAATTTGGTATATGGTAGTTGAATAAACAAAACAAGGTTCTTCTAATAGAACGGTTACATAGGACATGTACATGACATGGTCCAAAGGGTTTTGTTAATTGAAAGGGTTCTAAAAGGGCATGCAAACTTCAATACTTGAAGTGAGCATAGCGGAGTTGGAATCTTCACCAAGATGAAACTGTTAAAGGAGTTTAAATTCATTGGAGATGATGAGGATGCTTGCAGTTGCAAGAAATTAAGTGGGAGCACTGAGACATATTTCTAATACATTATGTAGAGGACATATTGTTGATTGGAAATGATGTATCTTGTATTGACACAAGTTAAGAATTTCATTAAAATAAGATTTTGATGAAAGACTTGGGCAAAACCGGAATATTTGGCATCAATATCTATATGGATAGATTGAGGCGCTAATATGGTTATGCCAGACATACATATATGAGATATTGAAAGGGTTCAATATGGAAACAACAAGAAAGGTTCTTGCTGCATGGAAAGGATTGTATCAAGATAAGTGTTTCAACACTTGGTGAGTAAAATCACATGAAGATTTTGATCGATTATACCGTGATATGTATATATCCATATATGTCCTATGCTCTAAATGTTATGAGCACATACCAGAATGATTCATAATATGATCATTGGACAATAGTAAAGATATTCTTATGAGCTTTGGAAGAACTAAGAATATATCATGTGTAAGTGACAAATAGTTAAAGGTACTTCATTGTAAAGTGTTACATTGATACTAGTTTTGTCACAAGATACAAATTAAATTTATCTCAATTTAGACTATGGGTGGCACAATGTAATGGAAAGGATGTTCCATGATGGATTTGGATGAGTTCCAAAGTTGAGACATTGTGACGGATACTACAACAAAAGGCTAAGTATATAACTACTATAGTAGCAGCAAAGGAGGGCATTTGTGTTAAGTAGTTTGTTATTAAACTAGGTGTGGTTCAAAGTGGGCTAATACTATGAAGATATATTGTGTGACAATAATATCAACATATTTTAACCCGAACGAACTAAAGGTCTCACCAAAGGACCAAATTTATACAATG
Source organism: Avena eriantha (assembly GCA_910589775.1). Taxonomy (NCBI): domain Eukaryota; kingdom Viridiplantae; phylum Streptophyta; class Magnoliopsida; order Poales; family Poaceae; genus Avena; species Avena eriantha. The sequence goes on from OU342742.1 coordinate 545,211,370, forward strand.
CCATCTCATTTGAGAATGAGTGATGCGTAGAGACGCAAAGACATGCAAATACAGACGAACCTGAAACTGTCAGATCCGAAGATTATGTTAACCTCTAGCAATCACGTATATGCAACACCAGAAAGCCATAGGTGTTCAATACGCAAAGTTTTTCAAACTAGATTATTGACTCTAGTGCAAGTGGGAGACTGAAGGGAATATGCCCGAGAGGCAATAATAAAGTGGTTATTATCTTATTCCATGTTTATGATAAATGTTTATTTTGCATGCTATAATTGTATTGATCGGAAACGTCAATACATGTGTGTTTAATAAACAAAAAGGGTTCCTAGTTATGCCTCTCTTATAGACTAGCTTGTTGATTAACAAGATGATCAAGGTTTCCTGATCATGGACATTGGATGTTGTTAATAACAAGGTCACAACATTTGTGAAATGATGTGATGAACATTCATCTGAAGTATAGCATTACGGTCAAGTCATTATGTTTATATTGCTATAACATCATACGAAGTAATCTTTATCCTTAGACCATGAGATCATGTTAATTGCTAACGCCGGAAGAGTATCTTGATAATATCAAACGTCACACCGTAACAGGGTGACTATAAAGATGGGTTCAGTGCTACGAAGGTGTTATGTTGAGGCTCATGGATCAAGAGTGGAATTTGTCAATCCCAATGACGGATAGATATACTCTGGGCCCTCTTGGTGATATCACATTAAGATAGCTTGCAAGCAAGTGATGTGATCACTAGAATGTTATATCACAGGAACGAGAAAAGAGTGCATGTCGGTAACGAGATCAAACTAGGTATTTGGATACCGATGATCGAATCTCGGACATGTATTATATAATGAGATAAAGGGATTAAATTACTACCGTTAAAGGTTCTCACGATCATAGAAGTCATCGTTGAATATGTAGGAGTCAGTATGGATCTCCAGGTCCCGCTTCTGATTATTGATCTGAGAGGAGTCTCAATCATGTCTGCATTATTCGCGAACCGTAGGGTGACACACTTAAGAGTTACCGGACACCATTTTGGAGCACATATGTTTCAGACGAAAGAATTGCAAAGCGTAGGAATTGCTTCGATAGAAACCGGAATTGTTTCGGGTGAAATTGCAGAAAGTGGTTCTGCATGTGATATTGAAATATTGCAAGGGGTTATATGTGAATGTTTGTTAATTAAAGTAATTCACAAAATTCTGAATAAATTTAATAAAAGAGTTTTATTAAATGAGAGAGCATTAAACTTAGAGAATTTTAATGCATTTAAAGTGGAGAATTTAAAAGGGAATGTGAAGAGGCATTTTAATGTGGAGGGAGTTACCACCACATGAATGGAGGAGGTGAGGGGTCACCTCCATGAGGCGTCGGCCATGGAGGGGGTACCCCCCCCCCCCTCGTCCTATAAAAGGCCCCCCTCGTCCTCCTTCTTCCGCACACCTCCTCGTGAAGGATCTCTCTCCCCCTCTAGAATTATTCCCCCATGGTCTCGGATTAGCGAGATACATGTTCCCGGTGGCATTTCGTCTGGAAGGAGTTGCTGCTTCCACTGGATCGCTGGAGCGAGGAGGTGGAGGTTGTCTGGTGGCTTCAACGTGTGTGCGAGGACAGATGCGCTGCTGATTTGCGGCGCTCGGACTTCCACACGATCTTGAGATCGGCAAGTGTACGACTAAATCAACCACGAGTTCCTACTGATTAACAAAACTCGTTGTCTTCGAGGGTAAGTTCTTGATGGATGTTTATCCACCCGTTGCTCTGTACCTAGTAGATAGATCTTGGCGTATAGTTCTCATCATAGGAAATTTTTTGTTTTCTATGCTGCGAACCCCAACAGGAGTTGCCAAGTCTAGTGAAACCATAGGAAGCAGCACTAGATCCAATTCTTGTCATGTCCGTCGCCACCCATCTTCCTTTATATAGGCGAGTAGGTGAGGGCTCACAACACTTGTGTCCCTCGGTCCTAAACCCTAACTCTAGTCAAATTGGATCCAATCCATTGACATGTGTCCCTGTCCGAACAAGTCCAACTTGTCGGCTTGTGATAGTCGGATCATCATCCGCCTAGTCCCACTCTCTTAAGTGTGTGATCCCGCGGGCTTACGGTAAGCCGGACACAACCCAGTAATCATTCAGTCAGAGCAGTAGATCATTGACTTTCCGACTAGAGCTGATAATCGGCAGCAACCTCTAGCAAGACTTGCTGACTCCCGGTTTACGTATGTTCCCTCAATGTGAGGATCTGTCCGAGTCCCTTTGCCTCACGATATTGGTGATAAATCATAGGGGAGATTCTGTCATCCCATTGCCGGTTTACTCTCTTCTCGTTGTAGTGATAACTGATTCCCTCCGGCTTCACTAAGTCGGACTACCTCGATCAACACTTGATCGAGTAGCGCATGGCCATGCTTTTGAATCATATCACACGAGAGGGCTCACGGAATATCTCTCCGAGATGGAGGAGAAAATTCCGTCTTCGCTGATCCACGTCATGTAGCTTGCTTTGAAGTCGACGCAAGACCACCCTTATGACTCCCAGTTACGGTGAGCGTTAGATGGAGTCAAATCTGACTTCATATTGTGCTGGTCAGAGCGTATGATGGTATTCTCACGTCCTACTAACATTTGGATCGGTCCAGCTATCGTACCTCTTCCGACTAGCCAATGCAAGGCGGGTAGCATATCCATGCTCATGGCACGTGAAACATTGTCATCTTTCGACTTACAAATTAGTCTCAGCTGTGGGTTTCCCTCCCAACCTCAAATGACTAAGGACAAACTAGCTAGAGCTAGATATAAGTATATGGTCCCACATCTACAACAATTGCAGTGACATATACAACTAGCTCTAAGCCGGATACTAAGTTACAAATACAAGGCGAAATGTGAGCCTCTAGGGCATCATTCCTAACATGCAGGCCATCTCATCCATCCATTCTGACATGAAATCAGCAAGCACTTGCCCCTTGATTGCTAGCCATGGGGTGAATTGGATCCTGTAGTTGGTAAGCTCGGTGCCCCCACTTCACAATTCTCCCCGTTTTTTCTTGGCTCCCCGGAATTGCCCCGAGAGGGAAGTTAGTGTAGACCATGACCTGATGCGCGTAGAAGTAATGCTTCAACTTCAGGGTTGTGAGTAGGACTGCGTAGAGGAGCTTCTAGATCTGAGGGTATCTTTCCCTAGGGCCATGTAGGATCTCAGTGACGTAATACACTGATCGTTAAACTTTCTCTGTCGTTCCCTCTTCCGATCTCTCATGATGAGAATGGTGGTGACCACCCTAGGACCAGATGACATGCAGAGGTATAAGGTTTCTCGTGTGAGGCGATGTTAGGACGAGCGGCTCGGAGAGGTACGTATTCAAGGTCTTGATGGCCATCTTTGCCTCGTCAGTCCAATCAAAGACCTCGTGGTTCCTTAGTAGCTTGAAGAAGGGCAGGGGCTTCTCCCCTAGTTTGGAGACAAACTGGCTGAGGGATACCGTGTGCCCTGCCAGCTTATGAATCAGCGACCAGTTCTGGGGTGATTCCATACACCGGATCGCGCTTATCTTCTTGGGGTTGACCTCAATCTCGCGGTGCGAGATGATCACCTCGAGTATCTTGGCTTCCTCCACCCAAACATATACATTTCATTGGGTTTAACATAATCTGATACCTCTGGAGGTTGTTGAAGGTTTTGTTCTGAGTTTGGTATGAGATCCTCTTTCTCCTAGGATTTTATGACGATATCATCGATGTAGACCTCCATATTTTTCTCGATCTGATCTGAGAAGGCGTCATGCATGGTTCACTAATACATGGAGCCTACGTTCTTGAGTCTGAATGGCATCGTCTTGTAGCAATAGGTACTATCATGGGTGATGAAGCCTGTGCACGGGATGTCCTCCTTCCATAGGTGGACCTGGTGGTACCTGAAGTCCAGGAGACACAGTAGCTTGCTTCATCAGTGGAGTTGATGATCTGGTCTATCATCAGGAGGGGTAAGGAGTCCCTTCGGGCAAACTTTGTTCAGGATGGTGAAGTCCACGCTATCCGATGTCCTCTTGCTTCCTTTTGAGCTATAACAGGGTTAGCCAGCCAAGTTTGGTAGTTGATTTTCTCGATGTATCTAGCGGTGAGGAGCTCCTCGACCTTCCCCTTTATAAATCCCCTCTGCTCGAGAGTGAACCTCCTGACCTTCTACTTCACCGGTCTCACGTGAGGATCAACGTTAAGGCGGTGCTCGACAAGGTCCCGTGGTATCCACAACACATTGGAACTATCCTAGGAAAACATGTCAGTGTTCTCATGCAAGAAGGCGACCAACATGGCCGCGATCTCAGGCTCGAGGTTGGGTCCGATGAGAACCGTTCTTGTCTCGTCGTTGATGCTAAGAAGGACTGTCCGTGCCTGCTCCACTGGCCAGACCGTCGGCTCGGGGCTTGATGTGTGGTGGGTGTCATGATCTTCCCGTAGCTCAGTGGGTCTTGTACTCTTTGTTACGACAGGGGTGACTCAAGGTGGGCAGATTACCCTAGATCTTCTGCTGACACGCGGGTCGGTTTGACAGGCTTCTCCATGAACGGTGATCACTCATGGAGGTTCCAGAAGCTTGAGGACCTGGTACGACTCATGAGGTATGGAGAATAATTGAGTGAGTTGTGTCTGTCCGAGGATCGTGTTGTACAACATCTCCATGTCCATTACCTCGAACAGACATATCTCCGTCCAGAAGTTATTCCTAGTTTCGAACGTTACGGCTAGTGTTACCTGCCTGAGGAGGGTGCCTACGCCTCCTGGTATTATCCCGATTATCATTTTCATGATCGGCTGCATGAGCCCCCGTGGGATCTAGAGTTGATTCAGGGTACACGTCGTGATTAGGACACATGAACATCCTCTGTCAATCAGAACCTGGCTAACCGAGACATTGGTGATTACCGATGAGACGAGTAACGGAGAGTCACCCGTTGTTCCTCCCCATCTTGGGTGATCCGGCTCCAAGAACAAGATCATGGGCTCTATCCACATGCTCCGCCGATGAGGCAGAGGTCTCGACGCGAGCGCAGCCTGGCGTATGGCCTTCATCTACGCTCCTATTATGGAGAGCTTCTGTTCCCCCTCGACGTGCAAGACCTCCTTGGTGTCCTAGCAGAGGTCGTTGTGGGGGCGAGGCTTCTTATCCTAGGGTGACTTTGTGCTGCGCCAGTTTCCATGACCACCTCCTGGTGGTGAGAGTCCTGTGACAGGTCGTGTCCCCTAGGCAAGAGCGGTTTGTTTGAGCTCTTTCGTGGATCCGATTTGCATGACGTGGGCTCCCCCTGTCTGGTGCGCCAACCGACGAAGGATAGTTTTCATGATCCCTCCATAGTCTCGGCTCCGAGGAACAGAAGAGAGTTTATTTGTTCGGCAGACGGCTCAGGTCAGCAGGTTTCGATCTCAAAGATGAAGATATGTGGGTAATGGAAGAAATGCCTCAGACTTTATTCATAAGGTGATCGAGAGATGGTACAATGTATTTACAAGATGATCTCGGTGAGTTTATAATGACATCTGACGAGAGAGATGAATCTAGAGCTATGACTAAGCCTAATAGTGAAGACTTGAGCGATTATGGCGTGTTCTTCCGAGGTGAATATATTTGGGTACTTATAGGCGTCGATGGTAGCCGAGTCCTTCTTAGTCACGTCAGGTCTTCATCTTGTCTTGCATGTAATTGTGATCTTCGATCTCCCTTGCACGTACGCTTGGTTCTCGGGGTCTTCAGAGAGTTGTCTTGCAGGCCCACATGTCAAGTCGGTTGAGGTTAGGTCGGTTTGAGAGCTTCTAGACGCTGGCCTCCAGATTGTTGATTGTTAGAGGTCGTCGTGGGCAAGAATCATGGGTTCAGGCCCATGTCGAATATAGATCTGAGTCCATCCATCACCGACAACACGTTGGAGCAAAATTGGGACATCTAAAATGTTCTTTTTACCCTCAAACTTGTGTACAAATATTTAGTGTCTGGATGTACATGTAAATATGTTTTTCTAATTTTTTTGTCATTTTAAAATGTGTTTTTACACAATGAATTTATTTGCACATGTGAGACGAATTGAATTAAATCATGGGCTACGCATTATTAAAAGTAAATATCTGCAGCAAACTGAAAAGATCATATAGCGATCCACATCCCAGGCTATTGAGTCTAGACGAGGGTCTACAAAACCCATTGGTCTAGACTGAGGGTTGTATTGAAATATAAATGTATAGTCTCTTTTGTAATCGGTCATTTGGTTAAACTGGTTAGAGCAGCGCCCTCCGATTAAACGTTTAAAATCTCGTACACGTTCAATTCCTATTCTCTACTCTCCAATAAAAGTTTTCATGTAGTTATGTAATCTATACACGGTCCCTGTTCAGGGATTCCTGAGCATTTTCTTGGATTTTTGGCTCGATGCCTCGAAGAACACCGGCGGTCAATGTTACATGACTTCGTCTGAACTAAACAAACGAGTCGCAAAATCGCAAACACTTTGGTAGGTCCTTCTTTTATTTGGACACGACGGGCTTCGAGAAATATTGCAAATTTATTTCAAAATTATGTAACAATGAACATAAACATCTTCCTTCAAAATCTGGCCTACACCTTGCGTCTGCTCTTTCAGTTCGTTGCTCCCAATTTTCGAGATGACGTGCTCCTTTTTGCTTCCTATTTTTATTGAGAATGGTATCACTCCACTTGGTTAATGCGAGCTTTTCTTGTGTCCTTTATTATCTGGTGTATTTTTTTGTGACACCACGTCACCACTTGATAGACCGCTGTCCGATGCATTTTGTTCGTTTGTTGGTGACCACCTGTACAAAGTCGTTTGTTTGTTCCATCAGTAATCTGACACCACTGGATACTCCACTAGCCACTGTCCATGTCGTTTGTTGCTTGTTTGTCAAACAATAGGAATTGTTCCCGCCGTAAAGAAAGATAGAACTTGCTGATTTGCTACCACCACAACAGTTTAGAACTCCTACTTCAGGAAACAGTAGCACCGGTTTAGTGAAAGCCGAAACTATATGATTTTGGAATGGACAATTTTTTAAACATGAAAATGGTAATACCAGCATTAGGTATTAGTTCAAACAATATAGGAGGATGAGCTCTCGGGATAGGAACGGCGACACCGCCGTGCCACACACCGCATCCACCAACTCGGTGCCCCAATTCTTCTCTAAACCAGCTGACTTGGTTTTAAATATTATGTCTTTGATGAGGTTCATTGCATAAAAAATAAAAACAATTCCTACATTTGCAAGTGCCAAGATTGAATCTAAGTGATACTTGTAACGGTTTCAGAAGGACTCACCCTCAAAGACCCTAAGAGGGATAACGTTCTCGCAAACAATGGTGGATGGTGTAGAATGTACACGACCGTCCTCAAGGACGCTATGACGATCATCGTCACAAATGGTAGCGCCTCCGTAATCGGTCACACGTTCGGTGTGACGGCGACATCCATCCCTTGCTCCAGTTGGGTAGCAGAAGTAGTGGATCTTCAGAAACTCCAACAGCACTACGATATGATAGTGGTGGTGGAGGCACTAGTAGAAAATGGGCCTTTGGTTCGGACCACTAGTCCCGGCCGTGGCTAGGGCCGGGACTAATGGTCCGAACCAGACGGCCCGAGGAGGCCGATGTACTTTGTCCCGGTCCGTAAGGAACCATTAGTCCCAGTTTGAGATACAAACCGGGACAAATGGGTCTGGGCCGGCGCGCGTGCTCCTAGCAAAACCTTTAGTCCCGGTTACAAACCGGGACTAATGGCCTGGCCCTATATATATGCATCCAGCCCTCCACTCTCTCCTGTTTTTTTTCCTATGTGAGAGGTCGGTATAACTTTGTGCTAACTTTTTTTCTTCATATGCACTAGAGGTGTTCGGTGAAATGCCTGTTAGAGCGATGCCACTTGAGTTCACACAAGACAAAATATGATATGAGGTGCCAGAGCGACACTTAAGGTTTCTCCTCTTTGTTTTGAAGTGTCCTAAAAGGTTAGCAACTATTTTCTCGTTTTGACCGCGCGGTACTAATTTAAGCATCGTGATTGCGTTTGATATATATGCATGGTTGTATGATGCAGATGAGCCACCCATGGATGTACGGTGACCGACGCTCTGACGCTTACAGAGAAGGCGTGCGTTCTTTTCGCCTTGTGGCCGAGGCGAACAAGCGGCGGGATGGTTTTATGTGTTGAATGTCGGAATGAGCAGGCTCACACTTCCTCAAGAGTCATTCAGAGCCACCTGATTCGGTCCGGTTTCATGTCCGGCTATAATGTTTGGACCAAGCATGGAGAAAGAGGGGTTATGATGGAAGACGGCGATGAAGAAGAGAACGATGATGACAACTACCGATCTATGTTCCCTGAATACGATGATACCGCAGTTGAAGATAATGAAGAAGAAGGGGTGAAGAACGGGAACTAGATGAGCCCGTTGATGATTTTGGTCGGGTCATTAGTGATGCAAGGCGAGACTGCGACACAGAAAAGGAGAGGTTGCAGTTCGAGCAGATGTTACAGGACCGCAACACATTGTTGTATCCAACTTGTGAAGATGGCCAGAAGAAGCTGGGTAGCACACTTGAATTGTTGAAGTGGAAGGCAGAGACCGGTATGACTGACTCGGGATTTGAAAAGTTGCTGGTAATAATGAAGAAGCTGCTTCCAAGAAATAACCAATTCCCTCCAGTACGTACAAAGCAAAGAAACTTGTCTGCCCTCTAGGATTAGACGTGCAGAAGATACATGCATGCCCTAATGACTGCATCCTCTACGGCGGTGAGAAGTACGAGAATATGGATAAATGCCCGGTATACACTGCATTGCGGTATAAGATCAGAAAAGATGACCCTGGTGATGTTGAGGGCGAGCCACCCAGGAAGAGGCTTCCTGCCAAGGTGATGTGGTATGCTACTATAATACCACGGTTGAAATGTTTGTTCAGAAATAAAGAGCATGCCAAGTTGTTGCGATGGCACATGGAAGACTGTAAGAAAGAAGGGATGTTGAGGCACCCTGCTGATGGTCGGCAGTGGAGAAAAATCGAGAGAGACTTCCCAGACTTTGCTGGTGACGCAAGGAACTTATGGTTTGGTCTAAGTACCGATGGCATGAATCCTTTTGGGGAGCAGAACTGCAGTCACAGCACCTGGCCCGTGACTCTATGTATCTACAACCTTCCTCCTTGGTTGTGCATGAAGCGGAAGTTCATTATGATGTCAGTGCTCATCCAAGGCCCGAAGCAACCCGGCAATGACATTGATGTGTACCTAAGGCCATTAGTTGATGAACTTCTATAGTTGTGGGCCAAACCAGGTGTACGTGTGTGGGATGAGCACAAACAGCAGAAATTTGACCTACAAGCGTTGTTGTTCGTAACCATCAATGATTGGCCTGCTCTTAGTAACATTTCAGGACAGACGAACAAAGGATACAATGCATGCGCGCACTGTTTAGATGAGACTGAAAGTATATATCTGGATAAATGTAGAAAGAATGTGTACCCATACAATCGTCGTTTTCTTCCGCCCAGTCATCCCTTAAAGAAGAAAGGCAAGCATTTCAATGGCAAGGCAGAAACCCGAACGAAGCCTGTCCCCCGTAGTGGTGCTGATGTATTTGGTATGGTTAAGGATTTGGATGTAATCTTTGGAAAGGGTCCTAGAGGACAACCTGTTCCGAAAGACCCCATTACCGGACACGCACCCATGTGGAAGAAGAAATCTATATTTTGGGAGCTACCCTATTGGAAAGTGCATGAGGTCAGCTCTGCAATCGACGTGATGCACCTGACGAAGAATCTTTGCGTGAATATTCTAGGCTTCCTGGGCTTGTATGGGAAGTCAAAAGATACCCCGGTAGCACAGGAAGACCAGCAACATCATAAAGGACGAGACGGCAAGCATCCAGGGCAGTTTCAAGGGCTTCCTAGCTACGCTCTTACCAAAGAAGAGAAGGAAATCTTTTTTGAAGTCATTTTTAGTATCAAGGTCCCGTCTGGCTTCTCGTCGAATATAAAGGGAATAGTAAATATGAAAGAGAAAAAATTTCAAAACCTAAAGTCTCATGACTGCCATGTGCTTATGACGCAATTGCTTCCGGTTGCATTGATGGGAATTCTACCAAAAAATGTTTGAATAGCCATTGTGAAGGTATGTGCATTCCTCAATGCAATTTCTCAGAAGGTAATCGATCGAGAAAGTCTATCAGGGTTACAGATTGATGTGGTCCAATGTCTGGTCAGCTTCGAGTTGTTGTTCCTGCCATCCTTCTTCAATATTATGACGCACCTCCTAGTTCACCTAGTCGAAGAGATTAGAATTCTCGGTCCTGTGTTTCTACACAATATGTTCCCCTTTGAGAGGTTCATGGGAGTCTTAAAGAAATATGTTCATAATTTTGCTAGGCCAGAAGGAAGCATCTCCAAGGTCTATGGAACAGAGGAGGTCATTGAGTTTTGTGTTGACTTTCTTCCTGACCTTAAGCCGATTGGTGTTCCTGAATCTCGGTATGAGGGGAGGATGACTGGAAAAGGCACACTAGGAAGGAAATCAATGGTATGTAGGGACGGGCATTCTTTCACTCAAGCACACTACATAGTTCTACACAATTCCACTATGGTGGCTCCGTATATCGAGAAACACAAGAATATTCTACGCTCCGAAAACCCGGGGAAGCCTAAAACCTTGATTAAAGGGGAACACGAGAAGAATTTTGGCAATTGGTTGCAGACACATCTCATGAATAACACCACTGTTGGAGATGAGTTGTACTCGTTGGCCAGGTTACCATCTTCGACTATATGTACTTTCCAAGGGTATGAGATAAATGGGAATACATTTTACACGATCGCCCAAGATAACAAGAGCACCAACCAAAACAGTGGTGTCCGCTTTGATGCAATAGATGACAATGGGCAGAAGGACACATATTATGGGTATATAGAGGAGATATGGGAACTTGACTATGGACCTACTTTTAAGGTCCCTTTGTTTCGGTGCAACTGGGTCAAGCTGACAGGAGGCGGGGTACATGTAGACCAAAAGTACGGCATGACAACAGTGGATTTCAACAATCTTGCGTACATAGATGAACCATTCGTCCTAGCCAACGATGTGGCTCAAGTTTTCTATGTGAAGGGCATGTCTACCAAACCGAGAAAAAGGAAAGATAAGCAAAAGAGTATAGAATACGATGAGCCAAAGCGCCACATAGTTCTTTCAGGGAAAAGAAACATCGTGGGAGTGGATGACAAGACAGACATGTCAGAAGATTACAATAAGTTTCATGAAATTCCGCCCTTCAAAGTGAAAACTGACCCAAGCATCCTGTTAAATGATGAAGATTCTCCATGGCTATGGTGTAGAAGAAAACCACAACACTAGATGTTGGTGATGTGTAATAATGTATTAAACATTTTATTTGAGACATAAATCTATGTAATGTATTAAACCTTTTATTTGAGACATAAAGGTCCCCTTTCATGTAATACATCTTGCTCAATCAAACTAGACGTTGTCGACCGGGTTCTGAGCCGTGGGAGGTGATCACCCAAAGAGAAGGAACCATCACAAGAGAAGGAACCCACAAACACTAAGGATACATAACACAACTGAAAATTAAGATACATAGCACAACTAAAAATTAAGAAACATGCCTAATGTTGGAGTGATTCAGTCATGCTCCTGCCTAGCCCTGTAATACGCGCCACTGTAGTCGTCGTAGTCGCCGGCGCCATCGTCGCTGTCGTCGTCGGGGTCGCCGTAGTCGAACCTTAAAGGTTGGGCACGCGTGGGCTGGATTTGAGGGTACTGCAGGCGGGGGTTATTACCGGTCGTGTTGTAGGCCATGACACTCTAGAGAGTCCGGCCGCACCACCACAGCCAACGGCTGGCCTCGTTGAAGTTCGAAGGAGGTGGGCCGTCCTCCTCGTGCCTGGCGAGCGCCCTCTCATGCCGATTGATGAAGAAGGCTTCCCAAGTCGGGAAATAGTCGGGATGCCAGTTGGGATTCCTCCGCTGCTCTGGCGTGAGCTCGAGGTAGTAGTGGTTCGTGATGGCCATCCGGCGCTCCACACCTAGAGGGACAGGAGGGACCGGCACGCCTCCGATGCTCAGCATCCAGCCGGTGGGGACGCGGTAGCCCGGTGGGAAGGGGTAGTTTGAGGCGCAAAGCGCCTCCGCTCCCGGGTGGTTAGAGATACGCTGGAAGCCATGGGAAGAGAATGATGAGTCTAGATGTGATATGTAAATGGAGGCCAAGCGTACATATATATACTGAAAAAATGGCGGGAAGACAGAGGTGGGAACCGGTGGAAAGCGCGGGAACGCAGTGGCGCGGGAAACTTTCATCCCAGGTGGGGGCTCAAACCGGGACAAAAGATGGGGGGCCTTATCTGGGGAAGGCTTATCTAGGAGGGCCTTATCTGGGGGTGGCTAACCTTTAGTACCGGCTGGTGGGTGCAACCGGGACTAAAGGTGGTTTTTGTGTCATCTAACAAAACTGTCGGTGGGATAAGGACGTGTGGGTAACCTTTAGTACCGGCTGGTGGGTGCAACCGGGACTAAAGCTGTCGGCAGGATAAGGACGCGTGGGTGGACACATTGCTCGATGAGATAAAGCATGTAGCGCACGACGCCCTGTCGGAGGAAGAAGACAAAGTAGAAGCGGTGCCGTGCCTATAAAAGGAGCATCGATACGCCATGGCAAGCAACTCAACAAGACAACATGGATGGAGAGTTCCATCCCCATGGATGGAGGAAAGGGTTGGGAAATCTCCCGTGGCAGAACTTCTCGAAAATGCCCTTGGTGCACATGCCCTATGGCATCTTCGGAAGTTCCGCCTCAGAAAATATTTTCCTGCTAGCCCATGAAAGACTCCATCTCCGCCTCCCTGGGGTTAGAGGTATGGTGGAAGCCATGGGATAGAGTGGAGAGAGGCGGTAGATATGAGTCTAGATGTGCTATGGCAACGACCAAGCCTACATATATATAGTGAGAAATGGCGGGAAGTCAGAGGAGGGAAGCCTAAACCCTAGACCCTAAACCCTAAACCCTAAACCCTAAAGGGGCTACCCTCGTACGGAGAAAGCTATAGGGGTAGATGATCCGGGGCCCCCGGTCTAGGGTTTCGCCGGAGGAAGACCACCAGAGCGTCGGAATCACATGAAAATGGCAAAATGGTTAATAGTTTGACTAGTTAGAATAATTATTTTATGAAATAGAAAATGGATTTGAATCTCTTATTCAAATTCAAGCACTTTTTATGTTAAAAATTTAGTGAGATTCAAAAATATGCAAAATATAATAGTTAATGCATTTTTAAATTGGAAATGGCAAAAATGGTTATTAGTTTCACTAGTTAGAATAATTATTTTATAAAACAGAAAATATATTTGGATTACTTATTCAAATTCAAAAACTTTTCATGTGAAAAATTTAGTGAGATTCAAAAATATGCAAAATATAATAGTTAATGCATTTTTAAATTGGAAATGGCAAAATGGTTATTAGTTTCACTAGTTAGAATAATTATTTTATAAAACAGAAAATAGATTTGGATTACTTATTCAAATTAAAAAAAATTCATGTTGAAAATTTTCTCAAATTCATAAGTATGCAAAAACTGTATAATTCAAATGTTTAAAAAATCTAATAGTTACAAATTGTAATATTTGAAAAAACAGGCGCCAACTTAGGCCCAGCGCGCGCAAATTTGGGCCTTTAGTCCTGGCCCAAAACACCATCCGGGACTAAAGGCTCTGTAGCGGAAAAGGCATCCAAAGCCTTTATACCCGGTGCGTGGCTAGAACCGGGACTAAAGACCCCCCCTTTAGTCCCGGTTCCAGCCACACACCGGGACTAAAGGGTGGGGGGTATTTAATGCGCCGCCTTCTTCCCCGGTCGAATCCATCGACCGGAGCGAGGAGTAGCACTACGCCGCCAGGCTGCCGAAATACCTCGCCGCACCTCTCCGCCCGTCCGCGTACCCCGCCGTGTTGCCGCGCCGCGCCGCCGCCTCTCGAGACGCGCTCGTCTGCCTCGCTGCTGGGAGGTAATCCCTCCCCCCACCGCGCGCTCTGCCTCCTCTCCGTCCCCGGCCCCAGCGAGCCCGGGCGGCGCCCCGCGACCGCGCGCTGCCTCCATCCCCCCAGCGAGCCCGGGCGGCGCCCCGCAACCGGCGAGCCTGGGCGGCACCCCGCCGGCCACTTCCATTATTTTTTGTATATTTTTTGTATTACTAGTATTTCTAGTGTATGTTTTTTGTATTACTAGTATCTTTTTTGTAATAGATAGATAGAATTATTACTTGTATTACTAGTATTACTATTATGTTTTTTGTAATAGATAGATAGAATTATTACTAGTATTTTTTGTATCTTTTTTATATTTCTAGTGTATGTTTTTTATTAATTTCTAGTATAGTATATATTAATTTCTAGTGTATGTTTTTTTATTTCTTGTATCTTTTTTATATTGTAATATTTATTACTAGTATATAAATATAGTATATATATATATATATATATGTTTGTGTATATATATTTATTACTAGTAATAATATATATAGTAGTATATTATATAGTATGTAGTATTATAGTGTCGATTGAGACAGACAAGCATTAGTGCTAAATAAAGATAAGCTAAAGAAATAACTACCCTAAGTCCGGTAGTGCTCGTGGGCCCCCGGACTTAGAGTTAGGGTGGTGGTGCTCGCGGGCCACCGGACTTAGGGTTAGGGTGGTAGTGCTCGCGGGCCCCCGGACTTAGGGTTAATGTGATAGTGCTCGCGGGCCCCTAGACTTAGGGTTAGGGTGGTAGTGCTCGCGGGCCCCCGGACTTAGGTTTAGGGTGGTAGTGCTCGCGGGCCCTCGGACTTAGGGTTAGGGTGGTAGTGCTCGCGGGCCCCCGGACTTAGGGTTAGGGTGGTAGCGCTCGCGGGCCACCGGACTTAGGTTTAATGTGGTAGTGCATATTATTGTGTAGTATTATTTTATGCAGCAATATTGAATGAAAAATGTTATTGTGTGCATTTTGTAGAAAACTATGGATCCAATCCAGAGAGACCTAGCACAGGAAGAAATTCTCGAGGATATGATCAACGACACCCCCCATGTTGATCCACCCGAATCTCCGTCGATTTGTCTGAACCCCTCCGGTGAGGGAGAGGAGGTCGACCGAAATGATCAAGGTGAAGCCGACGGCTCCGGTGGTGGAGAAGCCGACGGCTCCGGTGGTGGAGAAGCCGACGGCGAGGTATATATATGAAGTCTGGTGATCAGTAGATGCATTAACTGAGTTGTATATATATATATATATATAAATTGACGAATGTTTCTTCTCTTAGGCCTCCACATCGAGCAAAAAATATTCCAAACGAGGCCCGGCCAAAAATTTGGACGCATCTACGCGTTATACAATTACGTGGGTATCACCACGGGGTGAACCGTTGGAACCCGAAAAGGCTAAAACTGTATTTAAACAACAATGCGGAGTTATGGTTAGGGATCGCATCCCAATCACCGTTCAAGAGTGGAATAAGACCAAAGGGGTGAAAGAGGGTGAGAATGTCGCCGACAGGTGCAAAGAGGGTCTTTAGAATTACCTCATGGCACATTTCACCCTGCCAGAATGTGAGGATGATGCCGACACAGCTGCATTGAGGAAGAAAGTCAAGCAGTGGACTCTTACGAAGATGGCCGAACTATTCAAGAACTGGAAGAAAGCATTATGGCAAAAGTATCAGAAGACGAAGACTCCTCCTAAATTTGAATGCTATCTAACGAAGCAGCAGGCTAACTGGGATGCATTTGTGAAGTACAAGGAGTCACAACCTGCTATGGAAATGTCAGAAAAAAACAAGAAAAATGCCGCGATGAAGAAATATCACCATCACCTAGGGCCAGGGGGCTACGCGGCTGCCATGCCAAAGTGGGATGCTAAAGAGAATGAGCTGCTTGCTAAAGGGATCACTCCAGAACCAATACGCGAAGAATGGGATCTGAGGGCAAGGAATTGGTTCCTTGGGCATGGGAGTGAGTATGACGAAAGTACAGGGGACCTTATTTGCAGTGACGGGATTAGGATACCCCGGGATACATGGCAGAAAGTGGTGAAGGAGATTAAAGCGGGGACAACAAAGTTCCGTCCTGATAGAGAGAAAGACTTGCTGACAAAGGTCCTCGGGAATGATGAACGCAGAGGACGTGTACGAGGCCTTGGCCCTAGTTATACGTGGGAGATGGGGTTTCCCAAAGACAGAGATACTTATAGGAGCCGAGAGAGAGCAAAGAGGCGACGGCAGGAGGAGGAGGGAGACAGGTTCACCGAGTTGCTAGGAACACTTTGAATGCATCGACAACAGATTGACGAACTTCGAGGAGCAGCGCGCCTGCAAGATCCTGTACTCGATATTACCGTCGTCCCATCTCAGCGGAGAAGTAGCGTGACTGAATCAGAGGTCCCTTCTAACGATGCACGTATGGTAGATGGCGGTCCCGGCTACCCCGTGGATGGAATCAAGGAGCAGGCATCTTGTGAGCTCCATCAAAAGGTGAAGAACCTATCCATCAAGGTGGCGGTCGGATGTGCTTTACCTTGTCCACCTGGCGCACGCTGGCATGGCCATGAGATTCCAGCTGGCTATGCTAAAGTTGCTGTGGATGAAATCGCAATGGGGTGGGACTCAATGGAGCTTGACATCCCTGGACCTGAAGGTGAGAGGACACTCGGAGAAGTACTGGGTGGTATCATTCTATGGGAC
Source organism: Avena eriantha (assembly GCA_910589775.1). Lineage (NCBI taxonomy): Eukaryota > Viridiplantae > Streptophyta > Magnoliopsida > Poales > Poaceae > Avena > Avena eriantha. Next base: position 545,228,162 of record OU342742.1, read on the forward strand.
AAGAACAACATCAAGCTTCCAGGCTGGACGCCAAAGCCAACACCGCCTCCGAGTGGTCGCATGTCACCTTCACCTCCATCACCTCCAAGAAGCCCACCCCATGACTACGACCACCATAGCCCGAGTCCATCTCGATCTCCGCCGCAGCCTCCGACTAGTACTAAATGACGGAGGAGCCTAAAACGACAAATGTCGCCCCTCCCAAGAGTACCTCATAAGAATCTTCCTATCAGACCTTACGGTCGTACTGACGAGGAAACCGACATGATCGTAAAGGCCGAATGTGTTGCGCAGCTTCAAAAGAAGAAACCCGAGCCCGCCCCGGTATACACCGAGAAGCAAAAAGCGTATGCACTTTCTTTTCTGAACACAAAATCACAATATGACTTGCACCATAAGCCAGATGACTATCGACGCACACTTCAGAAGAAAGTGAAGAAGAGCAAATCAAGTAGAAGTGCAAGCGGGAGCAAATCATCAAGTCAAAGTACAACCGGGAAAAGAAAGGACGTCCCCCAGCTCGAGGAACAGGCCAAAAAATCGACCCCACCCCTCAAGGTGGTATCCCATGACATTCCCCAGCAGAATATGGAAGAAGCTGCGAAGCTTGCGGCCTCTATGAATGTGACTGTTGAGGAATTGCTAGGTTCCCAGGACGACAAGTTACCCAAGGCTCAGGTAGTCCCTACATATGTCCCAGGGAAGCCTCTGGTCAGCTTTGAGCAGTTCCAAAAACTGCCAACACAAATGCGGAGTTTACATAAATGGTACTTGAAAGCCGTAAAGCAGGAGAGAATAATGATCGTGGCGAAAGTCCCACATGACACTACTTCCGAGAAGAAGAGGTCCATGTTGAGTTTCCAGAACTCGTCCAGTTATACATTTTCGACGCCCTCGACAAAAGTCTCATGAGTTGCTATTGTCTGTAAGTTGTTGAATTCATTGTCTATATATAAGTTGTTCATTTTTTCAGTTGTTCAGTTCATTGCATGTAATTATCCTAATTATATCCTTTTGTACTCTATTATTATGCAGAATGAAGATCATGGAATGTAAAAGAAGGTCAATCTTTAGTGTTGGGTTCATTGACCTAGATAAAATACATGTACAGACGCTAACGACAAAACCCGAGGACACGCAGGAAAACCTTCTAAGGTTTCTAACGGAGCAAAATTTCTGTGACCACATACTGTTTCCTTACAATTTCACGTGAGGGTCTTACTCTATTGTACACATTCTCTTTTGCTTACTCGATGTTAAGTGTAATTGATGAGTTATTGATGTATATATAAACGTGTACAGTTTCCACTAGATTCTCATGGACATTCAACTTGATAAGGGAAGAGTTGAAGTCATGGACCCATTAAAGAGACCCCTGGAAATGTTTAGGGACATGCAGGACATGCTCTAGAGGTAATTTTCGTGCTACATCGGTCTCTTTTGTTGATTTCCTGAGATATCACGTAATAAATAACTCATTCATTTTCTTTACCGGGTAGAGTTTGGAACCAGTTCAAGAGTGCGGTTACGGGTGACTTTAGTGAGAAGCTGACGTTTAAGCCGGTCTCGGTAAGTAGTATGCGCATCTCTTTACTTCTAGTTTCAATACAATTATGATGCTGGATCATTATTTTAATTGAATTCTATTCTCGTAAAGTGCGCGAGGCAGCCACCGAAGACGAATCTATGTGGATTCTACGTTTGCGAGTTCATTCGCATGTTTACCAGTGAGTTGAATGATTATAGAGTCGATGTAAGCAATACATTCATAACATTATTTTTATTACGTCACTTTTTGTTATCATGATTGATATTCATATTAATCTCCTTTTCTTATATAGTTCGAGAAAATGCGGGATCAGATCCTACCAGAGCAACGCGTAGTAGCAATTGCTGAAGAACTGGCAGGATTCTTGATGAACGAGATGATAGATGATGCCGAAGAATTTAGTGTGAATAGGCGCCGATGATCCCCGACCGTGTAATTGAATAGACGGGCTCTAGTCCCGATAATTGTGATCTCCATGTGTAACTATCATGTATATATTTGTATGCTCGATCTTAAGAGAAGTTATCTTATGTATGCATGAACATGTACGGTATGTGGTAGCGTAGAAAACTATTTTGAAATGAAAAAAAGGATACAAATTGAATTCTCTGCCGCGGCAGAGAAAGTGCCTAAAATTCTGCCGCGGCAGAGAACCATTTGTCCCGGTTCGTAATAGGAACCGGGACTAATGGGGGGCACCCAGCGCCCGTAGAGACAGCCACGTGGATGCCCATTGGTCCCGGCTAGTAAGAGAGCCAGGACTAGTGGGTGGGCCTTTAGTCCGGCCCCTCTAGTCCCAGTTACCAGGACCAGGACTAAAGCCCCTTACGGGCCGGGACTAGAGGCCCGTTTTCCACTAGTGAGGAGAAGGTCTTGAGAATGGTTTTCCCTAAGCACAGTACTCGTGATAGTGAACAAGACTAGCAAGGGGAGAAATATGCCAACCAAGGGACATATGAGAGGAGAAAGGAATGAGTGAGAGATAGGTGCTCAACCCCTCCTTTTACAGGGGGAAGCCCCTCCTATGGCCGGCGGACAAGGAGTGCCCCCACCTCTTACCTCATGATGGCTAGTGGACACTCCATTCAAAATTATGAAGAGCCATTTTCTCCCATTTATTCTCCACTAAAACTCAAGAGTCATTCCATTAAAATCACTTTTAATTCTCTTAATTTAATGCCACTCATTTAATGAATACTTTATTTAAGGAGTACTTTATTTAGTGAACACATTAAGATTTTATCCTCTTGCAGCATTTCGATACAACGAAACTATTTTGACAGTTTTTATTAGAACAATTCCTGCGTTATCCAGTATTTCCTGTTGCGTTCCCTATCCACTCAAATGCGTCGACTATCCTTAAGTGTGTCTCCCTATGGGCTCATGAACTATGTGGACATGATCGAGACTCTCTCTGAACAATAATCATTAGAGGGACCTGGAGATCCATAATGACTCCCACTAATTCAACGATGAACTAGTGATTGCGTGAACCTTTTTCGCAGTAACCGATTCATTTTTCTCATGATATTTTACTTGTACGAGATCTGATCATTTGGTACCATCCATACCTAGTTCGGTCTCGTTACCCACAAGTACTCTTTTCTTGTTCCCGTGATAACATTCTTAGTGATCTTATCACTTGCTTGCAAGCTATGTCAATGTGATATCACCGAGAGGGCCCTGAATATATCTCTCCGTCATCAGGATGGACAAATCCCACTCTTGATCCACGAGCCTCATCTAGGACTTTCCAAGTATTCAACGATATCTTTATAATCACCCTGTTATGGTGTGATGTTAATGGAATCAAAATACTCTTCCAGAGTTAGTGATTGACATGATCTCATGGTCTAAGGATTAGAGTTACCTCGAATGAGATAGCAATATAAACTTGAAGACATGATCATATTAATATACTTTGGGAGAATGTTCATCACATCATTCCACGAATGTTGTGACATCGTTATTAACAACATCCAATGTCATGATCAGGAAACCCTTATCATCTATTAATCAACAAGCTAGTGTAATAAGAGGCATTACTAGGAACATTTTGTTTGTTTATTAAATACACATGTATTAACGTTTTCGATTAACACAATTATACTATGAGAAATAAACATTTATCATAAACATGGAATAAGATAATAACCATTTTATTATTGTTGCTCGGTAATATTCCTTTCAGTATCCCACTTGCACTAGTGTCAATAATCTAGTTGAAATTTGCCCATTCAACACCTATGACATTTTAGTGTTGTATATACGTGTTTGCTAGTGGTAAACATAATCTCCAGATTTGACACTTTCAGGTCTGTGTGTATTTGTATGTCTTTGCGTATCTACGCATCACTTATTCTCAAATGAGACGACATTGTATAAATCAAGTCCTTTTGGTGAGACCTCAATTACTTGAGGTGAAAACATGTAGACACTATTGTCGTACAATAGATCTTCATAGTACTAGCTCACTTGAAACTACACCTACTAGAGCAATCTTATACTTAGCCTTTTATTGTAGTATTCATCACAATACTTAAGCTTTTGGAACTCATCCAAATCTATCATGGAACTTTCTTCTATAAAATTGTGTCACCTTAACCCATAGCCTAAATTGAGGTAAACTTAATTTGTATATTGTGACAAAACTAGTACCAATGTAACATCTTACAATGAACTATCTGTTTAGTGCCAATGTAACACTTTACAATAAACTATTTTTCACTTCTACATACATAATATATTCTTAGTTCTTCCAAAGATCATAAGAATATCCTTACTATCATCCAATGATCATCTTATGAGTTACCCTGGTATATACTCATAACATTTAGAGCATAGGACATATTTAGATATGCACATATCATGGTATGATTGATTAAGATATTCATGTGATTTTACTCACCAAGTGTTAAAATACTTGAATCTCGTTTATCAAGATATTCATGTGATTTTACTCACCAAGTGTCAAAACATTTGAATCTCGTTTCAACCCTTTCCACGTGGCACGAACCTTTCTCGGCGTTTCCATATTAAACTCATTCAATATTTCATCAATGTACATCTGGCATAACCATATTAGCATCTCAATCTATCCAAATAGACTTTGATGCCAAATATTCTGGTTTTGCCCAAATCTTTCATTAAAATCTAATTAATGAAATTCTTAACTTCTGTCAATAAAATATATATCATTTCCAATCAACAATATGCCTTATACACAATGTATTAGAAATATGTCTCAGCGCTCCCACTTAATTTCTTAGAAATGCGAGCATCTTCATCGTCTCTAGTAAAATTAAATATTTTAACATTTTCATCACGGTGAAGATTCCAACTCCTCTATGCTTACTTCAACTATTGCAGTTTGCATGCCTTTTGATGGGGTTCGTTGCATAAAAAACAAAAAAATTCCTACAGGTTGCAACACCAAGATCATATCTAGGAGATACATGTAACGGTTTCAGATGGACTCACCCTCGAAGACCGTAACGTGGAATAATGTTTCCGCAAACAAACGTGGATGGTGTAGAATGTACTCGACCGTCCTCAGGGACGCGCAGATGATCGTCACCATAAGAGGCAGTGCCTCCATAATCGGTCACACGTATGGTCTGTCGACGACTCCTAATCCCTTGCTCCAGCCGGGCAGCAAAAGTAGCGGATCCCCAGGAACTCTAACAGAGCTACGCCATGGTAGTGGTGGTGGAGGGGAATGTTTAGAGTAGGGGTTCACTGAGCACCTTTTTTAGTGGTAATGGGAAAGGCAAATAAGGGAGAGAAGATGCCAACCAAAGGTCATATCAGAGAGGCTTATGAGAGAGTGTGTGGAGAGGAGGAGGAGGCCACCTCCTTTTATAGGGGGGAGAGGAGGGCAAGCCCCTCCTTTCGCCGGTGGCCAAGAGGGTGCCCCTTCCCCTCCTCTCATTCATGTGAGTGCTCCCTCCACTCACATAAACTCCACCTCCACTTTCTCCCATTTAATCTCCACTCAAAAATCAAAGGTCTTTCCATTAACACTTTAATTACCTTGTTTTAATGCAACTAAATTTAATCAACACTTTGTTTAATGAGTACTTAATTTAATGAACATATTAACATTTTGATCCCTTGCTTTGTTTCGATACCCCAAAACTATTTCGGTAGATTCGGCAGAACAATTTTCTGCGATGTCTAGTGACTTCCCCTCTGCTTCCTATCTGCTCAAATCTGTCGGTTAACCTTAAGTGTGTCTCCCTACGGTAGAGAACTATGTAGACATGATCGAGACTTTCTCCGATCAATAATCATCAGCAGGATCTGGAGATTCATAATGACTCCTACTAGTTCTACGAAAATCCAATGATCGTCTGAACCTTTTTCGCTGTAATAAATTCCTTTTGTCTCACGATATATTACATGTCCGAGATTCGATCACTCGGTATCATCTATACCTTGTTTAATCTCATTCCTGACAAGTACTCTTTTTCTCGTTCTTGTGAAATAACATTCTAGTTATCAAATCACTTGCTTGCAAGCTATGTTAATGTGATATCACCGAGAGAGCCCTGAGTATATCTATCCATCATCTGGATGGACAAATCCCATTCTTGATCCATGAGTCTCAACTAACACTTTCTAAGTACTCGATGACACCATTATAATTACCCAGTTACGAGGTGACATTTGATGTAATCAAAGTATCTTTCCAGTGAAAGTGATTGACATGATCTCATGGTTCAAGGACATTGAGTTACTACAAACATGATAACAATATAAACTTGAGGATATGGCCATATTGTTATCATGTTCATAGTAACTAATGATCACAAGTTTCCTGCTCATATTCTCCAATGACATGACCATGTTATTAACAACATCTAATGTTCATGATCAGGAAACTTGTGATCATCAGTTAATCAACAAGCTAGTATTAAGAGAGTCTTTACTAGGAACCTTTTCTGTTTATAAATCACACATGTACTCCCTCCATTCACAATTACCTCGCATCCTGGGTTTAGTCAAAGTCAAATTTTGTAAACTTTGACCATATATTTAGGAAAAAGTATCAATATTAGTAATGAAAAAATTATTGTATTAGAATTGTCATAAACTATATTTTCATATTATATGTATTAGAAATCATGGATGTTGATATTTTTTCCTTATATTGTTGGTCAAAGTTTACAAAGTTTGATTTTGACTAAACCCAGAACGCGAGGTAATTGTGAACGGAGGGAGTATTAATGTTTTCTACTAACACAAGTGTAGCATGAAAAATAAAATCGGTTATAAACCTGGAATAGCATAAAAACCAATTTATTATTGCATCTCGGGTACATTCCTTTCAGTCTCCCACTTGCGCTAGTCAATAATCTAGTTTTATTATAGCCTCTCGGGCACATTCCTTCCAGTCTCCCACTTGTACTAGAGTCAATAATTTAGTTTACATAGTCATGAATCTAAGACCCATAGAGTTCTGGTGCTGATCATGTTTTGCCCTTGGGAGAGCTTTAGTCAACGGGTCTAACACATTCAGATCCGTGTCTACTTTGTAAATCTCCACATCGCCATCTTGAACATGTTCTGGATGGAGTTAAACCGACATTTTATATGCTTAAAATTCTTGTGAGACCTTGGTTCTCTAGCACTATTCATGAACCCGTGCTACTGCACAGGCTAGCAATTTTGGAAAAGTTCGCACATAAGAAATCTCTATATTTTTTAAAAATCTTGTTGAAATTTAGACTATGCTATATTTATCAATAACATCTGACTATGGTTTTCTAAATTTTCTTGTTTTTTTAAAAGATCGAACCACATACAACTACTTCAATTTTATTTTTGATAATTATTCACTATCACACTATTCTGTCTACGTGTGCAATTGGCTACACCACGATGGTTCCACCATGTTTTCATGTATTGCTGGTAAACCTAGTTAAACCATCTTACTTATTCTGTATTAAAGGGTGTTATTTATAGATCCGAGCCAATATCCTTCTGTGAAAAATTATATGTGTTTGTACTTCTCTTAAATAAAAAATACCAGAATTTATAGGAACCCTTTGTATATTTCAAGTTTAATGCGTGATATATAAATCTTATACCTTCATTGGATATTTTTAGATTTGCAAATCAATTTATGTGGTAAACTTAATCCCCTTGTGTTCATTTAGTTTGGTAATACTACCTCTCTACCAAAATATATGATGCATACATTTAGTCAAAAGTTACTAAGTCTAAACAAACATATATAGTGGAATATCAACAACTATAATATCGAATAAATACATTACGAAAATATACTATTTGGTATTGTAGGTCTCATTCTTTTCTATGTATAACCGGTTAAACTTAAAAAATTAAACTTTAACTAAATTTATACTTCATATATTTTTGGATGCAGTGAGTATGAAAAAAGGTTATTACACCCCATCTTTGTCGGCTAACCATGATTATACACAACATCCATAGAATCCTTATTTTGTTGAACTAATAAAAATGTATGCAAGAACTCAAAATCAGTCCGGCCCATTTACTTAGACGTGCAATGCACTCCCAATCCATCTATTGTGATAAAATTGTGCACTGCTTTGGAAAAAGTATTAAAGATAAGTTGACTAATTTAAGTAAAAGTTATTTGGAAAATGGAAGGATTACGAACATGCTTAGTGGGACAGGAGAGACTGGCGATGAACTCGAAAGGTGTCTATGAAGACCACTCTGTTGGCAGCCTCACGGACATCCGCAGCAGATGGCTACCTCAAAATACCAGCGTCAGTACACATGCTCCACTTCAATAACAATCGTGGGATATATTCATATATTGAAATAGAAGTTGGAAGCTAAGGAGATTAATAGTTCAGGAAGGAAGCCAGTTCACGATTGAAGAAGAAACATAAATCGGAAGACTCATTGCCTTGCTCCTTTGCAAAAACTATGTGGAAAACTTGGGCTCCTCCGAAATTTTGTTTCTTTGCCTGCCTCGCTGTTCAGAACCGCCTTTGGACTGCGGACCGTCTAGCAAAATGAGGGTGGCCTCTTCGAATGTCGCTTCTCCAAAAGGATTTGGACTGCGGCGTCTTCCTGGCTGTCCTGCCCGGACCTGTCTCGGGGAGTCGATACCCGTAGACCCAAGGTGCTTGATTACTGGCATGCCATCGCCAACTTGTCTTCCTCTTCCCTCAAAGGGCTGCGGACCTCCATCATGCTCATTACTTGGGAGATCTGGAAATAGAGAAATGAGAGAGTCTTCAACAATAAATCCTCCTTGCCCTTAGTTGTGATGCACAAAATTAGGGAGGCGGAAAAGGACTGGATCCTTGCTGGGGTGAAAAACCTGGCGGAGCTTGTGGGTTAATCTTTTTTCTCCCTTGTTGGGGGGTTGTTTGGACCCCCTCTCTTTTTCTTTTTTTGTTGGCTTTGGCCAGTTCTATGTTTGCTTCTCCTTTATTAATATAAGGTAAAGGCGTTTTGCCGCGTTTCAAAAAAAATCGGAAGACTTAGCTTCTATCTTATAAGATAGATAGATTAGAAGTCTGATGAAATACGGCAATTATGAAACTGTTGAAAATACTTTGGCACACAGACGATTGTTTAGGATGGGTGAAGGGTGATGTCTACGCACTTCTATTCTTGTAGACAGTTGTTGGGCCTCCAAGTGCAGAGGTTTGTAGAACAACAGCAAGTTCCCTTAAGTGGATCACCCAAGGTTTATTGAACTCAGGGAGGAAGTGGTCAAAGGTATTCCCTCTGAAGCAATCCTGCAATCAAGATACAAGAAGTCTCTTGTGTCCCCAACACACCCAATACACTTGTCAGGTGTATAGGTGCACTAGTTCGGCGAAGAGATAGTCAAATACAAGTGGTATGGATAATTATAAGTGGTAACGGTGCCAAAAAATAGCTTGCTGGCATGTGGTTGACGTGGGAAAAGACTAAAGGCAAACTGAAATAAAGATGGAAGCAAGCAAACATGTAACAGATCTAATTGCAAATGGTGTATCAATGCTTAGAAACAAGGCCTAGGGATCATACTTTCACTAGTGAACACTCTCATATAAATATATTATCTTCATGATACTACTCTAAACTACTCTCCAGTTGGACACTCTAATCCATGGTAGGGCTATAACAGCACACCTCAAAGTCCACTTCCCCATCTAGATAACCCCACACTATCACCTTGAGCACTAGATGGTTCCAACAAACACCACAATTTCATAGAGACATCCAACTCCAAATATAACTCATAACAAGTATTTGTAATCTCTAGCCTAAGTGCCACCATGGTATGCACGCTGCCACTTTCACACACATGGGGAGAGCAGAGATCTATTAAACCACTTGAGTAGCAAGGTAGATCTACTTGATTACAAAGCTTATGATCACAATATGATCATGCATAGAGAGAGAGATGAACACATAGCTACCGGTAGAACCCTTAGCCTCGAGGAAGAACTACGACCTCCTCATCATGGGAATCAGCAATGGCGATGTAGATGGTGGTGGAGATCGATGGAGATGGCTCCGGGGGCACTTCCCCATCCCAGCAGGGTGCCGGAACAGAGACTTTTGTCCCCCGAATCTCCCTTCGGTGGCGGCGGCGCTGCGGAACTTTTCGTGGCTGGAGGCTTGATGATTTAGGGTTTATGCATCAGGAGGCTCTTATAGGCGAGAGGGGAGAACCAGGGGGTGCCGGAGGGGCCCACACCACCCCCTGGCGTGGTCTGGCCTGGCCCGCGCCACCAGGTGGTGTGGCCAGCCCCTGGCCCCTCTACGTCTTGTTTTCTGGCTCTGTGAGTCTTCCGGTAAAATATCGACTTTGGCTTTTATCCGGTCCAATTCCGAGAATATTGATTTTCTGACTTTCCTAGAACCAAAAACAGCAGAAAACAGGCAACTGACACTGTGGCATCTTGTTAATAGGTTAGTCCAAGAAAGTCTATGAAAAATACTCCAAAATTGGAACAAAACATAAGAAAGTAGATAAAACCAAGCATGGAACATTAAAAATTATAGATACATTTGCAATGTATCAAAGGGGAACAAATCATCGGAGTAGATTTAATAATTTTATAAGCTCTGACCCTAATAAGTGTGGATGGACATTGTTTTCTCCACGTTACAATCAATTAAACCTAGCATTTTCTACAATGTGTCCTAGATTACTTTTTTTCATGTACGTTGTACTATTATGCGAGCCAACCTAAGTTGAGTATTAACTATAGAATTACCGAGCCGTTCAATATATCTATTACAATATAAACTCATTCGTAGAGAGAATTCAAGTATAGAGAACAACAATATAGTGAGAAACAAAAAATAAAAGGCAATCAGAAAAACTACATGAGAATGAACCCTCTAAACTAATGCCAAAATAAGTTAATATCAATTGGTGCTACTAAGGAAAACAGGTCAAACTTGAACATAATGGTTCAAAGCAAAAAAAATCTATAACATCACCTAATATCAAAATGTATAGAGCAAAAAGCTCGGAAGATATGTGTTCTTAGAAAGTTAGACAACTTTTGTCTTTTTATCATTATATTATATAATTGAGTGCATGAAAAAAGTATGTCATACAATACAATAAACTGAGTTATACAAGATAATGTATATAATAGTAAACTTTAAGAAATGAAGCATCCTCTATACCTTGTTTTTCTCCTTTCCCACCACTATCATAATGCTACTACTATACATAGCACAAACCTTGTTTACCTGATGTCAATTTCAACTACACTGAAATTTGAACAGAACAAACTGTGTTATCTAGGAGACCAAGCATTCATACAGAAGTGGAAAGAACATGAATACTCAAGTAGTATTCTTTATGCAAAATAACATGGTACAATTATATACTTTTTATCAGATATCCAGATTGCATATCTGAGCTAAATGAACAGCTGCAAAAAAGCAAGAACCAAACTACATGAAAGACAGATCGATCTGGTATCCGACTTACCACCCTTCCTCATGCATCCCTCGACCATCGGAACTCTTGAAGCCTTGACCTGTTACAGGCTTACAGCAGACATACCTATGGTGTGCACCGCTTGTTAACAAAGAAATTCTCAGTAAACCTATGTACGCATTCCCATCGAAAGCTATACAACACACCCTAAATGCCAAAGAATCATTTTGTCAAACACCTGAACTGCAACATCCAACAAATGATTCATCTAGCTAAGAAGTATTATCCAGCATTACTTCCCCTTGAAGCTTCACAGCATAGGACCGATCAGGCCGCAGGGAGCAGTGCATCTTTAATTCTTGATCCGAGATTGTTGGCCATGGCGCCGGTGGTAGAAATTTAACTGCTTCTTCCATATATTCCCGTACTTACATCCGCAACGCCTTGTATACTTACAACGCGGGGCCTTGGGCTGCTACAAGCGAGACATATTGATGAAGGATTCTTCCAAGGACGGATGCAACTGGAGCCTGCAACTTCTTCACGTAATTTTCTGACTTGTTTGTCTTGAATTTGACCATGCATAGGAGAGGAGAAGATCTTGGAAAGGTACATGATGGGGTAGATCGGGATGCCGAAGGCAGGAGACATAGAGGAGCAGAGTTGGGTCGATGTGCATGTCCATGGACGGCATGAGGCTGCGACGCGGTGATAGCGTCCCCAAAAGGGAGACGTGTTATACCAGGTTTTTAGATTATCCAGGCGGTACTGTATATAGGAGGTGTCCATGTTGTGGAAGGCATATCCTAATCTTACGGCTATAGATGGCTAGCGACACGATCGGATGGTCAAACTTTGTTTTCACGTGGGGATTAATGTGGAGGCTTCTATGGTACCTCCAATTAGTAAATATATAAGATTGGCTATGGCTCCATTGTTGTCACAATAGATTACTATTGGATCCAAAGAACTTAGAACCACACCCAGTTCAGATATGAACTCCTTCATCCAAACTGCTTCCGCCACTGCTTCTGAAGCAGAGATATATTACGCCTCCATTGTAGATCTCGCAATCACTGGTTGCTTGGAGATCATCCAACTCACCGCTGCACCATTTATTAAAAACACATATCCGGATTTTGACTTAGAGTCATCCGGATCAGTGTCGAAACTAGCATCGATGTTACACCTTGCGACAGGCTCTTCTTCACCACCATATACGAGAAACATGTCTTTAGTTCTTCTCAAGTACTTAAAGACATATTTTACTGTCTTCTAGTGTTCCAAACTTGGATCAGATTGGTGCCTGCTAGTCAAACTAATAGCATGCGCCACATCTGGTCGTGTACATAACATAGCATACATAAGAGAACCTATGGCTGAGGCATAGGGGACACGGTCCATCAATTCTCTATCTATTCATGTAGTCGGTCTTTGAGTCCTACTCAAAACAGTGCCTTGCAACATAAGTAAGAACCCTTTCTTAATTTCGTCCATTATGGACTTCTTCAAAATCTTGTCAAGTTATGTACTTTGTGACAATCCTATTAAGCGCATTGATCTATCTCTATAGATATTGATCCCTAATATGTACGCAGCTTCACCAAGATCTTTCATCAAAAACTTACTATTTAAGTAATCTTTTACGCTTTTCAAGAGTTCTATATCATTTCCAATCAACAATATGTCATCCACATATAATATTAGAAATGCTACAGAGCTCCCACTCACTTTCTTATAAATACAAGCTTCTCCGACAGTATTCCAAAACCTTTGATTACTTCATCAAATCAGAGATTTCAACTTCGAGATGCTTACTTCAGTCCATAAATGGATCGTTGAAGTTTGCATGCCTTGTTAGCATCCTTAGGATCGACAAAACCTTTAGGGTGCATCATATACAACTCTTCCTCAATGCTTCCATTAAGGAACACTGTCTTGACATCCATCTGCCAGATTTCATAATCGAAAAATGCAGCAATTGCTAATATAATCCTAACAGACTTTAGCACCGCTAACGGTGAGAAAGTCTCATCGTAGTCAATTCCTTAAATTTGTCGGAACCCTTTGTGACAAGTCGAGCTTTATAGACAGTCACATTACCATCAGCATTTGTTTTCTGTTTGAAAATCCATTTATCCTCAATGACCTTTCGGTCATGAGGTAAGTCCACCAAAGTCCAAACATGGTTTTCGTACATGGATTCCATCTCGGATTGCATGGCTTCAAGCCATTTGTTGGAATCTGGGCTCGTCATCGCTTCATCATACGTCGCAGGGTCATCACTTCCATCTACCATGAAATTTAGGACTGGATTACCGTACAGTTGAGGAGCTGCACGTATCCTGCCTGACCTACGAGGTTCGGTAGTACTATCTATCGGAGTTTCATGAGGAGGGTATGGTACCTCATCATCATTTCCTTCTTCCATTGGCGGAGTCAACATTGGAACAGATTTCGGCACTGTGTTACTCGCCATTTTAGGAAGAGAAGGTTCAGTAACCTCATCGAGTTCTACCTTCCTAGTACTCACATTTTTCGAGAGAAACTCCTTTTCTAGAAAGGATCCATTCTTGGCAATAAAGACCTTGCCTTCGGATCAGCGATAGAAGGTGTACCCAGTTGTTTCTTTTTGGTATCCTATGAAGACACATTTTTCTGCTTTGGGTTCGAGCTTATCAGGCTGAAGTTTCTTCACATAAGCATTGCAGCCCCAAACTTTTAGAAATAATAGCTTTTGTTTCCAAACCATAATTCATACGGTGTCGTTTCAATGGATTATGATGGTGCCCTATTTAAAGTGAATACATATGTCTCTAATGCATGATCCCAAAATGACAGTGGAAAATCGGCATAGATCATACTATATCCAATAAAGTTTAGTTACGACATTCGGATACACCATTACGTTGTGGTGTTCTAGCGGGAATGAGTTGTGAAACTATTCCACATTGTCTCATGGGCATGCAAACTCGTAACTAAGATACTCTCCTCCATGATCGGATCATAGAAACTTGATCTTTCTATTACGATGATTTTCTACTTCACTCTGAAATTCTTAAAACTTTTCAAATGTTTCAGACTTGTGTTTCACTAAGTAAATATACATGTATCCACTTAAATCATCCGTGAAGGTTACAAAATAACGATATCCACCACGTGCAGACAGACTCATTGGACCACATACATCGGTATGTATTATTTCCAATAAGTTGGTTGCTCGTTCCATTGTTCTAGAGAATAGAGTTCTAGTCATCTTGCCCATAAGGCATGGCTCACATGTCTCAAATGATTCATAATCAAGTGATTCTAGTAGTCCATTAGAATAGATATTCTTCATGCGTTTAACACCAATATGACATAAACGGCAATGCCACATATATGCAGCAATATCATCATTCAACTTGATTCTTTTGGCATTTACATTATGAATATGTGTATCACTAATATCATGATTCAAAACAAATAAATCATTCAACATAAGTGCGTGACCATAAAAGATATTATTCACATGAAAGGAACAACCATTGTTCTCCGATACAAATGAATAATCGTCTTGCATTAAACATGATCCAGACATGATGTTCATGCTCAATGTAGGCACATAATAACAATTATTTAGGTTTATTGTCAATCCCGATGGCAGATGAAGTGGCATCGTCCTGACGACGATCACGACAACCTTTGATCCATTGCCTACGCACATCATCACTTCATCCTTTGCTAGTGGTCAACTATTTCTTAGCCCCTGTTTCGAGTTACATATATTAGTAACCGAACCGGTATCAAATACCCAGGTACTACTTCGACTACTAGTTAGGTACACACCAATAACATGTATATCACATATACCTTTGTTCACTTTCCCAGCCTTCTTATCTTCCAAGTACTTTGGACAGTTCCTCTTCTAGTGACCAGCCCCTTTGCAGTAATAGCACTCAGTATCGGGCTTAGGATCTCCTTTGGTCTTCTTCTCAGGCGCAACAATAGTTTGTTGTCCTTCTTGAAGTTACCTTTAGGCTTGCCTTTCTTGCCTCTTTTCTTGAAACTAGTGTTTTATTGATCATCAAGACTTTATGTTGCCTTTTGATGTCTACCTTAGTAGTCTTAAGCATAGCTATGAGTTCAGGGAGCGTCTTGTCCGCACCATTCATCTTGAAATTAATTACAAACCCTTTTTAACTTGGTGGGAGCGATTTCAAAACCCTGTATGTCGTGAGATCAGCTAGAATCTCACATCCCAGTGTCTCAAGATGTTGAGCGTAACCCATCATCTTAATGACGTACTTGTTCATAGAGTTGTGCTCCTCCATCTTAGCGCTAAAGAACTTATCGGAGATCTCATATCTCTTAGCACGGATTTGGTCCCTAAACATAGTTTTGAGTTCCTCCACCATGACATCAGCATCGGTAAGTTCAAAGCGCTTTTGGAGTTCAGGCTCCAGCGACTGAAGGATCGCACACTGAACAAGAGTGTAGTCATCCAATTTCACGTCAAACGTGTCACACTCTTTTTGAGTCCCGCTAGCTGCAGGGGCGTCACCTAACGGACCGTCCAGCACATAGGACTTCTTCATGCCCATGAGGATAATCCTCATGTTGTGGTGCCAGTTGGTGAAGTTAGACCCATTGTCTAGTAACTTTTCTTTCTCAAGGAATGCATCAAAATTGAATGCAGGGGGTGCCATGATCTACAATGTATTTGCAAATACTATTTAGACTAGGTTTAAAAACATATAGAGTTCAAGTAAAAAAATTCCTATAAAAACTCCCACTAAAAATGACATCTCTCTAGTCATTTTAGTGATTACACGAACCAAATTCACTACGCCACGACCGATCATCACGAGTGGTGGTGTAGCTCCAATGGCGAGTATCGTATGAGCATCATATCATCCATATGACTCGTTCTTTACCTTTCGGTTCATGTTCCGAGGCCATGTGTGTACATGATAGGCTCGTCAAGTAAGAATTTTAGTACTCACGTGTGTAAAACTGTCTTACACCCGTTGTATGTGAACGTAGAATCTATCACACCCGATCATCACGTGGTGCTTCGAGACGATGGACTTTCTTAACGATGCATACTAAGGAAAAACATATTATTATCTTGATATTTAGTGGTAGGGATCATCTTATAATGCTACCGAGGCAATCAAATACTATTGAGGCGATCAAATCAACGCAAAATAAGATGCATAAAAGGATAAACATCACATTTATATATAATGTGATATGATATGATCCTTCTTGTATTCGATCTCCATCTTGTGCGTCTTGGTATGATTTCCATCATTCCAACAGCGTGCCACCAAGGTCCATGGTGCCACCACCATGGTTGTTCTTCACTAATCTAATTATATGGATTTCCATTTTCCGTCATGCAGACCATAAAATAAAATAATAACCATATGGCTCTTGCCGGTTGTTTTACAAATAAAACATATTGCATGTAACAGTTTTTGTATCATAGACCATATCACATCACATGCCCTGCAAAAACAAGTTAGATGCCTCTAATTTATTTTTGCATATTTTACGCGGCTTTGGGCTTTCTAGGAGAGAACTGCTCTACCAACGAATTTCAGATACAATATTAACAGTCAAGTTATTTGCAAATCATTGTAAATCAGATCACGGTTATGTTGGGAGAGATAGACACCCCCCGAGCCACTTATGCAATACGAGTTGCATGTCAAGCGTGGGACATGTCTCATGTGCGAGGACATGTAAAGTTAGTCTGGGACGCTTCATCCCAACATGCCACCATGATCCAAATTTATGCAAGTATGAAACAACGAGACTATCAACGCCTACATCTCTATGTGTTCTAACCGTACAAAGCATCTACACATAGACATAGTCTGATACCACTGATGGGGTTCGTTGCATAGAAGACAATTTTTTTACTACGGTTGCAACCACCAAGATCATATATAGGAGATAGATGTAATGGTTTCAGATGGACTCACCCTCGAAGACCATAACGCGTGATAATGTACCCGCAAATAAACATGGATGGTGTAGAATGTACTCAATCATTCTCAAAGACACGCAGACGATCAACACCACAAGAGGCAGCGCCTCTGTAATCGGTCACACGTACGGTGTGCCGACGATTCCCGGTCCCTTGCTCTAGCCGGACAACAGATGTAGCGGATCCCTGGGAACTCCAACAATGCTACGCATGGTAGTGGTGGTGGAGGGGAATGTTTAGAGCAGGGCTTCGTCGAGCACCTTTTCTAGTGGCAATGGGCAAGGCAAGTAAGGGGAGAATATGGCAACCAAAGGGCATACGAGGG
The DNA here is from genome assembly GCA_910589775.1 of Avena eriantha. Taxonomy (NCBI): domain Eukaryota; kingdom Viridiplantae; phylum Streptophyta; class Magnoliopsida; order Poales; family Poaceae; genus Avena; species Avena eriantha. The sequence goes on from OU342742.1 coordinate 545,245,914, forward strand.
AGGCTTCTACTCAAATAAACTCCACCTCCACTTTCTCCCATTTAATCTTCACTCAAAAATCAAAGGTCTTTCCATTAAAGCACTTTAATTCCCTTATTTTAATGCAACTCAATTTAATGAACACTTCATTTAATGTGTACTTCATTTAATGAACACATTGATATTTTGATCCCTTGCTTTGTTTCGATACCCCGAAACTATTTCGGCAGATTCGGCAGAACAATTTTCTACAGCAGAATAATTTTCTGTGATATCCATTGACTTCCCCTGTGTTCCCTATCTGCTCAAATGCGTCAGTTAACCTTAAGTGTGTCTCCCTACAGGTTCAAGAACTATGTAGACATGATCGAGACTTTCTTCGATCAATAATTATCAACGGGATCTGGAGATCCATAATAACTCCCACTAGTTCCACGAAAATCCAATGATCGTCTGAACCTTTTTCGCAGCAATCAAATTCCTTTTGTCTCGCGATATATTACTTGTCCAAGATTCCCGCCAAGTACTCTTTCTAGTGATCAAATCACTTGATTTCAAGCTATGTCAATGTGATATCACCGAGAGCGGCCTGAGTATATATATCCGTCATCTGGATGGCAAATCTCATTCTTGATCCACGAGCCTCAACTAACACTTTCTAAGTACCCGATGACACCTTTATAATCACCTAGTTCGAAGTGATGTTTGATGTAATCAAAGTACCTTTCTAGTGAAAGTGATTGACGTGATCTCATCGTCCAAGGATATTGAGTTACTACGAATGTGATAACAATATAAACTTGAGGACATGATTGTATTATTACATCTACTTCAGATGACTATTCATCATATCATTCTCCAATGATATCACCATGTTATTAACAACATCTAATGTTCATGATTAGGAAACCTGTGATCATCAGTTAATCAACAAGCTAATATTAAGAGAGGCTTTACTAGGAATATTTTTTGTTTATAAATCGCACATGTATTAATGTTTTCTATTAATACAATTATAGCATGAAAAATAAACATCGGTTGGAATAGCATAATAACCACTTTATTATTTCCTCTTGGGAACATTCCTTTCACCTTTTAGCATCCTTTGATTTAACAAAACCCTTCGGATCGTGTCACGTACACTTCCTTGGTAAACATTCTGTTAGAAGAACATTGTTTTGTTTGTTACACTAGCATATACAACAATTGACATATGTAGTGGTTGCTACACTAATCCGTCCAGACTAAATATCGCTACGAAAGATCGAATTGTCATATTCAACTCCTTGAACATTGTCATAAACTCTTTACCGATATGTTGAGTATTTCATAGATGTGAAACATCTATGTCTGTTTCTTTATAGATCCAAATATGACTTATATGCTTTATGCCTTTCAGAGGGTCTTCCAAGTTTAGTAACTTGGTTTCTCGTGTATGAAATTATCGTGGATTTTATGGCTTCAAGCCTTTTGACGGGTGAGGGATCATCATCATGTATTTGCATGTAGTCGGTTCATCATTGTCAAACAATAATGATTTAATCTCAAATCTTAGTATTTGATTGTTTACTCAACCTACGTGGTTCAATAGGAACTTAGATCTTCGTGACCACAACCTTTTAAGGCACGGGAGCCATGAGCATTATGGCTTCCTCCAGGAAATTTTACGGCACTGTGCAACTCAGCACATTTAATGAAGGTTCAATAATCTTATCAAAGTTCTATTGTCCCCGCACTTAAATTTTCGTGAAAAAATTCTTCTTAGTAAATTTGACGTTCTAATTGACAAACACTTTTGTCTTAAGTGTTATGGAGGAATACCAACTATTGCTTTGGAATAACCTACAAATACGCACTTATTTGACTTTGGTTGTAAACATTTTACTTATGCCTAGTATATCAAATTTTAAGAAAAAGACAACTTAGATTTTATCCCAATCCATAACTCATATGGTGTCATTTCAACGGATCACGATGGAGCTCTTTTTAGTGTAAAAGCGGTAGTCACTAAAGCTTAATCTTCAAAGTATAATGACGATTTTATAAATAACACGGTTGATCCTACCATGTCAAACAAGGTTTGATTACATATCTCGAATACTCCATACTCCTATGGTTTATCGGGAAACATAAATCTGTGGAACGATTCTTTGAATATTAGGTGTTTTTGCTAAACTTGCAACTCAAATATCTTCCTTTATGATCCAATCATAAATCCTTTATGTTCTCGTTACAATGATTTTCCACTCATCTTGAAATCATTTGAACATTTTCAAATGTCTCATACTTCTCCCTGAGTAAGTAAATATACATATATTCACTCAAATCTTTGGTTAAAGTATATGAAGTTTGAATAATCCACCACATACGGCTACACATGATGGACTATATGCATCAATATGCATAATGTCCAATAAGTTAGTCGTTCGTTCCTCTTTGGACTATGAATGAAATTTAAATCATTTCCAAGAAATTCTCACAAGTGTCATTTGATTCGAAAAATTAAAAGGACTCCAAAATTCCATCAACATGGAATTTCTTCATATTTTCTTTCAAATATGATTTAAAGTGCAGTGTTACTCATAAGTGATCTTCTAATCATTCGTCTTACGATACTTTAGCATCAGTGTTTATGGACATGATTTATCCAACTAGATTTGTAAGAGTTCATCCATCTTCAATGGAATACGATAATTATTTGAACAACCATCATTCTCATAATACCGGAACAAAATAACAATTATTAGAAAACAGATATTGAAGGAAATCTTTGATGTCAACGAGAAACACAATAATACTTTATTTGTTTTCGATGAATATCATCACATATTCTCTTGCTACTAACTTAGGTCATTAAAGTTCATGAATTGTTTTGCTTTGTGTGGCATTTCACACCAACCAATTATGTATCCAATACCAGTATCCAATATCCAATACCAGTATCCAATATCCAATACCCAAAAAAGCTGATCCTACACTGTCGGCCAACAAGCTAACAACCAGGAAGTCAGGGACACACTCGAGCCAACTGCTCGTCACATCTAAAGTGCAAGCTAATTTAGCACAAAGATGAGCCGAATTGTTTGCAGCCCTAGGAACATGCTGAATAACAAAAGACTCAAAATTTAGAGCTAACTCTCCAATTTCTTGAAGGATCGATGCCACTCCCGCACGCGAGCTACGACGAGAGTTCCAGAGCTTCACCACCTCCAGACAGTCAGTTTCCATCACCATCTTATTGAAACCTCGGAGATTTGCAAAGATCATGCCATCACGTACCGCCAAGGTTTCAGTAACAAGAGGATCAGTAATACCTATATAAGGTTTACTCTAGGATCCCAAGTAATCTAGATGCGATCAAGCCACACCCCCAGCTCCACCCTTTCATGCATCCAAAGACAAACCATCGTCTGTATTGATTTTGATATAATTTTCACCAGGTGGTCCTTAGCCATGACCAGGCAAGATAGTAGCACGGTTCTTCCGAATCTACAGGATTGCCAATGCTTCCTTAGCCATCTTAACTGACTGGACCGGATTATAAAACCCTTTGTCATGTGTCCAACTATTCCTCGAACTCCATATAGCCCACATAACTATAATAATTGTTGAGAGATCTGAGTTTGAGAATCTCTCATCACAGATAATATCTCTTGACCAAGTTTGAGGATGTAGCCTCGGTAAGGAAAAATCCATCCAGGCTTGTGCCTCTTCCCAGAATCTCCTCACATGATCATAATAAACCAATGCATGTTGAAGATCTTCCTCTGCTGCTAGACAGATTTTACATCTGCCAATTTGCACAATATGTCTATGCTTCAAAGTAGTCTCTACCAGAAGAATTCCACGTAGAACCCTCCACCAAAAAACCCTCACTTTGGGCATAACATTCAGTTTCCATAAGACTGGCCACATCTGTTTTTCAGTAGTTGAGGTTTCGGTAAACGTCCCTTCGTCTAGAGCCAGATGCTCGTTACGACTCATTAGAGCACGATACGCGGATTTAACAGAGTAGTTACCAGTCTTATCCAAAGACCAGGACCATAAGTCCTCACCCCCTCCCCTTCGAAGCGGAATATTTAAAATGGCATCTGCTTCTGGGGCAATAAATTTCCTTCTGACGATATCAACCTTCCAGCACCCAATCTCATCATCAATCAATTCAGATACCTTAGTAATTGTATCTCTACCCATTTGCACTAATGGTAGCATTGTTCGGATCCCAGGAATCCACCTGTCATTCATGACCGAAACTGTGGTACCATCGCCAATACGTTTCAGCATCCCTAGCTGAAGAGCATCTCTACCCGCAACAATCTCCTTCCACGTTGCTGAGGACCAATTCGGTACAGTTGCTTGCATGAAATCAGAGTCAGGGAAGTACCTCCCTTTTAGAACACGAGCACACAGAGAATCAGGGTTGGTCGTTAGTCTCCAACCATGCTTACCAAGCATTGCCAAATTGAACAACTCAAGGCCCCTAAAGCCCATGTCACCCTTGACCTTCGGTGATGCGAGTACCTCCCACGAGACCCAATGCAAAGATCGACGATCCAGGGAACTACTCCACCAAAATTTTGCAATACTGGATGCTATTCCCTTGCAAGATTTCCTCGTTAATCTGAAGCAACTCATACTGAAAGTAGGAATAGCCTGAATCACACTCTTAAGGAAAACTTCCTTTCCTGCACATGATAACATCCTCGCAATGCCTTGCAGCTTACACCGCAGTCGTTCTTGAATGTGATCGAAGGATCTAATTGTAATACGACCAGCAGATGTCGGCAAACCCAGATACCTTTCGCTAAAGGCCTCCACAGAAATCTCTAGCATATTCTTTAAATTATGACGGAAAGCAGCCAGAGTATTGGGACTAAAATAAATAGAACTTTTCTCTCTATTGGCGCATTGTCCCGAGCAATCCCCATAAATCCTCAGAATATCATTCAATCTCTCCCCGCTTTGAAAATTCGCACTCATTGATCAAACTGTCATCGGCGAAAAGCAATTGGTTAATCCAAGGAAGCTAAAAATCCTTGGCCACAGAGCAGAAAAAGGTAGGGAGAAATGGGGTTGCCTTGACTAACCCTCTCGAAGGGGTGAAGAAAGGCAGTAACTCCCCGTTCACACGAACAGTAAAATAAACTGAAGTGACACATTTTTAGTATAAGTCTTACTGAATTGTCAGAAAACCCAAGCTTTAACATGATAGCCTCCAGATAATGCCATTCAATGCCATTCAACTCGGTCATATGCCTTCATCATGTCTAGCTTAATAGCACTCACATATTTCTTTCCTTTCTTCCTTATTCTCATCGCATGGACACTCTCATACGCAATTAGCACATTGTCGGTGATGAGACGTCCAGGACAAAAGCACTCTGTTCTTTTCCAATGAAATCATCCAAAAAGACCCGTAGTCTATTGCCAATACTCTTTGTACCTATTTTGTATAAAACAGAGCACAAAGAAATTGGTCTGTATTGGGAAATTTTCTAGGGGTTTTGTACCTTCGGAATTAAGGTGATAGCTGTGTCGTTCAGTCCAACCGGTAGGACACCCCCATTTAAGAAGTCTTTCATAGCTAGGACAATATCATCCTTTAACAGGTCCCAATGCCGCTGAAAAAACCTAGTCGTAAACCCATCATCACCAGGTGCCTTTGAAGGCGCCTTTTGAAACAAGGCTACCTTGATCTCCTCCTCGGTATATGGAGCATCCATTATATCATTCGTTCCTTGTGAAACTATTGATGGTACCAAATCTAATAGTTCATTCATCTCTCCGAACCCCTAGGATTGGTACAAATTTTGATAGAACCCTTAGACTTCAGCATGATTCTCCTCCCTATCTTCACTACCATCTGCCCTTTCTACAAATTCAATTTTATTTGTACGTTTTCTCTGAGCAGCCTGCCAATAAAAATAGGAGGTGTTGCGATCTCCCCCTCGGAGCCATGCGACGCGGGAGCTCTGCCTCTTCCAAATTTCCTCCTGATGGAGGGCCTGCCTCAGCTTCTTCACCACAGCCTTCTCCTCGTCTGTTGGGCCTCAGCCCATAGAGTTTCGACGCAGCCGTTCTAATTTCTCACGAAGCTTACGAATGGTACGTGTCAAACAACCAAACTCATGCGTTCCTCAGGTACTTAATTTACCTTGAAGAGTATGCAGAGCATCAACGATTCCATGGAGTCCACGTTTCCCTGAACCCCTAGACCAATTATCACTCACCAGTTTATCATAATTAGTACGAGTTTTCTAGACATTTTATAGCGGAATTGGCGCTCTCCTCTGAAACTAGGGTCAGATAAACGCTCTCTAAGCTTTGTTAGAACATAAAAATGATCCGACTCAGTGGACACAATATGCCTAACTCGTGTGTATTCAGAACGAGCAAGAAATTCAGCATTTGCAAAAGCTGTCCAATCTCGCTTTAACATTAGCACCACCTTCTCGACGGTTGTCCCATGTATACCTAGCACCTGACCACCCCAGGTCTTGGAACAAAAAATCATCTATCACCTCTCTAAAATTCCCCATCTGCCACTCTGGCCTCGCTTATCTCGAGAAGTGCTCATGGCCATACATTGTCTCGTTGAAATCACCCATGCACAGCCAGACCGAGTGCTGAATAGAAAACAAGGTTCTTAGGAAGCGCCAACTATGATGTCTGTTTTCAGCACGTGGTGCACCATAAAAACCCGTGAACCTCCACTCTTGCGAGTTTTAGTCCTTTTTCCACACCATAACATCAATATGGCCGGAACTACAGCTCATCAGTTCAACGTTCACCTCGGAGGACCAGAATAAACCGACCCCTCCACTGAGACCATCACTACTGATAGCCACACAACCTGCAAAGCCAATCACACTCTGCAAACTTTCTACTCGTTGCTTACTCACTTTAGTTTCCATTACAAACAGCAGCATAGGACCTTCTTGCTTCACAATACTGCGAAGCTCTCGAACAGCCCCGAGGTTCCCAAGCCTCTGGCTGTTCCACCCGATGCAACTCATTGTGACGGGCAGGGTTGTAGAACATCCTCTGCCGAAGTTTCAGAATTGCTCGTAGTCTTTCGTTTCTTATTAGAATCATTTCCTTCTGAACCAGCATTATGAGCACCATCTTTTTCAGAAACAGGCTGAGTCCCAAAAGGAACGATTTGTCTGCTTACATCAGGAACGACAGGAGGAGGCTCGATCTGCTGGTTCGCAGCAACCTTCTTGTATATCTGCCTAGTGCCACCATTCTTCCGTTTCATGCATGTTGAACTCTTGGTAGGAGAAGTCACTTCAGGTTCATCCACACCGGCAGTACTTGAAAATTTTGTGTCCCTCTTGCTACTCTAGCTGGCAAACTGTTCACACGATGAATTTTCATTCGACGAAGATTTCTTGCGTTCGTCTGGCGCTCTTAGACCAGCACCAAATGGCCAATTACCATTGGAATCCCTTGATCCCGGAGTTGAACAGAAAAGTTCAGAATGCCCCAAACGACCGCAAGCAAAACAAAAGTGAGGAGTCTGCTCAAACTGAATCTCGTACCAATCAGTACTTTGACGAGCAGGAGAACTGATCAATAATCCCCTCCTCAAGGGCTTGGTAACATCCACCGTTACCCGCGCCTGAAGATACCCACCAGCTGGATCGAACACAACCAGCCAGGCATTCTTATCAATCTGCTTAGCAATAGGTTTACCCCAAGAGGGTTCCCTTAGATTGAAAGGTAAATTCAAAACTCTGACCCAGAGCTGTAACTTATCAAACTTGAGCAACTTATCAAACTTGAGCTCCGATGGCTGCATGCATTCCACGAACTCCTCAAGGATCACCGAATTCTTGCTGACATGCCACGGAGAGCCATCACGGATACAATCGCGATCGCGCTGCGATTCAAATTCATCGACAAACATATTCTCGCCAACCGAGGAAAAATCCAAGCCTCTAGGGTTCCCCCAAGCAGGCCTTAACGCGCTGGAGATCGTATGAATATGGAACACATTGCGGTATAGGATCTTACCAGCCAACATCCACTTCTTCTTCCTACTAGTTCCGACATCATCGACAACTAGGGGAGTAGCCTCTTCCTCCGAGAGATCTAACTTTCCCATCGCTTCCTCCATTCGAGACCTCGCCGTTCTCGGGGAGACCGCCTCCCCTTCCTTCTGCTTGCCACGAACCGAATAATCCATCTGTAGCAGGCTCGGAACTCACCGCGCCCCGTCGAAGAGATCGATGTGCGCCGCCAAAACTCCCCTGGAACCCTAATCACCTAAACGAAGGCTCCTAGTTTTTTAGGAAAAACGCGCACCAAAGAACCACATTATTTAACAAGCAAAAAATACACGCATAACATGTATATTTGCCGCCGCCGCTGCTGCCGCCAATGGCGGAGCTCCTCCTGTTCGCCGCTGGTCATACGATCGACGAACTCGTACGTGTACTTTGCCCTCGTGATATTTCCTATATTGATTACTAGTACTGCAGCAAGCGTAGATGTGCTAGGTTTTCACTTACCCGTATGGTGCACGTCTACTGTGCGTATGCTATAGTCAATCTTGAAAATTGTATTGTCATGTTTTATACTTGGATTAAATTAATGC